>WNGS01165523.1:19677627-19718291 GCA_020271785.1 Procambarus virginalis | reverse complement strand
ACTTGCGTGTGTATACTTGAAGCCTCCTGTCCGAACACGGGCATCAGTTGGTCAGGTGAATACAGGAGAACACTACTTCTTGGCTCTTGAAAGCAGACTTAGAATTACGGGCTATTCATGCCCCGTGCCACCTCTTGGGGTGCCTTCATCTTCATCAACCAATCAATCAGACTTAGAAGGTTCTTCCCACAACTACCCAACCACTTGGAATGGACGGTAGAGCGACGGTCTCGCTCTTGTAGGTCGGCGTTTAATCCCCGACCGTCCAAGTGGTTGGGCACCAGTCCTTCCCTCCGTCCCATGCCAAAACACGATCCCTTCCAAGTGCTATATAGTCGTTATGGCTTGGCACTCTCTCCTCATAGTGCCTGTCTTCCCACAACTGTCTTAAGACATACTCTACTAGTTTTCCTCTGGAACACGACTCTCCAATCTGTTGGCAACCAGGTTCCCATTTACTGTTGGGTAAACAGGGGCGAGCAGTTAGGGATCGATGTCCAATCCAGATCTCTCCGGTCCAATCGAACCCAATCCTATTGCTTCTACGCTGGATCACTCCAGACTCAGTTGCCGTAGCAATCTTTAGACAATATCTTGTCTTCCGCTGTTACCAAGGTCCCACTCGACCCGGACTGTGAATGCACTGTATACCATGCATAGTATACATGTTACCATGTATACTATGCGATGTTTTCCCCTCTGGGATTTACCAGCGCGGACCCTAAGCCCTCTGGCTGGCCCTACCAAGTGTGACCCAAGTATGTTGTCCAGACCACACAATAGAAAATGAAGGGACGACGACGTTTCGGTCCGTACTGGACCATTCTCAAGTCGATTGTGGACTTGAGAATGGCCCGTCACCATAGCCACACTCACCCTACATATTTGGCCCGTCACCATACCAACACCTCACCCTAGCATCCCCTCCTCGCCCTGCTGGATAAATACCGGGTTAAAGAGATGATCGTCTTTATAATGAGTGGTTGGCTGTCGCTTTAAATGCCCCATTTAATTAGGGGAGCGGACCTTGAAGGACGCCCTGCTTGGTCGCTGCTCCCAGTAACTACCACCATCAACCACCACCACCAACCACCACCACCAGCCTCTCTATCACTACCACCATTAACCACCATCACCACCAGCGGTTAAAGTATTCAGGACAGGCGGTTGGCTGTCCAGATGATGTGTTGGATCAAACTACCTTGTTACGTCTTGACATTGTCTGGGGGACTCAGGAGAATATATCGTAGGAGTCATGTGCACCAGTTTATTGCTGGCTCCTGTTGTCAGTTTATTGCTGGTTCTTGTTGCCAGTTTATTGCTGGTTCCTGTTGCCAGTTTATTGCTGGTTCCTGTTGCCAGTTTATTGCTGGTTCCTGTTGTCAGTTTATTGCTGGTTCTTGTTGCCAGTTTATTGCTGGTTCTGTTGCCAGTTTATTGCTGGTTCCTGTTGCCAGTTTATTGCTGGCTCCTGTTGTCAGTTTATTGCTGGTTCTTGTTGCCAGTTTATTGCTGGTTCCTGTTGCCAGTTTATTGCTGGTTCCTGTTGCCAGTTTATTGCTGGTTCCTGTTGTCAGTTTATTGCTGGTTCCTGTTGCCAGTTTATTGCTGGTTCCTGTTGCCAGTTTATTGCTGGTTCCTGTTGCCAGTTTATTGCTGGTTCCTGTTGTCAGTTTACCCCTGGCTCCTGTTATATGATGGCGGGATGGGCTTTCCACGCCCCAGCGCCATCTGGACGGGAAGATTGACACACGTAATAACTGGCTTGTGATGGGAGCCAATAAGGGCGATATGCTCTAACACCTCCATACTGAAGCAGGTTGTTGGTGTGGCTTTCTCTTGTTCACGACCCCCCACCATCCACCACCATCACCACCACCACGGCTCGTCACCACCATCATCCACCACCATCCACCACCACAGCACCATGGAAGAGCTGGCATAGTGTCCTTTGATGCTTGGCCAGGTTATTGATTTTTTGGTGTCTGGCACGAGTGGCTAAGGCATGATGCTCTGAGGTGTAGGGCCAGGCTGGTGAAGGGCTGGTGAAGGGCTGGTGTAGGGCTGGTGTAGGGCCAGGCTGGTGTAGGGCCAGACCTGGTGTAGGGCCAGGCTGGTGTAGGGCCAGGCTGGTGTAGGGCCGGGCTGGTGTAGGGCCAGGCTGGTGTAGGGCCAGACCTGGTGTAGGACCAGGCTGGTGTAGGGCCAGGCTGGTGTAGGGCCAGGCTGGTGTAGGGCCAGGCTGGTGTAGGGCCAGGCTGGTGTAGGACCAGGCCTGGTGTAGGACCAGGCTGGTGTAGGACCAGGCCTGGTGTAGGACCAGGCTGGTGTAGGACCAGGCTGGTGTAGGGCCAGGCTGGTGTAGGACCAGGCTGGTGTAGGGCTAGGCTGGTGTAGGGCCAGGCCTGGTGTAGGGCCAGGCTGGTGAAGGGCTGGTGTAGGGCCAGGCTGGTGAAGGGCCAGGCTGGTGTAGGGCCAGTGTTAAGACTGGGTCTGTCCCTGGTGGGAGAGGTTTATGCTCTGTGCTGTAAATCGTTATTGATAGTTAACTGGAGAGTGAGGGGGGGGGTGTAACACGGCCTCAGCACAGAACAGTGATGGTACACAGACAGTGTATACATGTACGACTTGTATGTTTGTATATATGTAGGAAACTGTATGTTTAGTAAGAAAATCAGTAGGAGCTTTGAGGGGGGATTCGAACCCGCTCAGTTGGTAGTCCCAAGCTAAGTACCCTAGACCACTACACCACCACACGGAAAAAAGCACAATAACGTGATATCACATTAACATGAGGTATCATTGTACAATCTATTTAGGCCTATGTCTGATTTGTTAATCACTAATGTACTAACTAACCTGTCAATCATGTTTAAACCAATTAAGAACTGTAGAGTAAATATGACAAGGGTTATGAAGACAATTGACATGTATATACAAGTCCAAGCAGCAGATTTATAACTAGACAAAACCCTGAACAAAGACAAAAACTGATACAATAATAAAGTTCTAAATTAAGAAAATAAATTTAAAATCAATTCTAATTTCATAGTTGTGTACCTTCACCTACTGAATCCTAGAGCACACTGCGTTCCCAGAGTCATGTCGGCTCCTACATCACCTCGCGAGGCTCAGACATTAGCTCCTCCCGTATTCTTGGGCCTTAACAAATATCATCGAGGCTACAGAACGAGTCTCTGTGAGGTAATTACCTCCCGTGGAAAATTACCAACCATCTTACCTTCCCACCCAAGCCACACATCTGAAAATAAAGGACATGACCGTTTCGGGCCGTCCCGGACCATTATCGAGTCGTGTAATGAAAGAGTAATCCATCTCTTTGTATAGATGGATTGCAAAAGTTCTGCGGGGTTTGGCCCTAGTATTCTGCCATCTTCTGTCTCGTTTCGTTAATTTTTCATCGTCTCCAGGTGTTGATGTGTAGATTTCAACACCCCGTTGTTGGGTTCTTGACCCAAATGAGATATAGTATTGGGTGTAGGGTCGGTCCTTGAGGTACCCTGCTTGTTACCCTATGGCAGTCCAGCTTCTCGTCCCAATACTGTGACTGTCTCTCGTCTGTCGAGTGCTCCTCCAGATGTTACTGTAGCCTGCTTCTCCACTGTTGTGATGGAGGCTCGTATACTCGAGTGCCCAAAGCGTCTTAGTTGTGTAGAAATGTGTAGTCTGTCTAACCATCTCTGTTGTCTTATTTTTGTTAGTTTATCGTCGAATTCCAGTATGTACGTTAGACATTGCTTTCTTTGTATTTACATAACATACACATGTTCTACTTGATACATTTTATTATGGTGAACAATGGACCTGCTTATTCCAGTTTGCACTGTTCTGCTTTCTTCAAAATTCATCCAAGAGTTCTCGTCTAATGGCACGTTCAAGGGACCTATTTGATAATTCCAGATTACATTCAACGCTGTCTTTATTTACTAGCCGCCTCCAGATTGGCGGCAACCATCAATCAATTTACATAAAGTTAACCTATTTAGATGTTCCACTAAACTTATCCCTATTTTTCTGTCAAAGAGTCCGTTTGTGCGTGTTTGACTTTTAGGACCCAGCCTCCTCGCTGTTAGTAAGGAATGGGTCTCTTTTTTTTTTTCTCCTGACCCTCAAGTGCTTTATAATGGCTGCTCTTAAAACTTAATTCCGGTGACTTCCACTATCGCTCCCAGTTTACCTGTTGATACCTGGTTGATGGGGTTCTGGGAGTTCTTCTACTCCCCAATCCCGGCCCGAGGCCAGGCTCGACTTGAGAGTTTGGTCCACTTTTGTTTGTCCACTTTTTCACCAGTTCGTTTCTCTTTTGTGTGTGTGTGTGTGGGTGTGGTGGGGAGGAGTTGGGGACACGGATGGGTTGTTTGGTGTGGGTTCATGAACTGGAGACCAAGCGGTGTACCTTTGTGATGGCAGAAGTATAAACTACCGTCGGGGTGATGATGATGTACCAGCGCCTTAGTGAGCTGGTGCTAAGTAGAGCCAAGACCTCCCAGTGGTGGTGGTGGTGGTCCAACGGTGGTTCCTGTGTTCAGGTAATGGTATACCAGTACTTAGCAGTGGTGGTGATGTTCCAGTAATAGCTTCCCAATGGGGGGGTTCCAGCGGTAGTTTCCAGCGATGAAAGATAGTGTGTGTGTGTTGTGTGTGTGTGTGTTGTGTGTGTGTGTGTGTGTGTTTGTGTGTGTGTGTGTGTGTGTGGTACTCACCTAGTTGTACTCACCTAGTTGTGCTTGCGGGGGTTGAGCTCGTGCTCTTTGGTCCCGCCTCTCAACCGTCAACCGTGTGTGTGTTTGTGTGTGTGTGTGTGTGTGGTTGTGGTGTGTGTGAGTGTTTGTGTGTGTGTGTGTGTGTGTGTGTGTGAGAGCAGAGGCGTTGCCTTAGTTGACAAGTGTTTCACTGAGCTGGACGATGCCTGGAGNGACGTTACAGGAACATTATAATACACCAGCGTAACGTTACAGGAACATTATAATACACCAGCGTGACGTTACAGGAACATTATAATACACCAGCGTAACGTTACAGGAACATTATAATACACCAGCGTAACGTTACAGGAACATTATAATACACCAGCGTGACGTTACAGGAACATTATAATACACCAGCGTGACGTTACAGGAACATTATAATACACCAGCGTGACGTTACAGGAACATTATAATACACCAGCGTAACGTTACAGGAACATTATAATACACCAGCGTGACGTTACAGGAACATTATAATACACCAGCGTAACGTTACAGGAACATTATAATACACCAGCGTGACGTTACAGGAACATTATAATACACCAGCGTAACGTTACAGGAACATTATAATACACCAGCGTGACGTTACAGGAACATTATAATACACCAGCGTAACGTTACAGGAACATTATAATACACCAGCGTGACGTTACAGGAACACTATAATACAGCAACGTGACGTTACAGGAACATTATAATACACCAGCGTGACGTTACAAGCTAACGGCTAGATCCTGTTTTGGCAAATCGTCTTCTCAGATACCACGTATTTTGACGCCCTAATCCCCCCAACGTACGAAATAAGGGGTACTATTAAAGGTAACGGCTAACAAATATCCACACTTTCTATGCGTGTGTGTGTGTGTGTGTGTGTGTGTGTGTGTGTGTGTGTGTGTGTGTGTGTGTGTGTGTACGCGCGTTTCAGTACCCCCTTATTTTATCCGTTTTCACAACTCTAGAGAACGGCCTGCGCACAAATAGGGGGTATACACATACACACACAAATAGGCGAGTACACACACACACAAATCTCGATAAAGCAAGATACTTTACATCATAATACCCATTTAATTTGTTATTTTTTGAAGGATAATAAGTGTTTCATCAAGGCTGAAGGGACAAAAGGGAAGGGGGCGCAAGGCTGGGGAAGGGGATGGCAGTAAGGTCCCTGAGGAGAGAGAGAGAGAGAGAGAGAGAGAGAGAGAGAGAGAGAGAGCGCCTCTATCAGCGTGAGCCACTGACCTTCCTGCTGGCTGTCAATCGCAATGTAACTGATGTTGTGAGGCAAGCCAACAAGCCGGGCTCGTTGGATGGTTCAGTAGCTTTCTCTGCAAATCCGCGAGCCACTGTTTATTGGTGCTCTTGAGTGCTTGTTGATTGACAAGGTTATTCCCATTGGCCATTGGATAGGAACCGCGTTAGCCCTCCTGAGGTTTAGAGGGGTAATTTTAGGTCTTTTGGCGAGTGAGTTTGCGCTGGAACTAGACTTCATTTAGCAGTCTGAAGTCTTCCTTACGCACAGAAAATCTTTTGTAGAAAACATTTAGCCTTTAGTGCATGTATTTTGTCCACTAGCTTGTGTTACGACTTGGGGGGGGGGGGAGGGGGGAGGGGAATCGTGATGGTAGTTAAGTGAAAAGGCTCACGATTTGTCTATTCTTAGCTAGCCGTGTTCCCGAGGGATCAAGTTCGTGGCCGCCTCTTAGTTGTCAGCGCCTTCCCACACGCTGCTGCGGTACCATTACTCCCTGTGAACCCACGCAGAAAGTTCACCACCAATACTTCACTCATTCCCTTTGTTCACACGCACGCTCAAGACGTAGTTGGCTCACATCCCTTTGGCTCGTCTGAGCTTCCAGTTGACACCAGTCGCTTATGCAGGCGATGAGTCGCAGTAACGTGGCTAAAGTATGTTGACCAGACCACACACTAGAAGGTGAAGGGACGACGACGTTTCGGTCCGTCCTGGATCATTCTCAAGTCGATTGTGTCGTCGAAACGTCGTTGTTGTTGTTATAGATTCAGCTACTCGGAACAAGTTCCAAGTAGCATGGGCTATGGTGAGCCCGTAACTTACCTGGCACAGGAGCTGGGCAAGAAGCACGGGCTATGGTTAGCCTCGTGGACAGGAGATGTCTCCCGTGGTCGAAACGTCGTCGTCCCTTCACCTTCTAGTGTGTGGTCTTGTCAACAGGCGCTTACCGTTGTGTTCCCGCGCATGCCAAACCTACCATTCATGTATAGTTTGTAATGTTTGAATATCTTGTACGTTGTGATCTGGTCTCATCTATTTCTTCGGCTATGTGAGGTTCCATTCTCTTAGCTTATTCTCTCATCCCAGATTTCTTCGTCTTGGGAGCAGCCTTGTGACTAACTTCTGGATATATTCAGATTCACCAGTGCGGTTCTTCGAATGTTCCAGCGGTGTTGTCTTGTTTCTGGGTGTCTAGGTTGATAAGTTCGGTATACGTTCTACCACATTCGTCTTTTTCTCACCTGTGCTAGAATTTACCCCCTTTGAGGAGATAGTGGTCCTCTGACGTTTCTTTCAACTGAACCAGTATTACCTTGTAATTACATGGCTTAATTCCAGCACACCTTTTCATTTGTTAGATCATTCCTGAAGCCTGCTGAAGTCTTATAACATTTCAGTTCTTTCCTTATTCTCTTACATTTCACGCCATTGGCAAACACCGACATGTAAGTGGTTGTTTCCCCAGGTAAATTGTTCGCCTCTAGCAGGAACCACACGAGTCCAAACACATCCTTGTGGGACTCCACGTGTTATGTCTTCCATCTGTACACCTGATGACTTGCTGTTGCTTGTTAATGCATCTAATCTAGTATTTTCCAGTCTGTTGTATAATATGCAATTTCGTCTCCAGTGGGGGACTGTGTCAAAGCTTTCTGGCAGTCCAGAAAAACACAGCCGACCTTCCCATTTGTGCGTGAGTGTAGAACTATTCAGTTTGGCAGTAAGGTGTTGNATATTCGTCGTGGTCAGACGTGTTGCCGTGGGGTTAGAAGTGTACATGGCCAGATTACCCAATAGGCCAAGTAGGCCATGGCCTCCAGTACCAGGGGGTCCACCGGTACCGGGGGCCTCCAGTACCAGGGGGCCCACCGGCACCAGGGGGCCTCCAGTACCAGGGGGCCCACCAGCACCCGGGGGCCTCCAGTATCAGGGGCCCACCAGTACCAGGGGTCCTCCAGTACCAGGGGGCTCACCAGTACCAGGGGTCCTCCAGTACCAGGGGGTCATCAGCACCAGGGTGGATGCTGATGACCCGCCATTTTGCTTTTTGTACCATATCAATTGACAAATATTAATACTTGGAGTAATCATTTACTTGGTATCACTGACCGGTTATTTGTTCGTGTAATCCTGTACTGTACATGTTGTATGCAGTGTGTGGGCGTGTATTCACCTAGTTGTGCTTGCGGGGGTCGAGCTTTGCCTTCTGGTCCAGTCTTTCAACTGTCAATCAACTGGTGGTGTGTGTGTGTGCGCGCCGGCATGTAGGTCAAGGTGAGGGCCGTGGCTGGTGGACAGGTACGCAGCCACACCTGGCAGGCGGTGGTGCATGTTGCCCTTTCTAGGTCACTCCCAGGTTGGTCCGCCCCTTTCTACTCTTCTGGACCTCTCCCTACCCCCCCCCCTCTCTCTCTCTCTCTCTCTCTCTCTCTCTCTCTCTCTCTCTCTCTCTCTCTCTCCTCTCTCTCTCTCTCTCTCTCTCTCTCTCTCTCTCTCTCTCTCTCTCTCTCTCTCTCTCTCTCTCTCCACCCAATAAACAGAAACATCATTACATTAAAAGACTCCACTCAAAGCTTAAGATGCATGTTACGGCCTAATATGCTCAGAAACTTGTACCAGTTGATTAACGATTAAGAAGCAATTCCCAAAAGCTGAGGCTTAGTCTCTGCAAGCTCATCTGGGTGAACACGACTCAGCTTTGAGAATTACCAGGATATTTCAGTCATTTCTTAATTTCTAAGATACTCTTATTATATTTAGTTATAATTTCCTCAGCTTGGCTGAGGTGGGGGCCATAATAATTTGAATAATTAGAAAACTCTGGCAACAATGGGTTGTAACTGACCATCTCTAGGATGTAGCCCCTAGAAGCTGTTCCCAGGATGTAGCCCTCATAAATTGTCCCCAAGATAATAATAAATAATAATAATAACACTAATAATAAATAATAAATACAAAACCAAAACATCTAGCCTATTCAAGGCCTAACTGTCCATAAAATCCAACCAGTTGCATGCAAAAAAAAATTGAAATTTGCACTATTAATTGGAACAGGCCGAGAAAGAAGGAACAACCAAATATAGCTTTTCCTAGACGTGGTATAGTATATATATGTACTTAAGGATTGCGTACGTTACGCCTGGGGCAAGTTAGGCTGTTTTCTGTTTCACCTTTTGTTATGCTCTTTAGAATTTCCATAGTTCAAAACGTGAACATTTTTTTTGGGTAGAAAACCCTATATTTTGTGTATTCTGTCTATAGTAACTATACGTGCAAATTTTGTTGAGAAAATGGGTTAACAAAATTCAAATATACATAACAAATAATTTTTATTTGAAAAAAAATATATAGTTTTTCGTTACTCAGTACTTTAAAATGAATAATAAGTCTTCAGGACCGGGTGCAGTTTGGACGAGCACAGCCTAAAGACTCACGGGTTAGTGAGTCACGGCACTGAGTCATGACCCCCATGAGTCTTACTCACGTTACTCACGGATGTGTGCTTGGGAGGAAGGGGTAAGGAGCAAGAAAGTGGATGATGATGAGTCAGGCGCATGTGAGGAGGAGAGACTGTTACCAACACTGCAGTTGACTGGCTTGTAATCCGCTTGTATACGTTCAAAATTGTACTGCACTGCGCAGTTATTAAAGCTTAAATCTGATGCTGGAGGCAACTTTTTTTTTTAATAATTTTTATTCGAATTTTTGCCGTTTTGATTCCTACTTCCATCTTTAATACCTACTTCTTTTTATATTTGTATAAAACTCTACCTAGAATTCATAATCAACGAGGCAAATTTTATCCATAGCTTTAGTGAGAAAAAATGTCCAAGCACTGCAGAATTTAACTTCGCCTAGGAAAGCACTGTAAACCTCTGTATTTTGCACGACTCTAATATTATGAATAAGTGCTCAATTCCTCCACCGGGTTAATCAAGTTTGAAGCTATGACTCGAAATGCGCGTTCTTCACTTTCAACATGTGTTGTAAGCACTCCCTAAATCAACGAAAGAGCCTGTCCTCATAAACAAAGCCGAAGTCCGTTCCATCCACCCGCCAAACCTCCTGTTTATGAATGAAAAACGGTTTACACACGACTCACAACTGATTTCGTTCGAACGCTTACGGAACAAGCGCTTCGCTGGCGACTTTTGTTCGAACTACAACACTGTAAATGTTTCACCCACGTACTACAAGTACAAATAATCGCCAGCAGAACCTAAACACCTAACCTAACCAAAATTTAAAATGTTTTAAATTTTATCAATTTAAATCAAAATATACACATCATGCTAATGTATTATATTATTTATAATATTAATTTATATTTGAGAAAATTCCTGTTTTGAATGAGCAGCATGTAAAACTTCTATATGAATATATCTTTGGGGTCGACCGCTGGATGGAATGGACTTTGGTCTGAGGACGGGTTGCGTAATCAAATCACCTTATCTAGGCCATACTATGCATAAACTTTTCAATATATAATAATATAATTTTATAACTGAGAAACAAAATATAGGCTACCGATATCCTTAACATTAAAACTAAACATAGCGGTGTCACGACAATTTTAATTCATACCAAAGAGAAGTAAACATTTTAAATGTATTGTTAACTGTAATTATTGATAGCTGTGTAATTGCATTTATCTAGATGGAGTTACCAGTAGCTCTATTTTACCAGTAACTCGGGAGTGTTATAACCCTACTTTAGCGTGTCTCGATTTCCACATTTTTTTAATGTTTCACCATATACATCCTGGATTTCGAATGGTAGTTTTGGCCGAGGTGCTATCATTAGCGGAATGGCGGCGCACAGTCCTCCATCTTCTAAGGATAACAATTACTGAAGTGATGAACCCCTAGGTATAGTTGTACAACACAAGGTGATCAATCACAGAACGGCTCCAGTCGGCCGTGCAGCAAGAGGTGTGGTGAGTACCGTCGCCATGATCGACTTGGTGACTTGCGAGAGGCGAGATTTTGTTAAATTGTTGCTATATTTGGTCTCGGCTTTTGCGTCAGATGACGACATAGAGCCATTACTCGCCTTACAGTCATGATAGTTACAGCCCGTCCTTGGGCTTGTTTGTCGAAACTGCGGCCGACCATAAGGACGCATTCGTCAATTTTAACTAATTGTGTATTATAAAATAGGATTGTTCTCATATATAAATTAATGCTATTATATATTAAAGTTCTATGAATAGTTAGGTGTTTAGGTTATGTTGGTGGTTATTTGCATTTGTAGTACGTAGAAAGGAAATGAATTATCAGGGGAAAGCGCCAAGCCATTACAATTATATAGCACTGGGAAGGGATCAGGATAAGGATTTGGGATGGGACGGGGAGAAAGGAATGGTGCCCAACCACTTGGACGGTTGGCGATTGAACGCCGACCTGTATAAAGCCAGGCCGTCGCTCTACCGTCCACAACCTGTCCTCAGACCAAGTCCATTCCATTCAGCGGTCGACCACCAAGACGCATTCATAAACTTTAACATGCTGTTCATTCAAAACGGGAATTTTTTCATATAAATTAATATTATTTTTTATTGCCATATTGTACATATTTAGGCGCTGGTTAGGTAAGGCTAGGCATTCTTCAAGACTTGGCGTTGAAAGTGTTTTTTTAATAATTTGTGTACAAATAAGTTTGTCGAATAAATTTTTGTGTAATGTGAACGTCTTAACTAACCTGTAAGCAAGGTGTAACCAATTTTTCAATGTACTGTATATACACGGGATATGTCCAAAACGTACACAAACGGTTCGACAAAGATTTTTTTTTTCATGTTGTCAAAATTGGAGATATATCATTAGGCTATATAAGTTTAGGTTAGGTCAGAATGTTTTGGATAAGATGAGATAGGTTTTAATGTCCGTTTGTGAACCGTCTTATTTACGGTGTTACTGAATATTGTTCTGGAATAAAGTATACTTGATAAGTTTGAATCTAAATTAGGTTGTGGACTTTTATGATATTT
Organism: Procambarus virginalis; assembly: GCA_020271785.1. Taxonomy (NCBI): domain Eukaryota; kingdom Metazoa; phylum Arthropoda; class Malacostraca; order Decapoda; family Cambaridae; genus Procambarus; species Procambarus virginalis. The sequence goes on along the minus strand of WNGS01165523.1, from coordinate 19,706,275 downwards.
GCGCTAGATAGGCCTGAAGCCTAGTAGTTAATGGCATCAGCTCTCCATTAAAAGTTGTCATTATATAATCGATCTACCGGATATTGTGGCGAAAATGTCACTTTTTTGTTATTCTAATTACAGTATTATTAGTAACATTTAATAATAAATAATTATAATGTGCATTTACGTTCGAATAACGTTTATTATCAAGCTGTACAAGTACAGTATTGTTGCCAGGTATACCTTGATATTGGTAATAAATAACTTGACTTATTCGTCCCTGGCATTTTCGAGAGAGCTTCAGTAAACAGTGTCCGCGGGGTTGGTGAACCTTCTGAGATAAATAACTGTAGACCAATATTACATACTGTATACATATATTAAAAGGATAGTAAAAAAAAGACAAGTATATACAGGCAGTTACATTGTTTTATCGTGTAGTCAAGCTAAATGTAAAAAGTTGTAGCCATTATTAAAATTCTAAATATAATCTACTTGGCGTTTGAAAAATCAAAATTTTAGTGATGGCTAACACACAATAAATATGGCATGAAATTACACCAATTTTCACAGCCTCTGTATTTTACATAAATTCTGACATGATTAAAATAGAATTTAAAAAACTTTTTTTCACTTTATAAAATATTATACAATATAAGTGATGTATATATAAATTTACAAGGGGAATACTGCATTACCAGCAAGGGTATTTTAGTCATGAATATAATTCGGAACTAAAGTAAACTGTATATACTCGGGAGAAGCATGATAGACCTCTTGGTATATGTATATCCCTTCATGATCCTAGCCTCAGATACTGGGCACATTCTGGTCTATGGTCTCTCTCCTCAGGGGTTAAGATTAAAGATGTTATTATTTTGAAACGTCTTTATATCACATTTTGTTTGCAATAAAGTATTTTGATGATTGTTAATTTTCGTAAATCATAGATAGGATAGGCTTGTTAATTTATTGGTTGGGGTTACAAAGTAGTTTTGGTAGAAAATAATAAAACAGACATTACAAGTTGCGAAAAATTATAATAAAAAATGCTGTACGCAAATAATACGAATGTGGAAAAAATGAAGGCTGGAATAATAAAGTCTCGGTGAAAATATCGCAACTGACTTTTCAGCTGACGTTTCTGATCAAATATTTGCAGTGAGACTTAATTATTAAATCTTAATTTTTTCCCCCTCTCATTCCGATTACTTAGGTATTATAGACGTTCTCGTAACCATTGGTGTGTCGTTGATGTCCCCCTACCATCGCTGGAGCAGATGTTATGGATGTGTTGTGTCACCACCGCCAAACCAACTTCCCCTCTACCTGTCACCACCGCCAACCCAACTTCCCCTCTACCTGTCACCACCCCCAACCAAACTTCCCCTCTACCTGTCACCACCGCCAACCAAACTTCCCCTCTACCTGTCACCACCGCCAACCAAACTTCCCCTCTACCTGTCACCACCGCCAACCAAACTTCCCATTTACCTGTCACCACCGCCAACCAAACTTCCCATTTACCTGTCACCACCGCCAACCAAACTTCCCATTTACCTGTCACCACCACCAACCAAACTTCCCATTTACCTGTCACCACCACCAACCAAACTTCCCCTCTACCTGTTCCTCCGCCCGAGGCGCCGAGCGACAGGTGTCAGGTGTAAGGAGGCGTTGCCACTTGCCCCACCTTGGGTTTCCTCCTCCATTTTGTATTTCCTTAATCAGGTGAACTCTTTGATAGTTAAGTACTGATGATTGTATATTTTGACGAGTTGCTGTTTTTTGCCATAATTGGCAAAAATATCTGGCAGTAATAGATATTTAATATTTTCAAAAAATTTATTGGTCGATGGCATCCTAGTTCAAGAGCCCGCGGAAAAATGGATATAGGAGCTGTGAGTATTTTAGTGTTTTTTATAAGTTAGTGGCAGTGTTGAGAGAATGAGTTTCCGTGCCGGAGGCTATATACGTGGCGAGGCCATACCCTGGCGCTCATCATGGGAGAGAGAGAACCTTCATTATGCAAAATTCAGGAGGGGGAGAGGGATGGAGGGGTGATGCGCGCCAACACGGCTCCCCTGCGCCGGCCCGAGGTAAGATTCCACGTTCCAGCCGCTCTTCTGGAGGCTTCCTGGAGGGGGCACTGAAGACCGTGCGCCCTGAGATAGTGTCATGTTTTAAAGTTTATCCCGGTGCGCTGTATAGGCCTAGCGGCGAGGATGCGGTGGTGTAGGATACGGTGTGTAGGATGGGTGGACGAGGTGGTGGTGGGCCGGGCCAGCAGGCCGGCGGAGCGGCGGCCGGCCCGCGGTGGTGCGAGAGCGGCAGCAGTGTAGTGTGAGTGGTGTGCGAGTGTAGTCCACGAGCCCCGCCTCCGCCACTCTCCTCAACACCTCCCTATCACCGCCACACCCGCCCCCTGGTGAGTGATACCCACATGGCTGCTGGGGGGGAATAGGGCCACTCGTGGCAGGGTCGAGGGGGCAGGAGGCTCACACGCCTCCCACTTCTACAACATCAACATGTGGGAGTTGTGTGGGGACACGGTGTAACCACCAGTGACCCAGCTGGCACTATGGCTGCCCTACACTGGCTCTCTCCTTGACTATTGTTGTTGCACCTTGTCCTTGACACAGTGCCACTGCCCACGCCAAGTGGTTTAACGCCCCTATTGGCATCCTCTGCCGCCGTTACCCCAGCCCTCCACGTGGGAGTCTGGCCCTGGGGTCTACCAGACTGGTTTGACAGAAAATATAGAGGATATAATGCTCATTTAATTGGAAATTCTCAGAAATGTTAAAGGGTTGTAATCCAAACGTGGCTTTACCGTGCCAGCTCGCATCAGTGCTAATACACGAGAGTCTTATCACAGTACCGAGTTTACCGTGACGCCATAAGTGGTACCGTGCATCACCTGTGGCGGACATGCCGTCGGGAGAGTGGTGTCTGGCGGAAACGCCGCTGGGGGTGTCATTGAGGTGTAGTGAGTGTGTGTGTGTAGGCTACCTGTATCTCACACACACCCGAGGCTCCCTCCATAACCCGCGGAGTGTACTGGTTGGTCATGGGACTCTTAGTTGTGTTGTTAGTGATGTCAGCACCAGCCTCGACACCTTGTTAGCGCTGCTGCTGTTACTGCTGCTGCTGCTGCTATTGATCTTCAGGACTTTACTTACTCCCATTGAGAATACTTTTGCTTTGGAACCGCAAGTTATTGCTGTTATTGTGTAATTTGTAATAACTTCTGCTGTAATAAAACAAATTATTGAAGATTTATCAACTACTTCATTTAGAACTGTTAACGGCGCGCTGGTTCTGACGGTATCATTTGTGTTCCTATACCGGCAGCTTCGTGACTTTCTTCATTCTCATTGTACCAATAGTGATGTTGATGTTTTCATCTTAACACCTGGAACTCCTGCTGTAGTAGTGGTAGTTACTGCTACTACTATTGCTATAATTACTATTATGACTACTAGTCTTACTATCCCAACTACCACCTGCTGTTACTGGTGCAACAGTAACAAATAATATTCATCCTTCTACTACTGTTGCTACTTTATCTACTAATATGTCTCCGGATACGATGAAGGTGCCCATTGCCTCACCTATTGGTGACTACGGCGGAGTGAGGTTTACCTCTTTATAACCTTCCCGATTATATTTAATCGATCCCGATTTCCCTTCCCGATATAACCTTAACGATTTGAGCTTGATTGTACCAGTTATGTTTCAGTTTTAACTATTCTAAGATTCGAATTCTTTGTCGAATGTGGTCTTAAAATTGTAGATGGAGGTGGCTTCTACAACTTCTTTCAGTGCGTAACGTCGCACCTGTTGACCACCACTTACAGGGTACGAGTATTTCTTTATATTTCTTGGATTCATTTTTGTTTTGCGTTATGTCCTCTCGTACTACTGTCACTTAATGCGGCTGTCATTGTTTATTCCATATAGTATCTTGTATGTTGGGATCATATCCATTATGTTGCTGATACTGCTGCTGTTATTACTGCCGATACTGCTTCTACGGGTTACAGTTACTATGACTGCTTGCACTACTGAGAATATTGCTGTTAGTAATGCTGTTACTGTGGTGCTGTCACTATTGTTGTTACTGTGATGCTGTTACTATTGTTGTTAGTGATGCTGTCACTATTGTTGTTAGTGATGCTGTCACTATTGTTACTGTGATGCTGTCACTACTGTTGTTACTGTGATGCTGTCACTACTGTTGTTACTGTGATGCTATCACTATTGTTGTTACTGTGATGCTGTCACTATTGTTGTTACTGTGATGCTGTCACTACTGTTGTTACTGTGATGCTATCACTATTGTTGTTACTGTGATGCTGTCACTATTGTTGTTAGTGATGCTGTCACTATTGTTACTGTGATGCTGTCACTACTGTTGTTACTGTGATGCTGTCACTACTGTTGTTACTGTGATGCTATCACTATTGTTGTTACTGTGATGCTGTCACTATTGTTGTTACTGTGATGCTGTCACTACTGTTGTTACTGTGATGCTATCACTATTGTTGTTACTGTGATGCTGTCACTATTGTTGTTACTGTGATGCTGTCACTACTGTTGTTACAGTGATGCTGTCACTATTGTTGTTACTGTGATGCTGTCACTACTGTTGTTACTGTGATGCTGTCACTACTGTTGTTACTGTGATGCTGTCACTATTGTTGTTACTGTGATGTCGCTATTGCTGTTACTGTGATGCTGTCACTATTGCTGTTACTGTGATGCTGTCACAGTGATGCTGTAACGGTGATGCTGTAACTATTTTTGTTACTGTGATGCTATCACTATTGCTGTTAGTGACGCTGTCACTCTTGCTGCCACTGATGCTGCTACTGTGATGCTGCCACTTGTTGTTATGGTGATGCTGTCACTATTGCTGTTATGGTGATGCTGTTGCTATTGCTGTTACGGTGATGCTGTCACTGGCTGTTACGGTGATGCTGTCACACCAAACCTAACTCCAGAGGTTTGTATAAATAGAATAAAGTCAGTCGCATACTCAACTCTGGCAAAAGTCAGAACATCCTTCAGAAACCTGAGTAAGGAAGCTTTTTTTTATCACTGTATACTGCCAATATGAGGCCAGTCTTAGAGTATGCTACCCCATCTTGGAACCCCCCATCTAACAAACACATGAGGAAATGTAGGTTAGCTTAGCATTTTAAAAGCACCGACTCACCTTCTGTGGTTGATTGTTCAATAAACCCTTGAAATATATGTTTAACTGATCTCTAACCCTGTCCATGGAGGACAGAAGAAAATGTATATATGCTGGTTAGCATTGTAAATGTGTGGCCACGTCTGTGGTAGAAAATAATAAATAAATAAAAAAAACATGAGGAAGCTCGAAAAAATGCAGTTTGCAACGAGACTTGTCCCAGAGTTGCGAGGGACGAGGTACAAAGAAGAAGACTGAAGGAGATGAACCTGACGACATTAGAAAAGAGGAGGGAGAAGTGGGAGGGGACTTGATACAGACGTATAAAATACTTAGAGGGATTGAGAGGGTGGAAACAGGAATTGTTTACAATGAATATCGACAGAACAAGGGGACACGGACGGAAGTTTGAGACTCAGATGTGTCATAGAGATGTTAGAAAGTTTTCCTTTAGCGTGAGGGTAGTGAGTAAATGGAATGGCCTAAAGGAGCCGGTTGTAGAGGCAAACGCCATTCATAACTTAAAAAACAGGTATGATAGGGAAATAGGCCACGAGGCATTGCATTAGACAACCAACGGCTAGGTAAACGGGGTCCAAGAGCCAGAGCTCGAACCTGCAGACACATATAGGCGAGTACACTCACACACAGCCTCATATTATTTAAACTTTCGTTAAATTTGCTATTCAAGTTCAAGTATGTTTATTGAGACAAGAAAGAAATACATCTCAAAGGGATAGAGTAGCTTAGGCTACTTCTACCCCCCCCCCGCAATTTGCTATTAACGTGAATAACAAACGATAAACTAACAATTCTAACAACCATAAAATAACGACTAACAAGTGACGAAGATTTAGTTTTCATTATTTGTACTTGTTGATACTCGATAGTATTATTGTTACGGCAAGAAATTGGTTGAATTCTGTATCATTAGTATTATAACTCGTTGCTATTGCCAGTGTTTGTGTAAAGAGTGACGGTGCAGGTGTTGAGGGACGGCGGGGGGGGGGGAGGTGTGGCAGTTTAGCATGGCTTAACTAGCGTTATGTGTAACGCCCGTCCCTTTGTGTACCAGAGACCTCACGCCCACCCTGGCCTGGTGAGGGAGGAAGGCAGGGTGTAGGGGAGGAAGGGAGGGTGGGAGAGAGAGAGAGAAGAGAGAGAAGAAGAGAGAGGGAGGGAGGGTGTGTGTGAGAGAAAGGGTGTGAGAATAGGGAAAGCGTGTGTGTGTGTGTGTTTACCTAGTTGTGCTTGCGGGGGTTGAGCTCTGCTTTTTCGGTCCGCCTCTAAAGTGTCAATCAATCAACTGTTACTACTAACTAATTATTATTATTATTCCCCCCCCCCCCACACACACACACCCAGGAAGCAGCCTGTAATAACTGTCTAACTACCAAATACCTATGTACTGTTAGGTGAATAGGAGCATCAGAGGTGAAAGAACCTTTGCCCATTTTGTTTCTGCCATCACCGGGGATTGAACCCGGACCCAAGGATTACGAGTCCAGAGCGCTGTCCACCGAGCTATCAGGCCCCCGTGTGTGTGTGTGTGTGTGTGTGTGTGTGTGTGTGTGTGTGTGTGTGTGTTTTATCTCTAGCATCCTGGACTTTACTACTGAGTTAGCACTCGGACATTATGTCTGTTGTCTAAGCTACTGACTCCAGACCTATTTTTCTGTATTACATCTACATCTCTCTCTCCCTCCTATATTTATATATATATATATATATATATATATATATATATATATATATATATATATACACTAGTAAATGATCTGTTAACAATATGTAGGCGAAGGTATTATCTACACTCCATGGCCTAACATGACTTCAGCGAGTCGCAGCGCGCGCACAGGAAATAGACAAAACACACACACACACACACACACACACACACACACACACACACACACACACACACACACACACACACACACACACACACACACACACACACACAGGTTCCTGTATATTGATGAATGGTGGTGGTTGGGGCAAGTTGTTATCAGCAGGAGTCGGTTGTTTCTGTCGACGGCGGCGGGTGATGACCCAGGTGATAGACCGCCGGAGTGAGTCCCTCTCAAACTCCCCCCCCCCCCTGCATGCCTCGCTGACACACCTCACTCATTCCCAGTAGTACCACACACACACACACAGTTGATTGACAGTTGAAAGGCGGGACCAAAGACCCAAAGCTAAACCCCCGCAAGCACAAATAGGTGAGTACACCCCCCCCCTACGTGACAAATGAGCCACAGAGATATAAAACTTTTTTTAGTGTCAAGAGTAGTTGACAATTGGAATACATTAGGCGGTGATGTGATAGAGGCTGACTCCATACACAGTTTCAAATGTAGATACGATAGAGCCTTATTTCTGGTCAACACGGAAAATCAAACGTTAGGATTGATTCTTAAGATGTTTTCCATGACGCCAGATGCGACGAAAGAGTACTCACCTAGTTGCGTTTGCAGGTGGTTGAGCTCTGGCTCTTTGGTCCCGCCGTAATATAGTCGGTTATACAGTAGGCAAAGTAGTCTCAGTTTGTTGTTGAGTTTCATGATCAACAACATAGTACTCGAGAGAATGTTTGAGTGCTTCATCAGAGAGTATAGGCTGAATATTCTGGTAGTGGCTTAGGCCTGTAACTTGCTGGACGAGACTGTAAGCAAGCCTAGGTCAGGGCTCGCCATAGCCCGTGCTACCTGGAACTTTTTGTTCCAGATAGCTAATCTTAAACAACAACAACAACGTGGCAACGAATGCATCCCGTTGCCAGGATCTATTACAGTACCGACCAGTCAAAGAGTTATCATTACAAAATCTCTTAGTTTTAATATTCTTACCTTCAGGGCCTTGTTAAATGTTTTTGTTCTTAATTCCAATAAATAATTTTTGTGTGAACTGCATTAGATAATCAGAAGTCACAGTCTGTATCTTTTTACAAGCCTCATAGGTCAGTCGACCTATAGGTTATCATAGGTCAATCGACCTATAGGTTATCATAGGTTATCATAGGTCAGTCGACCTACAAGAACGTTTTAAACTCAAACATGAGATGGTATTCACACAAATGTTGTTCACAATTTATTATCGTTGGAAATAATCACATTTCAATATTCAAACATTGAGTGTGACGGGTTATTTACAGACTGCAGTGCACGTTATATATTCAGTCGTTCAAGCTTTGCATGCAAGGTGCGATGATTGATAAAGATTAAGCCACCCAAGAGGTGGCACGGGCATGAATAGCCCGTAATGGGTGCGTTAAGTGTGAGGACAGGGTGCGAGGAGAGTGCACTGAACCTGGAGGGTGAGGGTCCACGGGGCCCGGCACGTACCCGCCTCCCTGGCTGACACCGGCGGCAGTGTCTCTTGCCCCGTGTCTGCTCCGTGGTCTAGTGTTGGTCCGCTCCACGCATCGGGAGTGGCCGTGGCAGCCCTGCTTGCATAGTTATTATTTGCGCAAGAAAACGGTAAATGTCGGGGGTGTCTTCCCTATTCGGTAAAGTTTAGGGGCGCATCTAGCAGCTGGCAGGACAAGTACCTTAAGAATGTGTGTGGGTGCGTAAATAGGCCCTGGAATCTATACACCAGTCGGTTAAGATTGAGAGGCGGAACCCAAGAGCCGTGACTCTTTTTCCCGCAAATACAACTAGATGAGTACCTGAATGTATTTTAAACTTGGTGTCAAAGAATTAGCTTTGACAACAAAATATTCTAATTCATTCCATGTATTATCGACTCTGAAGTTCTTTCTGACCTTTTTGTGATTTAACGTCTCTAGTTCCTCAGCCCGTCCTAAGATTTCCCAACGTCAAGAAACTGTCGTACTAAAGTGCCCTCTCCTAACCTACCAGACGTCCAAAACAATAAATGGGACAGTATGTCAATTTTGCGAGCGGCTACCATTTTCTAGTAAGACAATTTTTGCCCTTAGGTAGAGTGTACGTCAAAATGCGACGTTTTATTAGTAGGATAGGTTGAGTTCCTAGCACCCTCTTAGTACTGTTCTTTAGTGGGCCAGCCAGAGGCTTAGGGCCCGCGCAGGAATATCCCTTAAAAAAAGTGCTGTTCTTCGAATTGAGCAGTGCTTATCTGTCTTCTTGGTCAATTCCCCTTGGTATCTTTTATGTCGTTATCGTGTCTTTGTCCGTTCTCTCCTCCAGTGTGGTCATGTCCTTCATAGACGAGTCCCCTCAGCTCAGAAACGAGCCATGTTTAAGCTGTAGATGACTATCTGGACGCTGGCCAGCTTGGCAAATACTGCCCACGATATTCTGCTGGTGTGTCCCTCTGGCCATGTTTACTCCCAAGTGTCTCCTGGTGTAGGAAACTGCCTCCCTTTCATTTTGTATTGTATTTAGGCTCGCTCACTCCTGTTCCTATCCTCATAAGGTCGCATTTGTCGTTGAAATCTAGTAGCCATCTTATAGACCATCCCTGGAGTGTTGGTAGCTTTTTATGCGTCAGATCTCTGTGCTGATTCGTCTTACGTGTGCGATTGTGAATTAATTTAGGGCACGCAAAGAAATAGATGTTTTGGTCATAATGTTAGGCATTATTGTAACAAGGTCATTTTAAATTTAACAAAAGCTTCGTCTCGAAACGACTCCTGGCAGCTCGAAAAAACCAATACGACCCCCCCCCCCAGGGGGATACAAGGTCGCCGCTCCGCCAGGAGAAAGCTAAATTCCCCGCCTCGCCAATATGAGCGTAGTGGCGGGTTGAGCCTTGTGTGATCCTCCGCACTATATACACCGGGACGAGGGCGCCGGCTCCACGGGTCATCTCCCGTCACGCAGTGTGCAGTCGCACCTCCACAGATCTCCAGTACCGTCTATTGATACTGGTAATAGCTCAAAAGGGTCTCCACCTACGGGCTACTCATGCCCGTGCCACTTTTGGGTGGCTTAATCTTCATCAACCGGCGGCTCCTACATCACCCCCGCGGCGTTACTGGTACATCATGTTGCTGACGTCTCCCTTGCTCCATACTGTAGCTCCCCCTCCCGCTGCCCGGGGCCTGGCGGCTGAGTGGACAGCGCAGGGGATTTGTAGTCGTAGGGTCTTGGGATCCATCCCCGGCGAAGGCGGAAACAAATGGGCAGAGTTTCTTTTACCCTGATGCTCTTGTTACCTAGCAGTAAATAGGTACCTGGGAGTTAGACAGCTGCACGGGCTGCTTCCTGGGGAGAGTTGGAGGGGGGGGGGAAATCAGTTGACAGTTGAGAGGCGTGTCCAAAGAGCCAGAGCTCAACCATCGCAAGCACAGCTAGGCGAGTACAACTAGGTGAGTACACACACCGACAGTTCAAATGGTAGGGGTCCAACAGTGTTTAACGGGAGTAGGACACCATTTGTTGAACAATAAACAGCCTCACTGTTGTTGTTTTTTCTGAAAATGTAACGATGCCACAAGACTAGGAAATTGCAGGCTGGTGACGTTACAGGAACATTATAACACACCAGCGTGACGTTACAGGAACATTATAATACACCAGCGTGACGTTACAGGAACATTATAATACACCAGCGTGACGTTACAGGAACATTATAATACACCAGCGTGACGTTACAGGAACATTATAATACACCAGCGTGACGTTACAGGAACATTATAATACACCAGCGTGACGTTACAGGAACATTATAATACACCAGCGTGACGTTACAGGAACATTATAATACACCAGCGTAACGTTACAGGAACATTATAATACACCAGCGTAACGTTACAGGAACATTATAATACACCAGCGTGACGTTACAGGAACATTATAATACACCAGCGTAACGTTACAGGAACATTATAATACACCAGCGTGACGTTACAGGAACATTATAATACACCAGCGTAACGTTACAGGAACATTATAATACACCAGCGTGACGTTACAGGAACATTATAATACACCAGCGTAACGTTACAGGAACACTATAATACACCAGCGTAACGTTACAGGAACATTATAATACACCAGCGTGACGTTACAGGAACATTATAATACACCAGCGTAACGTTACAGGAACATTATAATACACTAGCGTGACGTTACAGGAACATTATAATACACCAGCGTGACGTTACAGGAACATTATAATACACCAGCGTAACGTTACAGGAACATTATAATACACCAGCGTGACGTTACAGGAACATTATAATACACCAGCGTAACGTTACAGGAACATTATAATACACCAGCGTGACGTTACAGGAACATTATAATACACCAGCGTAACGTTACAGGAACATTATAATACACCAGCGTGACGTTACAGGAACATTATAATACACCAGCGTAACGTTACAGGAACACTATAATACAGCAACGTGACGTTACAGGAACATTATAATACACCAGCGTGACGTTACAAGCTAACGGCTAGATCCTGTTTTGGCAAATCGTCTTCTCAGATACCACGTATTTTGACGCCCTAATCCCCCCAACGTACGAAATAAGGGGTACTATTAAAGGTAACGGCTAACAAATATCCACACTTTCTATGCGTGTGTGTGTGTGTGTGTGTGTGTGTGTGTGTGTGTGTGTGTGTGTGTGTGTGTGTGTGTGTGTGTGTGTGTGTGTGTGTGTGTGTACGCGCGTTTCAGTACCCCCTTATTTTGTCCGTTTTCACAACTCTAGAGAACGGCCTGCGCACAAATAGGGGGTATACACATACACACACAAATAGGCGAGTGCACACACAGGGAGATAGGCGAGTGCACACACACACAAATAGGCGAGTGCACACACAGGGAGATAGGCGAGTGCACACACACAAATAGGTGGGTATACACACACAAATAGGCGAGTACACACACAAATCTCGATAAACAAGATACTTTACATCATAATACCCATTTAATTTGTTATTTTTTAAGGATAATAAGTGTTTCATCAAGGCTGAAGGGACAAAAGGGAAGGGGGCGCAAGGCTGGGGAAGGGGATGGCAGTAAGGTCCCTGAGAGAGAGAGAGAGAGAGAGAGAGAGAGAGAGAGAGAGAGAGAGAGAGAGAGAGAGAGAGAGAGAGAGAGAGAGAGAGCGCCTCTATCAGCGTGAGCCACTGACCTTCCTGCTGGCTGTCAATCGCAATGTAACTGATGTTGTGAGGCAAGCCAACAAGCCGGGCTCGTTGGATGGTTCAGTAGCTTTCTCTGCAAATCCGCGAGCCACTGTTTATTGGTGCTCTTGAGTGCTTGTTGATTGACAAGGTTATTCCCATTGGCCATTGGATAGGAACCGCGTTAGCCCTCCTGAGGTTTAGAGGGGTAATTTTAGGTCTTTCGGCGAGTGAGTTTGCGCTGGAACTAGACTTCATTTAGCAGTCTGAAGTCTTCCTTACGCACAGAAAATCTTTTGTAGAAAACATTTAGCCTTTAGTGCATGTATTTTGTCCACGAGCTTGTGTTACGACTTGGGGGGGGGAGGGGGGAGGGGAATCGTGATGGTAGTTAAGTGAAAAGGCTCACGATTTGTCTATTCTTAGCTAGCCGTGTTCCCGAGGGATCAAGTTCGTGGCCGCCTCTTAGTTGTCAGCGCCTTCCCACACGCTGCTGCGGTACCATTACTCCCTGTGAACCCACGCAGAAAGTTCACCACCAATACTTCACTCATTCCCTTTGTTCACACGCACGCTCAAGACGTAGTTGGCTCACATCCCTTTGGCTCGTCTGAGCTTCCAGTTGACACCAGTCGCTTATGCAGGCGATGAGTCGCAGTAATGTGGCTAAAGTATGTTGACCAGACCACACACTAGAAGGTGAAGGGACGACGACGTTTCGGTCCGTCCTGGATCATTCTCAAGTCGATTGTGTCGTCGAAACGTCGTTGTTGTTGTTATAGATTCAGCTACTCGGAACAAGTTCCAAGTAGCATGGGCTATGGTGAGCCCGTAACTTACCTGGCACAGGAGCTGGGCAAGAAGCACGGGCTATGGTTAGCCTCGTGGACAGGAGATGTCTCCCGTGGTCGAAACGTCGTCGTCCCTTCACCTTCTAGTGTGTGGTCTGGTCAACAGTCGCTTACCGTTGTGTTCCCGCGTATGCCAAACCTACCATTCATGTATAGTTTGTAATGTTTGAATATCTTGTACGTTGTGATCTGGTCTCATCTATTTCTTCGGCTATGTGTGGTTCCATTCTCTTAGTTTATTCTCTCATCCCAGATTTCTTCGTCTTGGGAGCAGCCTTGTGACTAACTTCTGGATATATTCAGATTCACCAGTGCGGTTCTTCGAATGTTCCAGCGGTGTTGTCTTGTTTCTGGGTGTCTAGGTTGATAAGTTCGGTATACGTTCTACCACATTCGTCTTTTTCTCACCTGTGCTAGAATTTCCCCTTTGAGGAGATAGTGGTCCTCTGACGTTTCTTTCAACTGAACCAACATTACCTTGTAATTACATGGCTTAATTCCAGCACACCTTTTCATTTGTTAGGTCATTCCTGAAGCCTGCTGAAGTCTTATAACATTTCAATTCTTTCCTTATTCTCTTACATTTCACGCCATTGGCAAACACCGACATGTAAGTGGTTGTTTCCCTAGGTAAATTGTTCGCCTCTAGCAGGAACCACACGAGTCCAAACACATCCTTGTGGGACTCCACGTGTTATGTCTTTCCATCTGTACACCTGATGACTTGCTGTTGCTTGTTAATGCATCTAATCTAGTATTTTCCAGTCTGTTGTATAATATGCAATTTCGTCTCCAGTGGGGGACTGTGTCAAAGCTTTCTGGCAGTCCAGAAATACACAGCCGACCTTCCCATTTGTGCGTGAGTGTAGAACTATTCAGTTTGGCAGCAAGGTGTTGTGGTTCATCGTTAGTGGTTCACATGGCAAAACCACCTCTTCCCACCCCGCCTGCAGAAGAACAAGGCAGTGTGTGGTGAGGGGCATTAACCAGGTAATTATTGTGGGAACCATCCACCCCCCTCTTCCCTCTACTCCCTCTTCGCCAACCACTCCGACTTCCTTTCTCTCTCCTTCCATTACATCGTAATCTTCATCCTCCCCATACTTGTCTCCTCCTCCTTACGTGTACACTCCAAATCTCGCCCACCTTACTGCCCTTTGCTCGTCTCTTCCTCTCTCTTTACCCCTTGCTCGCCATCTTCTCACTCCTACTCTTCCTTCCCATCTATTTTCGGGGGATTAAACTCCAGTAGAGATATGTCTGACCATTCGTGCAGTCTGTCCAGGTTTTCCTGTAGCATTGTGCTGTCCTACTCGGTCCTCGGCCTTCTCATCAGTTCAGTATTTATCTGCAAATGGTCACATGTACGATCCTGCCTCCTGCGAATGGTTGTTTACCAAACTCGTGAACACTAGTGATTTAGTTACCAACCTTGCGGGACCCCGCTTGTCACTTGCCTCCATTCCGACACCTCCTCTCATCACAATCTTATGTTTTACTATTTTGGGAATACTTTGTAAGCCAGTCCAGTATCATCCCGGACACTCATTGGTTTCAACTTGTTTCAATCTTTGTGGAAGACAGTGTTAAATGCCTTTTGACAGTCAAAGAAGATGCAGTCCACCCAGTCTTTTCTCTCTCCGAATCGTGATAATTTGTCGTGGAACTCGATGAAGCTCGAAATGCATGGATTTTTTTCCCCCACAGGTGGGTACAAGAGTAGTTATCTTCAACCTTGCTGTCTCACTTGCTACATAGCCTTCCTGGTTTGGTGTCTTCTTTTGATAATTACTTACTTGCTGTCTCATAAAATGTTAGTTCTCTCTATAGGTATTACGCTTTTCCGGCTAATTATTTAAGTCGGTATTATATATGTACATAGATTATGTCAGTGAAACAGGACAACTATTCAAGGTCTCGTACGTGTAAATACATATAGGTGAATACAAGGACACACACACACACACACACACACACACACACACACACACACACACACACACACACACACACACACACACACACACACACACACACACACACACACACACACACACACACACACACACACACACACACACACACACACACACACACACAACACACACACACACACACACACACACACACACACACACACACACACACACACACACACAAGTTACTAATGTATCGCGTAACGAGAGGATGACGTGTGAGAACAGGTTCCTGACATGTCCGTCTCGCTACTAACTTCATACTCAACAACCTCACAAAATGGCTTCTCCGCTCCCCCACGCCCAACATAACACTGAACCTGTCTCCTGAAGCCAACATAAAAAAGGATATCACCAGCGGCACTTGCGAAACTGGCTAACATATGAACAACTTTTAGAAACTTGTGTAAAGCATCATTCAGAACCCTATATACCACATATGTCAGACCAATCCTGGAGTATGCGGCTCTAGCGTGAAGTTCATTCATACACAAGCACAAGACGAAGTTGGAGAGGGTTCAAAAGTGTGCCACCAGAGTAGTCCCGGAACAATGAAGTATGGGTTACGACGAAAGGCTACGTGAATTGAACCGCACGTCGCTGGAAGACAGAGGAGTTGAAGAAGACATGATTACCACATACCCAGAGTAATAGAGGAATTGATAGGGTAGGTAATGAAAGAATGGTTGCATTCGCACAAGGGGACCCGGGTCGCAACAGAGTACGCAAATGAGCGACAGAGATATTATAAATAATTTATTCAGTGTCAGAGTAGTTAGCAAGTGGAATACACGAGGAAGTGATGTGGTGGAGGCAGACTCCATACACAGTTTCAAATGTAGATATGATAGAGCCCAGTAGGCTCAGGAATCTGTACATCAGTTGATTGACGGTTGAGAGGCGGGACCAAAGAGCCAGAGCTCAACCCCCGCAAGCACAACTTGGTGAGTACAACTAGATGAGTACACAGGAAGCAGCCCGCAGCAGCTGTGTTAACTCCCAGGTACCTATTTACTGCTAGGTGAACAGAGGTATCACATGAAATAAACACTGCCTATTTATTTGGTTTCGTCCAGGAATCACCCGGGTCCGTGAACTGGGAATCAGAATGTGTGTGTGTGTGTGTACTTGCCTAGTTACCCAGTTGTACTCGCCTAATTGTGCTTGCGGGGGTTGAGCTCTGGCTCTTTGGTCCCGCCTCTCAACTGTCAATCAACTGATGTACCGATTCCTGAGCCTACTGGGCTCAGGAATGGAATGTGTGTTTGTTTTACCCTCCCGCGCTACACCCTCTCTCCCTCCCTCCAGTTGTGTGGATGACGCGTGTCCGAGTAAGAGGCGAGCGCTCCAACCATGCACAGGCAATAACAAACACTTCCCCAGCAAGGCTCAGGTGAGCTAGCGTGTAAACACTCCACACAAAACAAACAATTATTTGTGCTCCATCATGGGTTTTTACGCTCCCGCCCGCTGTCCCTCCGTTCCTATGTCCGCCCGTCCTATCTCCATCTGTTCCATTGACTTGTTCCTAATTCTTGTCCCCCACCCGTTCCAGCTCCACCCGTTCATTACTACAATAGATGGTGTGGAGCTGTATTTCAGTAGCACCATACTACAATAGATGATCTAGGGCTGTATTTCAATGACATCTTGTCACAGTAGATGGTGTGGAGCTGTATTTCAGTGACATCTTACTACAATAGATGGTCTAGTGCTGCATTTCAGTGACATCTTACCACAATAGATGGTATGGGGCTGGATACTTGGTTGATACCTGCTTGATGGGGTTCTGGGAGTTCTTCTACTCCCAAAGCCCGGCCCGAGGCCAGACTTGACTTGTAAGAGTTTGGTCCACCAGGCTGTTGCTTATTTCAGTTACACGCACGCAAGAACTGTTAAGTGTTAGAGATGGCAATAACTGGAACAGGTAAGATGCAAAAGTCGTTGAAGCTAATTCGATTCAGAATTTTAAGTGTAAATATGATTAAAGCGTGAGAAATGAATCATTGCATTAAGCTAAGAACGTTTGCAAGGCGGAACTTAGGAGCTTAGCAGCTTAACCCGACCCTCGAAGCACATTTAGATGAGCACACACAAAGGGACACGCACACCACCATAGACGATCAATGGTGCGGTGGTCACGGTACTGTGTACGTTTAGGGGTGATCTTGGACGTCATGGGTTCGAATCCTGGCCAGGTCATATAGAGTTCTTAGTGATAAATGGCTTGCGCGATCAAGCAGGGACTGTGAAATACATACAGCGTAAATATTTTGAAATAAGGTAAATTAGAGCGGATAAGTTGGACAAAGATGCAATTGTTGTCCGTCCGAGATGTTATCAGTGGAGGCTGAGTGGGTGTTGCTGCTGCTGCCGCTGCTGCTGCTGCGCTGCTGCTGCTGCTGCTGCTGCTGCTGCTGCTGCTGCTGCTGCTGCTGCTGCTGCTGCTCTTGTCAGCTGTCTGAAACTTGACAGGCAGACGGACTGATTGGATGCCTCCTGGTGATTACCAGGTCCAGGTGTGGCCGTGACAACTTGGTCCGACCGACCAGTGATATATACACATGTGAGTAGTGACAATAAACACTGTTGACCAGACCACACACTAGAAGGTGAAGGGACGACGACGTTTCGGTCCGTCCTGGACCATTCTCACAATCGACTTGAGACGTCGTCCCTTCGATTGTGAATGGTCCAGGACGGACCGAAACGTCGTCGTCCCTTCACCTTCTAGTGTGTGGTCTGGTCAACATACTTTAGCCACGTTATTGTGACTCATCACCTGAATAAACACTGTGTTCTATGGAGAGGAAATATGAGGGTGGAAGTATGTACTGGGTGAACAGCCAGCCTTGTCTTACAGGTGCCTCATATTGCATCCGCAACTTTTACCTGCTGTTCTGCTGACTTCCTCCCTCTGCTATCTACTGTGTGCTTTGTCTGCTTTGATCCCTTCTGTCTGTCCCTTACCCCCCCCCCACACACACACGGAGCACCAAGGCTTGCTCCGCCTCCGCCCTTCCTTAAACATTTCAGCCCAATCACATGGACTGGACGGTAGAGCGAAGGTCTCGCTTCCTGCAGGTGGGCGTTCAATCCCCGACCGTCCAAGTGCATGGGCACCATATCTTCCCCCGCCCCATCCCAAATCCTTATCCAGACCCCTTCCAAGGGTCGTAATGGCCAGGCATTTTATCCTGATAATTCATTCACTTGAAGACGGTCGTTTAACCTCGAGTACAGCACATATACACCTACATACCAGCCAGAGTGCCACTGTGCCTCTCGCCTTGACATCACTGATGTTCCTTTGACGACTAGAGGCACCTTTTAAAGGCTCTCTGCACATGCCGTTTAATACCAGCCAGTAGAGACGGGCTCTACCGTAATCCCTCAGTCTACAGTCCGGATCGCCTCAAGGGGCCCCGACCTGTGTGTCCTGATTTGAGGGATCACCTTCGGGACGTCCCTTTACCGCAGAGCTCTCTATCTTTCCTGGAAGCAAGTCTGGTTGATATTCAGACGCTGGGTCACAATAACGTGACTCGGATATGATGACCAGACCACTCACCAGAGTCGTATTTATAGCGCAAGGTGTTGGTGTGTGTGGCTCAACAGCTCTCAACTTGGTTTCAATAGTTGCTTGTAAATGGGTGAGTGTATTAGAGCGTAATAAGTTGCTTGTAAATGGGTATGTACATTAGAACGTAATAAATTGCATCTAAATGACAACCCCATCTTCCTGAAATGGTGATAGTTTTGGTCTAAAGTACAGTGTATAGTGATGGACCACCGGTAAAGCATTTTTTGTACTAATAACTTTAGAGTCCGGAAAAAATAATGCTGAAACCAAAATATTCTTAGGCCTAGTATAGCACATACATATTAGGCCTGGGATTGCGTGTATTAGGTCTAGACTGCTAGGAGAGGTCAGTCATGTTAAAAAGTTTCAGGTTTGTCCAAATTCACTAATAAAAAAAACAACTTTCTGGCGGTTCATCACTGCAGATATTGGTACTTTTGGCCACATAGTTACTGTAAGTACTTTCATTTAGGAGGATGGGCTGTAAATGGTATATCCATTAGAAGAGTGTAATGAGTTGCTTATAAATGCGTTTGTACATTACAAGCACGTAATGAGCACAAACGTTTCCTCCTTGTGTCGTATTACAGATTTAGGAATGTGATTATATATCACACACACACAAATACAAAATAGAGTTCCGAGTCTGGAATAAATTGTTGGCAGTGATCCCGAGTCTGGTCCTTCCTCGTCTACTGTGGCTCGTCACGCATGGGAGTACCTCCCACTCCCACATGAGAGTACCTCCCACTCCACATGAGAGTACCTCCCATGTGGGCCACACTCTTCTTGGTGACGCTTCTAGGGGGGGTGGGTTGGTCGGCTGGTCGTCTGGTGGAGGGTGGGTTGGGAGGAAGCTGTGTGGATATGTTGTGAGCAAGTATTTAAGCCTGTAAGTGTGTGCTCAAAGACTCTGAGCGATCTTAATAAATGCAATAATAACTAGCATGTTTGTTTTTTCCTTGCAGGTGTGGGCGTAAAGAGGGCTGGGTCAGGTGCATGTGGGCGTGGCTACTACCTTACACTGCCCACTGGCCCACCTACCCACCCACCCACCCACCAGGCCGACACACAGGAACCACCAGTCACACACATTGTAGCCTTGGCCTCTCATCGTCCCCTGCGAAGAAAACGGCAGTAATTATTTTTCACATTACGGTAATTAAGCGGGTGAAGGACGGTACTGTGTCGTGAGGGCCCCAAAGCCACACCTGCCGTGAGGGCCCCGAAGCCACACCTGCCGTGTGTGTGTATGTGTGTGTGTGGAAGACGGGACTGTGGCGTGAGGTCCCTGAGCCACACCCGCTCTGTTTATATCGGCTGGGCCAAGCGGGAGCCGAGGACCACCTCTGAACTGGTGTTCCTCATATGCCAGCTGGAACCTGCACTGATTCTTGAAATGAAACTGGTTTTTGTCGGGTTGTGATGAGCAGCGGGAGGTGACGTTGCGGCTGATGCCTCGTACGAGGTTGAAATATACGCCAGGGTAACCCGTACCTAGTCATGAGTCACGTGTCACTAACTCCCAAGTTTTGTGTCAAGTAGTTTATTAATAAGCTTAGACCTATGCGTCTAGTTGGCCTCTTGGAAATTCATTGTGTTGTTAATGAGCTAATAATTTATTCCTAGAAATGTAGGTGTTGAGAAAGAATAATTTCACCAGAATGTGGATGACTCTGCGAGGATTACGTGGCCACTGTGAGAGAAGATCAGGAAACTTGACGGAGGATTCCTGAGGGAGCAACGACAGCTTGGGATGTTGTCCTGCCAACGGTGAATTGAACAGTTTGCAATTGTAAGTGTCATAATATACGCGTGGAGTGTTTCAGTGCCAATATGGATAGCCAGGGAGGTGGTGTTGGTTCAGAAGTGTACATAGACTGTGTGTGAGTGAGTGTCGCGCTGGACGATGGTGGCTGCCAGCGTCAGTTGGCCCCTCCAGCACACCCGGGTGTAGCTCCTGGAGCCTGGCGTCCACTGCAACTCTTAGTGCGTGTTGTTGTTGTTGTGTGGCGAGCCTCGCAGGCATACTCGCTCCTACCCCTTGGGTCCACTCCACCACCAACACCATCTCCGCCACCATGGGCATCAACACCACCGTGCTGGAGCCCATCGTCACCACCATTGCTTCCATCTTGCTCTTATCCAACAACCTCACCGACGAAGATGGGTTCAATCTCTCTTCCTCGGCATCTTCCACGATATCCTCGACGACGGGCGGCACGACGCCCACGCCGGCGCCCACGACCTTCACCACAGAGCCCAGCTACCCTAACAGCCACGATATCCAAGGCATCATAAAGATGGGCGGCATCACCTATACCGATTTCGGCGTCTGCACCAGCTGGCTTCCGATCAACCATATCTACTTCCAGCTCGCCAACATATTCCTCTTCCTGTCGTACCTGGCGCCTAATGGCATCTACGGGATTCTGTACCTACGCATCACCCTCACTATCGGCTGCATGTTCTTCAGCCTCTGGGGGTGGGTGGTGCTCTGCGCCTTCGACACCTTCCTCTGGAACGCCATCTTCGTCCTCATCAACCTGATCCACGTCATAGTCATCTGCTACTACTTGAGACCCGTCAGGTTCACCCCGGAGCTGGAACAGGTAAGGTACACTCCAAATGTTTCTTGTTTGTCGATGCTGTGTTTGTCTTGGCCGCATCTGGTGTTGACATTTTAATTTGTTTGGTGTTCTATGTTTACTAAAGCATTTATGCCTTTAATTAGTCTGGAAGCGACAGATTTATTAGAGGATGCGAAGAAGGAAAGGGAGGGAGGGAAGGCACTGGTGTAGAGTGCACCAGTGCACTCTACAGTAAAGAGGGTACTTTATCTACTCTGTGTCCAAGTGGTTGGACACAAATGCAGATGGGATCACAAATAAAGAGTAGCAGAAAAACCACCACACATCATTGCATTGGCGGAAGCGAAACTGAGGAGAGTAACAGAGGGAGTGATCTTCCCCAAGACGGTATCAAGATATGGAAGGAGAGGGTGAACGGTGGCGAAGGTGGTGTAGCTTACTGCTGGATCTCTCAGGAAATAAAGGAGGGAGGGAAGGAGTATTTTGTAAATTGGTTATGGTGTGTGTGTGTGTGTGTGT
This sequence comes from Procambarus virginalis, assembly GCA_020271785.1. Classification (NCBI taxonomy): domain Eukaryota; kingdom Metazoa; phylum Arthropoda; class Malacostraca; order Decapoda; family Cambaridae; genus Procambarus; species Procambarus virginalis. The sequence goes on along the minus strand of WNGS01165523.1, from coordinate 19,684,505 downwards.
GTGTGTGTGTGTGTGTGTGTGTGTGTGTGTGTGTGTGTGTGTGTGTGTGTGTGTGTGTGTGTGTGTGTTACGTGCCAGTATTACGCTGGTGGGTAAGGCCGCCGTTCCCCCCCCCCCCCCCGCCTCCACGGTGCGGCCTTATGGCTCCTCGTGTGCTTCATTCGCTCTTTCTCGTTTCCTAGTTATTTAATATTTATTTGTAAACGGGTCGAATTGTCCCAGAGGCGATACCCGGCGTTGCTAGGGTGACGAATGTCACATTTTCACGAACCCTACAGTAAAACCTTTTCACGAAATCACACTCACACACACACGAACCTTACAGTAAACATGACAACAGGTGAAGGCGTTCAAGCCAGCCGGCTGAACGTTAACACGTGGAGCCTAAGGGGCTACTGTAATTATATTCACGATATAATGTGTATTCAGTGAATAAATGTGTGTCTTGTACATGTGAGAACAGGTCGCTGGACATGGTGAGGGGGCCGGGGGGGGAGGGTGCTGTGGCACATATCAAACCGGTTATACAATCCCGTTCCTCAGCCTGCAGGCGTAGAGCGAAATGCACTCTTTTGCGTTTTTTTTAATTTTTGTGATATATCTGTCAAGGTAAAAGAGTGAGACGGACGGGTCTTGGGGCAGGAGGTGGTGGGTGGGGGGGGGGGAAGGCTCGGGGCAGGGTGATTTTGTTATGGAAGGGATCAGTGCTGTGTATGTTTGACGAGGCGACGGGAGGGCAGCCAGCATCACGCTCATTTGGGTACTCGGTTTCCACCTGTGTCCCCTTGTTAGCGTACCACCTTGTGCTAAATAGTTTATCTACTGTCAATTCCTCTGAAAATTGTATAGGTAGTGATCATGTCTCCCTCTAACACTTCTGGCTTCCAGTGTCGTGAGGTCTAGTTCCAGTAATCTTTCCTCGTAGCTCATACCCTCTCAGCTCGGTGACTAGCCTGGTTGTATATCCCTGAATCTTTTCTAACTTCGTTTTGTGTTTGACTAGATATGGACTCCACGCTGGAGCCGCATAGTCCAGTATTGGTCTGATATATGAGGTATACGAGGTTCTGAATGATTTTTTACACAAGTTCGTAAGAGTATGTCAGAGTGGTTACAGGCGAGAGTCCATGTATGCCAGAGTGGGTACAGGGGAAAGTCCATGTATGCCAAGAGTGGGTACAGATTAAGATTTATAACATGGTGTCAAATGTTTGAGAGCGAAGGTGGAATGGCGTTCAGATATTCTGGTGGCTACCATAGCTACGTTTGAGGTGAGTGGTATAGAGGGCGAGGGTTGAGGGGGGGGGGGCAGGGTACTTGAAGACGATGCAGGAATTATCTTGTGGTAACCCCCTTATCAGCAAGGACGGAGGGTACAGGTTGCCTGGTAATTACGTTTGCGATAAATGACAATTATCAGCAGCATTACACCTGGCAGTTTTTTGTGTGAAATTATTCACATTGTAACTATCTTGTGAAAGGTGACAAATTGAGGGAAATTACAGTAACGGTATATCAAACTGTGACTGTGATGAAAATATGATTGGAAGTTAAGAGGCGGGCCTAGGAGCTGGGCCTCAATCTCCACAAATAACTATGTATGATAGGCATATTCACAGCCCTTCAAACACGTACAGAGAGAGAGAGAGAGAGAGAGAGAGACGGTGAAACACACACACACACACACACACACACACACACACACACACACACACACACACACACACACACACACACACACACAGAGGGCAGGAGCAGTATTTACCGGAGCCTTGGAGGGATTTTAACCAGTTTTACCGCCGGTGCTGCCCCCTAATTGTGATGAATGTCAGGCTGTGTGCCCGTCCTGCTCTTTCTTGCGGTCACCTCCCTTATCTCCTTCCCGTTCATCTCCTTGCCTCTTCCTCCCTCTACCCCCTTCATCATCCTTCCCTTACCCCTTCCTCATCCCTCCCCTTTCCTTCCTTCTCAGAATATTCTGGTGGAAAAGAGGGGGATGTGAGGGGTTATAGGGCAAGATGATGAAGAGTACATTAGCTATTAGTACATCCTCCTCGATATGGACGAGGAGGCAGGGAAGCAGAGCCAGCCAGACATTCAATTTATTGCCTGTCTCTACTTCCTCATCACAATCGACTTGAGAATGGTCCAGGACGGACCGAAACGTCGTCGTCCCTTCACCTTCTAGTGTGTGTGGTCTGGTCAACATGCCTGGAGGGGCCAGCAACTGCACAAACACCGCACACGATCCACCGAGCCTGGCAACAGACAGGTCCACACAGCAAAATATAATTGAGCTGCCCAGCTTGACGAGGCAGCCATCCGTAGCAACAGGCAGGAGCGACTAGATCAGCATATATTATACACTCTTTCCGCTATTAGAACTGGGTAAGGAGTAGCCAAACTACTATTCCTTACGGGAGACATCTCCTGTCCACGAGGCTAACCACAGCCCGTGCTTCTTGCCCAGCTCCTGTGCCAGGTAAGGTACGGGCTCACCATAGCTCGTGCTACTTGGAACTTGTTCCGAGTAGCTGAATCTATAACAACAACAACAGACTATTCCTTGGCCAGAACTAAATTAGCCCAATAGCGATGAGTAACATTAAAGCTATGTGTACGAGGGGGAATTATCACGGGTAGGCGCCAAAACTTCGCCTGATAATTCGCTTTCGACTATATAGCACTTGAATAAGGATTTGGGATGGCACGGCGGGGAAAGGAATGGTGCCCAACCACTTGGACGGGTCGGGGATTGAACGCCGACCTACATGAAGCGAGACCATCGCTCTACCGTCCAGCCCAAGTGATTGGACACGACTGCAGATGGAATCACAAATAAAGAGTAGCAGAAAAATAACCACACATCATGGCATTGGCGGAAGCGAAACTGAGGAGTGTAACAGAGGGAGTGATCTTGCCCAAGACGCTATCAAGATAAGGAAGGAGAGGGTGAACGGTGGCGAAGGTGGTGTAGCTTACTGCTGGAATTTCTCAGGAAATAAAAGAACACGAAACTGATCAACAAGAATACATACTAGAGAAAGCAACAACAGCAAGTGACTTGAATGTTGAAGGAGCGGTGATTTCCGCCTCCCCTCCCTAACAATTGAAGATCTAGGGAGGAATACGACAACTGTAACAGGACTTGCCTAAGACGTAATGGAAAATTCACTCCCCCCTAACCACAGAGGCTAGAGGGAGTGAAGTGTTAGATCCTAATAGCTATGTGCTTACAGATATACATCTCTATGTACACACACAAGCGATTCACATCTGTGGGTAGAAAATACATGGTACAAAAAGGTACCTAGAATTAATACTCGTGTTTATATAAATGTGTTGCTAATTATAGCAAAGGAATTATTAACTGTTTATTTTTAATAATCATTGTCAATTCTATTTTGCTACAAGGTCAAGTTGCTGCCGTTCTCACGCCTGTGTTCTCAACTGTGTTGAAGAACAAGGAATATCTTGGCTGTGTGCCCGGGCCTGCCATCTGGGGAGGGGGGGGTGCCAGCTGCCTCGGGTGGCACTTGACCGGTCTGAGTGGTGGTACTCACCTAACAGTACTTGTCTGACAGTGTCTACTACGAAGTGAGGTCGAGTTCTTCATGGCCCGCCTAATAGTTCTGTTCTGTTACAATTAAACTATTCTGACGTTCAAATTCTTAGTCCAATCTGGCTTTAAAGTTGTGGATGGAGGTGGCTTCCACATCATCTTCTTTTACTGAATTCTACTTGTACCCCCATACAGGTCGACAACGAGTATGTCTTTACATTCCTTTGGTTCGTCTGCGTTTCCAGCTTCCACCTGTGTTCTATTGTCCTACTTTCTCTCAATTTAAAGAGGCTGCCCTTGTCCGCTGTGTCATTCCCGTCAGTATTTCGTACGTCGTGATCATGTACTCTATTTCTTCTGTCCTCTAGGGCTGTGAAATTTAGTTCCTTTACTTTCAAAGCTTAACCCTAATATCTCTGGCACCAGTCTTGTTGCAAGTCTTTGTACTATTTCAAATTTGGTTGTTGGTGGTGGTGGTGATGCTGGTTGTTGTTAGTTTCAGCTACTTGGAACAAAAATTCCAAGCAGCACCGGTTATGGTGAGCCCGTTGTACTTACCTGGCACAGGAGATGTGGGTGGTGATGCTGGTGGTGATTGATTGATGAAGATTAAGCCACCCAAGAGATGGCACGGGCATGAATAGCCCGAAAATGCTGGTGATAGTTGTGATTCTTCTACCCACCTGTGGTTCTGGGGGAGGAGAGATTGGGGAAGAGGCTGAGGAAAGTGTCAGGTGATGTAGCGGTCCCGGGGACGGCGGAGGACATTATGAGGCGAGGAAGGTGAGGGTGTTGTGCTGTAGGTCATATCTGGTACAGCTCTTGCTGCGTCCTCCCTCGTTGCTCGTCACGGTCTCCGGCGTCCGCTGTCCCGCCCACTGCTGCTCCACAGACTGGCAAGTAGGTAAGAAGGCAGCCAATGTCGTAAGCAGGCAGGCGGGAAGTGTTCCAAGCAGACAGGCAGGCAGACAAATATCCTACCGAGAGAAAAGCAGCGTGACAGGCTGAGAGTCAGACAAGCAAACCGGTTGTGAGGAAAGCAGCTCGGTGTGGCCATCATCTTGTTTCCCGGTCGTGCCGCCACCCGTGTCGGGCCGCCACCCGTGTCGGGCCGCCACCCGTGTCGGGCCGCCACCCGTGTCGGGCCGCCACCCGTGTCGGGCCGCCACCCGTGTCGGGCCGCCACCCGTGTCGTGCCGCCACCCGTGTCGTGCCACCACCCGTGTCGTGCCGCAGGTTATAGTCTAGGTTGAGTGAGCAAGAAAGGTGGCGATAAAGGTCAAAGGTCATTTTATAAACAAGGGCTAAACGTCTTGTCATTAACAATAAATATGCTGCCTGTAACATGCACATGTTGTGTATATGTGTACTCGTATATTTGTGCCTGCAGGATCGAGTTCAAGCTCTTGGCCCCCCGCTTTTCTAACCGCTAATTGTCTAATGCAGTGACTGACCATATCATACCTGCTTTTTAATGTTGTGAATACAGTTTGCCTCTACAATCTGCTCCTTTAGGTCATTCCATTTATTCACTACCCTCACGCTACGAAGATAAAACTTCCTTACATCTCTCTGACACGTTCGAGTCTCAAGCTTCCATCCTGCCCCCTTGTTCTGTTGGTATTTATTGTAAACATTTCCTCTGCTTCCACCCTGTCAATCCCTGTGTGTGTGTGTGTGTGTGTGTGTGTGTGTGTGTGTGTGTGTGTGTGTGTGTGTGTGTGTGTGTGTGTGTGTGTGTGTGTGTGTGTGTGTGTGTGTGTGTGTGTGTGTTGTGTGTGTGTGTGTGTGTGTGTGTCGTACCAGCGGTGTGGGTGGCACGACACTGATGATGTCAGCCCAGCCTGTGTTAGCCTGGAAGGTCGAGAGACGAGTGAACCGAAGAGGAGAGGAAGAGAGAGAAAGAGAAGGAGGAAGAAGAGGAGGAGGAGGAGGAAGAAAGAGGAGGAGGGATGGCGGAGGAAGGTGAAGAGAGACCTGATCTGGGTAAGTCGCTGAGATATGGAGATTGTGTAGGGAAGGTCTGGGGAATATTAATTCTTATATTAATTAAGGCCGAGGGAAAGGGGTAGAGACGGTCACTCTGAAGGGGAAGAGGAGAGAAAACTGGTGTCAGGAGAGACGGAGATGGTAATGGTAGGGCGGAGACGGAGGAGGAATTCAAGATGGAGAGGTTTATTGAAACCAGTGAGGAGAACAGGTGATAATTGTGGCAAGGGCAGGAGGGTAGAGAAGATCAGGCACACGAGTTAGATCGGGAAGAGAATAGAAGTTATATAAAAGTAAAGGAGGCATATTGGCCCATTTACGGGCTATTCATGCCCGTGCCACCTCTTGGGTGGCTTAATCTTCATCAATCAATTGGCCCATGTGGGCCACCTCCTATCTATAACCACTCAAATCTTTCATATATACAATGTCTAAGTTACGCTCGAAACAATCGGATGATCTCCACGTGCATTGTCACCCGGTAATTTGTTCCATAGATCAACAACTCTGTCAATAAAACAGTAAATACCCTTATCGTTCCTGAATGTAACCTTACCTAGACATGGGCCAGACAGCTGAGTGGGCAGCGCTTCGGATTCGTAGTCCTGAGGTTCCGGGTTCGATCCCCTGTGGAGGCTGAAACAAAATGGGCAGAGATTCTTTCACCCTCATGCCCCTGTTACCTAGCAGTAAATAGGTACCTGGGAGTTAGACAGCTGCTACGGGCTGCTTCCTGGGGGTGTGTAACAAAAAGGAGGCCTGGTCGAGGACCGGGCCGCGGGGACGCTAAGCCCCGAAATCATCTCAAGATAACCTCAAGATATACCCTCTTTACACTCATTGTGACGACGATGTATTTTGTATTCAAGTTCAAGTATGTTTATTGAGATAAGAAAGAAATACATCTCAAAGGGATAGAGTAGCTTAGGCTATTTCTTCCCCCATTATTTTGTATTGATGTGAAAACCTCATTGATATTCCCTCTTGTTATATCCTTCGGTTCATTGATGTACATCAATCCCCTTACCCTTCGTCTTTCTAAGGCAGTGTAAACTGGGGTTTTTAAATATCTTCTTAAGGGATTTTTTCTAACTGGGATTAAGTTGACCAGACCACACACTAGAAGGTGAAGGGACGATGACGTTTCGGTCCGTCCTGGACCATTCTCAAGTCGATTGTGATCGACTTGTGATCATGATCGGAGAATGGTCCAGGACGGACCGAAACGTCGTCGTCCCTTCACCTTCTAGTGTGTGGTCTGGTCAACATAATTTAGCCACGTTATTGTGACTCATCGCCTGTAATTGGGATCAACTTTATCATTATT
>WNGS01165523.1:19639051-19665676 GCA_020271785.1 Procambarus virginalis | reverse complement strand
GCCTGGTGTTGGTGACTGACATACCTTCCCCCCACAGACTGGTGATCAGTCAGAACGGTCGGGCGCTGCACATCGTCTCACAGCACCAGTTCCTGGACTCTCCGGATGGTTTGGCGTCTCCACCGACGAGTTCTTCCAGGTGAGTCCGTAATCTTCCTGTGTCTTCTTCTCTCTCCCCTCTCCTTCTCCTCCTCCTCCTGTTGTCTTCTCGCCTAGCTGCAGCTTCACTCCCTCTTTCATCTTCTCTTCTTCCTCTTGCATCTCCTCCTTCTCCTACATCTACTTCTCTTCCTCCGCCGTCACCATCACCTTTTCCTCACGCAGGCACCACACTTGCTTTGTTTTGGACATACTCTTGAAATTGCCTCTTGTGTACCTCTTGAAAGAGGTACGCCAGTAGAGTGATCTCGGAGCTGAGAGCACGAGGAATACTATTAAGAGCTAAATTCGTGTCACTTGAAAATTATAAAAATTGTAGAGACATGATCCCTACATGCGAAATACTCTAGGAAATAGACAGGGCTGGCAAGGAGATCACGAAGCTCGCTCTCTCAGCCTCTCACTCAACCTTTCCTCAAACTCAAACACCCACCACCACCACCTGGGTGAGGGTGGTGGTGGGTGACCCACCCTGGTCCAGGTGGTGGTGGTGGTGGGTGACCCACCTCCAGCCTGGTGCTCAGTATCACACTCTCGCTCTTTAAGCAACACTTTTTATCCTCTTATGCCTCACAAGAAGGTTATTTATACCTCCGCCCACTAATTAAGGAACTGTGTTTGTGTGCTAGCATAATTGTGCCAGCGGGGTCGACCTTCAGTCCTTGTACCCCAGCCTTTCAGAAGTTGGTCATCAAAGGTAATGCCTTCCGACCTTATAGGTACCTTCAGACGTATGGCTACAGGTGAACTTACCTGGTTGATGGGGTTCTGGGAGTTCTTCTACTCCCCAAGCCCGGCCCGAGGCCAGGCTTGACGTGTGTGAGTTTGGTCCACCAGGCCGTTGCTTGGAGCAGCCCGCAGACCCACATACCCACACAGCCCGGTTGGTCGGTACTTTTTTTTAGAAAACAGTCTAGTTTTTTCTTGAAGATGTCCACGGTTGTTCCGGCAATATTTCTTATAGTCTCTGGTAGGACGTTGAACAACCGTGGACCTCTGATGTTTATACAGTGTTCTCTGATTGTGCCTATGGCACCTCTGCTCTTCACTGGTTCTATTCTGCATGTTCTTCCATATCGTTCACTCCAGTACGTTGTTATTTTACTGTGTAGATTTGGAACCTGGCCCTCCAGTATTTTTCCATGTGTATATTATTTGGTATCTCTCTCGTCTCCTTTCTAGTGAGTACATTTGGAGAGCTTCTCCAAAGGTGAGGTGGTGGGTGGTAGTCCCACCACCAACTCCTCCAACCCACCACCAACTTCTAGTGCCTCTTTTTCTACATCGCTCTATATTTTGCCAGCTCTTATGGTAAGATAAGAGGGGGCTGACAGCTGAGTGGACAGCGCTCGGGATTCGTAGTCCTAAGGTTTCGGGTTCGATCCCCGGTGGAGGCGGAAACAAATGGGTAGAGCTTCTTTCACCCTGATGCTCTGTTCGTCTAGCAGTAAATAGGAACCTGGGAGTTAGACAGCGCTATGGGCTGCTTCCTGTGGGGGGGGGGGTGTAACAAAAAGGTCTGGTGAGGACCGGGCCTCCGTCTTATAATAACGGGACCATACATAGTTATCATAGCCAGGGAGAGTGGCGGGGAGTGGCCCAGGGAGAGTGGCCCCGGAGTGCCCAGGGAGAGTGGCCCCAGGTGGCCCAGGGAGAGTGGCCCAGGGAGAGTGGCCCAGAAAATAATCTTGGTGTTATTCCAGGTGTCGGCGACAGCCATCGAAGACTCGAGAGTACTCATCTGGCATCGGGACAAGCTCAAGCTGACCATTATGGGCGACCAGTTCCTGCAGGCGGTCTTCGATCACATCCTGGGCCGCGACGTCGTCAAGAAGCTGATGCAGGTAAACCCATACCTTGGGGAGGTGTGGGGTGGGAGGGGGAGTCATGGCCTTCCCCACCCATCCTTCCCACAGACAACACCCCCCCCCCTCCTCACATGGTGGGGGGCGTGGAATGGGAGGAGGGGCGAGGGGGAGACATGACCTACTCCACCCCTCCCCTACAAACCCCTACGCCCCACTTAACTAATTCTCCCCAGAATATTATTATTTGGCTTTTTCCAACTCGGTGTTTGGGTTTTGTTAATAGATACAGTCGTCACGATAAAGACAATATATATATATATATTACTCATATGAGGAAAGTTTAGCTTTTTCTAGTCAGCAATTAAAGTAATAATTAGCAATATACACGTTTGAATTAATTGTAACCCGTTGTGCATTATATCATCATATACAACCAATTAGTTCTCCAAAGTTCATACGTATAGATAGGTTACGAGCTCAAGAGTAGACCTGAAAGTTATAATGTATTTTCTTAAATGTTAGTCAACACCAGATATAGCTGCGCTGTGATTGTTTTAAATGCTTTTATGTACATACATGTGTGTGTGTCTTTATATACTTATGTAGATTTGATATATAATATATATGCTATATATAATTATATATGTAATCTATGTAATATATTTTATTTAATTATTTATAATGTTTTATGCTGGCTAGTTTCAAAGTGTTTTAAACATTTGTTAGATCCAAGAAGTGTAGTGAGAGACACCTGGCGGCAGAGTAAGTAGTTACAGTATCCCAAACATCAGCTCTAACTCAGGCTTCCCAGCCCACCCAACCCACCCAGCCCACCCAGATGCCTACGACCCTCACCACCCACAACCCACCCCGTCCACAACCCATCAAATTTGCGACACAAGAGCCCTGCCGTCTTCCACTTAACTCGAGTCCTCTCATCACAGAACCAAGTCACATAGCTACTTGTCGTGTAGAAGAATATTGGATAAAGCTCAAGTTCAAAATATACATAATACAGCTCAAGTCCAAAAGATCAGTGATAAAGCTTATTGTTATTCGGTAGATTATTTTCAAATATCAAATTATTGAACATAAGCTATTTTCCGAATCTCTCTCTTTTTATACACAGCAGAGCAAATCTGTTGGTAAAATGAGGTCTTTGATATTGGCTTGATATACCATGGCTTCTGAGCTAATTGAATTATATTATATGTTTTCCTGACTGAGCCAATAAAGAGTTTGATGGTGTTGATGTTGAGAGTTTGATGAGAGGCTGAGTGAGAGGCTGAGAGAGCTCCGTGATCCCACAGCGCTGACTTGAGTACAGCTTCAGCTCTTATAAGTGGTGGGAAGCGTTTGGGCAGCCTGAGACAGAGCTGGTGTTAACAACTAGCAACATTTGGGTGCTCTTTTTTTTTGTACGAGTACCTTTTTTGTACTCCATTCATTGGAGAATCAACCACAACTGTTTTGGCTTTTTGGTCTTCAATGAATCTTGTTTTGTTTTCAATATGAATTTTGTTAATCAAGTGAACTATTTTGTGTATCAACAAATACTTAAGTTCACATTTTGAATGACAGAGTTTTGTTTAATCAGTCTGATCACTCCATTCATTTCTGAGAGTAGTCCTTCCATCTACCACTTACACAAAATATATTGTTAACGGTAAAAAATAAAATCAGAACCAAGTTTATCCTTCAGTTTCTCATCACTGAAAATATATTTGGCTTTGTTTGATCACAAAGATGCAGTTTTCTCATCTCTGTGCCCTTGGAATTGAAAATGGGCGGTAAATATTCTTGTGGATGATGGAATGGAAGCGTGTGTGTAGTGAGAGGTTGGTGAGGTGCCCTTTGGTAGTGGTGTGTGTAGTGTGAGGCACTCACACTACACACTCACTCTACTCACACCCTATGGCAACGGTCATGTGTGTGTGTGTGTGTGATCACTCAACCCAAACCTTGTGGCACTTGTGATGCTAGTAAGACAACTGTGTTCAATTGGTGTGAATGAGATGGCACTACCTGCCTTCATTATCATCATCATCATCATCATCATCATCTCACCAACACTTCATATACTTTTATTCCCAAAAAATATATTTTTTTAATAATTTTATAATCTTAGGTTTGGTGTGTTTTTTAAACATCACTACTTGGTCTGGGCAGGATTTTAGTGCTTTTAGTAGAAAGAATCTTTAGCATTATTTGGCATAAATCATGTATTAATTCACTAATTTTTACTGATAATTCAATCATACGTTCACTCTAGTATCTTTAAGATTTTTTTATTTTATGAGTTAATTCCTTTGTTTAATCTAGTCTCTTCTATACTATGATGCAATAAGATAAATAAGTACAGCTTCTTTAAAAATGTACTCACTTCATGTTAAAAAAGAGTGAGAAACATATAATGAGTAAAGTAAAGGCATAAAGCACAATAAAGGCAAGTATAGAAGAGACATAATAAAGCTGCCATGTGAGGCTACGGCGATGGGTGGACTCACCACAGTTCTTTACCAATACCCGCAGATTGCTGAGTTTAGAAGAGTAAGTCAGCATCTTATTGCACTGCTGCCCGTCTCCCTCTCTACTCTCCTCTTAACCTCTCTCTGTTGCCGTGTGTAGCCAGTCACTGGGGCGAGGGGGAATGCTGAGCGAGCAGGGTAGTCTGGACGGCCACCTTAGTAACACTCTTGATTGGCTCGAGACTCATTCCTAAGAAGGTAATGCTTGTACGGCCAGTGTGAGAGGTCCTTGACGCAGTGAGACCTTCCTGGCCGACCCCTTCAGCACGCAGGCTATACACACTACCCGCTCGCTCTGTATTGTATATATATATATATTTATGTATATATATGTAGCCACACCGCCATTCAACATACATTCCTCAAGACCTTTGCATATCATATTGAGAATGATTTAAAGTGGAATCTTGCCAAAATTAAAATCAAGTTTGAAGACTATTGGTTTAGTAGTGGGATTGTTTGTGTGTGTTGGAGGGCGGCGGGGTGAGGCAGGAGGTGGTGGTGGTGGTGGTGGTGTGTTGCCGCCTCACCGCCCTTGTCTTGTGCCAGTCTGGCATCACCCCTCATGATGCTCCTCACGCCTCACTCCTCCATGGTAACTCACCTTATGGTAATGTCTTGACCGTGTTGTCGGGAGATACTCTCAGACACCCTCAGTGACACACTTCCCTCCCTCAACACTCCTCAGAACATGGCCTAAAAGCTTGATATGTTGTAATTTAATCATAATATTTTTTATGAGTGAAATTGGTGTTAAAATGAGCAGATGTTATGCCGGAGAGAAGCCTTGGTAAGTCCCCTGGTGGAGCTGGATGTCTCTCCGGGCTACTGGCCATAATATTGTCCCCTGGACCATGTGCTGTAGGCGACGGGTCTGTAGGAATACTTCTGGTTAGGATACCTTGACCATTCTCTCTCCTGGAGAACCTGCATATGAAGAGCGTCACGCGCAATGTCCTGAAGCTACTCATTATTCATACCCATGATATCTGTTGCTTAATGCACGTTAATTTAAATATTTTAAAGGGCAGCAAAAAAAAAAAGTATGTAGTGTTAACTAGATACTCTGGTTGTAATTTAAATTCTCTCGTCCATAGTAATTTGACTAGTACTTATTCCGTAACGCTAGTTAAGTTCAGTGGATACGGCCTGTATGGATATATAGGCCTTATGAGGTTGTGAATTATTTTAATACAGGCAATATAATGTAATCTTGCACTGTATTCAACCTCAAACTGCAAGCACGCACTCAAGGGTAGTCCAAGCACACACAAGACTTCAAGAAAGCTTGTTTTCCCGAGTGTCAAAATCATATACTTTACTGTACAGGTATATTGTTAGGCATGATTGGGTAAGGTTGAGCAAGATTAGGTTGGGTATTTTAAAATCCATTGGTGAACTGTCTTGTGTGCTCTGACTTGTATTCATATGAATACTGTACCAATGTTGGTACAGAAGTAATGTTTTTCATGGATTGGGGTCTCCTGGCTAAGGGTGTGGCAGCCTGTACTCACTTTTAAGTTCTGTTCTTAACCTTACACTACTGAATGATTGGAAATTATATTGGAAACCAAACGACGTTTAATTTTGGGAGCTACTTAACCCAACCTAGGCCTAAAGGCCTAGGTTGGTTAGATGAAGCCGAGTGTAAGTACTGTACTAGACCTGCCATTAGTACTCTAGTTGCTGCTTCATTCCTGCATATAATGAACATGACTGAATATAACATTTCAGAGAGCACTGCCTTCACTTGTGTACTTGTTGGTAGCCCACTTATTTATTTTTGTTATAGTATTCAGTATACCTACTACTATTAATGTTTCTTAATGTATATTATTTATAAACATTTTTCAAATTGGTAAATAATCATGTCGCCTGGGAATTTGTGAATTCCGCTTCGCTAATATAGATCACAAGGTGTGGTCGGTGTTAACCCATGAATCTGTAGATTTGAGTGTACCGAGCTGCATATTTCAAGGTTATGGCAGATACCCCTTGATATTTTTTAATAAATTAGAAAAATAGTTATAAAAGATTTCAACTACAGTTGTGAGCTGGGTCCAGGAGATAAACTGTGTCTTGTAAGCAACTGCAGCTGAGTAGAGTACTACATTGATTATTTTAATTTTGTGATTTTGCTTAGAAAATTTAACATGGTCTTTTTGTTTTAAGCTTCTGGTCCAGTGGAACCTCCAGTGCCCAAGATGAACGGCAGGACATGACCCTTGAGCAACTGAAGCAGTACAATGGAACTGGAGAGCATGAACGTGTTTGTGTAGCAGTTAATGGCAAGATCTTTGATGTTACGAGAGGCAAAAAGTTCTATGGACCAGGTTCGTGCATTTGTAGTACTGTACTGTAATACCAGTTTTTTGTAATTGGTTGTATCTATTATATTTAGAAATCTACAGTAGTCGGGTATTCTCCTCCCACCACTTGAGATTTCTAGACAATTTTACTGAAGGTATAGTACAGTATTTGATTTAGTTAGGGGAATTTGTCTGATAAATCTGTCAGTTCTGTTATATGAACAGCAAGATAAAACATGAGGGAGGGATGAGTAGATTGCATCTTCGTTGACAGCCAAATAGCTAATACTGTCCCCAATAAAAGGTGAGTATACAAGACAAGTTGATGACCTGGTCAGAAACAGGGCCGCAGGGACCTTGACCCCCCAGAATCAATGCAAGGTAACCAAGGTATATGACCTATCAGTGGTAGAAGAAGAGGGGTAATCTTTTACATTTCAATGCTTACAGAAGATGCAAAGCTGATGGGGTTGAAAAGAAATGCTGAATATTTTTGTAGCATCTGAAAAAAAGCTGCAGAATTGGGCAGACAAATGGCTATGAGGTTATTGTTCAAGCAAATGTAAAGTAATAAGAATGGTGAAGGATAGGATGCCAGATTTTATGAGGGATGCAGTTGGAGTAATCAGAAAAGGGAAAGATTGGGTATGGATGTAAATCCAACATTAGCACTAAAGGCATGCTCAAGTAGAATCTCATTGGAAGTAGGAAACTGGCCAATCCACGATTGACCTTAAAAGACCTAAACATGGAGGTCATTCAGCATGCAGCACATGTCAAACCATTTTATAATATGCAGAACTGAAGACAACTGGGAAAGTCTACAGAGGTCTGTAACATAGCTGGTCTTGGGAATAAGGAGCCAAGCTATGTAAACACTATGAGAATGCAATTTACCAATACTAGGGAGAGGAACCAAAGGATAAATGATTACTACATACAAGCTACTGGGGGAAAAAAATGTGGTGAACAGTCAGTTTCACCACATCGAACACAGTCAGTTTTCCAGATGAAGGTAGAAGGATGGTGCAAATAAATGGACCACAGTACGTTAGTAAAGTGCGCATACAGCATTTAAATTTTAAGAACAAATATAATAGAATACGAGAACATTTATAGTCTAAATGCATAGGGTTCTAATAGTAAGGTGAAACCCAGGGCTGTACAATATATTGTTTCTTGTAGGCTCTTTATAGGTTAGCATATATACAGAAATAGACTAATAATTGTATCTTGGGTTCCTCATAATAATGAAAGGATATTATTGAATGTGTGGACATTGGTACAAATGTACACATTTGACAGATTTTTCAAAGTATTGTATAGTACAAACATTATTTTTTGTCAAACTCGAATATCCAATTCTTGGTAATCTAAATCTGGAGGGATTAAAGAGTTTTTGCCTATAATTTGTTTAATTAGTAATAATGTCAAAATCTGTTGGAGTATGTGTAGTTTTAACTTGTGATCCGTGAACGAAAATTAAGTGACTTAACATAAATTGGTTTTTAGTTTGAAAGTTTTAATGGGCAATACTTTTAACAAGTGTTCTAAGAAAATTCTAATGTAAATAGTCTCTTTTCAGGATACCAATTTTACTTTGTGTATTACAGGGGGACCTTATGCTGCTTTTGCTGGACATGATGCTACACGAGCACTGGCAACTTTCAGTGTGAATGATGTTAAAGAAGAGTACGATGATCTCAGCGACCTCTCCTCCATGCAGATGGATTCAGTTAGGGAGTGGGAGATTCAATTCACTGGTGAGCGGTTATTCTAGTTGTTTTTAGCCATAAACTAAGACACTTACAGTTAATGTTTGTTGTATTGGTTGTAAGTAAAGCTGAGAAATGGATAAATTGCAAACAATTATATGGAGGAAGCCACATGAAGAGATGACAATGACAGGATTATAACTTACTGCAGTGTTCTTACTCGTGTGTGTGTGTGTGTGTCTAGCGTACATGTCCAGATACAGTATTGTACTTCTACACAAGTTTTGGTTTCTTGCCATTTACATTAAGGGCAATATTTCTTCAGTTTCAACATAAATATTTGGTTTTCTCTTCAATTACAACTAATTGTAGCTTGTTTAGTCGTATATTTTTCTATTTTTCTATGCTGTTTTGTGCCTACCAATTTTTGTCAACTACCATTCAAGCTGTCATTGCAATCAATCTTAGCTGCCTATGTGCTTTAATCCACTGTACCTACAATTTTCTCTATTTTTTTTTTCTTGCCATGTATCTGTTATCATTTTTTTTTTATAAATCTTGCAAGTATTTACCTACTTAAAATTTTCTTAGATTAAGGACCTGCCCGAAACGCTGCGCGTACTAGTGGCTTTACAAGACTGTAATTACCATTTTATGTATCCACACATTCCCAATGTACCCTCTTGTATATGCATAAATAAATAAATAAATAAATAAATAAATTAGTCGATGTACTGTATATAATTATGAATATTCCTGTTCTTTAGTTTCCATATTTATTTCCATATACGTTTCCCTTTTAATATTAAGTGTAGTCAAGTACAGTAATTTAAAGTAGAAAAATACATAAAAATTGGCCTTTTTAATTGTAATCAGTAGAGCTGTTTCTCAGAAAGTATGGCCAGGTTTGCCCCAGTGAACGATTTTATTTTGTGAGAATACCTGATGTCATAATATTTTATTAATGTTTTGTTATTAAATGATTACTTACAAAGTAAATTAAGGTGCTGGAACTTACGGGTGACATCATTTTAGATGCTGGATTCAACCCTATAAAGTGCTTGTCTATGAGAAACTACGGGAGAGCGAGAAGTTGCACTTTATGCCCCGCCTCCTGGCTAGTTGTATGCTTCTAAGGTGGAGGTGATTAGTGTGGCAGATAACAAAGTTCTTATTGTATGTATCATAGTTTCAGAGTATGCAATAATTATAATTATGCATTGTTAATTCTGGGTTATGTTTAACAATTTCCAGAAAAGTATGAATACATTGGAAAGTTTTTGAAACCTGGAGAACAGCCAACAGAATATTCTGACGAGGAAGATGCAAAGGACTCAAAAACCAAGAAGGAGGACTAAATTTATTGATTGGATAGAGAATTGAAATGTAAGTTAAGATGTAAAAGTTCTAGCCAGACCCCCCATTTTTTTTTATTTATGTTTTTAAAAATGTTTATTATAATACATTAAGCAAATTTATGTCTGGTTGACAATTTTTTCTAATTGTCATTCACACTGGTAGCTACTTGTGTAAATTTTCAAGAGTCAAATAGTCGTATCGGAATTCTGACATGACTAGGCAAGTCTGGCAGAACCTCTCTAAAATAAATTAGAGTGAGAGGAACAAGAGGAGGGGAGATGAGGATAAGATCAGTCATTATAAGGCTTATGGAGTTAGTTATGAAGGTCATAATTTGGCTGCCTAGAAAATACCAAGTTGTATTATGTTGTTGGTTTCAGAAGACATGTAGGGTAAAGTAACCATTCCATTGACCACTTGTGACGTGAAAATATCTAGTGCTTACATCTTTGGATAAAACTATACCGCAAAAATGTCAGGAACTTTTTAAATACTATACTGTAATATAAAAATGTTGAAATTTTGAAGATATATGAAGAAACAATTTAAGTAAGAATTCTCATTTCCCAGGTTGTGTTCATAAGTATTTCAAAAGAAAATTATTAATGTATTTTTGTTCTTGACTATAAGGTGTTTTATTTCATTCTGTTTTTTGTTTTCAGGCAGAGTTAAGATGTTTAGGCTGTTAATTGACACTATGATAGAAGGTGCATTGGTTGGAGGGGAACATTTTGGCCAACAGTTGGTGGGACAAGTGTCTTAAGAGCTGGTTGTCAGCTGCTAAAGTCAAGGGTCTCTCAAAGTCAATTAAAAGCAAAGAATGCTGACACCATCCTACCTAGTACATCAATATCCGATCTTAATTCTCTATAATTTCCTAAAAACCCATTGAGGTGGCCAATGCCAATCAACAGCTTTGGGCATAGCCATACAAAACCAAGTGTTCCCAAAGCATAAATGCACAATGCGGCCTTGTACATTACTGTTATTTCCTAAAATTCAGTGGTTCCCAAGTTATGTGCCACTGAACTTTTAAATGAGGGATGCTGGTGGTTGGCTGTTAATATATAGAGCTGTGGGTATCAAGTGTGTTATTGGAATGTTGTGCAATAGTGTTGAAAGAAAGATAGGTATAATATAGATGTTTTATTGGTTACGGTATTTCTTACAGGTGGTCAACCACCTGTAAACTTTGGTTAATATCTCGGCAGGTATTGCATCTACTAACTATATGTTGATGTAATTTTATAGATACTTATTTCCTATTACAACTCAAGCCATAGATTTCCCAAAACCTTAATAATGGTAATTTGTCATTCCACATAGAACACAACCACTTTCTTAGAGGGCCGAGGAAAGGTAACTTTACCCTAGCAAATATAAATTAAATGGAAATTTTAACATTTTCTCTATTTAAAGCTAATCGTGAGGCAATATGAGATATATTTTACTTAACCCTTAAGGTGTGATGATTGACTTATAGTTGTACACAAGATTACATGGTGACTGTCATTTAACTGCTATACTATAAAGAAAACTTTAGAATTTTGTTCGGTTGACTCTCTAAGCTTGCTAAGAACTGACATATCTATGGCTAATATTACCTAATTGAAAGATAAATCTTACTATACACAAGAGAGTCAAATATATAAAAATATTTATAAAAAATTATGCTCTAGTAATTCTTGTTACAGTACTTTTACTTATGTTGAAGTAGTTTTTTCCATTTTATAATTACCCAGTATTACCAAGAAGTTCCAAATTAATTGTTTGAACATGTTTCAAGATTTTCAAGTACTGTACAGGTGTTTTGATCTAAAAAAAACAAGTATGCCACAGGCAGAGGGTTAATCAGTATTTCCCAGCATATCCATTTTATAAATTATGTGCTGATAGTGTGATAAATCTAACTAAAACCGTCAATCATGAAGTACAGTATTTAATTTTGTTATTAATCGTCTCTATTTTAATATTGAAATGTACCGTACTGAAATAAGGTGCATATGTGAAATTGCAAAGGCAGCTTTTTCATCACTTCAAGTGATCAACTTATCTTAAAATATATCTTCCAGCTGACCCTGTAAAGTATATTGAAGCAACATGGTACAGGGTTAAAGGAGTGGCAAGCATTTTACAGACAGTTATCAGACACTGGTTAGTTGGTGAAGATTAGGCTTATCACATTGTGATAAGTCACTCGCGCAGCATAAGCTATGACACTGTAGTGTGCTGGGACCTTGTATAGGTAACTCGGCCTGAAATCAAACTTGTTCGTATGAACTACTGCAGAAGACTCATAATTGCTGGTCTTCTCTCAAGTGCTGATTCAGAGTTATTTTCATACCTAACCTTGAGTCGTACATGGTTAGATCCCCCCCATCTTTTCTAATCTATAGCGATTTATATTGTACACATGTGCTTTCCTTATTCTGTTTGACATACTGTGTGATGGATATGTTTAGAAATAAATTATGGATTAGAAGACTGATATCCCTAGTTCATAATATATTTACTGTGTGCTTCCACAGTGTGCTCATACTTAATCTGTTCAGATGCCCTTGAAAAAGGTCTACATATTATGGAAATACGTAAAAGGTGCAATTAGCCTTTGTGAAAGAATAGGCTCAGATTATTAAACATTGTCTCAACTGTAAGGCACACACACAGCTTTGAGAATAAATTTTGGCTCTGGTGTTAATGTATTGAGATGGAAGTACAGTAATTTATTTTTATTTGTTTATTATTCAGTTGGGTTAATGTTCTTTTTAGATGGTCCAAGTTGTTGAAGTTTCCATAAAAAAAAGTTAAGTGGGAATGGTTATTACAGTCATGTGATTAGCACACACATTTTTAAGGCAGTTGATGATGTCACTAGTCTGAAAAAAAAAAATTTTTGCAATTTCATTGCAAGTGATGCAGTTGAGTGCTGAAAATTAGGTGTAGTGTTGTCAGACTACGCTTTAATTGCAATAGAAACAAAATTTGTTATAAGGTAATTTAATGTTGAGGTATTTTAATTACAGCAAAGACCAAA
The DNA here is from genome assembly GCA_020271785.1 of Procambarus virginalis. Lineage (NCBI taxonomy): Eukaryota > Metazoa > Arthropoda > Malacostraca > Decapoda > Cambaridae > Procambarus > Procambarus virginalis. The sequence goes on along the minus strand of WNGS01165523.1, from coordinate 19,652,764 downwards.
TTTAAAATTTTGTAATAAATTTATTTAGGTGAATTATAAGTTTTGTCAGTGTTAGTAAATCACCTGCATTAACAATAAGTTTCCTGTATTTACCTGGGACTATTTAATATGTTCATTTGGTATAATGTATCTTTTTGCTATGCTTATGATTCAATTTTAGTCATTAGTGAATTTTTTATGAACTTACAGCAGCCATGAACAGTTTGTGCTCTTTTTGGCTTCTTTACTGTCTTCATTGCCTTGATTATAATGGAGGAAATATATCTGACATGAAGATACTAATTTCCACACCATATTTTTTTTTTAATGGGAAGATTAGATTTGCAAAGTCAGTCTATTTACCCTGACGAGGAATTCCCAATGGTAGTATATTAACGTGGGGAAAAATAGTCCCAGTTCAAGTTTTTTGTATCTTTATAAGATATATCAGCTTGTTTATATTATCCAGTTCAACCCATATAGTCATGTGTAGGTATTGGAATCGGCCGTCTGTGTACAAGAATGAACTGTAAACGTTCTTGAGGAAATTTGTCATTGTGTGTGCATACTGGTTTTGTCTAGCTGTCCAGCTATATGTTAATTTGGCATTCCTGAACCTTGTTCTTCAGGCCTTGCATGAATGAGTTGATTTAACTTTGTGATATTTAGAGAAGCAGAATTTGTATTTATATTTTTTACACGGTCAATGTAGTTTGATAAAATTCTCTTGGAACAAATATAAGATAACTTGTGTAATAAATGAAAACTGTCATTACTCCATATGGTATGTTTTCAGTTATGTACAATTGAATGTTAATGTTAGTTCAAGAGTCAATAAAGTTTCCCTATCATGAAGTAAATGTTTTCTATAAGGCAATTCTCTTGGGTAAGTGATATTTTCTTAATGTAAATGCTGCTCCTTGTGCCAGGACCTCATGAAAAGGCTTGTAGTTACATCATTCAATTGCCATTACATTTTACAGTTTTATGTAGTAAGTGTTTGAGTTTGTGTAAAAGCTATATCATTAAATTTTATAAATTTTTCATACAATGAATTTTGAATAGTAGTACAAACTTAAAAAAGCAATTTAAATTTTCAATTTTTACTTGAATTGTATTTCTTAAGATTTTACTTAAGTTATAAATCTATTTAAATGCGTACTAATTTTTTACAGTTCAGGAATATTCAAACAAAATTAGCTCATAAAACATCGTAACTTAATTTTTGCAGTAATTGAGTTCTTGTAATTTTTTTTTGTTTGTAAGCTTCTTCATGCACTTTAAGCCCATATACTTTTCTACTGCATATGTATATGTATATAAAACTTATATTTTTCTCTTGGCTTATATTACCATATCATATATACAGTCTTCCTTTTCACAGATAATTCCAATGCAGTCTTGAAAATGTCTGCATTATGTTCATCCTTAAATGTTCAGGGCCCTGCCAAAGAATTGTGTTGTGTGGTTTTAGGAAGTAGTCACCACGTCATTGAAACTCATTCATGAGTATTATTGAAAATAATAAGGATGGCATGTGTAAGTTTAACACAGAACAGTTGAAATAAGAGATAAGCAGAGAATGTTACAGTACAAGTTTTTGAGATCAGATTCTATCTTGAATGATAATTTGGTGGTACCGTGTGGAGAAAATTTAAACAATCAAGTAGCCCCTCCTCCCCACCCACAAAAAAATTGAGAAAATACCTCTCAACTGTCCTGAAATATTTCACAACACAGTGCTATGTGGTGTACCTGGCTTGTTGCCTTCTTTTGATAACTGCTTACTGTTCTGAAATGCCTTTTTCTTGAATATTTTCACTGCCACTCACATGCTGCTGCTGCTGCTGTTGTTTAATGATGGTGCAATGTTTATTGATGGCATTGGCTTCCATTTTTTAGTCCCGATCAGATTTCTATTCCTTCAGAAACTAGGAGTTTTATGGTGGAGCTTTAAGAAACTTTGTATCCTCTAAGACTTCATTTTTATATGTCGGTATTCATTTGTTATTGCAGTTGACTTGCAGTGCTCTCATGGCTCTGGAGTATTTTAACTTCAAATCCCTTGGTGATTGAAATCAAACATTGGCTGTTTTTCATCTTTAGCAGATATGAGACGATCAAATTTTGCCAAGTTCACAACCATATTGGTGGTGAATGGAACAGACCTGGACTTCAATCCTGGAATTGCGTTGTTCTGCTAAATGGCCTTTGTGTCTTATATGATGAATTGATTTTCAGGCTCAGAAATTTTGTTTTCAAAGTGTTCCTTTACCATCTGTCCCTCGGTAAAATTCAGTATCAGTCCCTCAGTATCAATGAATTGGATACCTTTGACATTGCCCGTTTTTTTTTTTTTTCTTGTAATGTATTAGCATCTTTGTTGATATATGTGAACTTCTTTGTATTCTATGACACTGGAATGTAATCTTCTAGTTTCGTTTGTTTCTCCGTGCTTTCCCTCCTAGGTTATGGATGAAATGCTGATGCCAATTATATTTTTTGGAGGATGAATAAAATAATTTTTGAAACAATTTTGTTTAACAAAATTTAATTTTGCCATTTTTAAGTAAAATACAGTTACTTATAAAATTTAATTGATATGAAATGATGTCTTCATTGGAAAATGATGAAATGATACCTGTAGTACCATATGCATAACTATGCTAGTTTGCAGTATGATGATCCTCATGGACTAATGATGGTGTGCACCGTGTACATGTCGGTGGACAAGGGTGATGTAGGACAAACACACGTATAGTTGATCAAACTTTGGATAGCGTGAGATGATTGGGCACTTCACCCTAGTGCCTCCAGTAGCAGTTGAGGGGGAGGGGGGTGTCTGGTTCCAAATTAATTGGTGGGATATTTTCTAGGAAAAACATGAAAGTTGAATAACCTACATGCTCTACTACCTGGCCTATCTCTCAACGGTTAGAAAAGTGTGCACCACGTATACATGCACTACTGTTGAACAAGTGTTGGTGTACACCGTACGCATGTCATATGTTAAAAATTAACTATACAGTTGAATTTTATATATACTAGTAATGCCGCTCTGTATTGAACCACTAGTCTTCCTTCATCTCTAAAAATTGGTACAGTACATGATTTTAATGGCATATATATACTGTTACTGAATTCATTGGTTAGAAAATAATGACAAAGTGAATGTTTACTTCTAGTCATTAAAGTTTTATTAGACGAGATTAATATATAAAATCACCATTAAAATGAATCTCGTTATTGACCTTTTGGTCTGTTAGCTGTGAATCCTATATAAAATGTGTGTGTAGCTCCCACTGTTATTATGTACCTAAATTGTAAAATGATTTCTATCGCACATTTTTTCCTTCAAATTTCTTGGTGTACGTGAACAAAACCTATTTTTTTTTATGATGGGTTTTAAGTAACTTTTAGCATAAAGTTTAGTATTAGTTTAGTAAGGATATCAATTTTACATATTACTTTTTTTTTGAGACATTAGCACTATTGTAGCTCCTTATTTGAAAATAATGGTACCAACATGACACAAGCCAAGAAAACCCACTTCGTGAACACTCCTTCAGAGTCTCACAGGCTACCATACGCTACACGTCCTGCAGTGTGTGTATTCTGTGAAGTACATGAGCATATCATGATGATTATCGTCATTTCTTGTATGCAGCAATGACTTGGTGCAGGGAGGTAGACAGTGATGGCTGAAGCAGCAGGTTGTATCTCCAGACGTGTTGATTTGCTCTGTAAAATTCAATGTTATTTTTTTAGTGAAAAGCAGGTGATTGATTGGCTTATTTAAATCAGTAATCAATATCTGTTGCAGGATATTTTAAAATTAAGAGGTTACAAATGCTATTTGCAGCAAATTTATATGAAGCAATTTGGTGCTATTTTAGTGTAATCCGATGATTCCAATATGATCTTGAAATTTCACCATTGTATTAGGATGTAGTGACCATGCATAATATTGTTAAAGACAACCCCAAAAAACAGACCAGAAGTTGAAATTGGGAAAATTGTTATATTTTCCTGAAAGACCACCTGACACAAAGCAATGCGGACAGAAACCTAACACATCAAGATTTGTATTCTCATTGTCTTACCAGTCATCAAAATCAGTGTTATCCAGTATTAAATTTGGCAGAAAAACGCATTGCATGATCTGATACGAATGAGAATGGAGAAAAACAGTATGGACAAAGATGTACAAATTGTATTATACACTTTAAAAGGCAAAATAAATGTGAAATAGAAATGGGAAAAGGTGCATAAAGTGATGTGAAAGAAATATAAAACCAGGGAATCCTGGATACAACATAGACTGGAGGAGAGAGAGAAAAAAGAAAAACAATTGTGGTTCATGAATGTCACCATCTGTGCCTCCATTGCAGGGTCACGACTACCTCTCCTGCGTCTGGTTCTTCTAATGACCCGAGGGTTATGGCTATAATGATAAAACAGCAAGAGTATGGTTCGCGCATTCCTGCATAGGTGAATCTAGTTTATCACACCCTCCACAATCATCACCGATGATTGCCACCAGGTGAAGTCCCACCTTTCGAAAGGACTTGCAGTTCTGGGTGCAACCCACCATTGCCCCATGCATACTATCTCAAGTTTAATTTTATGGTAAAATTATTTAATTATCAGCTGAAAGCTGTACTGGGGAGCAGACACGGCCTAACGCTTGGCTCGGCGAATTTTCCCTTGGTTCTCGTGTAATAATGGATAGCAGAGGATTGTTTCTTGATACAAGCCCCACCAAATCCATTCTTCTCCAGAATCTCTGTATAGCACCTTACCCTTTCACCTTGTAGGGACTGGAGCAGCAATTGGAGTTTGTCTAACACTACTTGTCACCCTACTATATGCTGAACATATGTTCTTTGTAACATCTACTTTGCAAATCACATCGTTAAGGTTGACGCCATCTACCGCCGTGTAGTTACCACATGAAGGCCTTTCTTTTTTTTATAGGGCGAGTGCTTGTGCTCTGAAGTTCTTCATAAAATATTGCATCAAATAAAAGAGCAGTACTATTATAAAGTTCCTCTAACAGTTTCAACTTGTAGAATCTTCAGGTTTTTAAGTCGACTGAAAATTTTGTTTTTCCATTGTTCCTTAGAGTCGTACATCCTACGATAAAATCCTCAGTGAATCTGGTTCCTTAGACATGTCTTCTCTTATCAGAAAAGTGAAAAAGTTCAACAAATACTAAAGTGAATGAGAGTTTTGAACACAGTACTGCATTAAAGGATTGTGTTGCCTATTTATTAACCTGTATTTAGCTGAGGGGCCATTATCTAGTGGTCTCTACGGGGACAGGAAGCCGGCGGCTTGTCGAAGGTCCCCCCACCCCCCCCCTCATTTATCTTGATTTTGTCGCTGCTGGATTTTAAAATGTAGCAGCGTTTTAGCATTTATACGACTTCGGCGAGTAGACTGTTCCATGGGTTTATTTAGTATTGCTGATTGTTATAATAATTAGTATATTGTGCATCTGAAATATGGTAATTATTTTTATATCTGAACTCTTCGATTCAAATGTGACGCCGCCACAATGATTGCAGGACAGCAGAGATGATATGAGAAGCCTTAGACCAGACAGATGAATCAACAGAGATTGGAAATATTCTTCACAACAGATCAGAACAAATGATTTCTCAAGAGGCAGGAACCAATTAGAACGGATACAACCAATCTATTTAAGACAATCTAAATTGATCTTTCCCGTATCCCAGTCTTTCACTTGTCTTTATTTCAAATTTTAATATATACAGTTCACGTGTGAATGTTCATACTCAAAAATAAGAATAAAAATTGTGACCCGTGACTTGCATACCACGTACATTTATAATAATAAGAGAAATGTGGGTCGCCGTGTCCTGTTGGGTCGTATGGGTATCTTGGTTGGCGGTGGTCTGGGTAATTAGGTTTAGGTTGTGGATTCTTCCTGGGTTTTCTGTTAAAGCGACGCATACCGATGAATGCTCCTGCTCCTCCAAAGACTTGTGGGGCAGCGTGTGACAAGAGGCTTATCACGAGGAGCAGGAAGACTAAGAGTATCTGGAAGGTGAGACGGAGGTCGGTATGAACACTACGTTTATTAAACTTGTATCCTACGCTTAAAACCTGCTAAGGTGAAAAGTATCTTAATATATAATTTTTTGGATATGCATATATTTCACTGATTTCTTTTTTAAGTTCCCTTCATACTTTTTTTCTGCAAATTTATAATATTTAATCAAATACTGAAAGGAAAACAATCAAACAGATAGAAACATCGACAGGGATGAGTGATACATAAATATTGAATACATTATAGGCAAAAATTTATTTATATTATTGCTTTGGCTTGGATAAAGATCAAGATAAGGCTCTTTGGAGCCACAACAAATAATGTGTGCTATTGAGAAGAATTTGTATAATTATGTTCTATGACGCATTGTGTGACGTAAGGTTATGATCTTGCTTCCTACTATATATGTGTACGGAGAACAGGCTGGAATATGTGTGTGTGCGTAACAGTCTGCCTTCTAATAACCAGATTGAAATATTTATTATGACAAATTTTAACCTACCGTACACTTCATGTTGGGGTTGTGTGTCGAATTTTGCAAATGCTGAAAGTCTTGGCAACGTCTACGCGGTTGTCAAGCTAGATTCTGTGTAAGAAAGAAGAAATAACGCCTGGTGTAACTAAATAGATCTATATACCTAAAATAACCTTCATCCTATCCCCATAGGTTCAGCTAGGTTCCCACTCTGCACGCCTCTGAGGAGCTCGAGCTAATATATATTGTCTGCTGGCTAGATGGGGTTGTCATTTCCATTTTAAACATTGCTACGCTGAATGTTTACCTCCTGCATGGAGAAACACGAAAAAAGGAAGTTAATATCACAAATTTTAGGCTTTTATCGCTAACTGGGTGCTTTAAGTTGGTAAACACTCACACGAACTGACACACGCTCTCTGTATGCAGTTTCGTCTGTCAGCGGGTAGCAGCACCACAGTTACATCACATATGCATCCATTAACATGTGGTATGACACTCTCTACGCCAGTGTCTGTGATAAACAGGTGGCATGACCACTGTCACTCCCCGCCAGTGTCTGTCATAAACAGGACCACTGTCACTCTCCCCGCCAGTGTCTGTCATAAACAGGACCACTGTCACTCTCCCCGCCAGTGTCTGTCATAAACAGGACCACTGTCACTCCCCGCCAGTGTCTGTCATAAACAGGACCACTGTCACTCTCCCCGCCAGTGTCTGTCATAAACAGGACCACTGTCACTCTCCCCGCCAGTGTCTGTCATAAACAGGACCACTGTCACTCTCCCCGCCAGTGTCTGTCATAAACAGGACCACTGTCACTCTCCACGCCAGTGTCTGTCATAAACAGGACCACTGTCACTCTCCCGCCAGTGTCTGTGATCAACAGGTGGCATGACCACTGACACTCTCCACGCCAGTGTCTGTGATCAACAGGTGGCATGACCACTGACACTCTCCACGCCAGTGTCTGTGATCAACAGGTGGCATGACCACTGACACTCTCCACGCCAGTGTCTGTGATCAACAGGTGGCATGACCACTGACACTCTCCACGCCAGTGTCTGTGATCAACAGGTGGCATGACCCCTCGCTCCAAGCCAGTGATCAACAGCTGGCATCACTCCATACGTCACTGTTCACAACTGCTATATGAACAGAGGCATCAAAGGTAAGGAAACGCGCACAAACATCTTCAGCCTGAGAATGAAACTGTCCAGTCTACTGTGCAACAGTCTGTCATCCTAGTCAAGTTCACCATGGGATGTTAACAGCACTGGATGGGTGACCTCGTGGACAGCCTATAGCTTTCCTCTCGATAAATCCAACAGACTTCGTGTCCCCAATGTTTGTGTACCGTACCATATTAGGAGAGGGGAGTAATATTTTTTATTTTTCTCAATATTGCGCAGTATTGAACAATCAATCTCTTGGGCGTAAGTTTTAGCCTTTCCTTTGATCTGGTAATGTTCGAAGCTTTGATCAAACTTGCTTGTCATTTTGAACCTTCACTGTAAATACACTTAAAATCAACCTAACCAAATTGCTAAGTAGCCTAAGTCTGTATACTAAGTCTAAAAAAAACTATATAACACAAGGCAAATGTACACAACCGGTTTTTATTATCAACCAAATACACAAATATATTTCCTACTGACTTATTAGAGGAGTGGAAAATCCTGCAGCCATTTCCCATAATATCGATATCCTAACCTAATCGTAGTAATTACAATGTCACACTATCTAGTGGATGTTTTGTGCTGTCCGTACATATACTGTTCTCGATTCCAAACATATCACAACTCTATACTTGTGCTTTTCTGCCCATTGAGTGTCAGTGATTGCCCTTCTCTCAGCATTAGCTACTTGAAATAGTGCGTTTTTTACAACCTTGAAATTCCTAGGTCCCGCTCAATTTCAGATCACGAACACAGCTTTAACTATCTTGTGCGCATCATACTCCACAACACGTGTGTGAGATGCAAATGTGATTCTGAAGCCCTTGCTCTGCGTATTTATGTTGTTTATAATGAACTTATGCAAAACAAATGAGCACTTTAAACAAGTTACTTTACAATGAAGGCTTTTTTTTCATTGAAGAAATCATTCATATTAATGTGACGAAAAGTCACGAATAATATTTAACATTCAGCACCAAACAGCAATTTCAAATATGGCCGCCTCCTTGACCTCGAAAATTCTCGCTAAACTATGATATAATTCATAATAATAATTAATTGTGTCGGGGACAAGCATCCAGTATATACATACAGTACATATTATTCTTATATCACGGTCCCCACCCCCACCAGGGTCGAATTACTGCCCACCACCCACTAGGATGCAACCCCACAACAAGCTGACTAACTCCTGGGTACCTATTTACTGCTAGGTGGACAGGAGCATTAGGTGATAGAACACGCTCCAAACCAGTTCTCGATTGTGGGTAAAGAACAAACCCGACTGACTACCGGGACCCTTGGTTAGTGACGGGGCTCTTCGGATGACAATAGTACCACCTACCACGTGGTGTTGCATACTGAAAGTTCGGCAGGAGCTTTCCCGATTGCAACAGCATTATAACTTGACGATACGTAATGAAGATGTGGTATAGGGGGCTTCCCAGATCACAACAGTACCAACCCCATCACAATATTAATTCGTGACGTCACACACGGATGCACCCCACGCGCTGGCCGGGGTTGGCACAATAACTGGTCCCTCTTTTGAGACGCAAAGATTAAAATGTGTAATGAAAAATTATTCAACACGAGGAGGGTATATCAATGCAAGAACGATAAATCTGGTGAGAACCGATAACGGTGAAGAAAGGATGTGTATTTACTATTTGTGTCTCCAGAATCGAGCTATTAGCTCTGCGACCCCACCTTTCTAACCAATCTATTTTTTCCTCTTATTATATCTACTACATATATTTCTCCCTAACACACACGCACACATACACACGTGTGGGGGCCTGACATCTGAGTGGTATTGGTATTAAGAGTGAGTATTTTGTATTGGCTTAAGAGTGACTTAAATAATTTGGTGGTTGAAGGGCTAGGCCTCCAGGGTGATTGGTTCAAAATGATTGGGGAAGAAAAAGGAATAAGAGGTAAAATAGACGATTAAATGTCTACAGGAAATCTAGTTATAAAAAAAGCCTGTTTTATTTTTACTCTCGTCGAGATAATAGGACGAAATGAGATAGTACCTGGATTCTGCGGGCTTTAATTATTTAATAATTCGTGTTGTCGGTGACAGGAAGCCTGTGCATATGCCGTATACTTTATGGTTGTATCGAGGTCATGCCAAAGGTCGAACTACTGACCCCTCACAAGACTGCAACCTCACAATAGTTCTGAGGACTTAGTTTCAAAGATTTACGAGTTTAAGTATACCTAAGTGATCACCAAAGAAAATAACATTAGGATGTGCATCAAATTTGAAGCCATCAGTTAAACGCTTCAGCGCCATTGACAGTGATCAAAAAGATTTAGCATCACTGCCCTATATAGTTTCTACAACGTGCTCGACTACCCTATTGTACACTAGCTTGTATAGTGCGCTCGAGAGAGGAATGGTTGTTTAAGAAAACCGTACTCATAGTATGACGTATTCTTATTACAATGAAAACGTTGTATATTGTGGTATTCTTCTAATAATTAAATTTCAGGATATTGGTCTATATAGTTCTCACTGATGTCTAGTTAAATTTTTCTATTGTGGCCAGCCCCAACCCTGGCCTACCAGGTTAGTGATCAAGTTTTTTATTTCATGCAAGCATGAATGAGAGCTGCAAGTAATGTGTACTGTGCATCTTATTGACACGTAAAGCCTCAGGTAAACAGGCAGGTAAGTAGGAGCACCTCCCAGGAGCGGTCTGGCTCATTAACTTGCGAGACGGTTACGAGGTGATATACCGGTCCGTCCTGGTATACAGCCATACTATTCTTTTAATATGCATCACCTAAGTTTACTGTCCACCCACCAACCTGAGAGTATATGTATTAAGTCCTCTTGTCATCTATTAATTGCTTGCTCTTGTACTTGTCTCGTACGGTCGTAAGAGTCATCACTAAGGATTTTTTTTACACAGATGGGCACCTGAACAGACGACTTGTGATTCCTATCCTCAGACATAAGAGTTTTCCCTTGCCGTAGCTCATGGTGATACCATCTGACAACCAGTTAACAACTAGGTATCTAATTACTGCTGGATGAACAGAGGCTATCAATTAAGGATGGCGCCTATATAGCTGACGTTTTAATTTTTCTTATAATATATCTTTGTCTTTATAATATAATTATATCTATATATAATTATATATATTTTATTTTTTTATACCTAGAAGGAGTACCACCTCTGGTGCAAGTGTAGGGACCCATAGCCTCGAAGAAAAAAAATATATATATATATATATATATATATATATATATATATATATATATATATATATATATATATATATATATATATATATATCCAAGGAATATATCAAACAAAACCCACTGCACTTGTGCCCTCTATAATCCATTTGCTCACTCATGAGTATGGGGTAGCTTAATAGCTTAGCCGGCGCAACAATAACAAATCAATATAAACAATTAAGCTATCTCCCTTGAGTAAGAAACAAGAATCCACATCCCTACCCATTTCTTCTCTCCAAGTGAGAGACAGCATCCCCATCTTCGTTCCTTCCTTATCTCAAAAGGACAGGACAAAAATACAAACAGCAACAGGGAGTGTTGACATCAAATTTGCCACTCCCAGGCATTGAATATCCACAAACAGCAATACGAAATAGTCTCAATCATAAGTAAGTTAATGGAGCTCCCTCACGCAACAGCAACCCTTGAGCTCTGCCAATACACATTTTTCTCTTGGGGAGACGCACTTAACTGGAGTATGAAGAAGCAGATGTCGAAGTGGTGAGGTCGGCGTAGCAGCAAGTCGGTGGGGGAGGAGAGCAGAGGAGTGGAGCGGCAGACCTGGAGAGGGCGAGGCGGGGAACTGACTCTTGGAGAGGTGGGCGGCGGCGACGGGGACAAGGTCACCACTAGATGATACAACCACAGGTAGCCAAAAAACCCGCCCACCCGGCTTACACGCACTCACACACACACACGCAAGCACGCACACACACACACACACACATATATATTCAAACAGACAACATATGAACATGTGTTTAGCAATCCAATATACACAATGAAAGTGGAAGACTGATAACATTATGAACTCGACCCACACAGAAGGACCTATGTCGGATAACAGACCTCACTGTCTTTAACATCGTGTTCTAGAGGAAACAAAATGCGCCACTGGCTTTGTAAACTGTAATTAAATGCCTGAATTGTTAATTTGATTGAGTTTACCTAAGGGCTTACATCTCTAGCGGCCTCGATTTTTTCAATTAAAATTTAACTGTATGAGTGTTATTTTTTAAGACTTCTTCAGTGGATAGGCGATTCTATGTAGATTTACTAGCCTATGGGTAACAAATCTGTTTTTTTTTCTCTACATTTTGGCTTGTTGAGCTTGAAGCTGTTGTCCTTTGTGGAGTTACATTTAACTTTTTAAAAGTGTTCTGGATGAATATCTTTCCAATTTGTTCAGTACTTTAAGGGTGTTGATGAGATCAGCCCGGTCACGTCTGGATTGTAGAGTTTCTAGTCCTCTGGTCATCGATCGTTCCTGGTATGAGAATTGACAAAATTCTGAGATGATTTTGTCGGTCTGTGTTGAGTTTTCTCCAAAGCAGTTTGTCCTTTTGAAGGTGAGGTCTCCATGCTTGGATGCATTGTCCAGATAGGCAGCACCAGAGGTTTGTACAGTTGAGTCGTGCAACTAAAGTAGATGAGTATACACGCACATACACACATTCACATACATACACACATACTCTTACGTACACATACACAGCCATGCGCACACACGTACTGACCACACGTCAGTAGTTTCAAAGCGTTATATGACAAGAGTGCTGGGAAGACGGGACACCACGAGCGTAGCTCTCATCCTGTAACACTTAGGTAATTACACTTAGGTAATTACCCCGCGCAGCATAAGCCAGAAGAGGGTCGGTAGTATACATTTGTCATTCACGACCTTCATCCACACGTGTACGCTATTATGTTGTCTCAATGCCGGTGTGTATTTATATCTTGTTTTTTTCAGCTGGTGGGGTTGTGACAGACGGTAAATTGAGCAGGTCTTACTTTGTGGTCGGTTTTATATTATCATTATTATTATTTTGTGAGTCATGTGATGTGAAATTTAGTCACAAGCGCGCGCGTTGAGTATTGTTTTGTTTAACCCGCGCAGTGAAATTTGTCTTGTGTTATGAGAGATTGGTTTACGTTGTTTTATTGTAGGTAGTTTGTCTCCCTTTTGTGAGTTGTTGGAACTGTTCTGTTGTGGATGTCGCGTGGGTGAACATCACAGATGTTTCCCTGTCACGTTGTTTTCATGCCGCTAGAGCTCAACCCCGGGGGTCACAGTTAGGTGAGAACTAAGTTAGGTGAAATCCTCAGTTCTCACCTAACGCAGTTAGGTAAAAACTGAACTGCTCTAAGCAACAGGCTGTTTGGACGAAGGTATCACAGGTCACTATACGGTCTCCATTCGGCCATTAGGAGTTCAACTACCAGAACCACTCCAGGTATAAGACATATCTAGGTAAGGACACTCGGTAATTACACACTCACCGCATTACTTACCCTTGAGCACTATGTCACCCTTGAGCTCTAGTATCACCCTTTGAGGCTAGTATAGTAGTAGGCATCCATCAGTCTCAGTAGACTATGGAGTTGCTCACCGGGTGTTGCCTGGTCTGGAGTGGCCTCACCAGGGCGCAAAGCCAGGGTAGGTTGATATGGAGGAGAAGCTGTTACCCAGCAGCAGGTCCTCCCTCTCCCTTTGAGGCTAACGTGTTTTAATTTATATATTTATTGTATCTAAGCATGGATACCGCATCTTCAGACAAACATAGCTGCTTTGGAGAAAGTTCAACGCCGGGCGACTAAAATCATTCTGAGCTGAGTCTACACATACCAGGAACGGTTGAGGGCCACAGGACTAACAACACTCTACCCAGACACGACAGGGCTGATCTCATCGGACTTTTAAAATGCTGAAACAATTTGGAGGATATGTGCTCCGCACCATTTCATCAAA
>WNGS01165523.1:19604833-19617840 GCA_020271785.1 Procambarus virginalis | reverse complement strand
CCTTCACCTTCTAGTGTGTGTGGTCTGGTCAACATGCCTGGAGGGGCCAGCAACTGCACAAACACCGCACACGATCCACCGAGCCTGGCAACAGACAGGTCCACACAGCAAAATATAATTGAGCTGCCCAGCTTGACGAGGCAGCCATCCGTAGCAACAGGCAGGAGCGACTAGATCAGCATATATTATACACTCTTTCCGCTATTAGAACTGGGTAAGGAGTAGCCAAACTACTATTCCTTACGGGAGACATCTCCTGTCTACGAGGCTAACCACAGCCCGTGCTTCTTGCCCAGCTCCTGTGCCAGGTAAGGTACGGGCTCACCATAGCTCGTGCTACTTGGAACTTGTTCCGAGTAGCTGAATCTATAACAACAACAACAGACTATTCCTTGGCCAGAACTAAATTAGCCCAATAGCGATGAGTAACATTAAAGCTATGTGTACGAGGGGGAATTATCACGGGTAGGCGCCAAAACTTCGCCTGATAATTCGCTTTCGACTATATAGCACTTGAATAAGGATTTGGGATGGGACGGCGGGGAAGGAATGGTGCCCAACCACTTGGACGGGTCGGGGATTGAACGCCGACCTGCATGAAGCGAGACCATCGCTCTACCGTCCAGCCCAAGTGATTGGACACGACTGCAGATGGAATCACAAATAAAGAGTAGCAGAAAAATAACCACACATCATGGCATTGGCGGAAGCGAAACTGAGGAGTGTAACAGAGGGAGTGATCTTGCCCAAGACGCTATCAAGATATGGAAGGAGAGGGTGAACGGTTGCGAAGGTGGTGTAGCTTACTGCTGGAATTTCTCAGGAAATAAAGAACACGAAACTGATCAACAAGAATACATACTAGAGAAAGCAACAACAGCAAGTGACTTGAATGTTGAAGGAGCGGTGATTTCCGCCTCCCCCTGGGAGCCGGTCGGCCGAGCGGACAGCACACTGGACTTGTGATCCTGTGGTCCCGGGTTCGATCCCGGGCGCCGGAGAGAAACAATGGGCACAGTTTCTTTCACCCCATGCCCCTGTTACCTAGCAGTAAAATAGGTACCTGGGTGTTAGTCAGCCGTCACGGGCTGCTTCCTGGGGGTGGAGGCCTGGTCGAGGACCGGGCCGCGGGGACACGAAAGCCCCGAAATCATCTCAAGATAACCTCAAGATATAACCTCCCCTCCCTAACAATTGAAGATCAAGGAGGAATACGACAACTGTAACAGGACTTGCCTAAGACGTAATGGAAAATTCACTCCCCCCCTAACCACAGAGGCTAGAGGGAGTGAAGTGTTAGATCCTAATAGCTATGTGCTTACAGATATACATCTCTATGTACACACACAAGCGATTCACATCTGTGGGTAGAAAATACATGGTACAAAAAGGTACCTAGAATTAATACTCATGTTTATATAAATGTGTTGCTAATTATAGCAAAGGAATTATTAACTGTTTATTTTAATAATCATTGTCAATTCTATTTTGCTACAAGGTCAAGTTGCTGCCGTTCTCACGCCTGTGTTCTCAACTGTGTTGAAGAACAAGGAATATCTTGGCTGTGTGCCCGGGCCTGCCATCTGGGGAGGGGGGGGGTGCCAGCTGCCTCGGGTGGCACTTGACCGGTCTGAGTGGTGGTACTCACCTAACAGTACTTGTCTGACAGTGTCTACTACGAAGTGAGGTCGAGTTCTTCATGGCCCGCCTAATAGTTCTGTTCTGTTACAATTAAACTATTCTGACGTTCAAATTCTTAGTCCAATCTGGCTTTAAAGTTGTGGATGGAGGTGGCTTCCACATCATCTTCTTTTACTGAATTCTACTTGTACCCCCATACAGGTCGACAACGAGTATGTCTTTACATTCCTTTGGTTCGTCTGCGTTTCCAGCTTCCACCTGTGTTCTATTGTCCTACTTTCTCTCTCTCAATTTAAAGAGGCTGCCCTTGTCCGCTGTGTCATTCCCGTCAGTATTTCGTACGTCGTGATCATGTACTCTATTTCTTCTGTCCTCTAGGGCTGTGAAATTTAGTTCCTTTACTTTCAAAGCTTAACCCTAATATTTCTGGCACCAGTCTTGTTGCAAGTCTTTGTACTATTTCAAATTTGGTTGTTGGTGGTGGTGGTGATGCTGGTTGTTGTTAGTTTCAGCTACTTGGAACAAAAATTCCAAGCAGCACCGGTTATGGTGAGCCTGTTGTACTTACCTGGCACAGGAGATGTGGGTGGTGATGCTGGTGGTGATTGATTGATGAAGATTAAGCCACCCAAGAGATGGCACGGGCATGAATAGCCCGAAAATGCTGGTGATAGTTGTGATTCTTCTACCCACCTGTGGTTCTGGGGGAGGAGAGATTGGGGAAGAGGCTGAGGAAAGTGTCAGGTGATGTAGCGGTCCCGGGGACGGCGGAGGACATTATGAGGCGAGGAAGGTGAGGGTGTTGTGCTGTAGGTCATATCTGGTACAGCTCTTGCTGCGTCCTCCCTCGTTGCTCGTCACGGTCTCCGGCGTCCGCTGTCCCGCCCACTGCTGCTCCACAGACTGGCAAGTAGGTAAGAAGGCAGCCAATGTCGTAAGCAGGCAGGCGGGAAGTGTTCCAAGCAGACAGGCAGGCAGACAAATATCCTACCGAGAGAAAAGCAGCGTGACAGGCTGAGAGTCAGACAAGCAAACCGGTTGTGAGGAAAGCAGCTCGGTGTGGCCATCATCTTGTTTCCCGGTCGTGCCGCCACCCGTGTCGGGCCGCCACCCGTGTCGGGCCGCCACCCGTGTCGGGCCGCCACCCGTGTCGGGCCGCCACCCGTGTCGGGCCGCCACCCGTGTCGTGCCGCCACCCGTGTCGTGCCACCACCCGTGTCGTGCCGCAGGTTATAGTCTAGGTTGAGTGAGCAAGAAAGGTGGCGATAAAGGTCAAAGGTCATTTTATAAACAAGGGCTAAACGTCTTGTCATTAACAATAAATATGCTGCCTGTAACATGCACATGTTGTGTATATGTGTACTCGTATATTTGTGCCTGCAGGATCGAGTTCAAGCTCTTGGCCCCCCGCTTTTCTAACCGCTAATTGTCTAATGCAATGACTGACCATATCATACCTGCTTTTTAATGTTGTGAATACAGTTTGCCTCTACAATCTGCTCCTTTAGGTCATTCCATTACTCACTACCCTCACGCTACGAAGATAAAACTTCCTTACATCTCTCTGACACGTTCGAGTCTCAAGCTTCCATCTCTGCCCCTTGTTCTGTTGGTATTTATTGTAAACATTTCCTCTGCTTCCACCCTGTCAATCCCTGTGTGTGTGTGTGTGTGTTGTGTGTGTGTGTGGTGTGTGTGTGTGTGTGTGTGTTGTGTGTGTGTGTGTGTGTGTGTACAGCGGTGTGGGTGGCACGACACTGATGATGTCAGCCCAGCCTGTGTTAGCCTGGAAGGTCGAGAGACGAGTGAACCGAAGAGGAGAGAGGAAGAGAGAGAAAGAGAAGGAGGAAGAAGAGAAGGAGGAAGAAGAAGAGGAGGAGGGATGGCGGAGGAAGGTGAAGAGAGACCTGATCTGGGTAAGTCGCTGAGATATGGAGATTGTGTAGGGAAGGTATTAATTCTTATATTAATTAAGGCCGAGGGAAAGGGGTAGAGACGGTCACTCTGAAGGGGAAGAGAGAGAAAACTGGTGTCAGGAGAGACGGAGATGGTAACGGTAGGGCGGAGNCCCCTCTTCCCTCTACTCCCTCTTCGCCAACCACTCCCACTTCCTTTCTCTCTCCTTCCATTCATCGTAATCTTCATCCTCACCATATTGTCTCCTCTCCTCCTTACGTGTACACTCCAAATCTCGCCCACCTTACTGCCCTTTGCTCTTCTCTTCCTCTCTCTTTACCTATCGCTCGCCCATTAATAAATAAATAAATAAATATGTTTATTCAGGAAAGGTACTACATAGAGAGATTTTACATAAGTGGATCGATTTATAGATAGAGCTAGTATCTTCTCACTCCTACTCTTCCTTCACATCTATTTTCGGGGGATTAAACTCCAGCAGAGATATGTCTGACCATTCGTGCAGTCTGTCCAGGTTTTCCTGTAGCATTGTGCTGTCCTACTCGGTCCTCGGCCTTCTCATCAGTTCAGTATTTATCTGCAAATGGTCACATGTACGATCCTGCCTCCTGCGAGTGGTTGTTTACCAAACTCGTGAATACTAGTGATTTAGTTACCAAACCTTGCGGGACCCCGCTTGTCACTTGCCTCCATTCCGACACCTCCTCTCATCACAATCTTATGTTTTACTATTTTGGGAATACTTTGTAAGCCAGTCCAGTATCATCCCGGACACTCATTGGTTTCAACTTGTTTCAATCTTTGTGGAAGACAGTGTTAAATGCCTTTTGACAGTCAAAGAAGATGCAGTCCACCCAGTCTTTTCTCTCTCCGAATCGTGATACATTTGTCGTGGAACTCGATGAAGCTCGAAATGCATGGATTTTTTTCTCGCACAGGTGGGTACAAGAGTAGTTATCTTCAACCTTGCTGTCTCACTTGCTACATAGCCTTCCCGGTTTGGTGTCTTCTTTTGATAATTACTTACTTGCTGTCTCATAAAATGTTAGTTCTCTCTATAGGTATTACGCTTTTCCGGCTAATTATTTAAGTCGGTATTATATATGTACATAGATTATGTCAGTGAAACAGGACAACTATTCAAGGTCTCGTACGTGTAAATACATATAGGTGAATACAAGGACACACACACACACACACACACACACACACACACAGACACACAGACACACAGACACACACACACACACACACACACAGACACAGACACACAGACACACATGGGTTCAGGGATGGCATGGGTTCAGGGATGGCAGGTCCTGCCTCACAGGGTTACTTGAATTCTACGACCATGCTACAAAAATAAGGCAAGAAAGAGAAGGGTGGGCAGACTGCATATTTTTGGATTGTCAGAAAGCCTTTGATACAGTGCCACACAAGAGGCTAGTGAAAAAGCTGGAGATGCAGGCTGGAGTGAAAGGGAAGGTACTCCGTTGGATACAGGAGTACCTAACCAACAGGAGACAAAGAGTCAGTGTGAGGGGTGAGGTCTCAGATTGGCGAGACGTTACGAGTGGAGTCCCGCAGGGGTCAGTCCTTGGACCTATACTGTTTCTGATATATGTAAATGATCTCCCAGAGGGTATAGAATCGTTTCTCTCAATGTTTGCCGATGATGCAAAAATTATGAGGAGGATTGAAACTGAGGACGATAGTAGGAGGCTACAAGACGACCTAGACAGACTGAGTGAATGGTCCAACAAATGGCTGTTGAAGTTCAACCCGAGTAAATGCAAAGTAATGAAACTAGGCAGTGGAAACAGGAGGCCAGACACAGGATACAGAATAGGAGATGAAGTACTTAATGAAACGGACAGAGAGAAAGATCTAGGAGTTGATATCACACCAAACCTGTCTCCTGAAGCCCACATAAAAAGGATAACATCTGCGGCATATGCGAGGCTGGCTAACATCAGAACAGCGTTCAGGAACCTGTGTAAGGAATCATTCAGAATCTTGTACACCACATATGTAAGACCAATCCTGGAGTATGCAGCCCCAGCATGGAGCCCGTACCTTGTCAAGCACAAGACGAAGCTGGAAAAAGTCCAAAGGTATGCCACTAGACTAGTCCCAGAACTAAGAGGCATGAGTTACGAGGAAAGGCTGCGGGAAATGCACCTTACGACACTGGAAGACAGAAGAGTAAGGGGAGATATGATCACAACCTACAAAATCCTCAGAGGAATCGACCGGGTAGACAAGGACAAACTATTCAACACTGGGGGGACGCGAACAAGGGGACACAGGTGGAAACTGAGTACCCACATGAGCCACAGAGACGTTAGAAGGAACTTTTTCAGTGTCAGAGTAGTTAACGGATGGAATGCATTAGGCAGTGATGTGGTGGAGGCTGACTCCATACACAGTTTCAAGTGTAGATATGATAGAGCCCAGTAGGCTCAGGAATCTGTACACCAGTTGATTGACAGTTGAGAGGCGGGACCAAAGAGCCAAAGCTCAACCCCCGCAAGCACAAATAGGTGAGTACAAATAGGTGAGTACACAGACACACACACACACACACACACTGTCTGATAAAGACAGGCTGTTTAACACAAGGGGCACACGCACTAGGGGACACAGGTGGAAGCTGAGTGCCCAAATGAGCCACAGAGATATTAGAAAGAACTTTTTTAGTGTCAGAGTGGTTGACAAATGGAATGCATTAGGAAGCGATGTGGTGGAGGCTGACTCCATACACAGTTTCAAATGTAGATATGATAGAGCCCATTAGGCTCAGGAAACTGTACACCTGTTGATTGACGGTTGAGAGGCGGGACCAAAGAGCCAGAGCTCAACCCCCGCAAGCACAACTAGGTGAGTACAACTAGGTGAGTACACACACACACACAACAAGTTACTAATGTATCGCGTAACGAGAGGATGACGTGTGAGAACAGGTTCCTGACATGTCCGTCTCGCTACTAACTTCATACTCAACAACCTCACAAAATGGCTTCTCCGCTCCCCCACGCCCAACATAACACTGAACCTGTCTCCTGAAGCCAACATAAAAAAGGATATCACCAGCGGCACTTGCGAAACTGGCTAACATATGAACAACTTTTAGAAACTTGTGTAAAGCATCATTCAGAACCCTATATACCACATATGTCAGACCAATCCTGGAGTATGCGGCTCTAGCGTGAAGTTCATTCATACACAAGCACAAGACGAAGTTGGAGAGGGTTCAAAAGTGTGCCACCAGAGTAGTCCCGGAACAATGAAGTATGGGTTACGACGAAAGGCTACGTGAATTGAACCGCACGTCGCTGGAAGACAGAGGAGTTGAAGAAGACATGATTACCACATACCCAGAGTAATAGAGGAATTGATAGGGTAGGTAATGAAAGAATGGTTGCATTCGCACAAGGGGACCCGGGTCGCAACAGAGTACGCAAATGAGCGACAGAGATATTATAAATAATTTATTCAGTGTCAGAGTAGTTAGCAAGTGGAATACACGAGGAAGTGATGTGGTGGAGGCAGACTCCATACACAGTTTCAAATGTAGATATGATAGAGCCCAGTAGGCTCAGGAATCTGTACATCAGTTGATTGACGGTTGAGAGGCGGGACCAAAGAGCCAGAGCTCAACCCCCGCAAGCACAACTTGGTGAGTACAACTAGATGAGTACACAGGAAGCAGCCCGCAGCAGCTGTGTTAACTCCCAGGTACCTATTTACTGCTAGGTGAACAGAGGTATCACATGAAATAAACACTGCCTATTTATTTGGTTTCGTCCAGGAATCAACCCGGTCCGTGAACTGGGAATCAGAATTGTGTGTGTGTGTGTGTACTTGCCTAGTTACCCAGTTGTACTCGCCTAATTGTGCTTGCGGGGGTTGAGCTCTGGCTCTTTGGTCCCGCCTCTCAACTGTCAATCAACTGATGTACCGATTCCTGAGCCTACTGGGCTCAGGAATGGAATGTGTGTTTGTTTTACCCTCCCGCGCTACACCCTCTCTCCCTCCCTCCAGTTGTGTGGATGACGCGTGTCCGAGTACGAGGCGAGCGCTCCAACCATGCACAGGCAATAACAAACACTTCCCCAGCAGGGCTCAGGTGAGCTAGCGTGTAAACACTCCACACAAAACAAACAATTATTTGTGCTCCATCATGGGTTTTTACGCTCCCGCCCGCTGTCCCTCCGTTCCTATGTCCGCCCGTCCTATCTCCATCTGTTCCATTGACTTGTTCCTAATTCTTGTCCCCCACCCGTTCCAGCTCCACCCGTTCATTACTACAATAGATGGTGTGGAGCTGTATTTCAGTAGCACCATACTACAATAGATGATCTAGGGCTGTATTTCAGTGACATCTTGTCACAGTAGATGGTGTGGAGCTGTATTTCAGTGACATCTTACTACAATAGATGGTCTAGTGCTGCATTTCAGTGACATCTTACCACAATAGATGGTAAGGGGCTGGATACTTGGTTGATACCTGCTTGATGGGGTTCTGGGAGTTCTTCTACTCCCAAAGCCCGGCCCGAGGCCAGACTTGACTTGTGAGAGTTTGGTCCACCAGGCTGTTGCTTATTTCAGTGACGCACGCAAGAACTGTTAAGTGTTAGAGATGGCAATAACTGGAACAGGTAAGATGCAAAAGTCGTTGAAGCTAATTCGATTCAGAATTTTAAGTGTAAATATGATTAAAGCGTGAGAAATGAATCATTGCATTAAGCTAAGAACGTTTGCAAGGCGGAACTTAGGAGCTTAGCAGCTTAACCCGACCCTCGAAGCACATTTAGATGAGCACACACAAAGGGACACGCACACCACCATAGACGATCAATGGTGCGGTGGTCACGGTACTGTGTACGTTTAGGGGTGATCTTGGACGTCATGGGTTCGAATCCTGGCCAGGTCATATAGAGTTCTTAGTGATAAATGCAGGGACTGTGACATACATACAGCGTAAATATTTTGAAATAAGGTAAATTAGAGCGGATAAGTTGGACAAAGATACAATTGTTGTCCGTCCGAGATGTTATCAGTGGAGGCTGAGTGGGGGTTGCTGCTGCTGCTGCTGCTGCCGCTGCTGCTGCTGCTGCTGCTGTTGTCAGCTGTCTGAAACTTGACAGGCAGACGGACTGATTGGATGCCTCCTGGTGATTACCAGGTCCAGGTGTGGCCGTGACAACTTGGTCCGACCGACCAGTGATATATACACATGTGAGTAGTGACAATAAACACTGTTGACCAGACCACACACTAGAAGGTGAAGGGACGACGACGTTTCGGTCCGTCCTGGACCATTCTCACAATCGACTTGAGACGTCGTCCCTTCGATTGTGAATGGTCCAGGACGGACTGAAACGTCGTCGTCCCTTCACCTTCTAGTGTGTGGTCTGGTCAACATACTTTAGCCACGTTATTGTGACTCATCACCTGAATAAACACTGTGTTCTATGGAGAGGAAATATGAGGGTGGAAGTATGTACTGGGTGAACAGCCAGCCTTGTCTTACAGGTGCCTCATATTGCATCCGCAACTTTTACCTGCTGTTCTGCTGACTTCCTCCCTCTGCTATCTACTGTGTGCTTTGTCTGCTTTGATTCCTTCTGTCTGTCCCTTACCCCCCCCCCACACACACGGAGCACCAAGACTTGCTCCGCCTCCGCCCTTCCTTAAACATTTCAGCCCAATCACATGGACTGGACGGTAGAGCGAAGGTCTCGCTTCCTGCAGGTGGGCGTTCAATCCCCGACCGTCCAAGTGCATGGGCACCATATCTTCCCCCGCCCCATCCCAAATCCTTATCCAGACCCCTTCCAAGGGGTCGTAATGGCCAGGCATTTTATCCTGATAATTCATTCACTTGAAGACGGTCGTTTAACCTCGAGTACAGCACATATACACCTACATACCAGCCAGAGTGCCACTGTGCCTCTCGCCTTGACATCACTGATGTTTCTTTGACAACTAGAGGCACCTTTTAAAGGCTCTCTGCACATGCCGTTTAATACCAGCCAGTAGAGACGGGCTCTACCGTAATCCCTCAGTCTACAGTCCGGATCGCCTCAAGGGGCCCCGACCTGTGTGTCCTGATTTGAGGGATCACCTTCGGGACCTCCCTTTACCGCAGAGCTCTCTATCTTTCCTGGAAGCAAGTCTGGTTGATATTCAGACGCTGGGTCACAATAACGTGACTCGGATATGATGACCAGACCACTCACCAGAGTCGTATTTATAGCGCAAGGTGTTGGTGTGTGTGGCTCAACAGCTCTCAACTTGGTTTCAATAGTTGCTTGTAAATGGGTGAGTGTATTAGAGCGTAATAAGTTGCTTGTAAATGGGTGAGTGTATTAAGAGCGTAATAAGTTTGCTTGTAAATGGGTGAGTGTTTTAGAGCGTAATAAGTTGCTTGTAAATGGGTGAGTGTATTAAGAGCGTAATAAGTTTGCTTGTAAATGGGTGAGTGTATTAGAGCGTAATAAGTTGCTTGTAAATGGGTGAGTGTATTAAGAGCGTAATAAGTTTGCTTGTAAATGGGTGAGTGTATTAGAGCGTAATAAGTTGCTTGTAAATGGGTGAGTGTTTTCGAGCGTAATAAGTTGCTTGTAAATGGGTGAGTGTATTAGAGCGTAATAAGTTACTTGTAAATGGGTGAGTGTATTAGAGCGTAATAAGTTGCTTGTAAATGGGTGAGTGTTTTAGAGCGTAATAAGTTGCTTGTAAATGGGTGAGTGTATTAGAGCGTAATAAGTTGCTTGTAAATGGGTGAGTGTATTAGAGCGTAATAAGTTGCTTGTAAATGGGTGAGTGTATTAGAGCGTAATAAGTTGCTTGTAAATGGGTGAGTGTATTAGAGCGTAATAAGTTGCTTGTAAATGGGTGAGTGTATTAGAGCGTAATAAGTTGCTTGTAAATGGGTGAGTGTATTAGAGCGTAATAAGTTGCTTGTAAATGGGTGAGTGTATTAGAGCGTAATAAGTTGCTTGTAAATGGGTGAGTGTTTTAGAGCGTAATAAGTTGCTTGTAAATGGGTGAGTGTATTAGAGCGTAATAAGTTGCTTGTAAATGGGTATGTACATTAGAACGTAATAAATTGCATCTAAATGACAACCCCATCTTCCTGAAATGGTGATAGTTTTGGTCTAAAGTACAGTGTATAGTGATGGACCACCGGTAAAGCATTTTTTTGTACTAATAACTTTAGAGTCCGGAAAAAATAATGCTGAAAACCAAAATATTCTTAGGCCTAGTATAGCACATACATATTAGGCCTGGGATTGCGTGTATTAGGTCTAGGACTGCTAGGAGAGGTCAGGTCATGTTAAAAAGTTTCAGGTTTGTCCAAATTCACTAATAAAAAAACAAACTTTCTGGCGGTTCATCACTGCAGATATTGGTACTTTTGGCCACATAGTTACTGTAAGTACTTTCATTTTAGGAGGATGGGCTGGTAAATGGGTATATCCATTAGAAGAGTGTAATGAGTTGCTTATAAATGCGTTTGTACATTACAAGCACGTAATGGGCACAAACGCTTCCTCCTTGTGTCGTATTAACAGATTTAGGAATGTGATTATATATCACACACACACACAAATACAAAATAGAGTTCCGAGTCTGGAATAAATTGTTGGCAGTGATCCCGAGTCTGGTCCTTCCTCGTCTACTGTGGCTCGTCACACATGGGAGTACCTCCCATGTGGGCCACACTCTTCTTGGTGACGCTTCTAGGGTGGGGGTGGGTTGGTCGGCTGGTCGTCTGGTGGAGGGTGGGTTGGGAGGAAGCTGTGTGGATATTGTTGTGAGCAAGTATTTAAGCCTGTAAGTGTGTGCTCAAAGACTCTGAGCGATCTTAATAAATGCAATAATAACTAGCAATGTTTGTTTTTTCTTGCAGGTGTGGGCGTAAAGAGGGCTGGGTCAGGTGCATGTGGGCGTGGCTACTACCTTACACTGCCCACTGGCCCACCTACCCACCCACCCACCCACCAGGCCGACACACGGAACCACCAGTCACACACATTGTAGCCTTGGCCTCTCATCGTCCCCTGCGAGAAAACGGCTGTAATTATTTTTCACATTACGGTAATTAAGCGGGTGGAGGACGGTACTGTGTCGTGAGGGCCCCAAAGCCACACCTGCCGTGAGGGCTCCGAAGCCACACCTGCCGTGTGTGTGTATGTGTGTGTGTGGAAGACGGGACTGTGGCGTGAGGTCCCTGAGCCACACCCGCTCTGTTTATATCGGCTGGCCAAGCGGGAGCCGAGGACCACCTCTGAACTGGTGTTCCTCATATGCCAGCTGGAACCTGCACTGATTCTTGAAATGAAACTGGTTTTGTCGGGTTGTGATGAGCAGCGGAGGTGACGTTGCGGCTGATGCCTCGTACGAGGTTGAAATATACGCCAGGGTAACCCGTACCTAGTCATGAGTCACGTGTCACTAACGCCCAAGTTTGTGTCAAGTAGTTTCTTATAAGCTTAGACCTATGCGTCTAGTTGGCCTCTTGGAAATTCATTGTGTTGTTATGAGCTAATAATTATCCTAGAAATGTAGGTGTTGAGAAAGAATAATTTCACCAGAATGTGGATGACTCTGCGAGGATTACTTGGCCACTGTGAGAGAAGATCAGGAAACTTGACGGAGGATTCCTGAGGGAGCAACGACAGCTTGGGATGTTGTCTGCCAACGGTGAATTGAACAGTTTGCCAATTGTAAGTGTCATAATATACGCGTGGAGTGTTTCAGTGCCAATAGGATAGCCAGGGAGGTGGTGTTGGTTCAGAAGTGTACATAGACTGTGTGTGAGTGAGTGTCGCGCTGGACGATGGTGGCTGCCAGCGTCAGTTGGCCCCTCCAGCACACCCGGTGTAGCTCCTGGAGCCTGGCGTCCACTGCAAACTAGTGCGTGTTGTTGTTGTTGTGTGGCGAGCCTCGCAGGCATACTCGCTCCTACCCCTTGGGTCCACTCCACCACCAACCAACATCTCCGCCACCATGGGCATCAACACCACCGTGCTGGAGCCCATCGTCACCACCATTGCTTCCATCTTGCTCTTATCCAACAACCTCACCGACGAAGATGGGTTCAATCTCTCTTCCTCGGCATCTTCCACGATATCCTCGACGACGGGCGGCACGACGCCCACGCCGGCGCCCACGACCTTCACCACAGAGCCCAGCTACCCTAACAGCCACGATATCCAAGGCATCATAAAGATGGGCGGCATCACCTATACCGATTTCGGCGTCTGCACACAGCTGGCTTCGATCAACCATATCTACTTCCAGCTCGCCAACATATTCCTCTTCCTGTCGTACCTGGCGCCTAATGGCATCTACGGGATTCTGTACCTACGCATCACCCTCACTATCGGCTGCATGTTCTTCAGCTCTGGGGGTGGGTGGTGCTCTGCGCCTTCGAC
>WNGS01165523.1:19538266-19603833 GCA_020271785.1 Procambarus virginalis | reverse complement strand
TCTCTAAAACAGTTGGTATACTCTCCAAATCAGATATTATGTTCCTAACTCCGCTCTCCTCTCACTATATTATGCACTAACCTACCCCTATCTTAATTATGGTATCTGTGCATGGGGGTCTACCACTGCAAACCACCTTAAGCCCATCATCACGCAGCAAAAATCTGCTATCAGAATAATAACTAACTCAGCTTTTAGACAACATTCAGCTCCCTTGTTTAAATCTCTAAACTTGCTAAATATTAACTCCCTCCACACATTCTCTTGTGTCAACTACATTTACAAAACCCTGTTTTTAAATGCAAACCATGCTCTGAAACTCTCCCTGGATGGATGTAATAGGACCCATTTTCACCACACCAGAAATAAATATCTCTTTGATATCCCCAGGGTCAAACTTAATCTGTGTAAACACTCTATGCAAATTAAGGGACCTAGTCTATGGAACTCACTCCCTAGTGAATTGAAAAACTGTAAAAGTTTTGCCTTATTTAAAAACAAAACCAAAAAGTACCTGATTTCATCTTCTTAGTTTCCTACACTGAGCTTTAAATTTGCTCTGTACCTAGTGTTACCCAATCTCCTAATTTTTATGTATTTAACCCTACCAACCTTATCATTGTGTTCATTGCTGTCTTCTTTTATGTGCTAGCCTTATGCTGTTTTGTGCCTACAAATTTTTGTCAACTACCATTCAAGCTGTCATTGCAATCAATCTTAGCTGCCTATGTGCTTTAATCCACTGTACCTACAATTTTCTCTATTTTTTTTTCTTGCCATGTATCTGTTATCATTTTTTTATAAATCTTGCAAGTATTTACCTACTTAAAATTTTTCTTAGATTAAGGACCTGCCCGAAACGCTGCGCGTACTAGTGGCTTTACAAGACTGTAATTACCATTTTATGTATCCACACATTCCCAATGTACCTTCTTGTATATGCATAAATAAATAAATAAATAAATAAATAATAAATAAAGGGTAAATGGTGAACTAGTACCCACCCCACACACCCCCGTACAACTCTTTAATTAACACCAACATAACTCAAGCCAAGTTGACTAAAAAATGAGCATTTAACACGATTAATTGCTGCTAAGGTTGTAGAGTCAAATATAGTACATTATTTTATATGCACAGTGGAAATCTAATATGAAAGTGTAATGAAAACCTTGCAAATTACATTATACATACATACATACATACATACATACATACATACATACATACATACATACATACATACATACATACATACATACATACATACATACATTGCCCAAATGTGCCACAGAGATATTAGAAAAACTTTTTTAGTGTCAGAGTGGTTGACAAATGGAATGCATTAGGCAGTGATGTGGTGGAGGCTGACTCCATGCACAGTTTCAAGTGTAGATATGATAGAGCCCAATAGACTCAGGAACCTGTACACCTGTTGATTGACGGTTGAGAGGCGGGACCAAAGAGCCAGAGCTCAACCCCCGCAAACACAACTAGGTGAGTACAACTAGGTGAGTACATACATGTATGTATGAGGGGGGGGGCCTCGCGGCTGAGTAGACAGCGCTCCGGGTCGTAGTCCGATTAAGGGCCCAGGTTCGATCCCCGGCAGAGGCAGAAACAAATGGGCAGAGTTTCTTTCACCCTGATGCATCTCTTCACTTGGCAGTAAATAGGGCTGGGAGATACACAGCTGCTACGGGCTGCTTCCTGGGGATGTGTGCGTGTGTGCGAGTGTAAGAGAAATATACGTAGTAGACATAATAGAGGAAAAATAAATAGGCGGGGTCCAAGAGCTATATATATATATATATATATATATATATATATATATATATAATATATATATATATATATTATATATATATATATATATTTATTTATATATATATATACTGTATATATATATATATATATATATATATATATATATATATATATATATATATATATATATATATATATATATATATATATATATATATTGTGTGTGTGTGAGTGTGTGTTTTAATTTAATATTATTATTTTAAAGCTACTGGGTAACTAGTGCCAGAAACACGAAGTGTGTCATCACTCTGCTCTGTTGTGAAGTAGCGTCAGCTTTAAACTTTCGAATGTTAACTAAAAGTTTCTTTAAATAACAACCAAAGAACTACGTCTCTAATTCCTCGAATGCAAGTTTACACTTTTAAACGGAAGAGAGAAACAAGTGAGGTGGAGATGACAGTGAGGCAGCGTCACCTAGAGTGCAGGTGGGGCCCGCGTTGGTATATGAACGCTGTCATTTAAAAATGGTTCCCGCGGAGTTTTGACCTTGACGGCTCTGCTGGACCAGTTGTCACCATCGTAACTTGGCTTGAGCGACCCTGCAGGGCGGGGCGTGGGTGGGATTTGGCTAGGGTAAGATTTAGGGAGGTAGGGAAGGGGTGTAAATTTGGCTGGGAATGGAGGGGAGTCTGGAATTACGGAGGGCATACGGGATGGAAACTTGACAGGGCGAGGTCAGGAATTAAGTGGTTGAATCGGAAACTTGATTTCAAGCAGGTAGAAGAAGTAGGCAGAAGCAGGTAGACTGGTAGAGGGAAGCTAAATGAATGAGGGGTAGTTAGCTAGGAGAAGGAAGAGGCCAGGACAGAAACTTTAGTGAACTGGCACACTTGAGATTTGTGAGTTCGTGATCAAAAAAAGGGGTCGGATAGGGCTAGGAAATAAATAAACATAAATTAATGTTTATTCAGGTAAAAGTACATACATATATACATACAAGATGAGTTACAAACAGAATGTTAGATTTCTAGATTAGAGCTAGTACATACAAAGCCACTAATACGCACAGCGTTTCAGGGCAAGCAAATTGGGTGGGGGGGTTGGAGCTGTTTGTGGGTAGGACGAGACGAGGCGCCGGCAGGTAAAGGGTTTGGACGATCCGGTCGTGAGGGGGGGACGGTATAAGAAGCAGCCTGGCACTCACCGTGCCCTACGGGCTATTCATGCCCGTGCCACCTCTTGGGTGGCTTAATCCTTATCAATCAGGAGTAACCACCATTTGGTCACCATTTGGTCCGGGAGACATCTCCCGTCACGCAGGGTGCCGTCGCACCTCCACAGATCTCCAGTATCATCACTCGATACTGTTAATGGCTCATAAGGGCTACCACTTACGGGCTATTCATGCCCGTGCCACCTCTTGGGTGGCTTAATCTTTATCAATCAATCAATCACCGTGCCCATTTGGTCACCATTTGGTCCGGGAGTCATCTCCCGTCACGCAGGGTGCAGTTGCGCCTCCACAGATCTCCAGTATCATCTCTTGATACTGGTAATGGCTCAAAAGGGCCATCACTTACGGGCTATTCATGCCCGTGCCATCTCTTGGGTGGCTTAATCTTTATCAATCAATCAATCACCGTGCCTCCACTTCCTCGAGTGCCGAGGAACGTTGGTCAGCCTAGCATGAGGCTATGGAAACCATTTTATAGTAAACAAAAAATACATATAACCGCACGTGCCAATAGACACGTGCTTACACATTTGAGAATTTACATACATGCGGTGGTGCCAGATATGCTTTATACAGTAACTGCTTTTATAAAGGCCTTTCATTTTTATAAATAATTTCTGTTCTCAATGGATAATCAGGCTGTACAATTAGGTGATTAAAAATAAAATACATTGATGTTATTTACACGCTCACTAACATACACAGGTGCGCACAGCAACAACATGGGTTCAGTAAATCCTGCCTCACAAACATGATAGAATTTCTCGGCGGGTGAGAGAAGTCAGCCTGTAGGGTAGATTGCCCATTCTTGGACGGTCAGAAGGCCTTCAACACAATACCTCACATTAGAATAGTGCACGGGTTGGCAAAAACAGACAGACAGGGGTGACAGGAAAGATGGTCCAGTGGATAGCGGAATATCCAAGTACCAGAAGACAGTCACAGTGAGAGAAGATATTTCAGTGTCAAAACCTTATCAGATATATAGCTGAATCCCAGTACAGCTGGCGTCAGTAATAGGGACTATTTTGGTCTGTATCTAAGTTACAGGTCTTCCAGAAAGGATAGACTTCTCCCTCTCAATATTTGCTGATGACAATAGTTGTGAGGTCGATTAATATGGTAGAAGACTTTAAGCAAGGTCACCCGGACGAGCTAAGTATGGAGTCCTGCAGTACAGTTTTTATGCTCTCGAAACTGAATCAGGGTCCCGGGTTCGATCCTCAAGCAGAACAGAAATAGTTGAATGCATTTCCTTTCACCTGGCAGTTAGATAATTGTTGAGGGTTGAATTCTGGGGACGGTCATTAGTTCGACTACTACAGGGGACCTCGGTATTGTTCATCCTATCACTTGTACCCACCAGCTAAGACTTGCTTAATTGTCTCAAGTGAACGGGATACAATGTATCAGATGGGAAAATGAGAGTCTTCTAGAATCAGGCAACGAAAACGACAAGGGAGTCAAACGTAGCAGGTTCATAACCGAAATTCCCGAGATCGACTCCAACGGCAGAAAAGATACGTTTAGCAAAGTTTCCTTACATCTGATGCGCCAGTTCACCTAGCAGTTCACTCATAATTAGTTAAAAGTTGTGGGCTCTTGGGGCACCTCGATAAGCTTAACAGGCTTCCAGTCCTCAACACTGGAGACCTATAACCTTAATTATAGGTCACAGTTACACATACAATTTCGGTATCCAATGCTCACTGTTATTGGAGTTAAAAGGTCAATTATAACTCTCAAATCTTAGTTTATTTACAACTTTCTCAACCATATCAGGAACTACCGTATGCAGGTGTTAATAGCATTATATAGAGCAAGATGAGCACCACGCCTCACTATGACATCTGTTTACAATAAATACAGACTATTATTATTATTATTATTATTATTATTATTATTATTATTATTATATTAAAGCCAACTTTATCGACCATTTGTTAGTTCGTGAACGAGGCTACAAAGTACATGCGTTAACCAAACCAGAAATTGAAGAGACGACGATGTTTCGGTATGTGAGTGTATATACAGTAGTTCCAACATACATCAATGTTGTACAAAAAATATATATAACAAAATTGAACTTCAGAAAAGATAACAACACAATTAAACATACCAAGGAACTGTTGGTGTTTGTTGACATAGAGAGCGTCGAGTCATCGTAGTGGTGCTGATGGGAGTTTTGTCAGCCTTTTCACATTTAACAACAATATGACCGAGATATTTGCAAAGGTGGCAAGACTGAACGTAAATCATGCGGCACACCTCATTATATATGAAGTACCCAAGGAAAACTACGTTTTGGAATGAATTATCTAGAAATTAGGATTACTCTGAATAATGTTTTGACTGGCCGAGGATATAATGCCACACAGGAAGTTGTGTGGTATCCCACAATGGTCGAGGAAGCTGTGTGGTGTCCCCAAATATATATAATAAGGTGTGTCAAGGGAAAGTTAATGAGCGTCTAATGGACATGAGAATGAGGAACTTAGTGTAGGTGGTGAGGGGGCGGCCTCACTTGCTCTCTACCCTCACATTGAACATTCTCTTTGTTCACTACCCTCACACTGAACATTCTCTTTGTTCACTATCTTCACACTGAACATTATGGGTATGGGGGTCCACTACCGCCCAATGGATGGGTATTGGGTGATAGGTATGGGGGTCCATTACCGCCCACGGGATTGGTATGGGGGGTCCACTACCGCCCACGGGATAGGTATGAGGGTCCACTACCGCCCACGAGATAGGTATGGGGGGTCCACTACCACACACGGGATGGGTATGGGGGTCTACTTAAGTCAGGAGTCTGGGATTCAATAGAACGCCAACTCAAGTCACCTCATTGCCCCAAATGATTTTCTTACTGTAGTTAATATTGTTATAGTTGTCATATTCGTGGGAAATAAATCTAAATTAAATCTACGGAAAAGTGGTGATAATGAAGCAAATTTGGTGACAGAGATGTAATTTGAATAATAATGGATGAGGCAGCACAAGTGATGACAGGGTGCAGGCACGACGCAGGTGGGATAATAATGCATAACCAGGTGATTCCTAACATTATTTTTGAATATCTTAATACTTCAGCAACTCTGTACTGAGTAAGGGAGGAAGTTTCATATTTTAAGTTCTTTGATTTTGTTTGTGTGTGTGTTTATCATGTTGGGATTGAGACAATGGGGCTTTATGTTGTCAAAACTGACCTGTGTTGAGCGGTGAAGGATTTGAGGTAGTTAGGGCTGGTTAAAATCAGTTGACAAAGATCAACTGGTAGATGAAGACAGGGAAGAGAGGATCGAGAGGTAAGCGAAAGAGTGGGAGATATAGACAGAGAGAAGTAGCCCAAGTAAAAGAATGGCCGAAAGAAAACAAGAGAGATGGGAAGAGGCGGGGGAGACGTTAGGTAAGCTTAACACTAAGAGGCAGAGGCACGCCGCATGGGTGTTGGTATGCTGAGCTGCGCGAATACCCTCACACTCCAGCACCTGTGGCCTCCACACTCCAGCACCTGTGGCCTCCACACTCCAGCACCTGTGGCCTCCACACTCCAGCACCTGTGGCCTCCACACTCCAGCACTTGTGGCCTCCACACTCCAGCACCTGTGGCCTCCACACTCCAGCACCTGTGGCCTCCACACTCCAGCACTTGTGGCCTCCACACTCCAGCACCTGTGGCCTCCACACTCCAGCACCTGTGGACTCCACACTCCAGCACCTGTGGCCTCCACACTCCAGCACCTGTGGCCTCCACATTCCAGCACCTGTGGCCTCCACACTCCAGCACCTGTGACCTCCACACTCCAGCACCTGTGACCTCCACACTCCAGCACATGTGACCTCCACACTCCAACACATGTGACCTCCACACTCCAGCACCTGTGACCTCCACACTCCAGCACCTGTGGCCTCCACACTCCAGCACCTGTGACCTCCACACTCCAGCACCTGTGGCCTCCACACTCCAGCACATGTGACCTCCACACTCCAGCACCTGTGGCCTCCACACTCCAGCACCTGTGGCCTCCACACTCCAGCACCTGTGACCTCCACACTCCAGCACCTGTGGCCTCCACACTCCAGCACATGTGACCTCCACACTCCAGCACCTGTGGCCTCCACACTCCAGCACCTGTGGCCTCCACACTCCATCACCTGTGGCTTTCAGACACAACAATGTACCCTAGGCTGCAACACACAAATGTTGCCTTAACTCCTGGACACATATTTACTGCTAGATGAACAGAGGCATTTAGTGTTAGGATATCATAGACACTAAGATGTACGGTACAGTGGGAAGTGAAAGTGACATTGAGACCTTACATAGAGATCTTCATGAACTCCACAAATGGTCAGATGACTGGCAAATGCTTTTTAATGTCGATAAATGCAAGACCTTGCATGTGGGGCATAACAATCCACGTCCCAACTACCAAATTGACAGCACTACCTTACAACAGATAGATGAAGAAAAGGATCTTGGAGTCAGAATCCATCATTCACTAAAAGTTGGACAAGTGGGAACGACGGTAAAAAAAAGCTAACCAAACCCTGGGAATAATTAAACGTATCTTTACCTTCAAGGAAAAGAAAATAGTCGTTCATTTGTATAAGTCTAGTGAGCCCCCACCTAGATTATTGCATCCAGGCATGGAAACCTCATCTTCAGAAAGACATAGCTGCTCTGGAAAAGGTGCAACACCGAGTAACAAAAATCACCCCAGAGCTTAGTCATCTCTCGTGTCAGGAACGGTTGAGGGCCACTGGGCTAACAACACTGCAGACCAGGCATGACAGGGCGGATCTCATCGAAACCTTTAAAATACTGAACAATTTGGAGGATGTCGATCCGGACAGTTTCTTCAAAAGGTCAGCTGTAACACAAACAAGGAGCAACGGGTTCAAGCTCAACACGCTACAGTGTAGGACAGCAAACAGGAGATTTACACCCAAAGGGTTGTAAACTCGTGGAACCGCCTTCCGGCCGAGCCGTAAACGCTAAAACTCTGCTGGGGTTTAAAATACAGCTGGAAAAGATCATCAGGGCAAATGGGGGGGGGGGGACCTTTGACAAATCGCCAGCTTCCTGTCCTCGTCGAGGCCACTAATACTGACAGGGTTGGGTGACAGATGTAATAGGACCCATTATCACCACACCAAAAATAAATATCTCTGATATCCCCAGAGTCAAACTTGTACCCAATCCAAACATCTTTACCATTCTGATCATTGCTGTCTTCTTATATGTGCTATCAATCTGCTGTATGATGCCTATTAATCTTGCTTAAATTACCAATCAAGCCGTCAAAGTAATCAATCAGAGCTTTAATATACCAATGTGCTTTAATATACTTACTAATCTCTCTCATCTCATTTTTTCTTGCAATGTATCTGTTATCATTTTATTAATTCTGCTAGAATTTACCTACTTAAAATTATCGGTTAGATTAAGGACCTGCCGGAAACGCTGCGCGTACTAGTGGCTTTACAAGATTGTAAATGCTATGCTATGCATTCTCACAAACCCAGTGTACCTTCTTGTAAATAAATAAATAAATAAATAAATAATAAATAAATAAATAAATAAATAAATAAATACTAGTGGCCCTCAGGTAAATACGTGCAAACACGTTTCTTGCCGCACGGGAATCGAACCAGGATGCATTCAGCTTAGATGTAACAGCTACTTATTAAACACATTCTTACCGAAGCCAACATAAGTTTTTAGTTTAGTCCATTTATTATGCACCCTATACCCATCTTGTGGGCGGTAATAGAAAGGGTTACAGAGGCACATAATGGGCTCAGGGGACTGAACCCCACAATTTATTTTAGCTAAGCAAGTTACAATCTTGATGAGCTACTTACAAAATTCAATACACATCATCAAGAATCATAAATATTCAGCTAACTTGGACACCGCTCCTGTGCCAGGTAAGTCCACTATGGGCTCACCATAGCCCGCTCCTGTGCCAGGTAAGTTACGGGCTCACCATAGCCCGTACACCTTGGAACTTGTTCCGAGTAGCTGAATCTATAACAACAATAACTAACTTGGATTACGGGCCATTCATGCCTGTGCCACCTCTTGGGTGGCTTAATCTTTATCAATCATCAACTTGGAGTATGGGCTCACCATAGCCCGTGCTACTTGGAACGTTTTGTTCAGAGTAGCTGAATCTAAAACAACAACTAGTATTTACGGGCTCACCATAGCCCGTGCTACATGGGCATTTCGTTCTGAGTAGCTAACTCTAAAACAACAACAACAATAACTTGTATTACGGGCTATTCATGCCCGTGCTACCTCTTGGCTGGCTTCACCAATCTATCGTGTACATGTTCCAGCGCTGCCTTTGAAAATGTTTATGGCAGAGCTTAACATAAACACATTAGCCATTGTAAGGTTTGATACATTAAAACTTATATCTTTAACTCTATATATATATTAGGGAACTCAGGTGAGAGGAATACTGTCCACTCCCCAGAGACGTGAGTGGAATGCGATGATAAGCTGGACAATCTCCTGGGGTAAGGATTCACTAAAGATTGGATGGTGTAAAAAAAATAGGGCTGGCAGAGGTAGGCTGCGAGCCAGAGACTAACAGATGGGAGTGGTATGATAACGAGAGGTATAAAGGTTACCAGGTACGGTCAGTGTATTTGTTGTGTGGGGTGTATCTGGTGTGGTCAGTATACCTGGGATGTGATCAGTATACCTAGTGTGTTCAGTGTACCTAGTGTTATCTATGTACCTGGTGTGTTCAGTGTACCTGATGTGTTCAGTGTACCTAGTGTTATCTATGTACCTGATGTGTTCAGTGTACCTAGTGTTATCTATGTACCTGATGTGTTCAGTGTACCTAGTGTTATCTATGTACCTGATGTGTTCAGTGTACATGATGTGTTCAGTGTACCCGGTGTGCTCAATGCATCAGATGTAGTTAGTGTACCTGATATGATCAGTGTACTTGTGGTTCTTCTACTTGATGTGGTCATTGTACCTCGTGTCTGGTAAATCTGGTGTGGTCAGTGTGCATGCATGTTTACCTGAATTTACCTGAAGGGGCCATCATCCATTTAGTGGCCTAGATGGGAACAGGAATTCGGGAACAGGAAGGTCCCTCATTTTCCCTGATGTGATCGGTGTACCTTGTGTGGTCAGTGGATTTGATGTGGTCAGTGTAGCTAGTGTGTTCATTGTACTTGGTGTGGTCAGTGTAGCTGGTGTGGTCAGTTTAGCTAGTATGTTCATTGTACTTGGTGTAGTCAGTGTAGTTGGTGTGTTCATTGTACTTGGTGTGGTCAGTGTAGTTGGTGTGTTCATTGTACTTGGTGTGGTCAGTGTAGCTGGTGTGTTCATTGTACATGATGTGGTCAGTGTAGCTGGTGTGTTCATTGTAGCTGATGCATTCATTGCAGTTAGTGTGGTCAGTGCATTTGGTGTGGCCAATGTACCTAGTGTGGTTAGTGTGTGCCTCGTGAGATCAGTGTATCATGTACTGGTTGGAGTTAAGTACAAGTGATAAAGATAACACAGAAAGATTGTGAACACACTTTAGGCAACCAAGCAATCTCATAATGGCCACCAGTGGTGTTAAGTCATCCTTACTTGCACAAGTTTGAGTTTTCTTCTGTTTTTAAATGTCATGTGCAAAAGAATAATTTACATTCAGGTGCAGTGTAAAATATAATTTCTATCAGTTACCATTGCAATGTTGAGAAAATTATATTTTTGGATAGTTATGCTTTCCACACTATTTTTGAGTAGTGATATTGCTTATACTGCCCGAAATGCTGCACGTACTAGTGGCTTTACAAGATTGTAATTACTATATTATGTATCCTCACAATCCCAATGTACCTTCTTGTATATATATATATATATATATATAATATATATATAAATAAAATATAAACAAATACAATACTATACTATTTTCCACATTTAAATTTTCTGCAGCCATTTAGTTGTCCAGAGTTGAACCAACTAAAATGTCACAATTGACTGGCATTGCTGTCAAAATATGAATATTTTTTATCTCATTTAACATGCAAAATTTTATTTTCATTGGAAGTAATACATACCCACCATATATGGTGGGTATGTGGGCCTGCGGGCCGCTCCAAGCAACAGCCTGGTGGACCAAACTCTCACAAGTCAAGCCTGGCCTCGGGCCAGGCTTGGGGAGTAGAAGAACTCCCAGAACCCCATCAACCAGGTATCAACCAGGTAAGTAGTTTCACGAGTTTGGTATTAAAATAAATTTCTTATTTCACTATTTTTCATATTTTCATATTTCAGACAATTTGTTTTAATTCATTAGAGCCTTAAAGTTCTTAGTATGGTTTACTTAGGCTTCAGGTCTAGATTTGCAGATAAGTGGAAATTAATAAACATAAATACACATTCACATTTTTGTGCATTAAAAAGAGTCCATTAGATAGCCTGCAAATTTAATGTTTGATTCAGCTTTGTCATCAAAATTGTGTTTACGAAAATATTATAAAGGTTTGTTGGCAAATACTGAGCCAATTCTAAAATAATTTGATGGAACATCTACTCTTTTAAATTCAGGTAAATATGAATGATGTAATCGTATACAGGGGTCCTGAGCTTATAAACAGGATGCATTCTTAATTTTGTTGCAAGTCATTTGGTTTGTACTGTACTTTGAACATTATTTACTATAGGTGGAATACTTTAATTGGAGAGGTTCATAATTAAAAAAATTGTGATAAATATACAGTACACATATGTAGAACAAATTTTGTTCTAAATATGCATGTATTATGTCATACAAACACAAGTTTATTTTCCTTGATTACTGGAGTTTGTGCTTACTGGATATGATAATTTCTGAAGAGAGAAAGGTTTAATTAGAAGGTGAGGTCAGTGTCAACCGAGCTTTTTCATGTCAAAATAACGCTGCCTTGTTACATTATTATGGTTGAATTCATTAGTAAACTTTCATATTTTGTTTTAAACATGTTTTAAAACTATAACCTTGTCAATACTGGTGCCGACTGATTGGTGGTTCACTCCAGACACGCATGTAATCTGTGTTACTATTTCTCTTATTTTAAAAAAATGCCTTATTATATCCATCTAATTACAATGTCATGGCTCTTCTTTTTCTTGGTCCTGGTTTGTCACCACCAATTTTCCTCTTATAAAACATGATTTATATATATATATATATATATATATATATATATATATATATATATATATATATATATATATATATATATATATATATATATATATACATACACAGTACATATTCAGTCTGTCATGTTTAAAAAATAAATTTTTCTTCATCAAAATTTCCTTCATAAACAATAATCCAACATTTGCTCTTTCATCCATAATGTGTCAGAATAAGTCTTAACTGATGCAAATTACATTATTGAACTCTCAAATAAAAGTATTATGCAAGAACATAAAGTAATTAAATTCAGCTTTTTTATTAAAAGAAATTGTGCTAGCTGCTATTATACGAAGTGATTATCCCCTAAGGGAAACTAAGACAGTAAAATTAATTGGAGACTTCCTTATTTAAAAATTCCATCAATGAAGTACTGTATTTATTGTTCTTATGCAATAAGCAATCTCAGTGGGACAACAAATTAAAAAAAAATCCAACACTATCAGCAAAACAAGAGTAGTGTGTTAGGAGTACAAACCTTAACCAAACACCCAGTAATATATATCATAAAGGCCTTTGTCGTGTATCTCACTGGGTTACTAAATTTATTCAAAATATACTGGAGATGTTGTACTACATCATCTGTAAATACAAAATTTACATCATTACAAGTAATTGCAGTACCACTGTTCTCAGGTTTATCAAATCAAGCTTTGTTTATTTAAGAGGATAGATATTCTTATGGACCATAAAAAACTATGTGATAACATATTTTATTTATGAAAATAACCATATTATAAAATATACATTTCAATAGAGTAAAGAGATAGTTAATGGAAAACAATTATTAATATAACAACATGATGCTGCTTCAGATTTCAACTATTTGATGCAACTTTCAATAATGTTTATAATTTAAAATGTGAATTACACACACTTCAAGGCAATATTATTGAATTGGCTTAGTACAACAGTACAACATTAAACTCAGTGATGTGATTTGGCAGTTTATATAAAGTTGCCATCACGTATAAACCCATCAAAGTAAAAATAGGTTTGAGATAGTAGATAGGAGAAAACTGAGTATGAAGTTTCCTATTATCTCTGCCTCAGTCTTCTTTGTGTGGCAGGTTTGTTAACTGAATACTGTGCAACTATTATCCATCATTACATATTCTGATGCACTTAATATAAGTATCATGTTCTGTTCATTTCAGTGACAAGTGTGTGAAGTAAGTGAAGGTGTTCAGGTCCCAGTAAGCGAGTGAGATGCTGACTTAGGGTAGCAAGAGCTTGAGTATCTCGACCCTGGCACGTCAATACCAAGGACTGCAGCAGCACCACTAACTCGGCATCATCATATGGTACTGCAGTAAGAGAACATCCTCTTTAAGAAATGCAACATTACAGATAATTGATCTCACAGTCATAAAGTTAAAGATTCAAATTCTTATAATAATAGCTTACAATACATAATTCATGCAAATTATAAGCTAAATTCAACAAAGAAAAATATTCAGAATACCCTCGTTAGAACAAAGAAACCCTAAACCCACACACGAGAAACTTCTCATTTCTAATGTACAAGTAGTCACTTTACTCTCCAGAACCAAATGCCTAAG
Organism: Procambarus virginalis; assembly: GCA_020271785.1. Taxonomy (NCBI): domain Eukaryota; kingdom Metazoa; phylum Arthropoda; class Malacostraca; order Decapoda; family Cambaridae; genus Procambarus; species Procambarus virginalis. The sequence goes on along the minus strand of WNGS01165523.1, from coordinate 19,590,052 downwards.
ATGCAGGAATGATTCATTAATCATATTTACACAAGTAACACAATGGGGAACTAGGTTTTATGAATGAACAACATAAGTAGTTCAACTGATACAGTATTAGTAATACAATAGAAAAATAGCTCCAAGTATAAAAGTATCAATTTTGTTATACATACTGGAGCCATACTATAAATTATTCCTATAAATGATACACTAAACACCTGCAATAATAAACACTATTCTGCAGTGACAGTGGTTACCTGTATCACCCCGGAACAATGTTTCATACTTGAATATTGGATAAATTTAAATTTAATAACAAATTTGTTGTTTCTGTTAATAAAACTGTACAGTGTGTTCTCACTTGAAAAATGATTGGTTCCCAACCCATGTATTTCATTTGAACCTTACTATTTGTTGACTTAATAATTGGACACAATGCAATCACAATAACATGATGTATATGAGAAAATATTAAAGCTGTACAATGGAAACTGAACCTGTGTCCTGGACTCTCAAGGCAAACACACTACCAACTGAGCCGTGATGAGGTCAAAAGCATTTCAACCAGAAATACTACTTGACTTACTTGGAGTTTGTAGGGCACAATCTGGTACCTTCAACTGAGTACGTGGGAATCTCGTAAAACTTCGATTGTGGTGCCAGGCGATGACTTCCAAACTTCAATTAAGTCTGGAAGTATTTCTGGTTGAATAGTAACTATACCATGCATTGTCCTGAAAGTATTGCTCCAAAATGAACAAACTAGGGAAGCAAAGCAGAGGTTGTAGCCAATGCTAGATCATCAGAACCTTGTCCCAAAGCAATGCAAGTGCTTTGGAACCAACAATAACTGCACAAACATTCTACCCAGGGAATAGTAGGATCTTGCCTTATAGCACAACTGAAATAGGAGTGCTACAGAAAATATTATAACAGACATTGATAACCTGCTTGTTGGCTTAAAATGATATAACAGTTTTTTGTTATAGCATATGCATGTTGCAAAATATGAAAGGTAATAGATAAAACAAAATTTGAAGTTACTAAACATAAGGCAAACATTTATTTTCAACCAAACGATGGATATACTCCACACCATAACATACTGTACTCTATAAACATTTGAGTTTTTTTACAGGGTCTAGAAAAAAACTAGGAATACAATTCAGAAAATGACAAATAGAATTTTCTTAAAAGTAATATTTATAAAAATAAGCTGTTAAGCATTTACCATTAAGTTTTTGCAGATCAGGAGAGTTCCAAGAGTACTTTTCCAGAAGCTGAGCGTGAGGCAGCTTGGTGTGCTGAGGTAAAGGCTGCAGTGTCAACAGAATGAGCAATGAAGAAATTTCACACCTGGAAAAATATACTATTTTTTTACAGTTTTTATCACTAGATGTTACAGTATTAGACTTTTGTCTCTCGCAATTATACTGCATTAAGAGCCATATCATTTTGCCGACTCTGATTTGTGTACAGCTATACACTATTCCCTCTGCCATTATATGACTGAGTTAAACCTACTTTTATTCTGCACTTTAATTGAACAACAATATATATAAAAAAAGGCAATTGCATAGAATTTGAGAACTGCTGTTAGGCTCTAACAATAGAATTTGGAAAATGATGAATTATAGTACAAAGATACAAGTTGGATGTGGATCCTATTTTTGCTAGACAATGAAGAACTATAAGGCATACATGAGGACTTGGACAAAACATAAGCTGAACTTTATACAGAGGTACTCTGAGACGGTCTTAAGAGGATATATTTTGTAGATTAAATAAATGAAAATGTCACGGAAACATATGGAGTGTAAAATTCAGAAAATCACGAGGAAAAAGTTCCATGATAATTTAGATGAGAGACTGTTGAAGAGAATATATTTGAGTAAATGTATTGTACTTATCTTACCGAGGAATTCTCCAATGTTCTTGTATCATATGTATGTAATTTTGTCTAAAGAAATTGTTATTATTTTATTTATTATATTCCTATACTATACTGCTCTCCTAGCTTCTACAAAGTAATGTTTTTTCAAACCACAAAAGTGGGAACAGGGTAATGATGATTACTGTACATTAAAGTACTTAAAATAAAAATTATAAGATAAACTTTTATGAAGAGCAAAATTAATCATGGGTTTACCTAGCCAGAATGTCCTTATAAGCCCCAGTAAGTGGCAGTTCAGCAGTTTTCTCAATTAATGTTGTCATCTGGGTAAACACCATCAAAGCTCCATGAAGATCTCCTGAACATTAGAAAATTAAAAAAAATTATCAAAGATATTGAGGCTAAAGGAAGCACAGTAGTCACATCAGTCATGTCACAGACGAACTCTAGAGTGGGTCTTCTTGGTTTCTTCCGATACCCCTCTAAGTGTTGTCACATAATTGAGCCCGACACGTGATTGAGCCGACATACTAACCAACACCAAGGCACTGTCCAACATTATTCACTATGCCCCAACATTACATCTTATCGCCTAGGTACAGGTTGTTATTTCCCCTCTCTACAATCACATTCCCACACCTCTGAAGAGACTCTTGTTTATTCACATGGTAACCCATGGTGGTTTGCCAACACAGCCCACCATTCCACAACATGCAGTTGACTTTCACTTCCTCATATGCTGAGTCTGATAATTTAATGGTGCCTTTAGTAGCATGATCTTTGGGTTACAGCAGTGGTTTTACCAAATGAACAGTCTCAGCTTAGGCTTGAATAATCTAAGAGGATTTCTGTTTGGGACAATAATATACTGTGCTATAATAAATAAAAAAATTGGAAGCCAAAATTTATAGGCTTCCTTCTAGTTTTTATTGTGGTGGTTGATATGCTTATGTATTAATCACTGTGAACCCATTCCCTAAATGAAGAAGTGTTTTCTGGAATACAGAACAGGGCACCAATAAATAAATGCTATTAATACAACAATATACAGTATATAAAAAAAATCCACTACTTTCGAGGGTGGTTCCAAGAGGGTATAAGGCTTCAAAGAATATAAAATTCACCTACTGAAGTTAAACATGCCATATTGACCATGTCAACAATTCAACTACTGAAAGTAAATGTGGCATATTGATCAATCATACAAACCCAGTTCTATTTTGCATGAAGCAATGTAGCCAAGACAAGTGAGGTGGTGGAAGGGAGAGGCAGCATGGAGGTCAGCCGCTATACGTAGATGAGTCAGTGCTTCTGATGGGCGTCCTAATGTCCGAAGGGCCTGAAAATTAAATACTGTACTGTTTTATTAATCCTGAATAAATTTACATATTTAATTATAATGTTGAATAACAGAACTCTGTCACAAGACTGATACTGTTTAATGGCTCTAAGCATTTTTTGAAAAGACAAAATCCCTGGATACATGGCATAGGCTGCAGCATCATCTTAATAGTCAAGGTCTCTGTCAATGTACTGTAGTTGCAAGATGTTGGCACTAGTACTGTATTTTGTGCGTAGGAAGTATTCCCGTTGCACTCTGGATGTTGCCTCTCTCACTCAGTCTTATTCCTAGCTTGATGATCACTAATTTCTTAAAAACAATAATTAATGATGTAGAATGTTGTCTTTTCTTTATACAGCAGTGGAGTTAATTAGGTCCATACACATTATTTTTATTATTATTATTATTGTTTTTTTTTAGATATATACAAGAGCTGTTACATTCTTGTACAACCACTAGTATGGTAGCGTTTTGGGCAAGTCCCTGGAATACGATCCCCGCTGCAAAGAATCGTTTTTACAACCAGTTTCACTGTTGAGTTAAACAGAGGCTACAGTTAAGGATTTGCGCCCAGTAAATCCTCCCCGGCCAGGATATGAACCCATGAAAAAGCGCTCGCAGAATGCCAGGCGAGTGTCTTACCACTACACCACGGAGACTTTTAAATCTAAATATTTAGTATTTAGATTTATTTAGACTGGTAGTGCTAAATATTTCAATGAAATACAGTACTGTACAGTATTTACATCAGAATAATTATCAGAATCAAATGGAAAAATTCCAATTTGGTTATTGTCTTATGCAAAAGATTAGACAACCAAGATAGTTTTGCTAATTCAGATTAGCAGGTCCAATTAACCATAAACAAAATTCTGGCAATTTGTTTATATTTAATATAAAATATTTTTTTCCACATGCATGTGGATAAAAAAAAATTGCAAATACAAGACGTCATATCATTTGAAATAACACACCATACTAAAACACATTAATTGTATAAAATAGCAAAGACTGGATAGAGTGGAATATTGGATACACCAGAGTTTGGACCCAATCAATCTGAGAGTGACTCCGCTGTACCATATTTAGTTTTTAACAGTCTTCTTGACAAATCATATATTAGTTAAGGAAAAGTATACAAAGCTCATTTGATGACACTGTAGAGATTAGAAAGGTTGATCAAATCAGAATGCTTATTACTCAGACGGATGGATAGCTGATGTGCAGTTTTCAAGTATGAAAGATAAATATTATAAATGTATGCTTCTATTCAAAATAAAAACAAATGTGACTATGTACAGCACAGTACTGTATTTCTTTCCTATAAATCACTGTGAATCTTTGATGGAGTATAAAACTAGAACATTTATGTCCCTCTGTATATGTACCACAATGTACTATAAAGAAATAGGTTCTACCTAAAAAGCATGATGACTTAACCTGACTGCTGCTTCCTTGCCCTGATTAGCAAGGTGTTTAGCATTTAAAAAGATAAAATTACAGTACCTGTCCCAACTCCACAGCAAGTGATGCAGCTAGTGCTGGCTTCTTCTGGTCTATGTACAGTTGAATGGCATGTTGGAAACAACTAATTGCAGTCATAAGGTGTTCATTAAAACTAGGACAATGGAGGTGATGATTCACAACTTCAGCCTGAAAGAATAACAGAACACTGATAATGTAGTTTCAAGGAATTCTGTAGAAGAGCTAAATACAATTAATTTGCAAGCAGTAACAAATTCAGGCTGTAGGTGAATAGGGAATGCTGTTTTCTGAACAGGATGCTCAGATGCTCTCTAAAACAATACACAGTAATTGAATATGCCATTTGACAGGATCGTATGAGAAATGGCATAGTGAAATTTTGCTTTGGGAATTATAGTAGTGTACGTCCTCGGCTCACAACCAAATACAGTATACAGTAATGGGTTCAATCCCTGGGTAGGACAAAGATGGTTTGGCACTTTTCCTTCCACCAGATGCTCCAGTTCATCTAGTAGTAAACAGATACCTTGGAGTTAGGCAACTGTTGTGGGTTGAATCCTGGGTAAGGTCATCAGTACTGTAGTTGGCCTAGACTTGTACAGGAACCTTGATAAGCCCAACAGGCTTCTTGTTCCTGACTATGGGAAACCATAAATTAAACCAAATGTCTCACTGGGTCATACTGATATGACCCAGGCACTCATAGTGGGGCACTGAAGTGAAGCTCAATCAAGGCAAGTGTGATTACACAAAATTCATTCATGAACATTCAAAAGCCTTTCCAACTTCTACTTATATCATAAGAAACTGCCACATAGTGCTCTTGCTAAACTGCTATCACTACCTGGCTGTTACTTCCAACTGTCCTCAGATGGCATCAACAACTTCACTGAGATTCTCTGTAGGCTAGATTAATGAAGTGGCCAATAAGATCACTAGTGTTGAGCATGTCCAACATCAGACAAGCATGTTACAGATTGACTGCAAGCTATGTAAACCATCTAATGAGGTTAAGAGTGAAAAAATTAGTAAAGTAATCTTTTCCATAAAAACTACAATCCTGTATCAAGATCAGTATTTACCAAAGTCTTTTCTGACTAAACCTATCCAATTCATATCTTTATTGTTATAACCTTTCAATGATTTATATAATGTAACATACTGTACTTCAATCATGTAACCCCCTTATTCTTCACTTTTAGAGAAAATATAAATTAAGTTTTTATTTATCTCCTTTCAAAATGGAAATTTCAAATTCCCAGGAATAAATTTATCATCTTTCTGTCTATTATATAGTATGGTGCATATTCTAAATAGGAAGGGGTCTAACAAGGATAAGATAAAGCTAAAGGATAACATTAGATGAATTATTACTAACACTTCATGTTATGAATTCTAGCATTCTATTTGTATTGTTTTGAACATTTATCCATACTGTACATTGATTTCAAAGCTTAAGATCCTTATTAATTATGACAAGAGATTTGGCAATTTCAATGTTGTCCAGCTGATAACTAGTAACTATCATTTCCTCTGCTGAAAACCCTGCATTTGCCACACAAACGCCTACCTTGAGGAAGTACCTGGCGGCCTGAGTTATGGCCGAGACTTCGGTGGTAGGGTTCACCAGGGTCTGCTCACATCTGGCCACAGCTACGCAGCACAGACCAGCTTGTGCCCATGCCTCCCCATCACTCAGCTCTCGTGCTAACTGACCTGCAACATTTAATAATAGCCTGATACTAGGCCTGAGTAACTTTCTTTATACAGTAATTATTTCAAAATTTAACAAATACAAAACAAACAAAAAGGAATTACTTTTCCTATACTATGCCATAAAATATTAAAAAATACACATGTATAATTTTCTTTTATTGAAATAGTACAGATTTAGTGATTTATAAATATTCTCCATCACACAGTGCTATAGTTCTGGGCATTACCTAGTTGAAAAGTTGATCATATTATAGAAAGTCGAATAATTTCTAGAGAGTAATTTGAGATAAATTAGATACAAGCCCATGGAACACTTCTAGTTGAATACAGACTCATGAAGTGCTACACTGAACTGTTCAGATACAGGCCCATGGGGTGCTGCACAATTTGGATACAGGATACAGTGGTATAATGTAACCATAATTATACGAGCAGCACAGTGATAACTTTTTGTTATCTTGTACAAGCAGTTCTGAAGTCATGAAGTCGATGCTTTTCCAAAAAGGCGCTCAAAATTTATAACGCCCTTCTGTATTTAAATAGCAAGTGCCTCATAGGTCTGTGATCTAATGAATTTACAATCCTTAGGTTAGGCATGGATTTACTATTCAGAAGATTATATAAAATTAATCTTCAAAAAGCAATGTACTTTTTTATATGATCTGATATGGCCAACTTTTCAATGATGCCCTAAACACCACTACAATGAAAGATATGGGGTGAAAGGGATGCAGAGCAGAGGGAACGGCAGCAATAAATTAACACATTTAAATGTAAACAGCTCACCAAACTCTTCACTTGCTTCTGCTACATTTGGCTTTCGAAGAAAACGTCTGCAAGATAAAAAAAATGCATATTAATTTAATTCCAACAAACTGGATAGTTAATTATGTATTCTTGAGTTATGTATTCTTGAGTCACAAAGGAAACATAATAGGGATAGTTTTGTTGATAGATGTTGATAACACTACTTGACAAGATTGAAGAGATGGTTTCATTCTCGGCTCACAAATGATGATCCAGGGTTCAATTCATAGGTGGGACAGAAATAGTTAGGCATGTTTATTTTCACCTAATGCCGCTGCTCACCTAGCAGTTAATAGATACCTAGGAGTTAGGCAACTAGTGTAGTGTTACATCTTTGGGATGGTCAGTAGTTTGACCTTGGAAGGGGGATAGGGGGGGACTTTGATACAAGCCTAAATTATAGATATACACAGGCTTCATGTCCCCAAATTAGCTAAAAGATGTTTTAGCTGAAAATATGTCCAACCTATTTAAAAGTAAAACAAAATAGTACCTAATTCAATCTGCATAGTTTCCTAAAGTGTGCTTCAAACTGGCACTGTATCTTGTGCTGCTAACTCCTCCTATATTAGTACTGTATTTAAGATGTGCAACTTCAGTGTAATCACTGTCATCAATTTATATTGTAGTTATTATGTTGCACTCAAACTTTTGCTACAATGAACCTATTAATAATCTTATCTGTTAGAGTAAGGACCTGCCCAAAACACTATGGGTGTTAGTGGCTTTGCAAGAATGTAAAAATATCCATATTATGTACTCTCGCAAACCCAATGTACCTTCTTGTAAATAAATAAATAAATAAATAAATAAATAGAAAATCCACCTTCAGGATTATTAGTCTAATCTCTCCTGTGCTGTGAAATCATGTGATACCCGAGCGTCTAACATTATATACTAATATATACTGTACATATATATTACTCTAATGCTAATAGAAGACCTGTGAACTGTAAAATTATCCAAATGTTTAGCGTTACAAAATATGGCCAGAAAGTTTTATCCTAATCCGACTTTTCTTGATGTTCTAATATATTTGACATTATAATCATACCAACTCGTGCTATTTCAAAACAGGCTACAAAAAGGCTTTACATGAATTGCTTAGGCCTACTTTTTCAGCTTTGATGAAATATTTCGATATTGTAGGAGATAATCGTTGCCCACCACGGCAGACGACTCCATCCCGTTCCAGTATTATACTAGAAACGTCAATCATATATGATACATCAGAGACACTAGAATAATACATAATATTCTGTACAGTTATATCGCGTGTCATCTTATTTTAAGAGCAATTGGATTAGTATTTGTGGTGTGCATGAGGTGCTTGTGGTGTGTGGTGAGGGTTCAAGAGAGTGTGGCGAGCCCGGGAGAGTTCGCGACGTAAACACACTCAAGCACAGTCTTGAGGCGCCACCGTCACACTTTCCTTTGAGTGGACGTAAGTACTCCAGGCTGCTGGCCCCACACTCCCCACACCTCACCCCACACCCCCCACACCTCACCCCATATTATCTCAAGCGTGGGGTGATGCCAGGCAGCAGGGCGCCGCGCCTCCTGGCTTGCTCAAGGCTTTTGTCTCTCCGCCCAACGCCTAGTGGCTCATCTCGGCTAAACTTCAGACTTTTTCTTTAGTGATGTGATTCCGTTTTGGTGTCTAGATGGAGCCGATGCCCGCTCTAGTGCAGTACTGCAGGTTTTGCATTTTGAAATGGATGTTGTTGGTGTCCTAGGCGCGAGTTATGAAAGTGTAGTAAGGCATTGTGGATGATCTCCAGGTAGCTCGTTAAGTGAGGTTAAACACAATAGGTTTGGACAGGAACCGGATGGATGACATCGTGGACATATCCTCCCCCTTGGCTAGATATCTCTGAAGCTGCTGCCGAGTCTCCATTGAACTGCATGAGCTCTGCAGTACTAAAAATGGCTAACACTAATTTTCTGTAGTCTGGACTATGACCATGGAATGCAGCATTTTCTAATTTCTGTGCCTTCAATCATTTTAATTTGTTAAAATAGCAACAAGTATGATAATTTTAATGTAGGATTTCTATTGGTTTGCAGTTAATGTTGGAAAATTATATACAAGTTAATTGAGGCCATATCATAGTATGGCATGCACAGAATACAGTAATTGTCCAATCATGGGATGATTGTTGCAATAATCTATACAGTTTATTTATCACAGATAATGTATTTTGAACTCATAATAAACAAGTTCTAAATGAATTAGTCTGCCTTCACTTGTGATTTATTGACACTAAAGCCTAGGCTTTTCATTGGCACAAATTGACAGGGCAACTGCCTAATAATGTAACCTGTCACCTTCCAACTGGGTAATGATTGCACAAATTTAGAAAAGATAAATTTGATAAATTTAAAAATTTTAATAAAACTTTAAATACTAAATAAATCCTTAGTACTTTGTTATATATTTTTAGTAATATTTTTAATTGGCATTATCTACCTGGAACTCTGCCTTATTGGAGGTATTGATTTCTTTATTTAAACATTTTGATGGCTGCAACTTTAGCAGATCCAGGTTAGGCCACACCCTAGTTAGGTCAGTGAGCTAATTAGACCAAAATTCCTAAAATTTCTCATTAGTCTAGATCAGGAGAGAACACATAGAAGGCTAGGCCTGAGCACATGCAGCACCAAGCACTGAACCAAGCCAGGTCCACAACACAAACTGGACAAAATATGCAGAGGGAATTTAACTAAAATATAGAACCATACCAAGCAAATGGTTCCCACAGAAAAACTCCAAGGATGGCTGGCACTTACTTTAGAAACAACGGGACTTTTGCAACTGATTGATGACCCAGGAGCCCTACAGTGGACAACAGGTGGTGTCCACATCAGCAACATAACTGGCTTGGATAGCTGAGGAAGACCTGGAGACCCCTCCCCCACCTTACTAGTAGTGGGGGGGGGGTTAGTGCTAACGAGCTCACACTAGTTTCGAGAGATTTTGAGGCTTTGGTTATTTTGTACAAAGCAGTAGTCAATCTTGGTTTGGTGACTTTCTGGATGCTTTCCTGGTGGGTTGGCAAAGTGTCACTTACTTTCTCTGCCTCTAAGAGGGAGGCCAAGTTCTGTCTCTTGTTAGGTCCAACAGAACTCCGCGACTGATGTGACCTAGTAGTTAGGCGCCATCTTAATGAAATACAGTAACTTTAGGAAGTCACAAAGGGCTCACATCAAAAATACAACTTAAATCCCCATTTTGAGGTCAGCACACAAGTTAATATAAATATTATGCATTTACATGTACATTAGATGTGTGCCCCACAAAGTGTACCATTATTCTCAAAGTTGCCCACAAGTTAAAATAATGGCCAACTCCTGGCCAAGTAGTCCTTAAATTATATGTGCCTAATGACTTAGATTTAGGATGATGTCCTAAAACAGTAGGGTAGAGTAAGGGGCATGAAGAAGGGAAGCCCAATCTCCACTGGCTATATCAGGAAAGTGTTCAGAGTGCTTCCAAAAATTCTCACTGGGGCAGTATAATCAATTGTATATACTGTACTGAACAAAATTAAAGCATCCATAAGCATTAAGAAATTACATATTTTGGCTTATCCTGGCTTCATCAGAGAATGATCATTGTTTGGAGAACACCAAACTGTCCATTACCATTTATAATCCTAGTTGGTGTGTCATAAACCCAACCAAGCACAAATTGATTGTCTACATCCTGTCCTTTGTAGTTTCTCAGCTGATGAACAATGATCTTTAATTAATGAAGTAATTATTTAACGATGCCTGCATTCATAACATCATTCGATTAGTGAGCAGGCATTTCATATGGATCCAGACCACTTGTCAGCTTTATTTTGCCTTCATATTTATCCCTTGCTTGTCAAGGTTCTGACAGACAGGTCAGCAAGCTTTTCATCAAGATAATTTACTGAGCATGCTTGTTTACACTGATATTGGTAGTATGGCCACTAATCCTGGTCAGTGAGTAAATCTTGATAAAAATGAAACACACTATTAATGTACAGTACTGTACTTCAGTGCCTAAAACTCATTCATTTGCAAAAAAAATATTCCATTCAAGGGATATAATGTCATATTGTTTAAACAACAGATACTGCACTCCCAATTTATGGTTACCTTACCTTGAGGATACCTTGAGGTGCTTCCGGGGCTTAGCGTCCCCGCGGCCCGGTCATCGACCAGGCCTCCTCGTTGCTGGACTGGACTTACTGGCTGGCATCAACGTGCAATAGTGTAGTACTCTATGGACCTGGATCCAAATAGTACACCATTTTCATGTGCGTGTATAGTAAGATATTGGCTCACTCCAATGAGCCTGTATCTAAATACAGTACTGCAGTGCATTGTTTGGCATATTTCCAATCCATAGTTTATTGTTCAAATGCTGCACTTTCTCCAAGGTGGGTTGGCATCCAACATTGCATGGTAAAGATATTCAGTATAAATTACTGTACTGTAATTGCTGGCCTTTTATAATATCACACTTTTATCACATAGGCCTAAGCTAAATATTTTGCATAAAATTAAAATTGCATTTTCTGAACAAAATATCATTGATACAAAGTACTGTATTGGAGTTGAGACCACAAGGGAACGAAGGTTTGAATGTCTCATTTGTGTAACATCACATGCTACAAGTATTCACATCAGCCTATACCTCAGTGGTGGTGTTTCAAGTAATATATCTATTATTGCCTTTTTTCTTCTCCCACCTTCAAGTGTGATGACTTTGTATAGTACTAAGTGCATAACAATATTACTCCTAAAAGAATGGTAAGCCTTTGGTTTTAGTAGAACCAGCTTTTTTATTTGAAATGTTGATAATGCTTAGTACTATGGTTGAACATCATTCTTTAGATTCTAAGGACAATTTATTTTATAGTAGTATTGCTGTGGTAGTTAGGTCTATATATAATAATATATTAGTTTCAGTTGCGCATGATGCTCAAATTTTTAGTGTACAAAGTGACAGCCAAACTGAATGGCACTGTAATGGCAGGAAGACTGTTACATGGCTCTTGTAGTTGATACCAAGATACTAAGCCAAGTCTTAAGCGTAGTTATGTCTATCATTTAGTCAAACATCTTAGGAGCTTCCTCTTAGGATTATCATTCTTTAAATTAATTTTGGACCTGTATGAGGAATGTCTTAAGATATTGTTATGAGGATTTTGCTTCAGTTCCAGAAATCTTAGAGTTGATTTGCTTCAATCATTTCATAGGTAAATTTTCCTTTCTCGTCATTATGTACATTAAATTGAAGCTGAAGGACTCTACTTGATTATTTAAGGTTTCTTACTACAGTATTATTTCTGTTTACAGTATATGATATTGGTGGTGGGCGTGGGTATTTTCTCTCTCTCTCCTCCAGTTAGATAAGTCCAGTGAATGTCAGCAAGATTTAAAGGTTCAAATACTGAATATCCTTGAATTGCACTTTGTAAGTACTGTACAGTATACATATAATCTCCTGGAAAATACCATTGTGTACAAATTTCAGTTTATAATGATTCCATTTTTTATTGAGCTGAAATTTAAGGTTTTAGTTTTGTATTTAGTGAGGAAGAAATTCAGTATTAAAGGTTTCTCAAGACTAGACAAGGTCTTATTGGCTAAAATACAGCTCAACCACAAGTTTTCATATACATGTACGGTACATGTATTTTTTACAGTAAAGGAACAGTGTTGAATTACAGTAATTGCCTAGTTGTAAAAACTGTTTATGGGCTATATCGTGACAAGTGGTCCTGGCACCAGAAAATTCAGTGGCCATTTTGATCATTTTGATCTTTAAGACAAAGGAATATAGTTTCATGTTGTCTTTTGTGATGTCACATTAATGTTATTTGAAATTATGTATAGTCCAGTACTGTATATACAAATGTATGTGCTGTGCCAAATTCTTTAATTTGGATCAAATTGTTATACTGTATTAAGAAATGAGAACCAAGGTGTCATTAAAGTTATTTACTATAAATCTTCAGTGATGTATAGTAAATGTTTTATTACGTCCACGTTAAAATTTTGTCTAGTAATTTGTCTGCCATTAGCAATTTTACTAACATTCACAAAAGAGGAAATGTCCTTGTAATTTACATTACTGTGATTGAATTTTGTTGACAAGTTGAGAAGGATATACTGTACATAAGCCAAAATATATTGTAACAAATTTGCTATCAGTGCTGAGCTGCAGAAAGGAGAACATATGTTCAGCTGGATGTCATTTTGCACAAGAATGCGAATGAACATACAGTACTAGCAATTTATGTGACGTCACATGAGTTACCAATGTGCAAAACAGAACTTTATGAAAGTAGACATTTTCAAGGTGACCTTAGAAATAAGAATTAAATGCGGGAAAGTAATAAAAGACAAATAATGTGGTAGATGCATGAATCAAAGCAGAGTTAGATTGCATCAATGAAAGAATTACAGTCATTGAGTAACTTATGGTGTTCAGATTTCCCTTAAAATGCTCTCAGGTCGGTAGATCTTGCCAGGTTGTGTAGGCCACTTCCATGTTTTGAAGGTGGCATTCATGACATTAACTTCAGTATCTGCACCTTTCTTACAAACAACTTCCCCAGAGTAATGTTTGCCTTCGTAAGAAACTACAACTCGTCGTCCACTTCAGTTTCCAGGTCCTGGATTGGTGATGATGAGACACTTCTGCAGCACTATCCTCAGCTACAACTATATGCTCAGTAATTAATTAAGTTGTATATTGTAATATATTTATTTATTTATTTATTTATTCATTTATTATTTTATATATTGTATATACATTTCTTTATATATCTTAACGTGTAATATACATTCATATATAATAATTTTATTATATTCCAAATGTAACTGCCACAATAGTTAGGTCTCTACACATGCACACTACAGTCAAGTACAGGTCATGGATGTTACTGAAGAAAATATTCATAATCTTAATGAATTGATTCAACGTAATGACAACTTACCTGCAAATAAGACAAGATTATGTACCATGAATCCGCGGTTAAACTGGTTGATGCTGATCAACGTGCTCCAAGTTTGGCATCAAATTTGGTCAGTGAGCCCTAGCCTCCAGGCAGACTGCAGTGTACTCTGTACAGCCAGTGGATGACTGTTGCTCACGTTGGTGAATGATTTTACTGTTTTATCACTAGCAAGTCACTCATGATTATACTGGACCGTGAATACCAAATGTTCTTCAGAGGTGTATCATGCGTGATATTCAAATGTGCATTGCATAACAATGTGACTGTGATCATGAAAATTAACGAATACAAAATGTGTTGCTTAACTTTGTTTACATAAATATTCAATTTCTTGCCAAATGTACTATACTGTAATAAGAAAAATATTCTTGCTGGTTGGTATTAAAAAAAAAAAAGATTCAAAATGTTTCGAGGGTTTTTAATCTGAAATTCTATGTAAGCATATACATACTATAGTAGGCAAAATGAAATTTATAACAATGTTTGTGCAACTTTGTGCAGATCAAAGGCGAGCTATAAATTAACCACACTTTTAAGAATTCACCAAGGCTAAGTAAAAGCCACCAAACTTATTCACAAATGAACAAGGATGCTCATGAATTGTGAACACTTGATATGGTTTGTAACTTTCCTGACATGAAATGGCCCCAATATAAAAATAATCAATATAAAAAGAATGTCAAAAGAAGTGCCAGTTTATTTCACATCTCTTGGTTATTCCAGCTGCAGTAGCATGAACAAAATTGAACATATTTAGTTCACTGAAATTCTATACTCCTTTTGTGTGTTGGTGAATACGTAAAGTGTAGGAATGGCCACCAATAGAACCGGTATTTGTTAAAATATTTTTGACCTGTGTATTTTGATCACCAAAATGATATTTTTGCGAGTAGAGAGATTTTCACGTTTATAGAGATTTGACAATCTCACATGGTAAAATTTTTACCTCACATTTTTATTAATACAGTACAGTATAGGTAATATGGGAGGCCAGATGAAGACGATGAAAATAATTAGTTCCAGATAAACAAGGAGAAATTAGCATGACTATAATTTGGATAAAACATTTGAGCTTAAATAACTTGGAACCATATTATAGGCAAGATCAGCTAAGGGTTGATTAAACCCCTGCCCCAATACCTTACATAGATGTCTTTGGTGGTAAGGTGCGGGAGTTATTATTATGACTTTATTCATTTAATCATATCTTTATTTCTTTCATATTAGCTTACCCCCCACCTTGATACGCTGTAATAAAGATCTGACATCTCATGACTTCACTATAAAGTCACAATTATCTTCTCTTTTTCATCTGGAATACATTGCACTGTTAGTGTACATAATGGCATTGGGTGATTGAGTGTGACTTAAATTTATTTATTTGTTTTTAAAGCATATAGATATTGCATCTTTAAATATATCAGATTTCTTGATGGGGCATTAGCAAGGTCAGTAACCGAAATAAACACAGTTGGACCATGAAACAATACTGTATACAGTATTGCGTAATTTGCCAAACTAATCGAGAATACAAATTTGGAGGACATTTTAATGTGTTAGAATTGAAGTTTAGGTTTCTTTTTGGAAAAGCATATTTTGTATATAGGAATTAGAAATGCCCACCATTAATTTTGTTGGGTCTTTGACACCATCAGCATAGTGCAAAGAAAAAGGGAACCAAAGAGAAATTTGAGGTAATAAATGTCATTACCTTGACCAATTTCAGGAAGAGGAGAGTTTAACCTAATAGCATTAATCATTGTCTTCAGTAATGCCTGTGATGCCATTTTTAACCAAATAAAAACACTCAGACTTACAGCAGCATTTTGTGGCCTTGATCCAGTTTTCTGGTAAAAAAAAAATATGTGAAAATTTAAGGTAGCAGTAAATTCACAGATAAAATTATTACTACATCTTTTAATGCTTGTATTGGTAGTCTACATATGAACTGTGGTACTGGTATTGTGATTCCTTAAAGCACATGTGTTATATTCTCTGGTACATTGGAGATGTACTCTACTGTGTTTCGTAATTCACATAATACTTGAAAAATTAGGTCCCATATTCTTCAACAAAGATTTAGTTGGGCGATTAGGCAGATGATAAATGGGATACTCTAAGTTAGTAAGAAAGCATGGGAGCATAATGTTTACACTTCAAGTCAAAGACTTAAACCAACAATGTTGGAAACTTCGGTGGGAAAATATTTTAACTTATTTAGCAGATGCTTGATTAGCCTCATGGTAGTGACAATTGTACATGGGCTTTTGTGCTATGTACAATAATTTTTAACAATCAAATTGTCACCAGAAAAACCTGGCCTCAAATTAGGCTGCGAGTAGAAAAGGCATAAAATCATTTACATATACAGAAATCAAATAATGGAGAAATAAGTTCAGTGGTTACAATTGGAAGGTTAAGTAAAATTAAATTGACTTTGAATCAATGAGAATTGTATGTCACCCTGGAATAAGCCACTGAGAATGCAGCACAAGTTAAATTTAATATTTTTGGCAGGAAATATAATGTAATGGCATGGCAACATCCAATAGGTACATAAACAATCTTCATCTGACCTTGGTCCATGGTAACATAAGTTAGGCTAGACTACCAGTTGCCGAGTTGAAGAACAGCAACTGCTGACAAGTGCGAGGAGAGACAGTGTGCAAGGAAGAGAGTTTATTTTCAAGCAATTTTTCACTGGGTATGAACTTGATCATATGAAGTGAAACTTCTGGGAATGAAAGCTCATCCTTGAACAGCATTTTTCACTGCAGTTAGAGTTCATTGACCTTCTAAAGCCTTATGGCATTGAATTCTATTATGGTACAGTAGCAGATTCTTCTGGGGAAATAAAATGCAATTCTCATGAATTCACAGTTCATCTATTTTTAATTCAGTGTTAAATGCTTTTTTCTATAAATGTGTGCTTACTCATCTTCACCCTATCTCTCACATGACTAATTCAACTCCCATTGTTATTAGCCTGCTACTTATTCACATGCCTGCAAGAAAACCTTTTGTTATTACTGCTTCTCTTCAAAGCTTTTGTACTTGCTATAATACAGGAAGACAATTCTAGTGCATCAGGTGTCGATATGGTAAGAGCATGGCAAGTGAAATCCTTATGAATGAGTTAAATGTACACTTCTTGCATTGCAGACAAAAGTTATTCAGGAGACTTAGAAAATTGTTTCTTATTATAAAGTTATAATATCCTCTTAATGAAAAATCTTAAAAGAAAGTAAAGTGATAAGCATTCACAATTCATTTCACAATATGGAAATGGAGTAGAAATGTGTTCCTAA
The DNA here is from genome assembly GCA_020271785.1 of Procambarus virginalis. Lineage (NCBI taxonomy): Eukaryota > Metazoa > Arthropoda > Malacostraca > Decapoda > Cambaridae > Procambarus > Procambarus virginalis. The sequence goes on along the minus strand of WNGS01165523.1, from coordinate 19,572,517 downwards.
TGAAAGAAGATAGATTAGTAAATTGCTTTAATTCTAAAAATTACTCTAGATGCATTATCTTTAATTATTTTATAATTTCTTGGTACCATCATAAAACTTATACATTCTTCAATTTCAGGATGGAGAAAGGTGGATCGTCCCAGACTGCAGCTATGGAAGCTCTTGCCAAGTTACGTCCTGATATAGACTTTGCCATGCTGGCAAAAATGGGAGTAACTTTGGACCCAGTAGCCTTAACAAAACAACTAAGGCCAGATCTGGATGTCAAGATGATGACGAGCAGCTCTTCTAGCAAGTCTGAGTCATCACACTCGTACTCCACTGCTCATTCTTCACATTCCTCACACTCTGGATCTCATTCTCACTCTGGTGGACACCCTTCTCAGCATCTTAGCAAATCAGATGCTGCTTACTTGGCCAAACTGCAAGAGGCCAGTCTTGCTAGTGCCAATGCTTTGGCCAAGCTCGATCCCAATCTCCTTGCCAAACTAGATCAATCAACACTTGCACAACTGTCCAAACTTGATGCTGCTACATTAGCCAAACTTGATCATAACACACTAGCTCAGTTAGTTAAAGCTGATGCATCAGCTGCTGCCGTTTCTATGTCTATGAGCAAGGCAGATCAGGCTATGTTGTCACAATTGGCCAAGCTTGATCATCACACACTTTCTAAGCTGGACCCATCAGCCCTCACTCAGTTGGCTAAACTTGATCCAATGATGTTAGCAAAGATGGACCAAACAACTCTCTCTCAGTTGGCAAAATTGGACCCTCATACACTATCTAAATTAGACCAAGCCATGCTTGCACAACTTGCAAGACACGATGCACAAATGCAAGCTCACACTCGTGCAGCTCTTAGTAAAATGGACTCTGCTACGCTAGCCCAACTATCCAAGATGGATCCTCATCTGTTATCCAAGCTAGACCCAAATACATTGGCACAATTAGCCAAATTAGATCCACATACACTCTCGAAAGTTGACTCGGCCACACTTTCCCAGTTGGCCTCTATGGACGCTGTTGCTATGGCTCAGTTATCCAAGATTGATCCTCATTCTTTATCTAAAATTGATCAAGCTACACTGGCTCAGTTAGCAAAAATGGATCCACATGCATTATCTAAAATGGATCCTGCCATGCTAGGACAGTTGGCCAAATTAGACCAACAAGCTGTCAACAAAATGAACAATGCAGCCTTGGCACAGCTTTCTAAGATGGATCCTCACAATCTCTCCAAGAAAGATGTCTCTTCATTGAATCACTTGATGAAAATGGACCATCACACACTCAGCAAAATGGATCCAAATATTCTTGCACAGCTATCTAAACTAGAGGCACATGCTAAAATGGATCCTACTACTTTAGCCCAACTTTCAAAATTAGATCCTCATTCCAAGATGGATCCTGCAACCTTGGCTCAACTTGCTAAGCTGGATCAGCAGGGTAAGTTGGATCCAGTTACCCTAGCTCAGCTTTCCAAATTGGATGCACATGGTAAAATGGATCCTGCCACCCTGGCCCAGCTTTCAAAGTTAGATGCACATACTATGTCTAAACTTGATGCTCAGTTGGCACAGCTAGCAAAGCTAGATTCTCACTCATTATCTAAGCTTGATGTAAACACATTGGCTCAGTTGGTTAAGTTAGATCCTCATTTGCTGACTAAGTTAGACTCTACTGCATTGGCACAGCTTACAAAATTAGAGGCTCAGCAGATGCAAGCAGCAGCTGCAGCAGCTGGCTTATCAAAAGCAGATTTGGCAGAGCTTCGAAAACTGGAGGCAGAGGCACTAGCTCGCATGCAGACAACTGATTTAGATGCATCACTGCTCAGTCCAGCTGCTGCTGGGCTTACCACCTGCAGCACTAATACATCACCTGGAAGTGCACATGGTATGTCCAAATATCAACAGTTATTAGCTGTAATTGAAGAAATGGGCAAAGACATACGTCCTACTTATGCTGGAAGCAAGAGCAGTGCCGAGCGCCTCAAACGTGGAATTGTCCATGCACGAATTCTCGTGAGAGAGTGTTTAATTGAAACTGAAAGAGCAGCACGTACATGAACCACACTTTTATAAATACTCACTCTTGGTATCAAATGTGAACTAGACAGGATTTTTACTGGCTTAGTATTTATGTTACTGAATATATATATATATCTTTGCGCGTTCCTTGAACTTACAGAAGTTACAAATCTAATGCTAATTTCCAAATTTGTTTCAGGAAATAAGACATTTCATCATTGGTGACTGAATTATTCTATACAATGATACATTTTTGTTTCTAAGTAGCTTACTTGCAACTTAAAATTTGGAATAGAGTAGTAGTATTTATTAGAGTATAGTTGACATTTTCTGGTCATGTCGTTAAGAATGACTTCGGTCCATTTGTCTTGGAGGAGGTTATCAATGATACATGGCAATTCTTTTATACAAAAACTGAAGATGGTCTCTTCTCAATCTGTGTAATGAATGTTCCTTAATCTTATTCTCTTTAAGTGGTGTTGCATCATGTAAATGTCTGCAAATGAGTATAAAGTGCAGTATGTGTGAGTTTAGCAGAAACTTATTTAAAAATTAGTTTTAAATAGGTATAGAATAAGGTGAATGTCAAGATAGAAAAGGTAAGAAAGGAAATGTGTGAGAGGTTAGCTGTGTGTGTATTTAGGGGGGGAGGAAGAGGCTGGAAAAATGAAGGTGAGCATGTATAGTGATTGAAGTGAAAACCGTTGAAAGAAGTGATAAGAGGGTAGAGGTTGGAGGCATGAGTACAAGGGATAGTGAATGAAAGTGAATGGGATCCAGTGTTCAAGCTCCGTATAGCCTGCATTGTGTCAGTTACTGGGAAGTAGCATGGTAAATAACATATGTAGGTGATTTGGTGTTATAAATTAAACAAAAAACAAGTACTCGGTCAAGCAGATTGTTTTAAAGGCTAGATTAAAAGTTTTTTTATGGTGCATGTTTTATAATGGTCTAATCTAGTTGTGTAGTACTGTAATACCTGAACCTCCTACCCAAATATAGATAACATTGACCCTGGTGCTCCACTCTGACGCACGAATCTCAATCGTTACAAACAGAATCAAGTGTGTCCCAGACAGCCTATTAAATTATATACTGTTAATATACAAATCTTTAAATATACTGTATTTACATAAAACTCTTAGATGCAAAATATTGAGAATTGACGTATTAAATGAGCACATAAACATTGTTAATTAATGATCTATAGTTATAAATTCATTTATATTTTTTTATAGATGAAACTTCACTAATACTGCATGTACCTGTACCAGTAATTAAAATATTGTACCACTTTGCTTCAAGTAAATAAACAGGACTATTTTGACTGAAAACTATAATTTGTTCAGTAGTCAGCATAGATTTTAAAAGCACTGAAATACTTTTTCTCTCCCAAAGAAATTCTTGTACTGTACTGTACTTGAATTTTGTCTTACATCTTCTGAATGATTATGCTTGAACTTACAAGACGGCTTTGTGCCGAATATTTTCAGTCGTTACTTTTGTAACGGCTGAAATCTCCAAACATTTCAAGCATTATAAATAAGACTGAAATGATTCGGTAATTCTCTGTTGACTGACAAGTGAAACATTGCTGTGTATAAGTATGTTCAATTATTATAAAGGCTGTATGTCCTTTCATTATTGAATTGCCAACAAATTAAAAGTTGCAAAACATGGTAAAATTTTGAGTTCATAAGATTTTTTTTTTTTTGTATTAACCAGCACATGAATAAAAGGCATTAAATAAATTGGATGATAAATTTCTATTTTCCACATTGAAGGTAAACCACCTAAAGCACATTAAATATGATAACACTTTAAAAAAAATACCTTTTAGGTAAAAAGTATATATATACCTAATTTGTTGAGCAAATGTTGATGCCTGTACTGGTTAAAATTGCATCACTCCCATCACAGAAATGATGGTATACAAAACTTTAAACCTTTCATTGTAATAATTTTAAGTTACCCCACATCCTCTGTGGTTTATCTTCAGTATTGAATTGAGCACAAAGCCCAAGATTAATTTTTTTTTTTTGGGGGGGGGAGCACTTACATACTGTATGAATAGATTTGTGTAGTTGGGTGTGTGTACTAGCTCTAACCCTGGCTATTGTAATGTTCAAATTTAATTTGCATTAGCATAGGATGACAAGAATAAAGATTTGATTGAGAATTTATGCCTATTAATGTGCATCATCCCATTTTCAATTAAAAAATATGAGTTATTGTATTAATTTATATTTTCTGATTGCTTATGCCTCCAAAGTACAGAAAAAAAAAGACATTCCCTTTAAAGTTTGTTTTGACCTTTGTCTAAGACAACTTTTGGAAAATGTTTTTAAGGACTCAAAGGCTGCCAATTTAATTTGTTTTTGTAGAAGACGGGAAACGTGTACAGTATACTTTTTATGCTCGTCTTAAGATTCCCTTCCTCTCCCCAAGTTCAAACTACTGATCCTTCCTTCGCATGAAACCCCACAACAGTTGCTTAAGTATGGGGTACCTATTTACTGCTTGGTGATCACATGCATTAGGTGAAAGGAAACTTGCCCAACTATTTTTTGCCCTGCCTGGAAATCAAACCTGGGATCCTCGATTACAAGTTGAGAACAAAGCCAACTTTACTACAAGACCCTTTAAACAGCTCTTACTTAGATAAGGGGTCAGCACCCTGGAAACAAACCGAAACTGTCTCTATTTTCAGCTTGTTACAACTTGTAATAAAGTTGTTACATCTTGGCTTAACGTGTTTATGACATATTAGAACGTTGTTACAACTTGCTATATTGGTTGTTATAACTGGTTAGGAGGTGTTAAAACTTGTTCGAACGTTGTACCAATGTCGTAGTTTCGGTGTGTGTTTGGCAGGCAGCCGTCAAGTACCATAAAAACATCTTTCCTAAACTGCCTTAGTTTGAAGTTAAATTGAAGTCAAACCATTTTCGATACTTTAGAGGCATAAGCAATCCCAAAATATCATTACCCAGGAATAAAAAGTGTGTTAAAACAATAATAATTACTATGTAGTGCCTTTCTTGTTCTGCTAAAATGATTCTTAATCTTTTTAGTCTTGAATTTAGACTTGTCCAACACCATGATACAAGAAATTATCCCTCTGGCTGTGAAGGTCTACACTTGTTGCCAACAGTTATCCTTCAGTGGCGAGAAGGGTTCCCACTTTCATAGGAAAACTTCTCTATAGGGTAAACAGTTGCTTTTTCAGCCTAACCTTTCACCACTGAGAGGGTGGGGTAATGTTTCTCATGCCCCCACCCCAACCTGCCTGAAGGCACCACAGATAAAGCTGGTTCACTGTGGTTATGTTGTGTATGCAGACACTGAAGGTTGTTTTCCATTCACACCCCTTGATAATATTAAACACTGAAAATCCTGCCACATGTCAGTTCCAAAATACTGTACAAGACATGTCATAAGGTTGTACTACGTAGCAGCCAACACAAGGTATGAAAGTGAGAAAGGCAAATTTTGGTTTTTATTATTAAAGTTAAACCTGATGTCTGCCTGGGTGCTCAAAGTGAAAATAATGTTAGTGCAGAGAAACACAGTTAGGCAAAAGTAAAGATTGCTAATTATGCATTGTGGAAATGGTAGAGAAAGTTTTTCTTTTTTTTTTCTAAGTGCCAGAATAGAACTTACACATTTCAGGTCAACTACTCTGCAGATTCCTTAAATTCATTAAAGTTCACCACAACCCAACTTACCTGAGGGCCAATATCACTAGTGGCCTCGACAAGGACAGGAAGTCGGCAACAACAACCAATTAATGGGGAGCCGGGGGGGGGGGGAAATAGGGTGGCGTGTGTGGAACCGGGGGGGGGGGGGGTGTGGAGCCGGGGGAAGATGGTGTGTGTGGAGCTGGGGGAAGATGGCGAGTGAGGAGCCGGGGGGAAGATGGCGTGTGAGGAGCCGGGGGAAGATGGCATGTGTGGAGCCGGGGAGGGTGGCATGTGTGGAGACAGGAGAGGGGTGTATGCAGTGACCTGGGCACTGCTGGGTACCCCATCTAGTAGTTGGATGTAACTTTAGATATATTCTGTAAATTATCTCTTATGTCAAAAAATCAAATGTTCTAATAAAAAATTTTATTACGAATTACATGCACGAATAATAAAAAATACCACTTTGTACATTAATTATCTAACTGTCATGTGCATCACATATATTTCTAATAGCCACACACCATTATACAAGTCCTTAATTTGTCGAGGAGGGAAGCCAGTCACAAAATCTTCCCAGTATATTTAAAATGTATGGTACATTATTAAAGCATTCCATGTTCTTTAGGGTATGGCTGAGCTACCATATAAAAATTCTATCTGCTGGGTAGATGGTGCTCAATTAATGTCTGGTTGCTATATTCAAAGCTAAATTCCTTAGCTTTGGCATTCAAAACTGAAAAAGTACTTACAGAAAAAATAATTCCTTCATTATTTCTGTAACACACAATGTGTGCTCTTGTATTGTACATTAATACCAGTGTAAACAAATACAATATTTCAATTTAAGAACCTGCATCATTAACAACATTCCATTCATGAATAATTTTGCATTATTTAGCTATTACAGAATGAAGAATTGCCATTAATAAGTCAATGTCCTTGGTAGTGTGCCATCAAGTCTTTAGCTATAAACTGATAAATCAAACTTCAGGATATTAAATTTTGCTTGCCCTTTCTACCAGACCTGTTACCTCTTCACAATTAAAAATATTATATAAAACCTGATACAAAATTTTTTTTGGTCATAACATAAGAATTTGTATATCATTGCAATGAGATTTGCCAGCCCACCCATCAACCAAATTGCAGAAAATGTGCTTTGCAACTACCATCCTTTTCCATACCACGATCTGTTTTGGGGGTCGTCTTGAGGCAGCACTTGATTGTCTCCATCACTATCATCATCATCACACTCGCTGCTGCTGCTGTTAGATTCTTGTTCATGTTGCGCCTCCACTTTCTTCCTCATGTTAGCAATGAACGCTGCTATCCCACTTTCTGTCAAGATAAATATATTCAAGACAAATCGTATCATGATAAAATTATAATTAACTAAAACATCCAAATCTCTGATGCCTGGCTCCATTAATAATGCACTACCATGTGTGTACATAAATGTAAGCTACCCTCAATTCTAAGCAATAGGGTAGGAAGTATGGAATGGAATGGAATCTCAGTAGGAAGACCGAATGCACTGTTTATGCAAGTACATATAATGCGACACCAAGGCCTAGGCCAGAATGTAAAAAGACACCATCAAGGTAATGGCCGAACTCAAGATGAACCAGGTCACATCAGCACATACAAAATAACAAGAAAAGACAGAAGGCAAGAAGTTACAGACATATGCAAAATAAGAATAATCCAGTTTTTTTTTAATAAGGTCCTATTTGGAGAGGGACTTGGCATACAGTAGTACTGTATAATACTCTACACTAAAAAAAATTTCTCCTTTACCTTGATCATTTTCAGCATTACCACGAAGTCCATGTCTGATGAACCTAGCAGCAGCTGGCCTGTCCAGTGTTGGTCTGTGGGCTCTAGCCTCTATCTCTGCAATGCGGGCTTGGGTTTCCTTCAGTCTTCCCATCTCCACCTTGTAGTCATCTCGAAGTGATGCATCAATATCTTCACCACTGGTTCTCATCAAAACTATGAGAAGTGAATCAACACATGAGTTAACTAACAACTACAGTTGACCAAACCACACACTTGAAAGTGAAGGGACGACGACATTTCGGTCGGTCCTGGACCAAAAGTCCATTCTGAATGGTCCGTCCACAATCAACTTGAGAATGGTCCAGGACGGACCGAAATGTCGTCGTCCCTTCACTTTCTAGTGTGTGGTTTCGTCAACATATTTCAGCCACGTTATTGTGATTCCTTGTCTGCATAACAACTACAGGTAGAAGAGCTAATGAAATACTAAACCATTTAACATGCAATCTTTTTTTAATTAAGACTTACTTCATTAAGTAAAAATTAAGCTTGTTATACCATACTATATAATGAAAATATGTTGTACAAGCGTGACCAAAGCTGCAACTCAAATTTTTTAATAGGTTAAACAAATTCAAATTTGTTCAATCAGATCTTTCAGTGATAATATCCCACCTTACTAATAAGCAATTCCAACATATTGAATCATTTTTAAATCATAAAACATGCAACTATGCATGTTAAATGCATGCAACTATACTACATGTATTGTATACATACTGTAAATGATTACGTGTATTATATACAGAAATTTATTACATACTTCTGGCAACACACCACACGGCTAAATATTGATGGAGGTCTCGACAGCCTTCCAACTTACCCTTGACAGGGTACTAGGCTTCAGGCTATTCTTATGGCATTGAAAATAAATATTTATTTAATATTCTGATAAGAAATCAATCAATGCCATAACTTAGAATTAGTACTGTACATTGAATTCTGGGAAATGATCAACTGTTGACATTGTCCCAGACAATAGAAACCAATTATTTGTATATTGTTACCCTGTATATTATACTTATTTGGTGCCAATGATTTAATTTGTAAAGTACCCGAGTAATTCTAAAATATTTTCCCTCATTGTAAACCAGCAGCCCTTTATGCAGTGGTATATTACTTACCCCAAAATAGTGAATTAATAGTATAGATCTCCGTCATACCAATCTTGGCTCGTTCAAGGGACGGCAACTGCAATTTAAACAGAAGTACTGTATTTAAAAAGGGAACTTTCCATCCCAATAATTTGAAGGAACCATACAAATTTACAGTTAGCATTACCCTGTTTCCCTCTTTCATGGGTGTAGTAAACATCAGCCTTGAGATAAAAATAATTAATTTACCTTACTCTACACCCCATATTATCCTTATGAAGAAACTAGCACCATGACACTCCAGTACAACACTGGGTACAGCAGTCCTTCTCACGAGATGTAACAGACCACAAACACATTCAATCTTTATAAACTTCTGCCACTTAGCCCTGTCCCCCACAACATCCTATTTGCTGTTTACATCCAGTACACCATTATTACAAGTTTGCAAGTACAACAAAATTGGCACTCACATTAGGCTATAATGATGCATCACTGTATCATTAGCAAATTTGTTATCTAGATGTTCTGATGATGCGTTAATCATCTGATACCAAATTGTATCACTAACAACTGCTCCTGTGTCATTACAATACATAACGTGTCAAATATCACTTAACAAATGAGGGAACCTAAAGGTATCATGCAGTTTTTCCCCATTTGCTTAAATCAAAGCAGTGCATGCACCAGGAATTCCTTTATGTGTGCTTAGCCAATAAATGTACATTTAAAGTACACAATACTGTGTATACATTGGCACATGCTTAGTTAAACAAAAAATTGCATGTGGGGCATAACAATGCACATCACTATTTCAACAATATTACCATACAGCAGTCTGATGAACACAAGGACCTTTGAGTCAGAGTCTACCAGGCACAGAGCTGCAGTTAAAAAAAAGACAACTAAACCTTAGAAGTAATCAAATGAACCTTTGACTTCAAGGGAAAGTAATTATTCAACTGTAAAAAATCTCTGGTGTACCGAAATTTGCACTACTCTATCCAAGCATAGAGGCCTTCTCTTCAAGACATATCTGCTGTGGAGAAAGTTTAATGCCAGGCAATAAAATTCATTTCAGAGTCAAGTCAATCCTCATACCAGGAATGGTCGAGGGCCACAGGGCTAACAAGACTGCAAACCAGACATGACATGGCTGATCTCATTGAAACTTTTAAAACATTGAACAATTAGGAAGATATTGATCCAGACCACTTTTTTAAAAGGTCACATGTAACACATACAAGGAGCAATGGCTTCAAGCTCAACAAGCCACAATGTAGGACAGAAAACAGATGGTTTTTCACTCAATGGATTATAAACCTATGGAACTGCCTACCCACCGAAGCCATAAATGCAAAGACTTGCAGTTCAAAATCTAGCTGGGAGAAAGTCTAGAAAAATAGGGGTGACCTTTGAACATTTTGATAAACTACGATAAGCTCACCTTGTTGAGCACCTCGTGGTACGGGTGAGAGATGAGGGGAGTGAGATCCTTCTCCAAGGAATCAATGATCTTAAGCAAGTTCAACATCTTGGGCGCCATCCCCGGGGGGAAGTCCCCTTGGCTGACAGCTTCCCTGTGGCTCGTTTTCAGCTCCATATTTTGCTTGATCCACGCACCACTTCTTCTTCTTATCCGCTCACTACACGCGGCGCAGGCAAGCAAGAGTTACTCCTGCAGGTCAGAACATACAGATCACAGTGCTGGTGACGGGGACGTCCTTGTGCTACCTCGCCTCTGTGTTGACACTCATCAGCTGGCTGATGGGACAGTCATCTTTCAACTGTATTTAAATTACTGTATTATTCAATGTCAAGTCATTACTCCTATATATACATACGTAAGTGATTACAAAAAATATTTATGTAATTATTAAAATTACTAATGAATCATTTGGGTATCCAATTTCATTACTTTTATTTTTGTTTTAAATTTAAATGTTACATCTATTCATTAAGTCGCAGTGGAGTTTCGTTTAATAATAAGCATACTAATTTTGTTTAAGAATTTGCGATTAAATATGACACTCGATCATTTTGTGGTACAACTCACATTTATAATGTCGAACATTAAATTCTGAAATACGTTGTTGATAATAACGTCATTTAAATTTGTTTATTGGTACGGCTATTAACACATATTACTGTGTGGTCAGACTTTATTATAAATTTTATTGCGTTTTATTGATAGGTTTCTAGAGGTATTGTTAGTAAATAAATGGAAAATACACGTGCTTTGTGAGATGTAAACAAATATTAGGGAATTTCTGAGTCCGGGAAAGGCTGGCTCCCCCACCATTGGTCGTCTCCTTAAGCTGGGTGTCGCAGGCTAATCCGGATTCATGTGTCCTCTTTTTATAGCTGGCTCGTCTTATAATCTGGTAATGCGTTTAAATAAAAGAAGTGATAGAAAATAGCTACTTGATATTTATAAATTTTTCAGAAATATAAGTAATTTTGAATTACTGTAATTTAAGAAGCGACATATATTTTTTACTTGTAATCCGAGTGGCCAGAAGAACACCTTCCATCCAGTATCTGGATTCAAATCAAATATATTGTACAGCAAATATTGAGGATTTTCTCTAGCTGACGTGTTATAACACATTTTGGTGTTTCTTAAAAGTTTTCAAACACCAAGTACTATTAACAGCATACGAATATTACGACAGATTCAACTAAACAATGTGATGACTGTTTTTGTTACATGTTTGTGTGGTCGGGGAGGCGCGAGCCCCGGAGGCTGGGAGTGAGGGAAATTCTGTGGTGGTGTGTGGGGAAGTCCGGCCAGGATGGAGGCCACCAGCGCCAAGGAGAAGGTCGTCGCCAGCATGAAGGCAGAGTACATTGAGCACTCCATTGAGGTCACACACTTTGCCGCGTAAGTTTCGTAAATGAAAGCCCGTGGGAAAAGGTGCGAGCTTCGCGAATATGACCTTGAGTGAGCATGTCATCTTGTGATAACTCCAGCAGCAGGTGGTTTATTACGGCACTTGAGCTCAGTCTACAATCAACTTGTTCACAAGTTTAGCTGGATTAGAATAGGTTAGATAATTTGTAATATAACGTAATGATATGTATCTGTAGAATTTGTTCACCTTCAAAGATAGCCATGATTTTCTAGGCTTTCTGGAGAAGTTAGTTTTGTTTAGCCAGAGTAGTAATGTCTGGAAGAGTTTAGGTTAGAATGGGATACTGTATCTTGGGTTAATAAGGTCGAATATTTAGGAAAAACCAAAGTCCAAAACATTGGTTATTCCTTTGAGAAAAGTGTTATTTACATTATCTAGACCAGTTTCAAATGCAGCCTGTGAGAAAACATTTATTGTAAAGGGGGTAATTATGGAGATATTAGTAGTAGAAAGATAATGGCATACACTATGATTAACAAGTTGATACTCAGAGCTACTGATGAGTAGGCATATGTCTAAGAGTTCAGACTTTAATATAAGCCTCTGTCAAGTTACATAAAGTAGTGATTAGTTACTACAATGAGTATATAGTTGACATAAATGCTTATATTTTATGTGCTAATACTGTACCTATAAAATGTTGTAATACTGTATGTGTTACTATAGGTCTGACATAGAGACACAAGGTCTCGGCATGACGGGTCTGGAGGAAGCAGCAGATGTGCCGACAGAAATGACTGTGTCAGTGGAGGAGCAAGATCCAAATGCTGGAAGTTTGGAGGTTATGGAGCTAAACATTCTATAGAGAAGAAGAAGAAACGAATACGAATTTACAGTCAAAAGTGAGCAAAAGGAAAAATTTATTTTCTTTGATCAATAATTGTTTTTAGTTTGATTTGTGGTTGTCTAATACAGTACATACAGTACAGTAGTTAAAAACCTAGCAGAAAACATCAGTAAAGCTCTTTCATGACACCCTGAACAATTACATCGGTGATTACTTTGATCTACGTGAATTTTGTAAATGGTTTAACTGGCAAGTGCACTTCAATAATAAAAAGCGAGCCCTTAAATGTGGAACATAATACAGTAATATACATCACAGCTACCATATTAAAGAAACAATCTTGCAACAGATTAAAAAAAAGGAGGACCTCTACCAGTTATTGAAAGCTGCACAGCTAGTTGCAGCTCCAGTAAAATATCTATACAGCTCAGTTAACTCTCACACCAAGACAGGCTCAGTGCCACAGGATAACAACTCTGCAGACAAGACATGACATTTTCAGTGAGTTAAAAAATAACTCTTTGTTTCAGCGAGTTAAAAAGGACAGAAAGCCACTGGCTTTCTGTCCTTGCCATGGCCAATAAAGATATTGGCCATCGATTAATTAGGTATTAATTTAATTACTTGTAATTAAGTTAGGTATGGTGCACAATAAGCTAATTACTTGCTTAGTTTATGTAGCAATAAACTAAGCAAGTAATCTACCAATGCCATAGATAATTTCAAACTATTAATTTTGTAGACAAAAATATTGCTTTGTTAGGCTGTTATTTTATCCCCTCTGTACAAAATTTAATTCCTCTGAAAATTCCTCAGATTTCGAAAGGAGTGGATGCAAATGCGAGATTTTCATGGGTGGCTCTCAGAGGGAAGTGGTCCAGATCGGGCATACTGTACTGCATGTAATAAGGAACTTCTGGCTGGCAAATCTGAATTGTTAAAGCATGCTAATGGAAAGAAACATAAGAAGAGATTAGCCGAGGGTCACATGAACATGACGGTTCCTGCAGACTTGTCCAGTGTCCTAGATGAAACCGGAATGCCTCATGTCCTGGTAAGATAGACAAAACTGCCTTCATTAACTGTACAATTAGATTAAATTTGAATACTGTCCGGTATTTTTCTTAAATACATACTGTGTAATAATGAAAATCAAGGCTGCATTTGTAGTCACTTTAGTTTTAATTTTCTTCAGCGTATTGTTGATTTACGAAGTGACACTGTGACACAGCCAAGCAGAGAAATGAAAGAAGCCATGTTTGATGCTCCAGTGGGAGATGATGTGTTCTCGGAAGACCCTACAGTCAAAGGTTCGATCCTGTTTACTGTACTGCATTTGTAGGAATTATTTGGAAGATAATTCCTATTTAGAGAATATAGAAGATATAATGGGGCCGAGTACTATAATAAGGAATTTAGGACATCCTACCTTACTGTTCATGTTCCAGTCCAAGGACATAATGAACTTACCTTAAGGAGCTGAATTAATTGCAGAGAAAGGCACTTTTTACATACTGTAACAGTGTAACTTCCAAATATTACATTTTCCTATCAGCTTAACCCTAAAGAATTCTAATTCAACTGGGTTTTCTTGTTTTCTTACCATGAAATTCTGATTGACACCATATGCTATTCTGAGGTGATAATATTTGTAAAGTTTCACTATTTTTTCTTATTCTTGTGGTTATAGTTGCTTGTTTTGTTTCACATTACTGTACTTTTCTGGTGGGTTTTCTCAGTTTTGGGTGATCTCTGATCTCAAAGCTTCATATGTAAAGCCAGATTCTGGTACTGGCTCTCAGCGGTTAATGTGTGGGGTCAAGAAGCCTGATGCAATTCCAAGACTTGGTTGTTTCATTCCATCAACGCTGATTTTTTGTCTCGGTGTTCTGGCATTAATTTACTGCCTTTCTTTTCATAATAAAGCATTGGAGGAGAAAGTTGCCAGAATGTTGGAGAAAGAAGCAGCTCTCTTTGTTCCTCAGGCACAATGGCTAATCTGATATGTGGTAAGTATACAATATAATAATGTAATTGGTTTACATTAACTATTGTTCTACCTTACTCTCTAAGTAAAACTATTGTAAATGTATTGTTATACAGTAATCCATCTTCAATATTGAGGAAAGTTATCCTAAGCATATAGGCCAATATCCTTTTGAGTCATATAATGGAGTCTCTCACATCCAGAATGCTTGGGACCAAAGTCCTTTCAGTGTATGCATTTTTCTGTATGGGGATACCTCTTCCTCCCTAGTCTCCCTTCTTTTAGTATCAATATTTATGCATCTTAAATCACAAGTTGGAAAGTGAGGCAGAGGGACATAATGTACTCCAACAATTATGCTGTAGTAAAATGGAATAAAATAAGTTACACATTACCTAAGATTTCCTTATGGAAAAAAATTGCATTGAGTAGTATAAATCTCCCTTTTGAGCTGTACTTCCTTTGCTGTCTAATCCAGCTCCATGGGTCCACCCAGGTGTAACTATCAGCATGCCAAGCTCTGGTTGATGTTGCAAATGAACTTGCCAATTAGTTTAGGGGCAGGAAGACAGTGAACCATTACACAATCTACTCAAAAGAAACTTGCTTGTTATAATATGCAAAAGTAGAAATAAACTACTTGACACCTTCTTCAAATGATCACTGGGACCACAATAATAGCCACATATTACAGTACTCTGGCAATACATAAATAAACTACCCTCTACACACATTGCCACCAGGTGTCAGCACAAGCTAGCACAACAGGGTTAGAGGAGGTGGTAACTCACACTTGAGGCCCAGTCCACCCAAATGATTGAGGGGAAAGAAGAGATCCAAAGAATGTTAATGGAGCACCCTATTTCTGAGCATGGGGCCTATCAGTTGCTCCCCCTTGCCAACTTCCTATGGCTGCAAAACTATGAAACACAATCAAAGTAAAAGGGAATTCATCCAAAAAACATTATAAAGCATAAGAAACCCAGGGATGAGGTGAACCAGAGGGCAAAGCAGGTCAGGCAGTTAATAGAAGGCAAAGGTTTAGGCAAAGTTCAGAGATTAAGAAAGAGAGCATCAACAGCAAATATGCCAAGGCATAAATGATGATGGTAATACCATTTGCAAAGCTCCTTGCCATGGTGGAGCTTGAGGTCGATCAGTGTTTTAACAATATTACAGTGACTTTGGTTGACACATGCCTTTGACTAGGCAACAAACATGGATGACATGCTCAAAATTTGATAGTACTGGTAAAAACTGTTGTGAGATCTAACCCATAGTTAATGATGAACCTGAGTAACACACCACATCATTTTTCTTATGCTGACAGATGCAATGAATTTCCCTGAGGTATGTATAGAAGACCTGGGCAAAACAGACATTAGTATGGTGTGTTTCTCAGGCTCATCATGAATATGGATTTGGCCTCTAAAACAGTTTATACAGTATATCACTAAGAACTCTATTTGCCCCAGCCAGGATTCGAACCCATGTCGTCCAGGATCACCCTTAAACGTACACAGTACCGTGACCACCACACCAATGATCATCTAATGATCATTGGTGCGGTGATCACGGTACTGTATGCGTTTAGGGGTGATCCTGGACGACATGGGTTCGAATCCTGGCTGGGGCAAATAGTTCTTAGTGATCTATAGCTTGCGCGTTCATGCAGCTTTCTCACAATACAGTATATATTTGTTCATTCATAAATCTTGGTAAGTTTTTTTCTCTCTCTCTCTCGATGCCTAATCATATGCTCTTAAAATACTGCTAATATGGTTTTCTTAAGCTTTGCATAACTGTCACTGTATTAAGGGCTTTTCAAAACTTTTAGTCTTCCTAAACACCATACTATAGACAAAACTTTATATTCCTAGCTGAAGGTATAATTTCATGAAGTTTCAAATAACTGATTGAATAAAATACAAGTGATTTATTTTGAATCCTGTAATATATATGTATTAATACTGAAAGCAAATTTCAAAATTTTGAGACTACTTTCTCCCTAGCAATTGATCACACACATCTTTCTAAAGCTAGAAGAAGGCTGACTGCTGTCATTTTAGAAATGGAACCTAAATTAGAAGTAATAAGAATATACAAATGAAATTCCAGCTGGGTTACAGAATGGAAAATTTCAGCAGCATGTCTAAGTGTGTCATATCATTTATATTTTGTGTTGCCAAAGATTCACCGATTTCATTTAATTTACAGCCAGCTAGCAAAGCTCATTTTAGGAGTTGAAACAATGTTTACAGAAATAAAACATTTACTGCAAATGTAAAATAAAATAAAAAAGTTGTGTGGGGCAATTAGAATTGATTCTTTCAGTGAACAATAGAGAGAGATTAAATTATGAAGCCTCTAAGGCAGTAGATAAGTTAAAAGGTATGATACAGTATTTAAATCCAGAACAATAAATGAATTATTAAAAAAAAAATTGTTTCATCAATAGACAAAAAATCATGCTTACCAAATTTTTTTAATTTTATCTACATATATAGTATAGTACAGTACTAGTAATTCAGTTTTGCTGTTGCAAGATGAAGCCAACCATTGCTCGTTACAAGGTGTCTGTGATCAGATAATATCAGGAAGAAGAGAAAATTGCCATTGCAGTAAAATAATAATGATCATCATCATCACTTCAGTTTTGACGCACTGCTGGGGTCGTGGCTCAGAGGTTATAGTTGGAGACCAGAGTCACCTTCACTTGTGGGCCCAGGGAGGAATTGCTCAGGTCAGACTTTACTGTGCAAATTTCAGGCTTTGCCACCTTTCAAAAATGTTGTATCTTGTTATGCAATTTATATATTTACTTTCAGCAGTACAGTGAAATATCAATTACAGTACAGTATTTTATACATTCATTATTCTGGTTATACCTATAAAAAGAATGAGTTTCACCTCATCAGGTACACTCAGGTCAAGCAGTATTGGTGAGGAAGTTATAACAGTAATGCTGCAGTATTGGTGAAACTATTGAAGATGCATTGATTAATAGAACTCTCTAAAATACTGCACTGAATGAGTTGAATGTGAAAATAACATGTGAGGTACTACAGTATATGAATGTGTGCAGGGGAGTGACAGCTTTGACATAAAATATTTATATTGCCAATATAAGGGCTTCTTTGGTCATAGTACCAGCTGCTCAACATCCCTGGCAAGGATATCTTATGCTATCAATGGTTTAATTGTACACATGCTGTTAATAATCATGTTTTATGATTGTATTGCTTGACAGATTTCTTCACCGTTAGGTTGGCAGTGTCCATCACCGCACTGTGAAGAATCTACCAGATGGAACATTCTCTCTTCAAGAGTTAAGGTCTCTAGTTCGAGGTGATGACCCTCATTGGCCAGTAACTACTTTGGTGTGCATTGAAAATACCCATAACATGATGGGGGGCAAAGCTCTACCTCTACAGTGGATGGATGATGTAAGTTTCCACCCTGACATTTTAAGTACAGTACAGTAATTGAGTCTCTTTTATTTGTTCTTATGCCATACATAAAGCTGTATAAATTCAGAAATGTTTTTGGGGTTAATGTTTAAGATTTCCCTAAATAAAACATCAAACACTGCAGTGACTAAGATCAGTCACATGACAATCATTTAGAAGTACTGTACAGGTGAAAATATTACTTTTGCTTTCAGCTGGGAGCACTGTGCAATGAACTAAATCTGCCACTGCATATGGATGGAGCACGACTCATCAATGCATCTGTGGTTCATGGGACAAGTCCTGCACGTCTTGTGCAGTTGTGTGATTCTGTCTCTCTCTGCCTAAATAAAGGTCTTGGTGCACCAATGGGCTCACTTGTTGTGGGCACTAAAGAATTTATAACAAGGTTTGTTTCCAAATTAAGTACTTTACATTTTATTGTTTAGTCTGTACATTCCATGTCCAACCACTTGGGCTAGACGGTAGAGCGATGGTCTGGTTTCGTGCAGGTCGGCGTTCAATCCCCGACCGTCCAAGTGGTTGGGCACCATCCCATCCCAAATCTTTATCCTGACCCCTTCCAAGCGGTATATAGTCGTAATGGCTTGGCGCTTTCCCTTGATAGTTCACCTGTATATTCCATATATAGTACTGTACAGTACTGATAAAACCTTAATCCTTAATGGTTGTGATAAACTAGAATTTCTTTTGTTTAGTATAGGTAGTTCATTTGTACTAGATGAACAGAAACATCAAGAGAAGGAAACTTGTTTGGTTGTGATCTGACTGCTGATCACTGTCAGCAGTGCTCTTTGTACTGTATCAAGGATTCTGAGTAATTTATTTAACTGCAGGCATCATACTTTTTTTACTCGATACTGTATAATTAATGAATTTAACAGTCGGTTTAATAATTATTATTGTTTTTCAGGGCCTTAAGAGTAAGAAAAGTGTTAGGTGGAGGCCTGCACCAGGCAGGCATGTTTGCTGCTGCGGGATTATATGCTCTTGACCACATTGCTCCCAAGCTGTCACAGGACCATTCCAATGCTCGTGCCATTGCTCAGAGTAAGACATTGTCACTTGTTACGGTGAACTTTCATTTGAACAAACCCTTGGTAAAAATCAGATGCAATGGAAGGATTCTATTTAACATTACATTTCCACTTCTTTAGTATCAAATTATACATAAATACATACTCCATTGTTTACAGTAATAAACAATAATTATGGAGAAATATACTGTATAGTGAAATTGGTTGCCATGAAATATTAATTGGATGGGTAGGGGTAAAACCAGCTGCTCTGTCCAAACAGGAATTTACTGCACCATACTCCAGTTCTTTTTTAAAAATTAAATGTAATCATTTTACCGTATGTTCCTTTTGTACCTTCAAGCAGGCACTAGCTGGACATGCCTACTATTCGAATATAGTGTGTGTTTTTAAAACACATTGCTGCCGATGCATCTATACATAATGACTTACCGAGTTTCCTTATAATCGTAAAGATATAGCTGCTTGAAATGTGCTAATATTGATTAAAATACAGGTAATAATGTTTTAATTATTTGAAACATAAATTAGTTAAATAAGTACAAAGTAGCAGTTTCTCATGTGTTTTTGTTAACTCTTATCAATGAGTTGTTAGATTTGTCTTTTGTAAATCCTTTCCTTCATTGAAACTTAAGTTGGCAAGAATGGTACAGTGTCACACCTAAATAGGTTTAGAAGGTAGAAAACCTCTTCTTGCCAAGATCCTTTATCAAGGAATGAGCTGTCTATCCATCTAATAAACTGTCATAGCAGTACACTCTTGTCCATAATAACAGTCCATAAATGTAATTTTTTATGCTAGGTGTGTCAGAAGTACACAGCAGTGCTGTTACAGTCGATCTCAAGGGTGTTCAGACCAATGTGGTGTTGCTTCACTGTGATAACATTAGAGTTAATGCAAAGAAGTTGTGCCAAAGACTAGCATCAGTGAGTATATTTATTCCTGTCAGTCGTACTATGAAAACAATCATCAAATTTAAAATTTAATTTTATATTTGAAATTCTTGTTTTACTTTCCATGCCATAGCCCTTCTTACTTTTGCTTTCTTCATATTTGTAATATGTACTTTAATTTTCTTAACACTTTCATTGCATGGTTCCTATTGTTTTTTACTTTTCTAGCATTTGACCAACTACAATAATGTGGTAATTTCTATACAGTATTACTGTATTGAAATGTAGTATTATATGTCACTAGAAACTGGTCTCATTGTTCTTAATAATTTTCACGTTACAGCTTGACAAAAATCAGATCATTTGTTTAATCTGCTTAAAAATTAATATTAGTTACAGATTTACTCATTTTAAGTAGTCATTAAAAGATAGTGGTAAGGCAATAAAATTATTCCGTTGTAATAAAATTTTGAGCAGTTTTATCTAACCTTCCAGGTGACAGATGCAGAATCTGAAGAATTAGGAGAACAAATTGTTGTCATGATGTTGCCAATCACCGAGACAACCGTTCGCCTAATGTTACACTGTGACGTTAAAAATGACGATATCAAAGCTGTGATAAAGAAACTTAAATATATTATTCAAGAATATGATAATATGATGTACCTGGAATATAAGATTAGTGTTTAAAATATACAATTATTTTATGACAATTAATTTGATTTTCCTACATGAAAATTAAGCAGGGTTTAAGGGGCCAGCCGGCAGAGCGGACAGCACGCTGGACACGTGATCCTGTGGTACTGGGTTCGGTCCCGGGCGCCGGCAAGAAACGATGGGCAGAGTTTGTCACCCTGATGCCCGTGTTACCTAGCAGTAAATATGTACCTGGGAGTTAGTTAGCTGTCACGGGCTGCTTCCTGGTCGAGGAGACACTAAAAAGCCCCGAAATCAACTCCAAGATAACCTCAAGGGTTTAAATTTGTAATAACTTCAGGCAACCTAATAAGATTTGCTACAAACAAAAACTTTGGCTGCCATACACAATTGAGTATTACACTTAAATCAGTGCGCTGAGCAACAACTTGGAATTCGAGTTAAGAGCCGAGTGATAAATCAATTACAGGTAAAAAAATATTAGGCCACTCACCATGAGGCTTTCTGGATTTAAAGTTACAAGGGTGAATACAACTAAGATTTTAACCAATTATTTTAAGATTTTCTGAAAAAATATTCAGCTTGCTCTATGATTTGTATTTACAAACTGTAAAACCTAAAAAGTTATAAAATTGTAAAGCCTAAAAAAAATATTAAATCAAAGTCTGAGAATTGGCAACTGCACACCATGTCAAGGGTTTAAGCAAGGAACCCAAAGAGGAGGAGGATGAGAGACAGGAATCCAGGACATTACAAGTAATTTATAAATAGCCTTACTTGCTTACAGGCACTTAACACAAATATATAATTGATGCATTTGTCTAGTGCAATGGGCAATGGTAATAATTATCAAATAATCATTGTTATTTACATTGCAGCGTTTTTTATGCTTACTCTTTATTTGATTAGCAGTTTTACAAATATAACATTTATATCCTCCCTTTTTCCAATTCCCTCAAGGTCTCGGTACCATGAATTCATCACAGACTTTATGAACTACCCCCACAAGATTACCTTATTTTCCTAACAAGTATGTACAGTAGCAGATTGTCTACAAATCAACTACCAAAGAGGCTATCTATACAAGTGTAATTATGGCAAATTTTATAATACATATGGTTGGTGGAAATCAATATACAGCAGGTTTATCTTTGTTATTACAAAACCATGACATCATGCCATTAAATGGAGCACCTGCACATTCAATTAAAATTAAAAATTAGCCATGTTGCACCATAGATAGCAAATTGGTTGCAAATATCTAGCGAGCTACACCAAACTGTGATCATGGATAATATCAAATCAAATCATTATTCAGGTAATAATCATACATATGTAAACAACTGAGCTGGATAACCTCCCTGCCTCACCAGTTCTTTGCTACAGATTATATACTGTACCATGACAATTTAATTAGTTTGGTACATTTATTATGCAACTCCTCACCCATCCTGAAAATGGTGCAAAAAAATTACATTACTGTTGCTAACATTGCAGTACACGGTCACAAGACAAGCAAACAAGACACCGACAGTGACAACTTATAAACAGTGCACACTTGGGATGCAGTACCTGACTGGAATTTTAGGATTCCCAATTAAAAAAATTGAAAAATCCTCAGGAACAATGTGGGTGGGGAGGGGGACCCCTTGACAAGCCGCTGGTTTCCTGTGCCCATCGAGGCCATTAGAGAGATGGTGGCCTTCAGGTAAATGGGATTCCGAATAAAACACATGGACATTTCTTTAAATTATGTGATAGGGTTGTTATTAAACTTTTTTTTAACAGTCAGTTACTGTATATAGTGATATTTAATGTGAATACTTTGGCTGACAAAGTTTATTTTTTTTTTTTTTTTTTTTTTAAATAGACAAGAGTTTTTACATTTTTGTAAGAACTTAAGAACTTGTACTTTAGCAGGTGAAACAAATCATAGGTACTTTCTGCTGTGCCTAAGCCTAGCAGCAGTAACATACAGAAGTTTGCTTTCTTTATTGGATGACAAATATGCAGCACTACCTGCAATAGTAGTATACGTTAAATATTAGATGGAATAGTTAATGAATTTTTAACTTTATCCCAAGTCTACTATATTTGGCTTTAGTTCTCTATACAGAAAACTAAAGCCTCTGTCTCTTGTTTTCAAACTGCTTAAAAATAATGCAAGGTGGTAATCTGCACCCGCCTTGGCAGCACAAGCTTTAGCCAACTCTTAAATTCTGTCATGCATGTCGAGGCCAATACAGGATGGAATACATAGACTTTATTCAAAACTGATTTTATTATATCCAATGCTTCAGACAAGTGTGTTACAATAATGTTTAAAGAGTTGAATGCATAGAGAAATTCCCACCACTAACTACTAATCTGCAATTCTGGATACATATACTTTTATATGTGCAAGGTGTATGACAAAAGTGTCTGGAGATTGGTAATACTTCACACAATGTACAGTATAAACATGTTTTAGTTAAGAGGCATCAGTACATTTGGCTTTGAGCAGGTCTTAGCTCATGGAGAGCTACTAAAACTGACCCAATCAGGGGTGAAACTGTCTGGCAAAAGTTTGCCCACTGTGGTCTTCATGTACTGTTTGTCAGGCTTGGCAAGGTACACTTCCCAGTCTAATCCAAACTCTGCCAGTACCTGCCTACATGCACCACATGGCCCCACAAATTTGTCACCCATCTCTGCTGTGATGGCTATGGCTTCAAACTTGCGGTGGCCCTCCACTATGGCTCTGAACAGGGCTGTTCTCTCTGCGCAGTTGGTGAGGCCATAAGATATGTTCTCTACATTGCAACCTGTGATGATCTTGCCATCATGGGTGAGGAGGGCAGCACCCACTTTGAATTTGCTATAGGGACTGTAGGAGTTCTTCCTCCCTTCTAGGCTGGCATCAATTAGTCTCTCCAGCTGTTCATCTGTAGGAGAGGATATTTATTATTGTTGAATATTACAAAGGAAAATTTAGACCATTTAAAAATACACAGTATATAGACAGTGGAGCCTCCTTACGTAAATAAATCCAAGATTTGAAAGTGCATTGACTTGTCACTTCCTACAATTGCTACTCATCCTGGGTATCTCCACTTTCTCCCTGTAGCCCCCTGGCTTCAGCGGGTAGGCAGTTCCATGGGTTTATAACCCTATGGCCGAAAAAAATTCATTTTTTCTCTTCTATACTGTAGCATATAATAGTATGGATTAACTAGTTTGAGTTTCACTGTCATAGGTCTACTAAATTTTGCTATTATCGGCATATTACAGCCCTCAGGTAGGTTTCAAAGGCTTGCCCTAAAGTTTCAAAGGACATGGATTAAGATGGCAAATTCCCTTTTTAATAATTAATAATAATAACAGAGGGTCCCGGTAGTACAGTCGGGTTCGTTTTCGACGCACAATTGAGCATTCCGGGTTCGAACCCTGGGCGGGACAGAAATAGTTGAGAGCATTCACTTTCACCTAGTGCTCTTGTCCATCTAGCAGTAAGTACATACTCAAGACTTAAGTCAGCTGCTTGTGGGGTTGCATGCTGGGCGGGGTCAGTAATACGGCCTTGTAGGGAAAGGGGGTTATACAAGTTTAACGTGTATGAATACACTCTGGCTTCCTGTTCCCCAATATGACTATTATTTATAACAAGAGGGAATGCTTTGGCCAACTCAGCGATATCAACTATTAGGTTGTCAATAAGGGATAGGATCCATAGAGACATCTCTTGGCTCCATCACTGATTATTTTAATTATCAGACAATTATTTTTAATTTAGAGTCCCCGTGGCGCAGAAGTAACACTCGCCCCGCCCTTCACGAGCGCTTTGACCTGGGTTCGTATCCTGGCCGGGGAGGATTGACTAGACTTCAATCCTTAACTGTAGCCTCTGTTCACCCAGAAGTGAATGGGTACCCGGTTAAATGATTTGGCGGGTCGTATTCCAGGGAAAATTAAGATTAGGGACCTGCCTGAAACGCTATGCGTGCTAACGGCTGTACAAGAATATATAAGAACTTTTATAATTACATCTGTGCCACACTATACAAGGCACTTTACATATATGGCGAGTCACGCTGACTAGTAACTGCGTGACTCGGATGTCAACTTTTGACTTGTATAGCGACTTTTGAGCCTCTTGTTGAATCACTTTGATATAAAAAATTATCGATATGTATATGTAAATGATTGTGTGTGCGCTAAACCAAAACCTAACTAAAATATACTATCATATATAATGTACGTAAGTCTTTGTGATCGTTGTTGCACGTACATGTGTGTATATAACATTAAGAATTGTGTAACTAGCTTCAAAAGATTGTCACTTGCTTAGCTAAAGGAACATTCCCTAAACAGATTATGTACCTCTGAGACCCTTTCCACCGCAGCCCACGGGATGGGTATGGGGTGCACAGTAAAGACAAATTGAATTGCTTTGCTTCAAACAAGCAGTACGTCGCAGTTATGTATCGAGGAGTCGAGTGCGATCAATGATAATAGTCACTTACATTGTTAATTGTAAGTGTCAGCTTTTGAGACACACACACACGGTATATTCGTTTGAATGGGAAGAGTATTACAAACAACTCTGTCTGAAGATTGATTAATGAAAATTTAAAGTCACCCCAAGTGGTGGCAAGGGCATGACTGGCCCGTAATGCCTGAAGAATTGTTTTAGATTCAGCTACTCTGAACAAAAAAGGTTGTGCATCTGAAGAAGAGTGGTCCAGTTAATTATAAAAGCTTGATCGTCACCCAGAATAGGAACCACCTCTCGTTGTCTCAATAACTGCACTTCCGGCAACTAATGGTGTAGGGAACTGTCAGTGTAAATAGTTTAACGAGAGAGGAAGCGCTCTGCTGCTTCTGAAAAATAATTAGGCTTTAGCTAAATAAATTGTCTCGAAATGAAATAAATGCCAAACATAATTTACGTGACGCGGTCTTGAATAATTTATGCCTATAATAAAATTAACTCGCCTGATAATTTCTTGTGCATCTGTGCTGTGGTTGCATCGTTGGCGGAGGGTCCCACTTGTTGCAGGGTGGTGCTCATGGTGGCGGCGTGGCAGGTAATGTAAGCTGCAGGCGCGGTGACGGCTCCAGGTGGCTGGTTGCCCGCTCTCCACCACAGCTCCTACCACACTGGCCGCTGCTCCCTGATACAGCCACACACGGTACCAAGGGCATGTCTGTCCGAGTCAACATTACGGCAGTTCCAGGTAAATGTTTGGTGTTGGGCTTTAAAATTATTAGCTTCTGGAGGGTTGGTAAGGCAACACACGTGCTTACTGATCAACCTGTAGCAAGTATACTTTAGTATACAGTACTTTAGTACTGAGCATAGTCCTGACTAAAGTAAACTCTCACTTTATATACACCATCGAGAAGCTGGGCACACATCGTGTAGTATTGCGTTCATATTACTATTCAAAACAATGTGTGTACAAAGAAGATAGGAGTAATGTACACTTATGGAGACCGGACTCAGGCGTTACACAAACTAATGAAGCTACTGTTAGCGTTTCCGACAAAACTTAAAATAATTTTGAAAGCAATTGTTTAAAGGTGTGAAGGCGTAAACACTTCATACTAAAAGAGAAGCAAGATAACAAAACTTAGAAAGTTAAAAAAATAGCAAATAAATGCAATAAACCGATGATACTTCAAGATGACAGCCATGACTATTACTTAATAAAGTAAGTAGCTCTACCAACAGTTCAGTAGTTTATAGTAATAATTCACAAGAAGATACAATGGGTTGGTGAGATTACATAAGATTGGTATTTTTACATTCATGCAAAGCCACTAACACGTATAGCGTGTCGGGCAGGTCCTTAATCTAATATATCAGGTAAGATGAAAGGATATATTGTAGCAAGGGTTTATATCAACAGATAACTACAACATAAGTTAACAGAGGTGATTACACTGGTAACGATATAGTGCATGTCTTAAGTACAAATATTGGGGAAGTGGGTATTGCAAAATAGTGTTAATTTGAAGCACAAGGTAGGAAACTATGAGGATACCTTGAGGTTACCTTGAGGTGCTTCCGGGGTTTACCGTCCCCGCGGCCCGGTCGTCGACCAGGCCTCCTGGTTGCTGGACTGATCAACCAGGCTGTCAGACGCGGCTGCTCGCAGCCTGACGTATGAGTCACAGCCTAGTTGATCAGGTATCCTTTGGAGGTGCTTATCCAGTTCTCTCTTGAACACTGTGAGGGGTCGGCCAGTTATGCCTCTTATGTGTAGTGGAAGCATGTTGAAGTCTCGGGCCTCTGATCATGATAGAGTTCTCTCTCAGAGTACCTGTTGCACCTCTGCTTTTCAACGGGGTATTCTGCACATCCTGCCATGTCTTCTGGTCTCATGTGATGTTATTTCTGTGTACAGGTTTGGGACCAGCCCCTCAATTATTTTCCACGTGTAAATTATTATGTATCTCTCTCGCCTGCGCTCAAGGGAGTACAGATTTAGGCTCTTTAGTCGGTCCCAATAGTTTAGATGTTTTACTGAGTGGATTCTAGCGGTAAAGGATCACGCTCCTGCACGCTCTCCAGGTCAGCAATTTCTCCAGCTTTGAAAGGGGGCTGTCATTGTGCAGCAGTATTCCACTCTAGAGAGCACAAGCGTTTTGAAAAGTATCATCATCGGTATAGCATCTCTAGTGTGAAAAGTTCATGTTATCCAACCTGTCATTTTTCTTGCAGTTGTGACGGCTACTTTATTGTGTTCTTTAAAGGTAAGGTCTTCCGACATGAGTACACCCAGATCCTTTACATTGCCTTTTCGTTCTATGTTATGATTTGCCTTTTTTGTACGTGGTTTCCATTTTTATATTTTCAATTTTTCCGTAGCGCACGAGCTGGAACTTATCCTCGTTAAACACCATATTATTTTCTGTAGCCCATAGAAAGACCTGATCTACATCTGATTGGAGGTTTGCCGTGCCCTCTATGTTGCCAACTCTCATGAAAATCCTAGTGTCATCTGCAAAGGATGATACAGTGTTATAGGTTGAGTTCTTGTCTATGTCCGATATGAGGATGAGAAAAAGTACTGGAGCAAGCACAGTACCCTGGGGGACTGAGCTCTTAAAGGTTGATGGGCTGGATTTTATTTTGTTGAATATTACACATTGGGTTCTGTTAGTAAGGAAATTGTAGATCCATCTGCCTATTTTCACGGTAATTCCTTTTGAACGCATTTTATGTGCAATAGCACCATGGTCACATTTATTTATTTATTTATTTATTTATTTATTTATTTATTTATATACAAGAAGGAACATTGGGTTTGTGAGAATACAATGAATAGTACAGTATTAACAATCTTGGAAAGCCACTAGTACGCGCAGCGTTTCGGGCAGGTCCTTAATCTAACAGATAATTTTAAGTAGGTAATTTCTATCAGAATTAATAAATGATAACAAATACATTGCAAGAGAAAAATTAGATGAGAGAGCTTAGGAAATATATTAAAGCACATTGGTATATTAAAGCTCTGACTGATTACTTTAACAGCTTGATTGGTAATTTAAACAAGATTAATAAACACCATACAGCAGATTGACAGCACATATAAAAGACAGCAATGATCACAATGGTAAAGATGTTCAAATTGGGTACATAAAGGTTGGGAGATTGGGTAGCAAAAGATACAGTGCAATTTTAAGGCAAAAGGTAAAAAACTATGAAGATGAAATTAGGTACTTTTTAGTATTGTTTTTGAATGATGTAAAAGTTGGACAGCTTTTCAATTCAATAGGGAGTGGGTTCCATAAACTGGGTCCTTTTATTTGCATAGAGTGTTTACACAGATTAAGTTTAACTCTGGGGATATCAAAGAGATATTTATTTCTGGTGTGGTGATAATGGGTCCTATTACATCTGTCCAGGAAGAGTTTCAAAGGAGGATTTGCATTTAAGAACAGGATTTTGTAAATGTAGTTGACACAAGAGAATTTGTGGAATTATCAAAAGCTTTGCGAAATCTGTGTAAATTACATCAGCGTTTTGTTTGTCTTCCATAGCATCTAATGCCATATCATAGTGGTCCAGCAACTGCGACAAGCAAGAGCGCCCTGTTCTGAAACCATGTTGTCCGGGGTTATGGAGATGCTGTGATTCCATGTATTTTGTGATCTTACTTCTTAGCACTCTCTAAAAATTTTTATGATGTGCGATGTTAGTGCTATCGGTCTGTAATTTTTTGCCTCTGCCTTATTTTCTCCTTTATGGAGTGGTACTATCTCTGCTGTTTCTAGTATGTCAGGGATAACGCCAGTATCTAGGCTTTGTCTCCACAGAATGTGAAGGGCCTGCGATAGTGGTTTTTTTACAGTTCTTGATGAATATGGAGTTCCAAGAATCCGGGCCTGGTGCAGAGTGCATAGGCATACTGTTTATGGCTTCTTCAAAATCTAGTGGGGATAGGGCGACGTCTGATATATGATTTGATGTTGGTATCATATCCATGAAAAATTCATTTGAGTTATCAGTCTTTAGTGAAATTAGGAATTAGAAACTTTAGTCATCTTTAGGATGAAATTAGGTACTTTTTTATTTTACTTTTGAACAGGACATGGGTTTGACAATTATTTTAATTCATAAGGGAGTGAGTTCCAAAGACTGGGTCCTTTTATTTGCGTGGAGTGTTTGCACAGATTTAGTCTGACTGGGGATATCAAAAAGATATATATTTTGGTGTGGTGCTCATGGGTTCTATTACACTTATCAAGGAAAAGTTTCAGTTCAAGATTAGCATTTAGGAACAAGGTTTTGTGCTTGTAGATAGCACATGAGAATGTGTGAAGTGAGTGTATGTTTAGCATGTTAAATGGCTTAAACAGAGGGGCTGTGTGTTGTCAGAAGACAGTTTGTTACAGTTCTGATAGCAGATTTTTGCTGAGTGATGATAGGCTTGAGGTAATTTGTAGTGGTTGATCAGATATACTGTACACAGATATCGCATATAAGATTGGGACATATTAGTGCAAAAGAGTCTTAAGATAAGATTAACACAAAAATAAGTTATTACGAGGGAAAATGCGAGAGCAATTAGTTTTGTGATATTGAGTATATGATATTAAGTAAATATTTCTTAGTCTCTTTTTAAACTGGCAGGGAGACGTACCACTTTTAACTACATTTGGGAGGTCATTCCACAATTTGGAACCCTTGATTTGCATAGCATTTCTGCACTGTACGAGCCACACTCTAGGAATATCAAGGACATGTTTGTTTCTTGTGGTGACCGAGAGTTCCATTACAGTCTTATAGCAAGCGCTGAAGGTCAGGATTGGCAATGCAGTTCAGTATGTGTAGAGACTTGAGGTTTGATATTTAACATTTTCAAAGATTTCACTATGTGTGGTGTCTGGGACTGGGGTTTGTTATTGGCCTAATTACAGATTCTCGTAAAGTATCCTAGTAAAAGGCTCAATAGTCCCACCATTAACTGTATTCAACTAGTCCACGCGTCTGCGCTAACTTATACACTGATTCACAATATATCCTGTCTAATAAATTAATTATATACATT
This sequence comes from Procambarus virginalis, assembly GCA_020271785.1. Lineage (NCBI taxonomy): Eukaryota > Metazoa > Arthropoda > Malacostraca > Decapoda > Cambaridae > Procambarus > Procambarus virginalis. The sequence goes on along the minus strand of WNGS01165523.1, from coordinate 19,542,579 downwards.
CGTGCACTGTTAAATGTGTATGTGTGTGTCACCCCCCCCCCCTTTCCCTTGTTTAATACAGTGCCTGTCTCACACCCTAGCCTCCTCCCCCCAGATCAGTCAAGCAGATGAAGGGGAGGTGGTACTGTGAGATGGAGCACTATCCCCCATGTACATGTTGTCACAACATGGCAGGGTTAAACATCCCAGAACTTATATCCGATGATTTACCAACACAAGTAGGTCTGCCATGTTGAATATGTTGATAACAACAACAACGCTGTATCATACACGGGAACCATGAGCAACACCTCGTGAACTTCAAGGATGTTAAACTCATCAGCAAAGAAGAAAACACCCCACCTCATATGACCCCATCACGGCTCACCTGATCTGACCTCGTTGATTGATTGATGAAGATTAAGCCATCCAATAGGTGGTACGGGCATGAATAGCCCGTAAGTGGTAGATTTTTTGGGGAGTGATTGTGATCTTTGGTCGTGATGACCGCCTTCGTTACACCTTTTAAACCCTTCTAGCTCCTGCTGTGATAAAGGCGAATACAGATGCAATGTTCTGTTATTAAAGTCTACCCTCTTATCTAAGTATTCCGGCAGCATCGTGGGCATCCTGTTTAGGCAAGAGCAGCAGCAGCCTTGCCCGCGTCATGGACGGGAGGGTTGTCAAGGGTAGTCTGCTGGTCTGCTTGTCATGCCCACCTCTCGTGTTCTTGTTTCTGTGCAGGACGCTTGCAGGTGGGTTACGTATTAGTCTAACACGGGCCTATCGTCTGCTAATCATTTAGGTATCAGCTGTCTTATTCTGTACCTTCAAGTACGTTCAGCAGTCAGAGGGACTTGTATAATTAGTTTTGTCGAGGACAGGAAGCCTGTATGTATATATGTACACTTAATTAAGACTTGTATTGAGGTTACCCCAAGGTTGAACTATTGGCCAGTCCCAGAATGCAACCCCACAGGAGTTGATTAACTCCCGTGTACCTAGTTACCGTTAGATGAACAGAGGCATTAGGTGAAAGAAAAGGTGCCCAACCACTTCTGTCCTTCCTGTGAATCGAACGCGGGATCGCTTAATGTATTAAGTGACATCCACCCAACAGTTTGGAAATTTAAGGTTAATATTGTGCGAAGCAGTGTGGAAGGCCTTGTATGTCAGTCAATAGTATAGTCGATATCACATTCCTTTAATTATGCCATCATTTGTCGGTGCTTCCGAAAATAGTCTCGCATAACTGATAATAATTCACTACGATGTATGGCAAACTACAATTAATAGTTGAATTTGTCGTCTGTTCGCGAGAATTTGTTTTATGAGGTGTAAAGGCTGCCGGAGTAGAGCATATCGTGCAGCTTCCGTCACACTGTTTAATGTGTGAGGATGGTGAGGGCGCCAGACCTTGCAGCGTGGATAACGTGTTCTCCAGCACCGCAGACTGTCCTCTGCTTACAACTCTGGCACAGGGAAGGATAGACACAGGTGTGTCCTTTCACCTGATGACCCGGTTCACCTAACAGTGAACTCTGGAGTTAGGCAAGTGATATGGGTTACGTACTGGGAAAGATAAGTACAGTTGATCCAGGGGTTCGAACCTCGACATGTCTAAGCACAGTTTTCCTGTCCCCGACAATGGAAATTATGCGCTGGAGATAGATTGACCTATTACTTATCATACCTAGAGTTGAAACTGTGTGTAGAGGTACACCTATAATTTCGTCGTCCTTTCTATCTCACTTTACCTATTCCCTGTTCTTGCCCTGACGATGTGGCCGGTGTACCAGTGTGTGTCCCCACACAATCCGGCGCGTACCGGACATAGTATAACACCCTGTTTATTACCACATCCTCTCCTCTACTCTCTCTCGCCTCCCTCTCTCCTATTTTCGTCCCTTGCCGTATTTTCCCACTCCGTCTGTTTTTTCTTTTGTGTCATTTAGTCTTCCTCCATTATACTCTACATTCCTATCATTTACTTCCAGTCGTCGGGGTCAGGAAGCCTGTCCTTAAGACTTAAGAAATCCCCACCTAGTCCAACTTCTAACCTTTACCCAGGATGCAACCCACAACTACCAGACTCGCGAGTACATACTTTACTGTTAAGTGAACATTTATGTGAAGGGGTAACGTACCCAACTATTTCTGTCTCGCCGGGATCCTTAGTGCGAGTCGAGAATGTTAACCAGTGTAATAGAGCTTCATATATTTTGCTCCCGCTCTCATTTTTCATGTATTTTTTTTATCTCGTCTCTAATTCATCTTTTTCTGCCTGCCTCCTTTCTCATTAGTTTAGCCACTCCCGTGTTATCTGGTGATACAAGAGGGGGGGGGGGCAGGTACCTGATTGCGACACAAGGGTAATTTTTTGTATTTAAATAAATTGTGCTTGCATTAATAACATATTACATATTAATATAATATATATATATATATATATATATATATATATATATATAATATATATATATATATATATATATATATATATTATATATATGAACCTACCATGAACATGAACACCAAAATCACGTAACTATTTATTCTACCCAGCATGAGATGAAGGACAAGACCGGAATATAACGATGCCAACACTGAAGACACTGCTCAACATAAAGGCCAATTACACTGGATTAATCTTTGTATGTAGATACGAGCTGCCTCGTATGGCCCAATAGGCCTTCCGCAGTTACCTCTATTCTTATGTCTTTGGTTTCACCCCCACATTTATCCCTTATGTATCCCCATGTTTTCACCTTTATTGTCTTATCACCTGACCCAGTGCGGGTATAAAATCAACCAGCATTGTAAAAACTCTTCACTTGAGAATGAACCATGGAGGTTCGAAAACGTGTGCAAATTGTATAAATAAGTGTAATACATTCTATAGTAATTCACCTCTTTTTTCTTCACCCTGAATTACGAAAATGAGTTTTGGAGAACTCCTATTTCAGCTAAGCCCTGATGCTAAGAAAATAGTTAAGAGGGATAGAAGCCCTAAATCAGAAGATAGTAAATACAGAATATGCGGTCATATTCATGAGACATGTTTAAAAGAAACCTGCTGCCAGTATACACCAAATAAATAAATAAATATATATATATATATGGAAAATCCACAGAGAAAAATGAAAGGAGGTAACGTTTCGACTTAGTTAAAGCCTTGTGTCAAACCAGATGACAAAGAAGGCTTTAACTAAGTCGAAACGTTACCTCCTTTCATTTTTCTCTGTGGATTTTCCGCATAAAACTGATCAGTGTTTTGTGATCGTCAATTGCATATATATATATGTATATATTATATTATTATATATGCAAGCATGCTCACATGTATATGCTTACAAGCATATTCATATGCATACAAACACCTAATGCATGCAAACAAGTGCACTTGTGTTGATATATACAACAAGCGCACTCCAGTGTATGTACCTTGTATGAATGCAAACATATTCCTGTATGTATATACTATGTATTCCAACACGTTTTCTTATGTACATGCATGCAATCCACTCCCAGACATAAACTTAACATTATGCATGTGAGCAAAGGTGGAACTGTTCCTTAAAAAGAATACCCAGTTCCGGTCATCCCCTCAAAATGTACCAACGATCCTGGTCACGGTCCATTCAGAGAAAAAGGAACCATGATTCGACTCGTCCTTGCATAAATATACAGCAAGTGAAATATTTAATTGAAATGAAATATGCAGCTGATGACACCAGAAATCAAGAATGTATAATTTTAGTAAATGAGTTAAATTCTAAATAATATAATTAATTCAAAATTAATACTGTTTAACAAAACTAGGAAAAAAAAATACATATAATACAGTACCAAGTTGAATACTTCGGTTTCCCTTCAAGAAGATTTGAATTTCAACATTGCTGTCACCAAGCCATGGTCTTTTCAGCCTGGACATTTCTGCAGATTGTACACAAATAACAATGATTTAAACTGGTTTTTTTCATGTATGTATGGAAGTGCTTGGGTGTATGTATTGAAATGCTTCTGTTTATGTATGGAAGTGTTTGCATGATTGGGCAGGATTGAGTTTGAAAAAGACAGAATTCCTGAAACTTGTTCATTATGAGGACCTTGACAAGGTAATTTTTCTTTCCAGGCAGGATCAAGGTGGAGACCGACAGTCCATTTTAAAGTTATGCTGTATTTGGACGTTCCTTAGTCCTTGTTTTTTTTGTTTTTTGTTACTAAAACTTCTTAGAAGAGGACTGCATGTTAAGATGTATTACAGTATTTACAAATACAAAATGCAAAATTTTCAATGTGATGTACAAATAAATTATGCATCAAATACTTAT
>WNGS01165523.1:19519239-19535945 GCA_020271785.1 Procambarus virginalis | reverse complement strand
TACACTTAAATCAGTGCGCTGAGCAACAACTTGGAATTCGAGTTAAGAGCCGAGTGATAAATCAATTACAGGTAAAAAAATATTAGGCCACTCACCATGAGGCTTTCTGGATTTAAAGTTACAAGGGTGAATACAACTAAGATTTTAACCAATTATTTTAAGATTTTCTGAAAAAATATTCAGCTTGCTCTATGATTTGTATTTACAAACTGTAAAACCTAAAAAGTTATAAAATTGTAAAGCCTAAAAAAAATATTAAATCAAAGTCTGAGAATTGGCAACTGCACACCATGTCAAGGGTTTAAGCAAGGAACCCAAAGAGGAGGAGGATGAGAGACAGGAATCCAGGACATTACAAGTAATTTATAAATAGCCTTACTTGCTTACAGGCACTTAACACAAATATATAATTGATGCATTTGTCTAGTGCAATGGGCAATGGTAATAATTATCAAATAATCATTGTTATTTACATTGCAGCGTTTTTTATGCTTACTCTTTATTTGATTAGCAGTTTTACAAATATAACATTTATATCCTCCCTTTTTCCAATTCCCTCAAGGTCTCGGTACCATGAATTCATCACAGACTTTATGAACTACCCCCACAAGATTACCTTATTTTCCTAACAAGTATGTACAGTAGCAGATTGTCTACAAATCAACTACCAAAGAGGCTATCTATACAAGTGTAATTATGGCAAATTTTATAATACATATGGTTGGTGGAAATCAATATACAGCAGGTTTATCTTTGTTATTACAAAACCATGACATCATGCCATTAAATGGAGCACCTGCACATTCAATTAAAATTAAAAATTAGCCATGTTGCACCATAGATAGCAAATTGGTTGCAAATATCTAGCGAGCTACACCAAACTGTGATCATGGATAATATCAAATCAAATCATTATTCAGGTAATAATCATACATATGTAAACAACTGAGCTGGATAACCTCCCTGCCTCACCAGTTCTTTGCTACAGATTATATACTGTACCATGACAATTTAATTAGTTTGGTACATTTATTATGCAACTCCTCACCCATCCTGAAAATGGTGCAAAAAAATTACATTACTGTTGCTAACATTGCAGTACACGGTCACAAGACAAGCAAACAAGACACCGACAGTGACAACTTATAAACAGTGCACACTTGGGATGCAGTACCTGACTGGAATTTTAGGATTCCCAATTAAAAAAATTGAAAAATCCTCAGGAACAATGTGGGTGGGGAGGGGGACCCCTTGACAAGCCGCTGGTTTCCTGTGCCCATCGAGGCCATTAGAGAGATGGTGGCCTTCAGGTAAATGGGATTCCGAATAAAACACATGGACATTTCTTTAAATTATGTGATAGGGTTGTTATTAAACTTTTTTTTAACAGTCAGTTACTGTATATAGTGATATTTAATGTGAATACTTTGGCTGACAAAGTTTATTATTTTTTTTTTTTTTTTTTTTTAATAGACAAGAGTTTTTACATTTTTGTAAGAACTTAAGAACTTGTACTTTAGCAGGTGAAACAAATCATAGGTACTTTCTGCTGTGCCTAAGCCTAGCAGCAGTAACATACAGAAGTTTGCTTTCTTTATTGGATGACAAATATGCAGCACTACCTGCAATAGTAGTATACGTTAAATATTAGATGGAATAGTTAATGAATTTTTAACTTTATCCCAAGTCTACTATATTTGGCTTTAGTTCTCTATACAGAAAACTAAAGCCTCTGTCTCTTGTTTTCAAACTGCTTAAAAATAATGCAAGGTGGTAATCTGCACCCGCCTTGGCAGCACAAGCTTTAGCCAACTCTTAAATTCTGTCATGCATGTCGAGGCCAATACAGGATGGAATACATAGACTTTATTCAAAACTGATTTTATTATATCCAATGCTTCAGACAAGTGTGTTACAATAATGTTTAAAGAGTTGAATGCATAGAGAAATTCCCACCACTAACTACTAATCTGCAATTCTGGATACATATACTTTTATATGTGCAAGGTGTATGACAAAAGTGTCTGGAGATTGGTAATACTTCACACAATGTACAGTATAAACATGTTTTAGTTAAGAGGCATCAGTACATTTGGCTTTGAGCAGGTCTTAGCTCATGGAGAGCTACTAAAACTGACCCAATCAGGGGTGAAACTGTCTGGCAAAAGTTTGCCCACTGTGGTCTTCATGTACTGTTTGTCAGGCTTGGCAAGGTACACTTCCCAGTCTAATCCAAACTCTGCCAGTACCTGCCTACATGCACCACATGGCCCCACAAATTTGTCACCCATCTCTGCTGTGATGGCTATGGCTTCAAACTTGCGGTGGCCCTCCACTATGGCTCTGAACAGGGCTGTTCTCTCTGCGCAGTTGGTGAGGCCATAAGATATGTTCTCTACATTGCAACCTGTGATGATCTTGCCATCATGGGTGAGAAGGGCAGCACCCACTTTGAATTTGCTATAGGGACTGTAGGAGTTCTTCCTCCCTTCTAGGCTGGCATCAATTAGTCTCTCCAGCTGTTCATCTGTAGGAGAGGATATTTATTATTGTTGAATATTACAAAGGAAAATTTAGACCATTTAAAAATACACAGTATATAGACAGTGGAGCCTCCTTACGTAAATAAATCCAAGATTTGAAAGTGCATTGACTTGTCACTTCCTACAATTGCTACTCATCCTGGGTATCTCCACTTTCTCCCTGTAGCCCCCTGGCTTCAGCGGGTAGGCAGTTCCATGGGTTTATAACCCTATGGCCGAAAAAAATTCATTTTTTCTCTTCTATACTGTAGCATATAATAGTATGGATTAACTAGTTTGAGTTTCACTGTTGTAGGTCTACTAAATTTTGCTATTATCGGCATATTACAGCCCTCAGGTAGGTTTCAAAGGCTTGCCCTAAAGTTTCAAAGGACATGGATTAAGATGGCAAATTCCCTTTTTAATAATTAATAATAATAACAGAGGGTCCCGGTAGTACAGTCGGGTTCGTTTTCGACGCACAATTGAGCATTCCGGGTTCGAACCCTGGGCGGGACAGAAATAGTTGAGAGCATTCACTTTCACCTAGTGCTCTTGTCCATCTAGCAGTAAGTACATACTCAAGACTTAAGTCAGCTGCTTGTAGGGTTGCATGCTGGGCGGGGTCAGTAATACGGCCTTGTAGGGAAAGGGGGTTATACAAGTTTAACGTGTATGAATACACTCTGGCTTCCTGTTCCCCAATATGACTATTATTTATAACAAGAGGGAATGCTTTGGCCAACTCAGCGATATCAACTATTAGGTTGTCAATAAGGGATAGGATCCATAGAGACATCTCTTGGCTCCATCACTGATTATTTTAATTATCAGACAATTATTTTTAATTTAGAGTCCCCGTGGCGCAGAAGTAACACTCGCCCCGCCCTTCACGAGCGCTTTGACCTGGGTTCGTATCCTGGCCGGGGAGGATTGACTAGACTTCAATCCTTAACTGTAGCCTCTGTTCACCCAGAAGTGAATGGGTACCCGGTTAAATGATTTGGCGGGTCGTATTCCAGGGAAAATTAAGATTAGGGACCTGCCTGAAACGCTATGCGTGCTAACGGCTGTACAAGAATATATAAGAACTTTTATAATTACATCTGTGCCACACTATACAAGGCACTTTACATATATGGCGAGTCACGCTGACTAGTAACTGCGTGACTCGGATGTCAACTTTTGACTTGTATAGCGACTTTTGAGCCTCTTGTTGAATCACTTTGATATAAAAAATATCGATATGTATATGTAAATGATTGTGTGTGCGCTAAACCAAAACCTAACTAAAATATACTATCATATATAATGTACGTAAGTCTTTGTGATCGTTGTTGCACGTACATGTGTGTATATAACATTAAGAATTGTGTAACTAGCTTCAAAAGATTGTCACTTGCTTAGCTAAAGGAACATTCCCTAAACAGATTATGTACCTCTGAGACCCTTTCCACCGCAGCCCACGGGATGGGTATGGGGTGCACAGTAAAGACAAATTGAATTGCTTTGCTTCAAACAAGCAGTACGTCGCAGTTATGTATCGAGGAGTCGAGTGCGATCAATGATAATAGTCACTTACATTGTTAATTGTAAGTGTCAGCTTTTGAGACACACACACACGGTATATTCGTTTGAATGGGAAGAGTATTACAAACAACTCTGTCTGAAGATTGATTAATGAAAATTTAAAGTCACCCAAGTGGTGGCAAGGGCATGACTGGCCCGTAATGCCTGAAGAATTGTTTTAGATTCAGCTACTCTGAACAAAAAAGGTTGTGCATCTGAAGAAGAGTGGTCCAGTTAATTATAAAAGCTTGATCGTCACCCAGAATAGGAACCACCTCTCGTTGTCTCAATAACTGCACTTCCGGCAACTAATGGTGTAGGGAACTGTCAGTGTAAATAGTTTAACGAGAGAGGAAGCGCTCTGCTGCTTCTGAAAAATAATTAGGCTTTAGCTAAATAAATTGTCTCGAAATGAAATAAATGCCAAACATAATTTACGTGACGCGGTCTTGAATAATTTATGCCTATAATAAAATTAACTCGCCTGATAATTTCTTGTGCATCTGTGCTGTGGTTGCATCGTTGGCGGAGGGTCCCACTTGTTGCAGGGTGGTGCTCATGGTGGCGGCGTGGCAGGTAATGTAAGCTGCAGGCGCGGTGACGGCTCCAGGTGGCTGGTTGCCCGCTCTCCACCACAGCTCCTACCACACTGGCCGCTGCTCCCTGATACAGCCACACACGGTACCAAGGGCATGTCTGTCCGAGTCAACATTACGGCAGTTCCAGGTAAATGTTTGGTGTTGGGCTTTAAAATTATTAGCTTCTGGAGGGTTGGTAAGGCAACACACGTGCTTACTGATCAACCTGTAGCAAGTATACTTTAGTATACAGTACTTTAGTACTGAGCATAGTCCTGACTAAAGTAAACTCTCACTTTATATACACCATCGAGAAGCTGGGCACACATCGTGTAGTATTGCGTTCATATTACTATTCAAAACAATGTGTGTACAAAGAAGATAGGAGTAATGTACAATTATGGAGACCGGACTCAGGCGTTACACAAACTAATGAAGCCACTGTTAGCGTTTCCGACAAAACTTAAAATAATTTTGAAAGCAATGTTTAAAGGTGTGAAGGCGTAAACACTTCATACTAAAAGAGAAGCAAGATAACAAAACTTGGAAAGTTAAAAAAATAGCAAATAAATGCAATAAACGGTGATACTTCAAGATGACAGCCATGACTATTACTTGATAAAGTAAGTAGCTCTACCAACAGTACAGTAGTTTATGGTAATAATTCACAAGAAGGTACAATGGGTTGGTGAGATTACATAATTCAATTTCTTTCTTTATTATGCACCCCATACCCATCCCGTGGGCGGTGGTGTAAAGGATACAGAGGCACATAATCGGTTCAGGAACTGAACCCTCTAGTTCGTTTAGCTAAGCAAATAACAATGTTTGACGCTAGTTACAAAATTATCAATGTTGTATACACATGTACACACCCTCATACATACATGTACATATATATATACGTATACACATATACATACACATACATATCTAATCACCCACACAAATACACACATCAAGAATCTTTGTCACAAGTGACACAAAGAGGTGTCACAAGTGACATTACAAGAAGCTCACAACAGTCACTATACAAGGCACTTTACATCTATAGTGAGTCACACAGTTACTAGTCTTGCTGCACACCTACCCAACTGGGCGGCAGCTTTACAGTCATGTGCATGCATTACCGACAGTAAGCAAATTTTGGATACTTCGCTAAATTTCGGGCAGCACAACATTGTGAATGAAGTACTTACACATTTCTTGGACACTATTGATGGTGTTATCTCTAAATTCCGCAATTTTTTCACATTCCATTATATAATGACGCAAAGTATGCGAATAGTTCTGCTGACAGAGTTTACATTTAGTCAAATCTACATCAGCAGGTGTTACAAACTCCCAGAGGTACTTGTAGCCGAGCCTAAGCCTAGCAGTGGTAACATCTAGAAGTCTGCTAACATTATTGGATGACCCATAGACGTGCGGTTCTTCATGCATAATAGAATGATGATAGATGGAGTAACTGGTGTGAATTTCACTTTGCCTCAAGCCTCCGAAATTTAGTTGATGTTCCTGGGATATTACTGCCCTCAGGCTGCTCAAAGGCAGTCCAAGTTGGTAATCAATTCCCTCTTTACGAGCAAAAGTCTTGGCTAGCTCATCAGTTCTATCATGCATTCGGAGACCATATGGGAAGGAATCCACAGGAGACAAACTTGACTCCATCATTGATTATTTCACTATATCTGTGTCTAGCTTCAGAGATAAGCACGTCACAGTTATGCCTTGGGGAGCTGAGGGCAGTCAAGGATGACAAGGAGTCGCTTACAATTAGCGTGTCAACTTGGATTCATATACGCGCTCTAGTGCAAGGATTATGGCAACCATTCTGTTTGAAGAGTGGAGGCCCAGTAAGATTGGTATTTTTACATTCATGCAAAGCCACTAACACGCATAGCGTGTCGGGGCAGGTCCTTAATCTAATATATCAGGTAGATGAAAGGATACATTGTAGCAAGGGTTTATATCAACAAATAACTACAACATAAGTTGACAGAGGTGATTACACTGGTAACGATGTAGTGCATGTCTTAAGTACAAATATTGGGGGTAGTGGGTAGTACAAAATAGTGTTAATTTGAAGCACAAGGTAGGAAACTATGAGGATACCTTGAGGTGCTTCCGGGGCTTAGCGTCCCCGCGGCCGGTCGTCGACCAGGCCTCTGGTTGCTGCACTGATCAACCAGGCTGTCAGACGCGGCTTCTCGCAGCCTGACGTATGAGTCCACAGCCTGGTGATCAGGTATCCTTTGGAGGTTCTTATCCAGTTCTCTCTTGAACACTGTGAGGGTCGGCCAGTTATGCCTCTTATGTGTAGTGGAAGCGTATTGACAGTCTCGGGCTCTGATGTTGATAGAGTTCTCTCTCAGAGTACTGTTGCACCTCTGCTTTTCAACGGGGGTATTCTGCACATNACAAGCGTGACCAAAGCTGCAACTCAAATTTTTTAATAGGTTAAACAAATTCAAATTTGTTCAATCAGATCTTTCAGTGATAATATCCCACCTTACTAATAAGCAATTCCAACATATTGAATCATTTTTAAATCATAAAACATGCAACTATGCATGTTAAATGCATGCAACTATACTACATGTATTGTATACATACTGTAAATGATTACGTGTATTATATACAGAAATTTATTACATACTTCTGGCAACACACCACACGGCTAAATATTGATGGAGGTCTCAACAGCCTTCCAACTTACCCTTGACAGGGTACTAGGCTTCAGGCTATTCTTATGGCATTGAAAATAAATATTTATTTAATATTCTGATAAGAAATCAATCAATGCCATAACTTAGAATTTAGTACTGTACATTAAATTCTGAGAAATGATCAACTGTTGACATTGTCCCAGACAATAGAAACCAATTATTTGTATATTGTTACCCTGTATATTATACTTATTTGGTGCCAATGATTTAATTTGTAAAGTACCCGAGTAATTCTAAAATAATCAATGAATTTTCCCTCATTGTAAACCAGCAGCCCTTTATGCAGTGGTATATTACTTACCCCAAAATAGTGAATTAATAGTATAGATCTCCATCATACCAATCTTGGCTCGTTCAAGGGACGGCAACTGCAATTTAAACAGAAGTACTGTATTTAAAAAGGGAACTTTCCATCCCAATAATTTGAAGGAACCATACAAATTTACAGTTAGCATTACCCTGTTTCCCTCTTTCATGGGTGTAGTAAACATCAGCCTTGAGATAAAAATAATTAATTTACCTTACTCTACACCCCATATTATCCTTATGAAGAAACTAGCACCATGACACTCCAGTACAACACTGGGTACAGCAGTCCTTCTCACGAGATGTAACAGACCACAAACACATTCAATCTTTATAAACTTCTGCCACTTAGCCCTGTCCCCCACAACATCCTATTTGCTGTTTACATCCAGTACACCATTATTACAAGTTTGCAAGTACAACAAAATTGGCACTCACATTAGGCTATAATGATGCATCACTGTATCATTAGCAAATTTGTTATCTAGATGTTCTGATGATGCGTTAATCATCTGATACCAAATTGTATCACTAACAACTGCTCCTGTGTCATTACAATACATAACGTGTCAAATATCACTTAAAAAATGAGGGAACCTAAAGGTATCATGCAGTTTTTCCCCATTTGCTTAAATCAAAGCAGTGCATGCACCAGGAATTCCTTTATGTGTGCTTAGCCAATAAATGTACATTTAAAGTACACAATACTGTGTATACATTGGCACATGCTTAGTTAAACAAAAAATTGCATGTGGGGCATAACAATGCACATCACTATTTCAACAATATTACCATACAGCAGTCTGATGAACACAAGGACCTTTGAGTCAGAGTCTACCAGGCACAGAGCTGCAGTTAAAAAAAGACAACTAAACCTTAGAAGTAATCAAATGAACCTTTGACTTCAAGGGAAAGTAATTATTCAACTGTAAAAATCTCTGGTGTACCGAAATTTGCACTACTCTATCCAAGCATAGAGGCCTTCTCTTCAAGACATATCTGCTGTGGAGAAAGTTTAATGCCAGGCAATAAAATTCATTTCAGAGTCAAGTCAATCCTCATACCAGGAATGGTCGAGGGCCACAGGGCTAACAAGACTGCAAACCAGACATGACATGGCTGATCTCATTGAAACTTTTAAAACATTGAACAATTAGGAAGATATTGATCCAGACCACTTTTTTAAAAGGTCACATGTAACACATACAAGGAGCAATGGCTTCAAGCTCAACAAGCCACAATGTAGGACAGAAAACAGATGGTTTTTCACTCAATGGATTATAAACCTATGGAACTGCCTACCCACCGAAGCCATAAATGCTTGCAGTTCAAAATCTAGCTGGGAGAAAGTCTAGAAAAATAGGGGTGACCTTTGAACATTTTGATAAACTACGATAAGCTCACCTTGTTGAGCACCTCGTGGTACGGGTGAGAGATGAGGGGAGTGAGATCCTTCTCCAAGGAATCAATGATCTTAAGCAAGTTCAACATCTTGGGCGCCATCCCCGGGGGGAAGTCCCCTTGGCTGACAGCTTCCCTGTGGCTCGTTTTCAGCTCCATATTTTGCTTGATCCACGCACCACTTCTTCTTCTTATCCGCTCACTACACGCGGCGCAGGCAAGCAAGGGTTACTCCTGCAGGTCAGAATATACAGATCACAGTGCTGGTGACGGGGACGTCCTTGTGCTACCTCGCCTCTGTGTTGACACTCATCAGCTGGCTGATGGGACAGTCATCTTTCAACTGTATTTAAATTACTGTATTATTCAATGTCAAATCATTACTCCTATATATACATACGTAAGTGACTACAAAAAACATTTATGTAATTATTAAAATTACTAATGAATCATTTGGGTATCCAATTTCATTACTTTTATTTTTGTTTTAAATTTAAATGTTACATCTATTCATTAAGTCGCAGTGGAGTTTCGTTTAATAATAAGCATACTAATTTTGTTTAAGAATTTGCGATTAAAGATGACACTCGATCATTTTGTGGTACAACTCACATTTATAAATGATTCTTGATGTGTGTATTGTGTGAGTGATTAGATATGTATGTGTATGTATATGTGTATACGTATATATATATGTACATGTATGTATGAGGGTGTGTACATGTGTATACAACATTGATAATTTTGTAACTAGCGTCAAACATTGTTATTTGCTTAGCTAAACGAACTAGAGGGTTCAGTTCCTGAACCGATTATGTGCCTCTGTAATCCTTTACACCACCGCCCACGGGATGGGTATGGGGTGCATAATAAAGAAAGAAATTGAGAAATTGAAATAGGTTGTTGATAATAACGTCATTTAAATTTGTTTATTGGTACGGCTATTAACACATATTACTGTGTGCTCAGACTTTATTATAAATTTTATTGCGTTTTATTGATAGGTTTCTAGAGGTATTGTTAGTAAATAAATGGAAAATACACGTGCTTTGTGAGATGTAAACAAATATTAGGGAATTTCTGAGTCCGGGAAAGGCTGGCTCCCCCACCATTGGTCGTCTCCTTAAGCTGGGTGTCGCAGGCTAATCCGGATTCATGTGTCCTCTTTTTATAGCTGGCTCGTCTTATAATCTGGTAATGCGTTTAAATAAAAGAAGTGATAGAAAATAGCTACTTGATATTTATAAATTTTTCAGAAATATAAGTAATTTTGAATTACTGTAATTTAAGAAGCGACATATATTTTTTACTTGTAATCCGAGTGGCCAGAAGAACACCTTCCATCCAGTATCTGGATTCAAATCAAATATATTGTACAGCAAATATTGAGGATTTTCTCTAGCTGACGTGTTATAACACATTTTGGTGTTTCCTAAAAGTTTTCAAACACCAAGTGCTATTAACAGCATACGAATATTACGACAGATTCAACTAAACAATGTGATGCATGTTTTTGGTACATGTTTGTGTGGTCGGGGAGGCGCGGGCCCCGGAGGCTGGGAGTGAGGGAAATTCTGTGGTGGTGTGTGGGGAAGTCCGGCCAGGATGGAGGCCACCAGCGCCAAGGAGAAGGTCGTCGCCAGCATGAAGGCAGAGTACATTGAGCACTCCATTGAGGTCACACACTTTGCCGCGTAAGTTTCGTAAATGAAAGCCCGTGGGAAAAGGTGCGAGCTTCGCGAATATGACCTTGAGTGAGCATGTCATCTTGTGATAACTCCAGCAGCAGGTGGTTTATTACGGCACTTGAGCTCAGTCTACAATCAACTTGTTCACAAGTTTAGCTGGATTAGAATAGGTTAGATAATTTGTAATATAACGTAATGATATGTATCTGTAGAATTTGTTCACCTTCAAAGATAGCCATGATTTTCTAGGCTTTCTGGAGAAGTTAGTTTTGTTTAGCCAGAGTAGTAATGTCTGGAAGAGTTTTGGTTAGAATGGGATACTGTATCTTGGGTTAATAAGGTCGAATATTTAGGAAAAGCCAAAGTCCAAAACATTGGTTATTCCTTTGAGAAAAGTGTTATTTTCATTATCTAGACCAGTTTCAAATGCAGCCTGTGAGAAAACATTTATTGTAAAGGGGGTAATTATGGAGATATTAGTAGTTGAAAGATAATGGCATACACTATGATTAACATGTTGATATTCAGAGCTACAAATATTGATGAGTAGGCATATGTCTAAGAGTTCAGACTTTAATATAAGCCTCTGTCAAGTTACATAAAGTAGTGATTAGTTACTACAATGAGTATATAGTTGACATAAATGCTTATATTTTATGTGCTAATACTGTACCTATAAAATGTTGTAATACTGTATGTGTTACTATAGGTCTGACATAGAGACACAAGGTCTCGGCATGACGGGTCTGGAGGAAGCAGCAGATGTGCCGACAGAAATGACTGTGTCAGTGGAGGAGCAAGATCCAAATGCTGGAAGTTTGGAGGTTATGGAGCTTAAACATTCTATAGAGAAGAAGAAGAAACGAATACGAATTTACAGTCAAAAGTGAGCAAAATGAAAAATTTATTTTCTTTGATCAACAATTGTTTTTAGTTTGATTTGTGGTTGTCTAATACAGTACATACAGTACAGTAGTTAAAAACCTAGCAGAAAACATCAGTAAAGCTCTTTCATGACACCCTGAACAATTACATCGGTGATTACTTTGTTCTACGTGAATTTTGTAAATGGTTTAACTGGCAAGTGCACTTCAATAATAAAAAGCGAGCCCTTAAATGTGGAACATAATACAGTAATATACATCACAGCTACCATATTAAAGAAACAATCTTGCAACAGATTAAAAAAAAAGGAGGACCTCTACCAGTTATTGAAAGCTGCACAGCTAGTTGCAGCTCCAGTAAAATATCTATACAGCTCAGTTAACTCACACCAAGACAGGCTCAGTGCCACAGGATAACAACTCTGCAGACAAGACATGACATTTTCAGTGAGTTAAAAAATAACTCTGTTTCAGCGAGTTAAAAAATACTGTACTGCGGCAGTATTTAGAAGACATTAACCCATACCACTTTTTTAAAAGGCACAATGTGACTTGAGACCAGAGGCAACAGTTTTAAGTTCATCAACTGCAGTGTAGGACAAACAATAGGAGATCATTTTTTCACCCCATAGGATAATACACTCATTGGTATCACCTGCCTGCTGAAGCATTAAAGACCACAACAGCTACAGCTAAAAATACACATTGAAATGCTAAAGTTTATGGGCATTCCATAAGCCACTGGCTTTCTGTCCTTGCCATGGCCAATAAAGATATTGGCCATCGATTAATTAGGTATTAATTTAATTACTTGTAATTAAGTTAGGTATGGTGCACAATAAGCTAATTACTTGCTTAGTTTATGTAGCAATAAACTAAGCAAGTAATCTACCAATGCCATAGATAATTTCAAACTATTAATTTTGTAGACAAAAATATTGCTTTGTTAGGCTGTTATTTTATCCCCTCTGTACAAAATTTAATTCCTCTGAAAATTCGTCAGATTTCGAAAGGAGTGGATGCAAATGCGAGATTTTCATGGGTGGCTCTCAGAGGGAAGTGGTCCAGATCGGGCATACTGTACTGCATGTAATAAGGAACTTCTGGCTGGCAAATCTGAATTGTTAAAGCATGCTAATGGAAAGAAACATAAAAAGAGATTAGCCGAGGGTCACATGAACATGACGGTTCCTGCAGACTTGTCCAGTGTCCTAGATGAAACCGGAATGCCTCATGTCCTGGTAAGATAGACAAAACTGCCTTCATAAACTGTACAATTAGATTAAATTTGAATACTGTCCGGTATTTTTCTTAAATACATACTGTAGTAATAATGAAAATCAAGGCTGCATTTGTAGTCACTTTAGTTTTAATTTTCTTCAGCGTATTGTTGATTTACGAAGTGACACTGTGACACAGCCAAGCAGAGAAATGAAAGAAGCCATGTTTGATGCTCCAGTGGGAGATGATGTGTTCTCGGAAGACCCTACAGTCAAAGGTTCGATCCTGTTTACTGTACTGCATTTGTAGGAATTATTTGGAAGATAATTCCTATTTAGAGAATATAGAAGATAACAATGGGGCCGAGTACTATAATAAGGAATTTAGGACATCCTACCTTACTGTTCATGTTCTAGTCCAAGGACATAATGGAACTTACCTTAAGGAGCTGAATTAATTGCAGAGAAAGGCACTTTTTACATACTGTAACAGTGTAACTTCCAAAATATTTACATTTTCCTATCAGCTTAACCCTAAAGAATTCTAATTCAACTTGGGTTTTCTTGTTTTCTTACCATGAAATTCTGATTGACACCATATGCTTATTCTGAGGTGATAATATTTTGTAAAGTTTCACTATTTTTTCTTATTCTTGTGGTTACAGTTGCTTGTTTTGTTTCACATTACTGTACTTTTCTGGTGGGTTTTCTCAGTTTTGGGTGATCTCTGATCTCAAAGCTTCGTATGTAAAGCCAGATTCTGGTACTGGCTCTCAGCAGGTTAATGTGTGGGGTCAAGAAGCCTGATGCAATTCCAAGACTTGGTTGTTTCATTACATTCAACGCTTGATTTTTGTCTCGGTGTTCTTGGCATAATTTACTGCCTTTCTTTTCATAATAAAGCATTGGAGGAGAAAGTTGCCAGAATGTTGGAGAAAGAAGCAGCTCTCTTTGTTCCCTCAGGCACAATGGCTAATCTGATATGTGGTAAGTATACAATATAATAGTGTAATTGGTTTTACATTAACTATTGTTCTACCTTACTCTCTAAGTAAAACAATTGTAAATGTATTGTTATACAGTAATCCATCTTCAATATTGAGGAAAGTTATCCTAAGCATNCATTACTCGTGTTACAGCTGGTCTTTTGATGAAATGGTGCGGAGCATATATCCTCCAAATTGTCTCAGCATTTTAAAGTTCCGATGAGATCAGCCCTGTCGTGTCTGGGTAGAGTGTTGTTAGTCCTGTGGCCCTCAACCGTTCCTGTATGTTAGACTCAGCTCAGGAATGATTTTTAGTCGCCCGGCGTTGAACTTTCTCCAAAGCAGCTATGTTTGTCTGAAGATGCGGTATCCATGCTTAGATACAATAAATATATAAATTTAAAACACGTTAGCCTCAAAGGGAGAGGGAGGACCTGCTGCCTGGGTCAGCTTCTCCTCCATATCAACCTACCCTGGCTTTGCGCCCTGGTGAGGCCACTCCAGACCAGGCCAACACCGGTGAGCAACTCCATAGTCTACTGAGACTGATGCTGCCTACTACTATACTAGCCTCAAAGGGTGATACTAGAGCTCAAGGTTGACATAGTGCTCAAGGGTAAGTAATGCGGTGAGTGTGTAATTACCTGAGTGTCCTACCTAGATATGTCTATATACCTGGAGTGGGTTCTGGTAGTTGAACTCCTAATGGCGAACTGGAGACCGTATAGTGACCTGTGATACCTTCGTCCAAACAGCCTGTTGCTTAGAGCAGTTCAGTTTTTACCTACCTGCGTTAGGTGAGAACTGAGATTTCACCTAACTTAGTTCTCACCTAACTGTGACCCCCGGGGTTGAGCTCTAGCGCATGAAACACAACGTGACAGGGAAACATCTGTGATGTTCACCCACGCGACATCCACCACAGAACAGTTTCCAACAACTCCAAAAGGAGACGACAAACTACCTACAATAAAACAATCGTATAACCAATCTCTCATAACACAAGACAAATTTCACTGCGCGGGTTAAACAACAATACTCAACGCGCGCGCTTGTGACTAAATTTCACATCACATGACTCACAAATAATAATAATGATAATAAAACCGACCACAAAGTAAGAACCTGCTCAATTTACCGTCTGTCACAACCCCACCAGCTGAAAACAAGATATAAATACACACCGGCATTGAGACAACATAAATAGCGTACACGTGTGGATGAAGGTCGTGAATGACAAATGTATACTACCGACCCTCTTCTGGCTTATGCTGCGCTGGGTATTACCTAAGTGTAATTACCTGTGTAGTTACAGTGAGAGCTACGCTCGTGGTGTCCCGTCTTCCCAGCACTCTTTGTCATATAACGCTTGAAACTACTGACGTGTGTGTCAGTACGTGTGTGCGCATGGCTGTGTGTATGTGTACGTAGAGTATGTGTTGTATGTATGTGAATGTGTGTATGTGCGTGTATACTCATCTACTTATAGTTGCACGACTCAACTGTACAAACCTCTGGTGCTGCCCCTCTCGGACAATGCATCCAAGCATGGAGACCTCACCTTCAAAGGACATAACTGCTTTTGGAGAAAAACTCAACACAGACCGACAAAAATCATCTCAGAATTTTGTCAATTCTCATACCAGGAACGATCGATGACCAGAGGACTCAAACTCTACAATCCAGACGTGACCGGGCTGATCTCATCAACACCCTTAAAGTACTGAACAAATTGGAAGAGATTCATCCAGAACACGTTTTAAAAGTTAAATGTAACTCCACAAAGGACAACAGCTTCAAGCTCAACAAGCCAAAATGTAGAGAAAAAAAACAGATTGTTACCCTAGGCTAGTAAATCTACATAGAATCGCCTATCCACTGAAGTCTTAAAAAATAACACTCATACAGTTCAATTTTAATTGAAAAAATCGAGGCCGCTAGAGATGTAGCCCTTAGGTAAACTCAATCAAATTTAACAATTCAGGCATTTAATTACAGTTTTACAAAGCCAGTGGCGCATTTTGTTTCCTCTAGAACACGATCTGTTAAGACAGTGAGGTCTGTTATCCGACATAGGTCCTCTGTGTGGGTCGAGTTCATAATGCTATCAGTCTTCCACTTTCATTGTGTATATTATTGGATTGTTAAACACATGTTCATATTGTTGTCTGTTTTAAATATAATATGTGTGTGTGGTGTGTGTGCGTGCTTGCGTGTGTGTGTGTGAGTGCGTGTAAGCCGGTGGGCGGGTTTTTGGCTACCTGTGGTTGTATCATCTAGTGGTGACCTTGTCCCCGTCGCCGCCGCCCACCTCTCCAAGAGTCAGTTCCCCGCCTCGCCTCTCCAGGTCTGCCGCTCCACTCCTCTGCTCTCCTCCCCCCGACTTCTGCTACGCCGACCTCACCACTTCGACATCTGCTTCTTCATACTCCAGTTAAGTGCGTCTCCCCAAGAGAAAATGTGTATTGCGAGCTCAAGGGTTGCTGCTGCGTGAGGGAGCTCCATTAACTTACTTATGATTGAGACTATTTCGTATTGCTGTTTGTGGATATTCAATGCCTGGGAGTGGCAATTTGATGTCTCAACTCCTGTTGCTGTTTGTATTTTTGTCCTGTCCGTTTGAATAAGGAAGGGACGAAGATGGGGATGCTGTCTCTCACTTGGAGAGAAGAAATGGGTAGGGATGTGGATTCTTGTTTCTTACTCAAGGAGATAGCTTATTTGTTTATATTGATTGTTATTGTTGCGCCGGCTAAGCTATTAGCTACCCCATACTCATGAGTGAGCAAATGGATTATAGAGGGCACAAGTGCAGTGGGTTTT
>WNGS01165523.1:19489656-19511766 GCA_020271785.1 Procambarus virginalis | reverse complement strand
CAGATTAAACCCCTTGCTACAGTGTTTGGTGCATTCACAGTTGTGCACGAAAGCCAATTTTGTCCTCGCTGCATCCATAACGTTGAAAATTATATTTGTATGCAAGCTGTAACAATTGATATAAAACAGTACAGCTTAAGATGCCATGTATTGATGCACTAGCAAAGATGAAACTTTAAGATACCATTTTAAATGAGGTGATATTCAAGGGTGTTATGCTATTTGGAGATGTGACAGAAAAATTAGAAAAGGTGGAGGGTTGCTGTAATCTTAAGGACTGATTAAAGTCAGGAAAGGAAATACTTGGCAACCTACGAGAAGTTGACAATGTCAATTGGAGCTGGATGACAAAAAAGAAGGCCTTATAATGATCATAAGAGGTTATTGTAAAAGCAGATAAAGAATAATCAGTTGTTGAAATTTGACTTCAACTTGAAACCAACAGACTGTGAAGCCTACAAAGCAAGAATAGAGGACTTTTAGACCAGCCAATTTGTAAACTTCATCCCGAAATCTCGTGTATCAACATGTGAAACAGGCCATGAGAATAAGAGAAGGGGATGTTCCAACATTGCTGGATTTGGTATTTGCCAGGGAAGAGGGATTTGACATTCAGTACCTTCCTCCATTAGGCAAGACCAACCATGTTCTTTTGGAAATCAAATATGCAATGTGTTATAATCTAGAAACTGGAGGGGGAAATGGCAGAAAAACTTTATTTCAAGAGAGGACATTACGGGGAACTGAGTTAAGTTCTTTAATGAACTTGATTGGAAAGATTTGTTATGGAAATAAATGAGATGCATGCCAAATTTTAAGAGATGTATGATGAAGGTACAAAAAAATTTATACTGTATCAAGGTAGAGATGCAGAACTAGAAATGAGGATTGGTTTAACATAAGTTGTGAGAGAGCCAGAAAACAAAAGACAAATGGAACCAATATAGGAAGAGGTCAAACCTGAAACATACCAGCAATACAAACAAGTAATGAACAATTGCAAGACAGTGAGGAGGCAGAAAGAAACATTGAGATTTCATTCCGACACAGGAAATACCACAGCGAGGGTTTCCCAAGAGGTGCACAATGACTGCAGGAGGTATCAGAGGCTACGGACGAACAGCCACAAGGTTCCGCGCACAGCTGACATCACTCTCCCCACCCATGCAACAGCGCCCAGTGATCACAATCTCTACCGGAAGGCTCACTATTATGAATATTAAAAACATAAACCAGTACTTGGCGATACTCCAGTTGGAAACAAATGAGGGAAAAGATGGTGCAGAAATTTGGAATACATAAAAACCAATATGGTAAGTCGGAAAGGGAAACAATACCCAACACATGAACAAGACATAAATGCATGAAGGCATCCGTGCATTGTTCAACGGACAATGCATGGAGGACTACCTCTAAGGACAACCTTAGGAGGACGGGCTGCAAAAACCACCGTAAATGCAACGATGAGGGTACGAAAACATATATGAGCAGAAAAGGAAACGAGTCTGTGAAGATGATAGAGGCAGAGAAACAATAATAGCACGACGTACGCAGCCTCGCAAACTAAGACGGTAGCCCGACAGTGTCTTGACGCTGGGAAATCTTAGGAGGACGGGCTGCAAAAACCATCGTAAATGATCAAGAGGCAAGACTTGTCATGCCATGTGGAGGGTGACAACATGTTATGGCAAGTATGACAGGGTTTTATGAAAAGTTTCAAGAGGTCTTTGAAGAAGAGTCGGAGATCTAAAATCAGAGGAAAGCACGAAGGTTTACTAAAGGGATTATCCCACGACTACGCTTAGGTGACAAACTGAAGGAGTTGGATTTGTCACTTGTAGAAAGAAGTTAGACGAGACATGATTTAGTCATACAAATACTTCGTGAAATAGATAAGATGACCAAAGATACTGTGTTAGATCAATAGTTCCCAACTAGTGGATCGCGGAACCTAAATTTTGAGTACTTGTATATCTGAATCATTGAGAATTAGCAAGTATCTTGATTAGGCATTTTTTACTTATGAAAGTCAGACATGGGTTCGCAGGTCTTTTGAGAATTAGAAAATGCAAGAGAAACAAATTGACATTAAATAGGTAGAGGAGCCACTAAGATGTGAGGAAGTATTTCTTTAGTGTCAGAGCATCGAGTAGAATGATTTAGGAGGGGAAAATAACAGATGATTCGTCCAGTCAATCTATTAAAAACAGATATGCCAAGGGAGGAAGTGGTAAGGAATCACTGCATTAATCGACAGTTTGAAAAAACATAGGCGTGAACGTGAAGCCTAGCCCGGCGCGCTCCTCGGAGTAGCACCACTACTTCCTCGTAGCCCTCCCTTAATTTCAAGGGTTCATTACGAGAGGAAGAAAAGTGAAATCTTAAGTAATAGCCCGCAGTGCTCACCTTGGTAACATGACAGTGAAAGTGGTGGCGGTGGCCCTGACAGACTGTGTGTGTACTCACCTAGTTGTGCTTGCGGGGGGGGGGGGGTTGAGCTCTGGCTCTTTGGTCCCCACCTCTCAACTGTCAATCTAACTGATGTACAGAGTCCTGAGCCTACTGGCTCTATCATATCTACATTTGAAACTGTGTATGGAGTCACAGTTTCCACATCACTTCCTAGTGTATTCCATCTGGTAACCACTGGCACTGAAAAAGTTCTTTCTAACGTCCCTGTGGCTCATTTAGGTACTCAGTTTCCACTTGTGTCCTCTTGTTCGCGTATCCCCCGTGTTAAAGAGTTTATCCTTTTCAATCCTGTCAATTCCTCTGAGAATTTTGTAGGTTGTGATCATGTCCCCTTACTCTTCTGTCTTCCAGTGTCGTGAGGTGCATTTCACGCAGTAATTCATGCCTCTTAGTTCTGGGACTACCCTAGTGGCATACCTCTGAACTTTTTCCAGCTTCGTCTTGTACTTGACAAGATACTGGCTCCATGCGGGGGTCGCATACTCCAGGATTGGTTTATGCGGGGGGGGGGGGGCCGCATACGCCATACTTTTTTCTAATTTGAATTGATTTTTTGGTCTTACATATGTAGTATACAAGGTTCTGGATGATTCCTTACACAGGTTCCTGAAGGCAGTTCTGATGTTAGCAAACCTCGCATACGCCGATATTATTTTTTTATGTGGGCTTCAGGAGACAGGTTTTGTGTGTGTGTGTGTGTGTGTGTGTGTGTGTGTGTGTGTGGTGTGTGTGTGTGTGTGTGTGTGTGTGTGTGTGTGTGTGTGTGTGTGTGTGTAGAGCTTTAAAATCTAAACACTATATATGTAAGTAAATCTTGCGACATGTTGGGACTTCAACAAACGCTATCACCCACACGCAACGAGTTGAAGAAAATAAGAGATAAATACTCTAGGCACCAAACCTACAAAACTGAAAATGACTACATTTCGGGTCATACTGGACCATTATGAAATCGGCTTTAGAATGGCCCAGGGCGGACCGAAACCTCAATTCGTAATTTTCAGATTTGTGGGTTTTATGTCTAATCTTCAGCCACGCTATTGTGACTCGCCCTCTGTATCCAGTGACAGGCTTCTCTTAATTTTGTAACGTACCCAACAGGTTCGTAATAGATATTACGAACAGTATTTTAATCTCACTTTAATATGTCACTAATCTTGTGCTTTCAGTGTGGACCAGATCTTGAACTATAATTAATAGATTATTATAGTAAATAATACAATTCAAAATAATTCATTGTGTCGGGGGACAGCCAGTTTATACATATAGTACACAGGCTGATTTACCCGAGAGCCACTAGCTCTAGTGCCCTCGACGAGGACTAGAAGCCGGCGGCTTGTCGAAAGTCCCCCCCCCATTTGCCTTGATGAACTTTTCCAGTTATATTTTGAAATTCAGCACAGTTTTGGCAGTAACGGCTTCGGCGAGTAGGCGGTTCCATGGGTTAATAACCCTGTGGGTGAAAAAGCAACTGTCGCAGCCATGGTTCCCGTCCACTGCTGGGTTCACCTGAAGGTTTCCTCTGCTGGGTACACCTGGAGCTGCTATGCACGATAAAAAAAACTCCATTGAAACTCCGAACGCACGTAACTTTCACTTAAATCGGTGGCACTCGACGAAAATCCCACAAGGTGTCGCTGAACATTATCAAAATCCGCGCTGAGATCAGTGTGCCTCGCGATTTATATCCGGCACTCACGCCAACACATTGTACCAAACACTATTGCCCGGAGACTTGAGGGAGATTATTGTGCAGAAGAGGCACCGTGCGGCTGATCCATCTTCAGATAAGGTCTGGGCCGTCAGCGCTGCCTACACCAGCTACCTAAATGGCGCCCGGGACATGTGATGGATGGCAGTCGAGGCAGCACAACATCAACCAAACACTAAAGCTTTCTATTACTTCAAAATCATTTAGTTAAAATACTTACCTTTAGCAGTAATAATTTATGAAATTATTTTTAATGCAATCGCTATCAGTCATTAGTTCAGGACAATGAATATCAAAATGTAGGTCAAACCAACCAGGCATAAGTTAATATAAAGAATAAGTAGAAACAAAGAATATATAACACTACAAAAATTTCAGAAGAAAGATAAAGACAAAAGAATATGCCCAAGCTAAAAACATGTGAAACTAAGATATGCCCTTTGAACAAACATAAGCTTCCGCTTAGCCATAATTTATTAGACATTATTAAATTTAACGTAGAAATTAGCGATTTAAATAAAGCTACCAATACACATGGGTTTTAATTTACAAAGCCTTTGTCAAATGTGAACATCTTTTATTTATCAATGGTAGCCTAACATACCAATTTTCCTCATATATGTTGTGGGTTTATTGTTAGGAAAATCTCATGTAGCCTATTCTTTTTGCAAATAATGTTTTATATTATTGCGAAGCATAAAATCACTGAGCACATGACTGCACAGTGACTAAGTATATAATTGTTTACTGCTGAAAATGATGTTCGGTGCTGTATACATGGAGAGATTAGCAATGAACGTGGCTGAAAATTAACACTCACACAAATATGGAAAGAAATTATGTGACGATGTCGTGATCCATTATCATGTCGTACAAGTGTTTAGAGCCATGTTGTTGCCAGGTGTGGTTGGTGGCACTGTAGTGCCCTTACCTGTGGTGACCCCAAGAGCAGTCAGTCCCTGCTCTCGTCTCCTGGACACCTCTATCGGAGCAGTCTTGGAGAGTTAGGCAGGCTAGTAGTGCACTCAGCTGGTCGGCCAATCACAGTTGAATTTCAAGCACTCAACAATCACGACCGTACGCAAAGAATTGCGGCACTGTGGCTTGTGTGTACTGGTGTGTGGCGTGCACGTGGCTGGGACGAGGAGCAGCTGTCCAGACGCACTACTCCCTGCCACTGCTGCCCACACACTGAGCACCGCCCTCAGAGCCTCATCCACCACCATACTACTTTGCCTCCAACCACCCAGCAGCATTACAAATTTGTACCCGTCATTTTTATTTGTATTATGGTTAAAATGAAACCGAAAAATTGACATGACCAGTTACAACAGACATTCCACATAACGTTTCCCATTGCCGGGGTCAGGAAGCCCGTTGTGCTTACCGAGGTTCCCCAGGATGCAATCCAAGATTGTTGGCGAACTCCCAGGCACTTATTTATTGCTAGGCGAGCAGAGCAACCCGTCTTTGAGAGACTAAGGAAACTTGCTCAAACGTTTCGCCCTTCCCGGGAGTCGAACTTTACGGGACAATTTGGTTAAGAGCCGACTGCGCTAACTACTGTAATACGAAAGGGTTTGATTTGTTTAGAATGAGTTTTATTCAAGTATATAGTATATCTAAGTACTATTCTTGGCTTCGATGGATTCATGACTGTTGATTTATTCCAGAGGTAAGCCTTTCCTGCTGTCTGTTCTATACTAGATCTAGGCATCTGTTCTAGACTAAAGGGACCTGACAGCTGAGTGGACAGCACTTCGGATTCGTAGTCCTGAGGTTCCGGATTGGATCCCCCAGTGGAGGCGGAAACAAATGGGCAGAGTTTCTTTCAGCCTGATGCACCTGTCACCTAGCAGTAAATAGTGTACCTGGGAGTTAGACAGCTGCTACAGGCTGCTTCCTGCTCCCTTCCTGTGTAACAAAAAGGAGGCCTGGTCGGGATCGAGCCGCGGGCACTAAGCTCCAAAATCATCTCAAGATAACCTCAAGATAAGCTTTCATTGTCGAGGCTTAATCTGTATAATCTATAAAACGTTGTATGTCGTGATGTGCTTGAAGAGACCTAGTCCTCTTTATATCTTGGTAATCGACGCAACTAAAGGATAAAGTTGAACCCGGGACCTCTCGGCTGTGACCCGACTGCGATATAGGACCCATGATAATATAGATTGCGTAGATTTTACTGTCTCAGATCTTTTGTTTTAATTATTCATGTGTAAATGTTCGCGTATATAGTTAAAAAAAACAACTTCAGAAAAGAAGTTAACAAGCAATGTCACATTCGGCTCTTAACCAAAGTTAACAAGCAATGTTGTTAACAAGTATACACAACAATGTGCTGCAACCCTATTATATATGAAGGATTACAAAGTATAAATAAAAAACTAGCTATAAGTTCATCTAATATCTCCACCTCATCCATGGAAGCAGGAGGGTCGAATTACATGAAGTGCGAAGCTGATCTATATTAGCCTGCATTGGCAAAATCTGGGTACATCACAAGAATATCTTCCAATATTCGTGAGTGTATGAAGTAGTTACAGAGCTGAACGTACCACATACCATTTGGTCTGAAACAATTGATTACAGGACGATCATAGACCGTTGGAGAGTGTCCCCTAGTTAGTTAGTCCTGTGGCTCCTCAATTCAGAACTATTGAAGTTCTGAAGGCGTATATTCTTTGGCCAACTCACTAGAGATGGAATCTACATATAACTATATGATCTGTAATCAGTACCTACTGATTACAGAGCATATATATATTTAACATAACAGAACATGTATAACATGTACAAAACATGTATATAATATGTACAGAACATATTAAATAAAGCCATTAAAACACTTTCATGAGCGAGAAAATACTTTTACCTAATAAATCACGTCATTTATTTTTAATTTTGCTATCCCCTATACTATAATAAGTATATTGTATTCATACAACACAAAAAATAAAAAAAAATAGTGCAGATGAATATAAATTCTGAGTTAAAAAGACAATTTGCAGTCCCCATTGCGAAGTGGTAAGACACTCGCCTGGCTGTTGTTTTAGATTCAGCATCTCAGAACAAGAAGTTGCAAGTGGTTATGGTGACCCCGTAGTGGACTGACCTGACACAGGAGCTGAGACTCGCTGACTTGCCTGGCGTTTCGCGAGTGCTTTGGCGGCTTGGTCTGGGTTCGTATCCTGGCCGGGGAGGATTGATTGGGCTCCAATCCTTAACTGTAGTCTCTGTTCACCCAGCGGTGAACTGCTGGGTGTTCAACTGCTGCTGGGTTGTTAAACGATTTGGCGGGTCATTATTAAGAGAAGCCTTACCACAGCTGGTTGTCCAGCAGAGAGAGAGAGAGCCCCGTTACCTAATGCCCCGCAACTCTGATGAACCCCTGGAAGAATGATAGACAGTTGGTGTGGGACTACACTTGCGTTTCAACTTTAGCCAACACCTACGTTGCCTTCAGTGCTGCACAGGCAGGAGGTGCTGCCAGTCACCGGGAAGCAGCCAAGTCACGTAAATACAGAGACCTTGATACCCACGACAATTTTGTCCCCATTGCCTCGGAGACACTTGGTGCCTGGGGTAAAAGTGCTGCTAGTTTTTTGAAGGAGCTGGGGTCCAAGCTAATTGAAACAACTAGAGACCCCTAGAGCCGCCAGTTTTCTCTTTTGGCGCCTTAGTTTGGCGATCTAGAGAGGAAATGCTCACAGCATCCACGGTTCCTGCCCACCATCTGAGGAGCTGGAGGAGCTATACAACTTGTGAAAAGTAACCTTGTACCCTGCATGTAACCAATGTTGTAACCTTCCTCGTGTAATGAAATTTTAAAATAAAATAAAGTTAGATATATATACACACATACTAAAAGAATAGGGGGTGGTAGGAGAAGAAAATATTAAAGTGTTCAGTGAGGATCCTCTGGGTACTCTATTTTCTTCTCCGATTCCGAGGCTATAGGTCCCTACACTTGCACCAGAGGTGGTACCCCTATATTATATATATATATATATTATATATATATATATATATATATATATATATATATATATATATATATATATATATATATATATATTATATAACAAATTAAGATAAATATATTAAAGGAACAATCTACTCAGCAGTTCGTGCACTGAAGAAGATTCAAAATCCGGCTTGAGACACCACATGCTCACGCGCCGCCAGCTGAGGCAGCCTCATACACAACAACTCTTGCATCATCGTGGAAGGAAAACCTGTTTGGCAATTGCACGAATCGCACAAGTACACTAATAGTAAGGTAAACCAGCGGCTTGAGATACACTGCTTGTTATGTAAAGCAACCGAGAGAGGCAATACAGTAGTCCCCATGGCACAGTGGTAAAGCACTTGCACGGTGCTTCGCGAGCCCATTGGCCGGGGAGGATTGACTGGGCAACAATCCTGAACTGTATGCCTCTGTTCACCCAGCAGTAAATGGGTACCTGGTTGTTAAACAATTTGGCGGGTCATATTCCGGGGAAAAATTATGATTAAGGATTGCCCGAAATGCTATTATTATTATTTTTTTAATTTTTTTTAATATTACTTGCTATTGGTGCTAGTAGCTTTACAAGAATGTAAGAACTCTTGTTGCATAAATCAAATAAAAAAGTAGGTAAATCAGCTGAATGGAGTAATGAGACATACCCTATTTATGATTGTCTTTACATTGTAATAAGAGGGACATTTTATTTTATGACAATTTCTTTTTGTTCACAGATATGTTATCGAGGATATTTATACGATGTGCCAGTCGTAAGGCTTTCATTCCTCCTGTCAACTTCCGTTATGCTTCTCAAACCGAGGAGGAACAAATGGAAGAATTGCCAAGAATTCAATATCCTGTTATTACAAATGAATGGAATAGAAATTATGGGAAAAAGCAGAGTGAAAGAAGATATGAAGAGAATGATTCCCATGCCAGGCCTGCAAAGTACAATAGTAATATTTTTCGCATGAAGTCGGCATGGATTGATAATAAAATTAACAATTTCCACGACAAACGTAAAAAAACATCCAAGTTGTTAGGAGATATTTATGGTGACGATATCCCAAAAAGAGATATTATTCGTATAAATAATGATCAATTTAATATTGAACCGCTCGGTGAAATAATTTATGGAGTATATCCAGTTCTTTTGCCCTTAAAGCCGAGCGGCGACGAATAAATTATATACTTTACAAAAAAGGATCTGAAATGAGAAACAAGAAATTCAAGAAATTTTAGAAATTGCACAAGAACGCAACATAAAATTGCAAAGTTTAGTTGGTGTACAGTTTAGATCACTCTTCCGAGGAGACCAAGTACACCAAGGAATATGCTGTGATGCTACTCGACTTTCCTTTGAAGAACTACAAATTGAACCTTCAAACAAAATGATCAAACCAGATGAGAATACGAACANCCCCAAGACCCTTCTAGACAAGGGGGTCAAGCTCTTCATATCTTCACTAATTAGCTACCTAAAGGACCTTGAACCTATTTCGAGTCTTTGATTTGGTTACAACTTTCTGAATCTGATGCAGGTGGCTGGTCTGACCTTGTGTCCTAGAGCAGTACTGAGCCAGTCTTGTCACTTGGGAAACTTCCACTGGATTGTGAGACTTCCAGACGGCTGTTCGGTCATTAATTACTGCACACACTCGGTTTGAGCTCATCGCACTGGAAATCATGGCACAGTTTATATAGAGCGCAGGAAGGTGGGGGGGGCGGTGCAGTGTCTGGGATAGGAATGTGACAGTGCAACGCCTGGGACAGACAGGAAGGAGACGGTACAACATCTGGAACAGACAGGAAGGAGACGGTGCAACACCTGGAACAGACTGGAAGGAGACAGTACAACACCTGGAACAGACAGGAAGGAGACGGTACAACACCTGGAACAGACAGGAAGGAGACGGTACAACACCTGGAACAGACAAGAAGGAGACGGTACAACACCTGGGACAGACAGGAAGGAGACGGTACAACACCTGGGACAGACAGGAAGGAGACGGTACAACACCTGGGACAGACAGGAAGGAGACGGTGCAACACCTGGAACAGACAGGAAGGAGACGGTACAACACCTGGGACAGACAGGAAGGAGACGGTACAACACCTGGAACAGACAGGAAGGAGACGGTGCAACACCTGGGACAGACAGGAAGGAGACGGTACAACACCTGGGACAGACAGGAAGGAGACGGTGCAACACCTGGAACAGACAGGAAGGAGACGGTACAACACCTGGGACAGACAGGAAGGAGACGGTGCAACACCTGGAACAGACAGGAAGGAGACGGTGCAACACCTGGGACAGACAGGAAGGAGACGGTACAACACCTGGGACAGACAGGAAGGAGACGGTGCAACACCTGGAACAGACAGGAAGGAGACGGTGCAACACCTGGGACAGACAGGAAGGAGACGGTACAACACCTACCGTCCACACCTGGCGACGCCCCAATCGCTCTCGCCAACACCAAGACCCATATGTCAATAAACAACCTCAGACACCTCAACCCGGTCAGATTATTCCAGGAATATCAACATAAAAACTTGTTTGGTTCACAACAATTTAATTTCATAATAAAGACATAATTAATAATAATAATATCACGGCCATGTAATCTTAACCGAACCCCAGTTGTAAACAGAACGATGGTTCGAGCAGAAGTGAACTCAGCCTAATTGCAGTTCCTTTCCTCTCATTTTGACAAACTTGGCAACAAAGAGCATTACATATATTTGTTTAAGTCCCGCCTAATTTAGAAGCTGTAAGGACAGTAATACTGTGATTCACGTTGTCTGTTTAGGAGTTATAGTGCTGGTTATGTGTCAATTATAGTGTCAAATTGACACTTAATGTCATTTATAGTGTGGTCTGACACTGCCATTTAGTGTCAAGTGGACACTTCCCAAAGCAGCCAGGAGACGCCACATCTGGTAGAGGAACACCAAAATATTCAGGTCCCAACATTTCCTCCGTTTCTATTTAAAATAAACTATTAAGAGCTTACGAAGAAGTAAATATTACTGTCTGAAGAAGACGCCGCCTTTGTCAGTTGACTTTTACAGCCACTGAGGCGCCAACACCTCCTTCACCGCCCCACGACAGAGTAGGCTCTGAGAGAAGTATACTATATACTTTATATATATAGTATACTTCTTTGCGTCGTCGTTACTCTATACACAAAACCTAACCTAACACAACCCAGCTGGTCTACCAGTGTCAGACCACGGAGGTCTGTATTTACAATATTTACTTTTTTAATCACGTGTTTATTTTTCGTGATTTACACACACACACACACACACACACACACACACACACACACACACACACACACACACACACACACACACACACACACACACACCTGGACAAGCTGCAGGAATGGTCGAACAAATGGCTGTAAGAGTTTAACCCAAGCAAATGTAATGTAATGAAGATAGGGGTAGGAAGCAGGAGACCAGATACAAGGTATCATTTGGGAGATGAAATACTTCAAGAGTCAGAGAGAGAGAAAGACCTGGGGGTTGATATCACGCCAGACCTGTCCCCTGAAGCTCATATCAAGAGGATAACATCAGCAGCATATGCCAGGTTGGCTAACATAAGAACGGCCTTTAGAAACTTGTGTAAGGAATCTTTCAGAACATTATATACCACATATGTCAGACCAATCCTGGAGTATGCGGCTCCAGCATGGAGTCCCTATCTAGTCAAGCATAAGACTAAACTGGAAAAGGTTCAAAGGTTTGCCACCAGACTAGTACCCGAGCTGAGAGGTATGAGCTACGAGGAGCGACTGCAGGAATTAAACCTCACTTCGTTGGAAGACAGAAGAGTTAGGGGGGACATGATCACCACATTCAAGATTCTCAGGGGAATCGACAGGGTTGATAAAGACAGGCTGTTTAACACAAGGGGCACACGCACTAGGGGACACAGGTGGAAGCTGAGTGCCCAAATGAGCCACAGAGATATTAGAAAGAACTTTTTTAGTGTCAGAGTGGTTGACAAATGGAATGCATTAGGAAGCGATGTGGTGGAGGCTGACTCCATACACAGTTTCAAGTGTAGATATGATAGAGCCCATTAGGCTCAGGAAACTGTACACCTGTTGATTGACGGTTGAGAGGCGGGACCAAAGAGCCAGAGCTCAACCCCCGCAAGCACAACTAGGTGAGTACAACTAGGTGAGTACACACACACACACACACACACACACACACACACACACACACACACACACACATATATATATATATATATATATATATATATATATATATATATATATATATATATATATATATATATATATCACAATATCACAAATAATAAGCATACTACGGAACATTCTGAGTGATAAACATCTGATGGACATAATGTTATATACTGTTTATCAAACGATTTAAAACATTAGTTTAATATGTAACAATTATTTAGTTTGATTTTAACATCCGTATGTACCGTAGACACACTGTATAGAGCAAGGTAGATTACAGCACTAACTCATAATTACTGCTGCTGTACAATCTTACCAGCGTTTTTTTAGGGTGGGGTCGGTAGAAATAGCCTAAGCTACTCTATCCCTTTGAGATGTATTTCTTTCTTGTCTCACTAAACATATTTGAACTTGAATTAGCATACCATTTTCTTTCCATCAATAGGCGTACTAACTACTGTAACCGTATCCATAATTTCACCAAAACTAGACTGTAAGTTGAACTTTTCTCAGTTTCGTCGTAAAATATAAAATCATGTCATTTTTTGCTTGCTTTCGCTTCGGGCATTATTGCCAACGTGTTCATGCATGGAGTGGCGACCCCGATGTTGCTTTCATTAATAAATCAACAAGTTTCTGTTCTTGCTGGTGGGTGGCGTGCTTGCGTTCACCACCCTTCCCCCCGCACACACAAGCACACAAATTACAGGCTGGGTCCTGGTTTGGTCATCCACTAATAGCATCAATAATGTGTCAAGGCACGGCAATTTCTCCTTTTACGATCTACCGGAATTGAATGTTTTCGTCTCGGTGTGTGTGTGTGTGTGTGTGTGTGTGTGTGTGTGTGTGTGTGTGTGTGTGTGTGTGTGTGTGTGTGTGTGTGTGTGTGTGTGTGTGTGTGTGTGTGTGTGTGTGTTCTTGTGTTTTATGATTATTAAGCCCCCCCCCCCCCGCCGACAAACCCCAAGCTAATCTGGTGACAAACAAAATTACTCTAATTTTGTTTCTTTACGTTGATGGTTACGAGTGGACTCCAACTGCTGCAGGATACTCAAGAACTACTCTGACACATTTTGAATGGTGTCATTATCCAGTCTCATGGCACCGGCCCCGACGCTCCCCAATTGTGCATGTGCTGAGTTCCCCAAGCACTTGGGCTGGACGGTAGAGCGACGGTCTCGCTTCCTGCAGATCGGCGTTCAATCCCCGACCGTCCAAGTGGGTGGGGACCATTCCTTTCCCCACCGTCCCATCCCAATTCCTTACCCTGACTGCTTCCAAGTGCTATATAGTCGTAATGGCTTGGCGCTTTCCTACACGGGAGACATCTCCTGTCCACGAGGCTAACCATAGCCCGTGCTTCTTGCCCAGCTCCTGTGCCAGGTAAGTTACGGGCTCACCATAGCCCGTGCTACTTGGAACTTGTTCCGAGTAGCTGAATCTATAACAACAACAACAACGCTTTCCGCCGCACCCCCTGATAATTCTGCAGTTACTCAGGCTGAGTACACTCTGGCCAGACAGTCTTGCTTTGACGTATCCTGCGACATGTTGCCTGAACACGTATTTCCTGTAGCCATTTCTCAGTCTTGTTTTTCTTGTTAATTTGGAATCATCTGCAAATGCAAATATGGAAGATTACACTTGCTTAATCTCTCAGTATAAGTCTCCTTTATATGCTCCATGTACATTAACCGTTATGGCTTCCGTTGTGCTTTCGAGGGTTGAACTTTAGCTATTTGCTTCCGCCTCTCAACTGTCAATCAGGCTGCGTATGGGGCTCCTGGTGGAACTGTGGCTAAAGGCATCACTGCAGTCAACCCTGCCTTGTCCTTCCTCTGGTCTCTGCTACAGTGACTTAGGCTTCTAATTCCTAAAATTATTTTAGGAATTACTTCAATTTTTTTTACCATTCCTAAAACCACACCAGTGACCTAATATCGAAATGTGTTCTTTCTTAATGTTTATATATTAGTTTAGGGTGTTATTTTAGTTTAAGAATTGTATATATATATATATATATATATATATATATATATATATATATATATATATATATATATATCACTTCCTCTTAAATTAAATGAAATTCAATTAAATTTTTATTCAGGAAAAGTACATACATAGATGAAGTTACATAATGTTGGATTTATAGATAGAGCTAGTACATACAATAACTAGAGCCACTATACGCATAGCGTTTCGGGCAAAACGAAATCTTAATCTTCTTAATCTGTTCCTTAATGTGAGTTTTAAAACTTTCATTTTAGCTTTGCAAGAACCTCGTGTGTCGTTACTGGAGACCGTCGTTGGTAGCCACGGAACAGGCGACTGAGAATGTCCGTCTGGCCATCAGTGTTAGCTGAATCATTGCAACAGTTGATTGTTTACACAAGGTCACTGTGAACAACGGAGGCATCGTTGACTAAGTCACTGTGAACAAGGGAGGCATCGTTAACAAGGTCACTGTGAACAACGGTAGGTCACTGTGAACAACGGAGGCATCGTTAACAAGGTCACTGTGAACAACGGTAGGTCACTGTGAACAACGGAGGCATCGTTGACTAAGTCACTGTGAACAAGGGAGGCATCGTTAACAAGGTCACTGTGAACAACGGTAGGTCACTGTGAACAACGGAGGCATCGTTGACTAAGTCACTGTGAACAACGGAGGCATCGTTAACAAGGTCACTGTGAACAACGGAGGCAGCGTTGACAAAGTCACTATCAACAATGGAGGCAACGTTAACAAAACACCGTTCAATAACGTCTCCAAACATTTTCAACACTTACATCTTCGACGGTAAACAAACAATTTATGATATGGTCCCGTGAGGAAACAAACATCCCGCCCGGGCTGATTTACTGAGACGAAACTCAAAAATAATCCTCTGAGAAGGCGGTTGTGAATGGTGTTTGTTGAGGGAGTGATGGTGGTGGTGGTGGTAGCGATGATGGTGGTGATGGTAGCCATGGTGGTGGTGGGGATCGTTGGTGATGTGAACCGGTGCCAACAGAAGTGTGGTGGCACAACGCTCGCCAACAATGGCAGCAAGAGCTGCTGGCCAAGAGTCAGCAGGTCTGAGTTCGGTGACCAAACCAGCAGTAGCCAGCCACACTAAACACCATCTTCACTCATACTAACACCACCACAAACACTGGACCAAACAACCTTAGCATTACAATATAATCCAGAATTTGGTCAAAACATGTCATACAAAACAATGAGAGAATGCAAGGACCCAAGAACTAGCGCATATCTGTACAAGGGATACTTTAGTTCAGTCTCTCCTGCTATTATCATCAATGTATTGATGAGTTACTCAGAATAATACAAACGTCATGTGGGAGATGGTTTCCTAGGCCTTAGCAGAGATTATATAGTGATATTACAGAGAATGCGTCACAATAGCCTAGCCGCAAAAAGGTACTCCAACCCCACACATGGAGAGAACGGAAAGTTTCGTCTTTCATCCAGGGAGCTGCTTTTAGGTATATTTTCAATGTTTTTTCTGTCCTCCTACACCTCAAGTCTCTTCCTCCCACCTCATCTCTCCTCCTCCCACGGTACCCACTCCCTGGCCCAATGATTACCCAACTAGGGTCCTGTAGAGCCCCTGGGAGGGGGGGAAGGGAGGCGAAAATTTGCAAATGCTTTCGAAAAAAAATCAACTTGCCACCTATTTTGTAACCGAGTAAAAAGATTCTAATTCTTAAGGTTTAAATAAGGTTGTGCGTCAATGCTCCCACTACCCACCTGCATGAGCGTCAATGCTCCCACTACCCACCTGCATGAGCGTCAATGCTCCCACTACCCACCTGCATGAGCGTCAATGCTCCCACTACCCACCTGCATGAGCGTCAATGCTCCCACTACCCACCTAAACATGCAACGCTGCGCTTCCGCCTTCATCAATCGAAGGGAGCGCTAACCACGACCAAACCCGAGCGTGTGGAGTCTTGCGTGTCACTACCACCGTGTGTGTGTGTGTGTGTGTGTGTGTGTGTGTGTGTGTGTGTGTGTGTGTGTGTGTGTGTGTGTGTGTGTGTGTGTGTGTGTGTGTGTGTGTGTGGGCGCACGCGCGCGTTTAGATGCCTTCCTTGTGGCTCTAGCGCCAAGCCCAATATATAGAGCGTCACTTGCAAACACTCCAGCACCAGCATCATCACCAGTGTTTGTTTGACGCTCTCTTGTTTGTTTGTTGGTGTGCCGATGGAACAATGGCGGCCATACAGCACATCTAGTTTTTCATACCTAGCTCTGCTTGCATGGTCAAGTTTAGTCTGCTGGGACCCTCATTTTCAGTTGCCGGCCGTCATATGCAATAACACCAGTTATTGCAACCTTTTCTGCAATCTCGACCTTCGCTTGCAACTATGTGTGAAATTATCACCCACACCCTCCCCTTCTTGCTAACTATTTTCGCTAAATAAATATGTCCTAACATGTGTGACTTTGTATTGATTTGAAGTTAGGCCTAGAGTTATGTATAGGCCTGGAGTTATGCATCTTTGCAAGTTTAACCAAGATTGTGTATATTATTACATTGTGGTATATAATGTAGGTAAATATTTACCTCAGAGGTCAGTCGTGAGGGCGTACAATATACCAGGCCAGTACTGACTCAACACATCAACTATGTGCTCTGTTTTAATGGAAGCATTTTATGTGTAAATCTTTACTGAATACACGCTGGTATTGCCAGACACGCAACAGAAGCACACCTGTCAACGCATGCCAGTGTTGCCACACACACTACAGGCGCAAGCTTGCCTCGACGCATGCAAGTTTTGCCAGACACTTAAGCGAGATTAGCATAAAGACAAGCGAGGCTTCGAATGCCTCGCATGTTCACTTAAGAAATTACAAGCCAACCAACTAAACATGTTATCAGAAAATTACTTTATGAAAATATTATTTAAATATAATTGAACCATGTTATATTAAAGTATAGTGAACACTGTAAAGACCTCAATTCCAGATCAGACCGATATCAAATAGTTCTATAATTATCAAAATATGCAAGGAATATTCAGTTGCAGAAGCAGCAGTTCATTGTCAACTGGTATTCAAATCAAGCCACCTTTTACGGTCAAGCCATCTAATGATTCTATCACACAATCATAGTTTATCTTTGCTATGCTATAAAACTACTGCAGAAACTTATTTTGAACAGCTCGCAATACAGAGTAAAGACTCTTAAAGGACATGGTCAAAAGAACCATGAACCATAACCAGCACTGAACAAGCGGTGCAGTCCAACATATACTACAAAAACAAAATCACCAACTTGCTCGTAAGAACTCTTCCCCCATCGTATTTTACCGTTCCCAAACCAGAAAAATATATGATTATGATACTTAAAGATACTAATGTTGACTGCTTTTATAGTCCACTTGGGTACTGGCAGCCCCAGTGCTCTTAATATTTAGGCAAGACAACATATCTTCCAAAGTGTCTGACAATGTATAAATAACAGGACTCTATTTAAGATCACACAATTTCTAAATACAGCCAGGCCATCAGAGATTAGTACCACCAGAATAGCTGACTAATTGCAACAAGAGGAGATTAGTCATAGCAGAAGTACTACACACAATGCACTCATATAATTGTCAACAGCTAGCTTACAGTAGCTGTCTTACCATCTACAAGACCAGGAGAGAACTACCAGTTTACGCTCCATCTACCACAGCAAACGACCAATGAGAATTCAGGACAAGGAGAGCCAGCGGCTAGTACCAAGAAATCCATACCCGACATCGCATGATAAAACTACTGGGAAGGAAAACAAACTCTGTTACATACTGGTTTATTGGACAGCCAGATCGACAAAAGTGTTCATAGATTTCAGATTATAAATGTTTTGTTTTCTCCGTCATCAGGACAAAGAAAAGTCGGGTTCACATGTGTAAGTACATAATAGGGACTATTGAAGTCAGTGACAGTTCGTATTAGGCACTATTCGAATCTATGACTAACAGACATGCTCACTCACAAGATCAACTTACCCAAATCACCATATTTAGGATTAACTTACAAAACCCGGAATTATATTACTATGTATTTTTCAAAAATAATAATACATATAGAGACACTGGAATATTTGTGCAAAAATTTGAACTTAGCGCCCTCAAACTATCTACGTTTTGTATGATTGGTTTCGAAGAAGCCCACAGAAAGAAGGCACAACACAATATCCTAGGCTTAGTATGTATATATATATATATATATATATATATATATATATATATATATATATATATATATATATGTGTGTGTGTGTGTGTGTGTGTGTGTGTGTGTGTGTGTGTGTGTGTGTGTGTGTGTGTGTGTGTGTGTGTGTGTGTGTGTGTACGTACATATTAGCTAGGTAAATAGTTTTAAACAGGAGGTACATGTCATCCCTTACGTCATCAGTAAGCTCAAAGGTATGTATCAGTCACGGAGCGCGTTTGTATCTGCAAGAGATCAAGGCCCCTGCCCTTGATCTGTGTGGAGGTTGGCTGCTCCAGGATGCCTCCAAGGCCCTTCCTCAGCATTTCTGAGAATGGGGGTAGGGGCGGCGATGTAGGTAATTAACCTCGACTAACTCCCATTTTAGCTAATTCCACTTGCTCCCTTCTCTTACACTGAAACGGTGCCTTCTTATATCTCCATAGCTCAATACCTGTAATAATTATCTAGCGTGAGTTGACCAAATCTGTGAATAGTCTTTAAGTTTTGCTATGTGATACTGTAGGAGTCCACGCCGGGGCTATAGTCTTGTAATGGGCTAAAACAGGCAGGTGTACAACGTCCCGAAGGCTTCTATGGCCAGACTACTGATGTGTGTCTTCGCCTAATTGCGACTTAAGAACCAATGTATAATCATGGGGCCCCGACTTTTAAGCCGTTGGTAGATTTCCAAAGATCTACATTTAAACTATGAATGGTCGAAACCTCAACTATCTCTTTCTTTAGTTTCTTATCATTCCTTCCTCCCGTCCATTCATAATCCTTATCCTGATCTCTTTCCAGTGCTATAGTCGTAATGGCTTGGCGCTTTCTCCTGATAAATTTATTACTCTTGCTCACTTCTCTCAGGCTTCCTGTATGACATCTTCCCTTGCCCTTTCCATGACTCAGCATGCTCTTCGAAATTGAAAAGTAGCCTCCTATATGGCATACTGTCAAGGACTTTTCTGGCAGGTTATACAAGCTCAGAGCTTGTAAAGCACCTAATCACCTTCAGTGATAAGTGCTTAATTGCACACTAGTTTCTTTATCAGCTATTCACCCTGTCAGAGTAAATGAGACAAATGCCTGTGAATGCATATGTGTATATATGTGTGTGTATGTATATGTATGGGTATAAAGTATATATGGAAGCTGATCAGAATTACATTTCACCTTTGTAAATGTACATTAATGACACTATGTAAAAGACACATCGAACACTTTATGTAAGGCATACGTAACTCTGTGTATTATGTATTTACGTATATAGGTTAGCTTAGTATTTAAAAGCACCGACTCACCTTCAGTGGTTGATTGTTCAATAAACCCTTGAAATATATGTTTAACACATCTCTGACCTGTCCATGGAGGACAGAAGAAAATGTATATATGCTGGTTAGCATTGTAAATGTGTGGCCACGTCTGTGGTAGAGAATAATAGTAAAAAAAAAAACTTTTCTGGCAATCTAGAAACATTCAGCTCACTTATCTTCCTCCTTGACCGCTGTTACCTTCTTGAGGTTATCTTGAGATGATTCGGGTTTTTAGTGTCCCCGCGCCCCGGTCCTCTACCAGACCTCCACCCCCAGGAAGCAGCCGTGACAGCTGACTAACACGCAGTACCTATTTTACTGCTAGGTAACAGGGCATAGGGTGAAAGAAACTCTGCCCATTGTTTCGCTGGCGCCTGGGATCGAACCTAGGACCACAGGATCACAAGTCCAGCCTGCTGTCCGCTCGGCCGACCGGCTCCCCGTTAGAAACCTTAGAGAAATATTGACCAGACCACACACTAGAAGGTGAAGGGACGACGACGTTTCGGTCCGTCCTGGACCATTCTCAAGTCGATTGTTAGAATGACCATTCTCACAATCGACTTGAGAATGGTCCAGGACGGACCGAAACGTCGTCGTCCCTTCACCTTCTAGTGTGTGGTCTGGTCAACATACTTTAGCCACGTTATTGTGACTCATCGCCTGCACTTAGAGAAATATTTAACATACATGCATTATATAATATAATATTATATATATATATTTCATTCCGACACAGGAAATACCACAGCGAGGGTTTCCCAAGAGGTGCACAATGACTTGCAGGAGGTATCAGAGGCTACGGACGAACAGCCACAAGGTTCCCGCGCACAGCTCTGACATCACTCTCCCCCACCCATGCAACAGCACCCAGTGATCACAATCTCTACCGGAAGGCTCACTATTATGACTATTAAAACATAAACCAGTACTTGGCGATACTCCAGTTGGAAACAGAAATGAGGGAAAAGATGGTGCAGAAATTATGGAATACATAAAACCAATATGGAAGTCGGAAAGGAGAAACAATACCCAACACATGAACAAGACATAAATGCATGAAGGCATCCGTGCATTGTTCAACGGACAATGCATGGAGGACTACCTCCTAAGGACAACCTTAGGAGGACGGGCTGCAAAAACCACCGTAAATGCAACGGGGGTACGAAAACATATATGAGCAGAAAAGAAACGAGTCTGTGAAGATGATAGAGGCAGAGAAACAATAATAGCACGACGTACGCAGCCTCGCAAACTAAGATGGTAGCCCGACAGTGTCTTGACGCTGGGAAATCTTAGGAGGACGGGCTGCAAAACCATCGTAAATGATCAAGAGGCAAGACTTGTCATGCCATGTGGAGGGTGACAACATGTTATGGCAAGTATGACAGGGTTTAATGAAAAGTTTCAAGAGGTCTTTGAAGAAGAGTCGGAGATCTAAAATCAGAGGAAAGCACGAGGTTTACTAATGGGATTATCCCACGACTACGCTTAGGTGACAAACTGAAGGAGTTGGATTTGTCACTTGTAGAAAGAAGCTAGACGAGACATGATT
Source organism: Procambarus virginalis (assembly GCA_020271785.1). NCBI lineage: Eukaryota > Metazoa > Arthropoda > Malacostraca > Decapoda > Cambaridae > Procambarus > Procambarus virginalis. The sequence goes on along the minus strand of WNGS01165523.1, from coordinate 19,490,254 downwards.
TAGTCATACAAAATACTTCGTGAAATAGATAAGATGACCAAAGATACTGTGTTAGATCAATAGTTCCCAACTAGTGGATCGCGGAACCTAAATTTTGAGTACTTGTATATCTGAATCATTGAGAATTAGCAAGTATCGGATTAGGCATTTTTTACTTATGAAAGTCAGACATGGGGTCGCAGGTCTTTTGAGAATTAGAAAATGCAAGAGAAACAAATTGACATTAATAGGTAGAGGAGCCACTAAGATGTGAGGAAGTATTTCTTTAGTGTCAGAGCATCGAGTAGAATGATTTAGGAGGGGAAATAACAGATGATTCGTCCAGTCAATCTATTAAAAACAGATATGCCAAGGGAGGAAGTGGTAAGGAATCACTGCAGAATCGACAGTTTGAAAAAAACATAGGCGGAACGTGAAGCCTAGCCGGCGCGCTCCTCGGAGTAGCACACTACTTCCTCGTAGCCCTCCCTTAATTTCAAGGGTTCATTACGAGAGGAAGAAAAGTGAAATCTTAAGTAATAGCCCGGCAGTGCTCACCTTGGTAACATGACAGGTGAAAGTGGTGGCGGTGGCCCTGACAGACTGTGTGTGTACTCAC
>WNGS01165523.1:19474094-19488656 GCA_020271785.1 Procambarus virginalis | reverse complement strand
GTTGACAAGGAAATAATGCCAAAGAGGAAGGTGAAGGAAGGAAGGTAAGGGGTTAGGGGAAGGGAAGTAGAGGCGATGAAGGGAGGGGGAGGGAGGATGGTGTGCCACAGTCAGGCCTCAACACCGGCAGCAATGTTGGCACAGGCACCACACTCTCCGTGCACAGGCGAACACACACACACGCTAAGCTGGGTGAAGGAGTACCTTCCTGGTAGGTGCCAAAGAGCCACATTAAGAGGACATAGATTTCAGAACTGAGGTAATGAGTGGAGTACCTCAAGGCTCAGTACTAGGACCCATCCTGTTCCTATCTTACGTATATGACCTCATAAGAGACAGAAAGCTCATTCTCATCAACGTTTATGCTTAACTAATAAGAAGGACCAGACCTGAGGACTTTAACACATTGCATGACGAACTAGACTCTCTAGAGATGGTCTGATAAATGGCTAATAGACTCTAACCCAGACAAAATGCAATTTATGAGGAGGAATGATCGAGGACCCAAATATAGAACAGAATGAAGGGAAGACAATTTTCCACCTTAGAAAATGAATAAGACTGGCGAGAAGACACAACCCCACAACACCAGTGGCACTATGTACTTAGCACTAACTACAGTGGCACACATTAACGGCTAAATTATCAGCAGAACAACGTTGACGGTCTGACCAACCACGCCGCAGTTCCCTATACATAAATATACACACATCTTGATCAATATGCTGAAAACAACTGCACATCTGCGTAGAAATCAAAACACAATTTATAAAAGGTTATATATTTATAACTTAGTTTACACAAAATGTTCCACCTTATTCATATGAGAAAGTCATATTAATACCACAACACGTGGTGGTCATATATCGTGATCAATTATAAATATATAATCTAGATTCAAAAGCTTTATTTGCAAGACTCACATTAGTATACAGGAGGGCTCTCAATACATACATACATACATAAATACATACACACATATACATACATACATACATACATACATACATACATACATACATACATACATACATACACCATTTAATGTACATTCCATGAACCATAGAGAACTAATTTAGCATGCAAGTCACTCTTCTTGCCAGAGATTAATTAAATACCTGAGAACTGGCCGCTTGCCCTCTCATACCTCTTTACACACACACACACACACACACACACACACACACACACACACACACACACACACACACACACAGGGGCCAGGTAGCCTGGTGGATAGCGTGCAGGATTCGTAATTCTGTGGCGCGGGTTCGATTCCCGCACCCGGCAGAAACAAATGGGCAAAGTTTCTTTCACCCTGAATGCCCCTGTTACCTAGCAGTAAATAGGTACCTGGGAGTTAGTCAGCTGTCACGGGCTGCTTCCTGGGGTGTGTGTGTGTGTGTGTGTGTGGAAAAAAAATAGTAGTTAGTAAACAGTTGATTGACAGTTGAGAGGCGGGCCGAAAGAGCAAAGCTCAACCCCCGTAAAATACAACTAAGTGAATACACACACACACACACACACACACACACACACACAGGGAGTCAGGACCTCACCACATTTCAGGAAAGAATCGGGGGCCAAATATGATAACAATATACAAAATACCAAGGGGAGGAACTGACAAAGATTAGATATAGAATCAATATTCCAATTGAAGAACAGTCGATCGAGAGGTCATAATTGACAACTTGAAACACACTTCGCATCGTAAATGATTGCAACGGATTAGATGAAGTTTTCAAAGCCAATTCGACACAGTTTTAGTGAGCTCGGAGACCGACAGGACAGTGTGGAACAAGTGACTTACACAACTTTAGTAGTACAAGCTCAACCAAATATATATTCAGGGGATATTTACACATGTGCAAACATTAGCGGTTATACATATAATTAATAGAATATGCAAACGATGAGTCTCTATAACGTGGGCTCGCAATAAATCATATTTTAATAGAATATAATTTACTGCGAAAATCATCAGTGTGTGTGTGTTTGTACTCACCTAGTTGTGCTTGCAGGGGTTGAGCTTCGGCTCTTTGGTCCCGCCTCTCAACCGTTAATTGACAGGTGTACAGGTTCCTGAGCCTTCTGGGCTCTATCATATCTACAATTGAAACTGTGTCTGGAGTATGGTGTGTGTGTGTGTGTTAAAGAATACATATCGATGACAGAATATAAGTTACATATAAGTGGTCATGTTAGGCTAGCAACATGTTAGAAACGTGTGGGTGGGTGGGTGAGTGGGTGAGTGGGCAGCAGGTGGGTGGGGCAAGCGAACACAGTGGCCGAGCACTATGGCACTAGAGGGAATCGAGCCAGAGCCAGGAGGGAAGGGTGGTGTGAGTGTGGGGGCTCGGCTGCCTTACCCGGAGGTGTCTCTGGCAACTGTACTCCTGCTGGCAGGCTGGAACGCTTGCCCCTCCCACCTGAAACATTAAACAAACCACATGTATACTGAGCCTGCGGCTGGTGACCTCCATACTGCTCCCGAAGGTGACGAGAGAAGGGTCTTAGCGCTCAAATGGAAAGGTTCACTTCGTTCCAAACACACAAATAAAGTGAGATTACAGAAAGATGTCACAGTTTCAGGGAAGTCAATGATAAACATGGAGAGACACAGAGCCCTATCTCTGTGCCTTCCTTATGTCGCTACAAAAAGATTATCACGTCTGTGTCACGAGTTACTCTGGCGACTCTAGGACTGACATAGTCTTCTCTTGTGTATTAGAGGGACTGGTTCCAAATCTACACACGGAAATAACTCCCCATGAGGCCAGGAGGCATGGCAGGAAGTGCAGACTAGCCTGTTGAAAATCAGAGGTGCCAAAGGTACGCTAAGAGACAATTCTGCCAACATTAAGGGACCAAGACTTTACAACACTCTCTCACTATCCATAAGTAACATTACTGGCCGACCTCTCACGGTGTCCAAAAGAGAACTTGATAAACACCTCCAAAAGGGATACCTGACCAATCAAGCTATGATTCATGCGTCAGACGGGGATAAGATCATAACGTACAAGATACTGAGGTAACAAAACGAGGGGACACTGGGGGAAGGGGAAAACACACACATGAGCCAGAGAAATGCAAGGAAATACTCGTCGTATTCAGTCAACGGTGAACACGCGGGACGATCTTGAACCAGAGGCGGTGGAAGCAGCCACCATTCATAGCTTTAAGAGCCTGTCACTATACCCGAAAGTCAGGTGTATAGATGCACCAGGTACAGTAACTACTCGTGCCTCTGGCGCTGTACAACCAGGTGCTCCGGGTAGATGGGACTCGACAGCCAGGGAAGGCAGCTCATCTAGGGGGAAAGGAGAAGCCTGATCTCAAATCTCCGCTGCCTCGAGGCCACACCCACTTTTAGGACGGGCTTCAGGAGTCAACCTCGAGGAAAAATCCGGAGCTGGAGCCCCGAAAGCAGTTCGTTGCTGACTTTAACCACGTTCTGGCAGCTCCTGCGACGGCGCTTGAACCAAGCGAATTGGCGTTTACCTTTCCATTGGACTATTTCAGCATCGTGGAGAGGGGGGGACCTGCTGTATGGGTAACAGCTTCTCTATACTAACCTACCCAGGCTTTGCGCCCTGGAGAGGACACTTAAGCCTAGACAACCAAAGCGCAACTCCATAGTCTCCCGAGACTGCAGGCTGTTACTATTACTACTACAGTAACTATGAGGTGGGACCCTAGAGCTGGAGCTTGACCCGTATACAGACCTGAGCACCGCCAGGTACGCACGCGGCGTACATACAAAACAAGAAACACGAGCCCTAAATTAGAGAAACAGCAAACATTTAAATCCAGTAGAGACGGGTAAACATTGTGAACAACATTACTTCTGACACAGTGATGGTGTTCACCGCCAGATACTCGTAAATGTTGATAGTTTATTGAACACTGGCGATGTGTGTGTGTGTGTGTGTGTGTGTGTGTGTGTGTGTGTGTGTGTGTGTGTGTGTGTGTGTGTGTGTGTGTGTGTGTGTGTGTGTGTACACTCATCTAGGTAAGCTTGCAGGGTTGAGCATCTGCTCTTAAGCCCCGCCTTCCAATCATCATTAGCTCAAAGCAGAGACGTTTCACTCTTTTTTTACCCCCACCATATTTACATTTACAGCTGTGAGTCGAATTGGCTTCAACAACTTCCTCGTCTAGTCCGTTCCACTTATTTACGACTCACGGTCTAAAAGTTCTTTCACAAATCCTTGTGGTTCATCTGTGTTTACAGATTCCAGTCATGTCCTCTCACGTTCTACTGTTCGTTAATTTGAACATTGCTTCTATAAGTACTTTGGCAATCCCGTTAAGTATCTTGTATGTCGCTATCATGTCCGCCCTATTCCCTCTTTCCGCCAGTGTAGTGAGGTTCAGTTCCCTCAGTCGTTCTTCATAGCTCAGTCCCCTTAGCTCAGGAACGAGTACTGTTGCATATTTTTGGACTTTTTATAGTTTTGCTTTGCGCTTCTTTAAGTAGGGGGGGGTCCATGCTGGGGCAGCATACCCAAAAATAGGTCTTACAATGGCTGCATACGGTAGACACACACACACACACACACACACACACACACACACACACACACACACACACACACACACACACACACACACACACACTCCACACTGTGGTGGAGGCTGACTCCATACACAGTTTCAAGTGTAGATATGATAGAGCCCAATAGGCTCAGGAACCTGTACACCTGTTGATTGACGGTTGAGAGGCGGGACCAAAGAGCCAGAGCTCAACCCCCGCAAGCACAACTAGGTGAGTACAACTAGGTGAGTACACATACACACACACACAGACACACACACACACATTGCTATCCAAACACCGGACTATTAAGCCCTAACAAGAGCAACAAGCGGACGACCCAACTACGGAAAAACAGCCCCGACATTGGTGCCCTTAATCAAGAAAAGCCTAAATGCACATGAATATTTTTGTCAGTATGGTCTTGGGAGTTATGGGGGAGGTGAAGCTGGCATGCCGGGAGGGTTACGAGTCTTCACGGTGTCATAAAGACCTCTGCCTCGGCCGTAACTTCTCCTGGCTGGTCCCATTACTGCACGTGGTGCACGACGTCTGTGCACGATGCTCTAGTGCTAGGGCAAGATGTGGGGATGATGCAGTGCCCGGTGTACTGGGCATTGCAGTATACCGGGGTACTGGGGTAGCTATCTCTCCTGGTACTCTCAGCTACCCCATCACGACCTCTAGTTACCATCAAGACGGGTATCGTTTTAAGGGTATCCTGAGCTTGTCGTCGCCATCCTCCAGGGGTCCTATTTGTACATTACATTCCCGTGTGTCTTGTCAAAGTATTTACCAAAGCGCCAGGCAGCGGGCGAGCTCTCCTGCACGCCCTCGCCAGAAAACAACAGAGGCTAAGCCAGCCAATAACAACATGCCGCCTACGACTTCCCGAGATATCATTGGCTCAAATTTTTTTGTGACTAAGTCAGTGTGACTAACGACTTCAGGGCCCCCCCCCCCCCCTTGCCAACTTGTCCATCTTTCAGTGTTGTTATTTTTGCCAGCGAGGGCAGACCAGCAGGGGCTTTGCCCGACACCAGTGGTGGCGTTGGCCCCTTCCCCATCTTTCTTCACCTTGCATCATATAGCAATGCTCATGTCATAATAATAGAACGTCGCATTTTGACGTACACTCTACCCAAGGCCAAACATTGCCGTACTGGAAAATTGTAGCGGCTCGCAAAATGTATTTATTTATAAACAAGAAGGTACATTGGGATTGTGAGGATACATAGCATAGTAATTACATTCTTGTAAAGCCACTAGTACGCGCAATGAACAACCATATATGAGTACAGTTTTCTGTATTAGATTTATTGCTAGACGTGACCTTATGTGGTCCATCTGGAGACCTTAATCAACATAGTTAATGGTCGTACTCTTGGTGAGTGAGGTGCCATAATGACCACAATGTCTGTCTTGTAATGTCTATATAATAACCAGAATCCAAATTTTCCTTTCATAACTCCTATTTTTAACACTTGAGAATAAATATATTTCAAGAATTATTCACTATTAAAATTATAAATTAATTTTCAATTTCTTTTGACATACAATAAAATCGTTGAAATAATCGTAAATTTAGAAATTACAAAATGTACTGTGTCATATTTTTACTAATTCAGATTAATTATACTGTATATATATTTTCCATTTGTGTTAAAAATTAATGCATTTCATTAAAATTGATCACTGAAAAGTTCATTGAAGTATAAATACACAAAACAGGTTGTGGCCAACTTGCACATTTCTTAAATAATTAACAATAATTCACTCAGTGATGCAGATCAATTTTCGAAGTTAGGCATTGACATTCAGCATTATGGAGAATTATGCCAAGGAGTTCAAAGTACCTGGGCCATGCTGTGGCATGCAATGAATGGGTAAATCATGCGTCATGCACGGATCAACTTAAAAACTTGCCAGTACAACACTTAACAAACTGTGTAGTAATCCACATCGTTGTTTTGAAATTTGTGAAGAATAGCACGTGAGAGTACAATTAAGAAGAGGATATAGAGATCAACATAGAGGTCACTGAGCACAGCAGTGATGGCAGTGTCATTGAGCCCGTTAAGTGAGTAGAGGATTAATTACTAGGATTAAGCGTACTAGGCTCCAGAGCCGAGCGCTGAAGCCTACTCTACTCACAACCAACCACACGTACACAACACAGAGGAGGAAAACAAAGTGAGTGAGAGTAAAACTATTATGAGTAACAGACAAGGGAGGGAAAAAGATATTCTAGTAATAATGTTAGTACTTGTTTTTCTTGCCCAGGCTCCTTCTCATCAAGAACATCGTGACATCCCACCTCTTGAGCGTCGGAGCCGGCCAGCTGCTCGCGTCCACGCCACACAAGGAGGAGGACAACCAACAACACCACACAGTTTAGGGGACACATGAGGTAAGGTAAATAATGGTCAAGTCATATTCTAGAAGAAATTTCAAGATGGATTAGTGGAACATTAAGTCACTAATGGGATAGGTGTGTATGTGACAGAGGCCGGATTGGGCTGGTCGGGACACCGGGTAAACCACCATCCAGCCACTTTGTGGACCAGATGGAGTTTGCTCTCCAGTCCTTCTTCCGGTGGAGTTACCTTGGTTCGATTCTTCTCCAAGAATCGAACGAGTACTTCCTGCCTGGCAAAATTCTCTTCCCCTGATTGGAACAATTTTCCCCATTGTCGGTCCAAATATTCCCTGGCCACCACAATTCCTCCCTGGCCAAGCAAATTCTCATCTGGCCTGCCCAATTCCTATTTAGGTGGCCCAAATTTTCTGAAGGCCGGCCCAATCCGGCCTTGACCGTGCAACATTCTAGGATGGTATGAAACAACGGTGAGCCTGACACTACAATAATGAGTAAACTGACACTTATATAGAGTAGAGTACCAAACATTTTGCCTCCTGTGGATGAGGCCGTGAGTACGGTATGAAGATTTACTGTGTATAAAAAAACATTTACTGTGTATATTTCCTCACAATAATATGGGACAAGTGAGGTATGATCATAAATGTTGTGGATGGAAATGAGATGGAATGAGGTGTTGAAATAAGGGAAACAGACAATATAGAATTACTGATATACAATGAGGACCAAGTTGGCTTTACATAACGTAATGACCGAGACAATATGAGAATTAAAATGACTTAAAATTATATCGAACAATAAATGCATCAAAGTAAATAATTAACATATAAATTTAACAGATGCATCGATTTAAAAATTATATAATTTTTAAAATATTATTTTAATTATTAAAATAAATTAAATTAATTTTGTCACGATTTTTTCTTGAAATATAGATGAAATAATGGTGCCTTAACACTATTGAGTTATACATAAATATGTAATAGGTAATACAAAATAATAGTCTTGTCTCGAATGGAGTTGAGATAAAAACTATAGAGTCCAAGAACCAAGCAACAGTTTGATAACAGTGAGGAGGATGGGATCAGAACAATACTTGAACACTGAACACATGTTCACCGAACGTCAACACCTGAACAGCCGTTTTCTGAAGCTTATATTTGATATACTCATTAACCTCTTGTACAAAGGTCAAGAAATAATAAAACTCATTGTTATATGAGTGAAATTAAATTCTGAAATTCCTGGGAGAGAACCTGAGTGGACACAAACTCCAGGTGTAGAGGTTTGTACAGGGCGTGACTCTCCCGCAGAAGACCACCTTTTGGTTCACTCACAGTCACCCAAGGAACTCCCACTTAATGAGGAAGGGCCCATAAGGAAATGTCACTTTAATATTTACGGGAACACGAAGTCCACGTCATAATTGATCATTTAAAAAGGTCATGTAATTTCACCAAGTTTCAGGAAATAAAAAATGCAATAGAGGAGAACTATATTAAGGAAATTCAATATTCATCCAAGTATTACAGATTAATTAAAAGATAATAATGCCATACTTGACCTAGACCACAGAATCTAGACAAAATATCAATTTACTTAAACTTAGCAAAGCCTAGTTATAATATATAAATCAGGATGAGACTTTGATATACCGTATACTAAAGCAATTCACCCTTTCTGTAATTAATAATATGTAAATATTATATAACCTGGTAGTTATAACCGTATCGTAACGACTCAACAACCTGGCAGCCATCTTCCATCCTGGGGCCAGATTCACGAAAGCACTTACGCAAAGCACTTACGAACGTATACATCTTCCTCAATCTTTGACGGCTTTGGTTACATTTATTAAATAGTTTACAAGCGTGAAAACTTCCCATTCAACTGGTTGTTATTGTTATAAACACCTCCTGGTGCTTCGGAGCTCATTAACTGTTCAATAATTGGAAACAAAGCAGCCAAGATTGAGGAAAGATGTACAGGTTCTTTAGTGCTTGCGTAAGTGCTTTCCTGAATCTGGCCCAGGACACAACAACAACAACACGACACAAACGACAGTCCACACGATGGAGTTAAGCTGCAGATAACAGCGTTAATATGGTGGGGGGGGCCGCAATTATTTAACTTACAGCCTTAGGGATCTTGAAGATTTGGAGGCCGGGTTTACGATTTTCTTGTTGGCCGACCAGTTGACGAGAGTGAACTCGAGCAGGGCGCCGAACACCATAAATCATGCACATGCCGATCCATACGTCTATGGCCTGCAACAAGAGGCAACATTGGCTTTAGGTAAACAAGGTATTTGTAAACTGCAATCTCGACAAACACATCATTTTTTTGTTGAGCTGAAAAGGTGACAATACCCGCCTAATCAGCAATATATATATATAGACAGAGGAGGCGGGAGAGGAGCACGTACCTTGACAGAGGAGGCGGGAGAAGCGCACGTACCTTGACAGAGGAGGCGGGAGAAGCGCACGTACCTTGACAGCGGAGGCGGGAGAGGAGCACATACCTTGACAGAGGAGGCGGGAGAAGCGCACGTACCTTGACATAGGAGACTGGAGGGAGCTGAGCCCGGATGCCCGAGGCCAGGGTAGTGAGCGTAAGGAGCGTGGTCACACCCAGAGACAACCGGCCGGGCACGGCGTTGGGGTCCAGCCAGAAGGACACCCATGAGATGGACACGATAAGGATGGTGGGCACGTAGGTCTGCAGGACATGGTAGCCATTCTGGCGCCGCAGACTGAAGTGGACCTTTAGTCCGCTGAAATTACCTGTGGTAAGGAAATATTACACGTACTATAGTTAATCCTGGATGTGCCTATAAGGCTCTGGCGAGAACCATAAGCAAAGTTCACCATGTTGTAATTGCTCAAATGTCAAGAGTTTCATAAACTCATGAACTGGGTGATGTTTCCATAGCCCCTTAGAGTGCTAAGATCCCGTGTAAGATCAACTCAGCGAGGGTTCGTAACTGAGACACGTAAATCCTTGATAAATCTTGCTCCTAGTTCTTATAAGCCCTTGGTCAGTGTCAGAGTAACCGTTATCTAACCGGAACACTGCTATGTGCTACAAAAGGTCAGTATACAGTGAACAATGTTGCAGACATATAGCATTATATTGACCTGTAACGAAGTGCTGGGTGTAGCTCTCTGTTTCGTGGCTGAGAAGATCAAACTGGGCGATCTCCAGTTCATCCGGCAGTTGAATCGGGTCCACCTTGACCCATTCATAGGTGATGACGTCTTCGGTGTTGGCATCTGAGACGGCCAGAGGACAACATGAACAATATCAATGAATACAACACGTGTGTTGTGGTGTGAAACAGCTGTAGTGGTGAGACACGAGGCGACAAGGGTCACTCGCTGGCTTATGTGGTGACCGCTCAACCATGACAATGGTGGTGGTGTCCTGGGACCACTGATGGTGATGATAGTATGATCTGATTCATCCTGAGATCACTGATGGTGATGATAGTATAATCTGATTCATCCTGATACCATTGATGGTGATGATAGTATAATCTGATTCATCCTGAGACCATTGATGGTGATGATAGTATAATCTGATTCATCCTGAGACCATTGATGGTGATGATAGTATTATGGTATAATGACATACTAGACTCTGAATCTAGAAGTTAGTAGATTGAGTATATATATTGCCATGCTTATACCTCTAAATACCTTCACATAGCGTTAATAATTATGTTAATTGGTCAGATCAACGTGCAGAGATGCAGCATCCACCACCAGCAGAGCCCTTCCACACACACACACCACACACACACACCACACACCACACACACACACACAACACACACACACACCACACACACACACACACACACACCTAATTGTGTACAGGGTTGTACAGCAACACAGGTGCTGGGTGTTTACAGTTCTGAGGGGTGTAAAGCAGCACATACCTCACACAGGAGGAACCAACCACCAGGAGGCCGCCAGCACCAGGCCAGCACCACAACCTTCAACACAGCGCCTCTCCAGCGGCCGCGCGGGGGTGCTACCCCCTGGAGACAAGGACACAACATGTGTGCGCCGGAGGAACGTGCAAGCAGTTTTGGAGGGCAGGAAGATGCGAGGTTGTCTGTTTAACTGTCGAAAGCTGTTTCAAATGGGTAAGTATGGAAGCTTATTATTTTTGGGGGAATGATGCGAAGTGATCACCAAAGCTGTTGGGAAATAAGGCGTAAGATGCAGGCATGTTGTGGGTAAAGCAGAGGAGGAGGAGAGAGAGCATGGGCGGAGTACTCACAGGAACTGATGGAGGAGCCACACACCTGCGCGTCGAAGGGATAGTTCTCAAACTCCATGCTGCAGGCGAGCGTCAGCGTCACCCTGCCAGGGGGGGGAGACCAAGTGAACCCCAGCCCGAACACCCTGCAGTGCGCACGCCTCTCACCGCACGCAACAACGCACGCCCATACCAACACAGCCAAGCATAATGAAACGCATATCCTGACTATCGCCTTCCTCAGGCCACAACACTAACTCACGCCCTCGTCACCACCCACGACTAGCTGACTTTGGTATGGGTGGTGGGATGAAAGCTCTGTCTTCTCTCTCTCTCCTGACCCAGCACTTCACACCTGTCTCATACTTGGAGGTCTCCCTCACACTCACTCCTCACACCACCGCCTCACAGCCCGCACCGGCTCCTTAATGTCAAAGTTTTCAAGTCTTGGTTGGGGAGGCTTGACTGGGCACCGATCCTGAACTATTCACCGAAGAGTAATTGGGAAAGTGGTTGTAAACGTCTTAGCGGTTCATGTTCCATAGAAAATTAGCAAGGTAGTTTAATTACACACACAAATCACAATATTTAATGCATCAAATTAACAAATCCATCCACAAGGGCCGTAACGAGGGTTCGAACCTGCGCTTCCGAGAGGATCCCAGATGCTGCCTTAATCGACTGAGCTACGACTGGTAAAAGAATTGCAACCGGAAGTTCTACTGACCTTACTTGGATCCTGCAGCCTCTCCGAGACACAAACCAGGGTTTACACAATTTCCCATGCACCTGAGCTCTATCATAAGCTGTTCTACCTCTTGTGTGTGTGTGTGTCAAACCAAAACCCTGGTTTGTGTCTCGGAGAGGCTGCAGGATCCGAGCAAGGTCATTAGAACGTCCGGTTGCAATTCTTTTACCATGTCGTAGCTCAGTCGATTAAGGCAGCGTCTGGGATCCTCTTGGACGTAGGTTCGAATCCTCGTCACGGTCCTTGTGGATTTGTTCATAAGGTAGTTTAACATGGGGCTGGAGGGGAGAGTTCTAAACCTGCTTACAAGAGTCACAAGTCGGTGTTGTTCCCTGTACCTACTTGTGGAAAAAATACTTTTTTTTAGTGCGTCACAATATGTCCGTTAATACAGTATTTCCTTTTTCTCCAAAACGATGGTCTGGTTATGTCAACACCACGTTATTGTACCATGTTGATGGGTCCTGGTTCATGTACACACACACACACACACACACACACACACACACACACACACACACACACACACACACACACACACACACACACACACACACCACACACACACCCATAAACACACACACACCGTTTACTTGGGTGTACATTAGTAACCCATGAAAGTCCTTAACATTCTTACTCTACTACTAATGGATTGCCTAAATATTACATTACCTTACCTTGTAGTTCAACTACAACACCAAACATATACTTTTAAGTCTACAGTGTTGAGAGTAACAGAGAGAAGACCAAAACACGGAGTCCCAGCTGTGTTTGGGTGCAAATGACAGAATGAACAACCCAACGGGTTTTCTTCCTATTGGGGAGTGTTTGTACATGCTGCTATGGCGGTGTGTCCACTCACAGGATGAGTGGCGCTGCCCAATCAACTCGCCCCTCGGGGCCAAACTTAAAACCAAACACGGAGGTGACCTGGGCTGTTAGGCCTACGGGTAGGGGATGGAGGGAGGTAGGGGGGAGGGGCTGGGGTTGTTAGAACTTAGAACTGTTAGGGGAGCTGGGGAGCGGGGGGGGGGGTGCTAGAGACGAAACCGGAGGTGGGGGAGAGAAGAGTGTTGTAAGGTGAGGGATATACTAAGATTTGGAGAGATACTAGGGTCGGGGGCGGGCCGGCGGGCGGGGTGTCGTGGTGTAGTGGGCCTCAGGGTGTAGGTGGGCGGCGGGGCGTCGTGGTGTAGTGGGCTTCAGGGTATAGGGTGAGGAAGGTACCTACTCTAGAGGCGGTCACGTCACCTCCACACCTGGCATCAACACTGCCTGGGGGTCCCGGGGGGGGGGGTGTGCCTGGCCAGGTGTTTCACCCAGACATTACTCAATAAATGGTCGAGCAATAATCAACAATACGAAGAGTGTAGGAACTAATAGCAACAGGCAGCAGCAACAGCAGCAACAGCAGCAGGCGTGGGTGCAGGCGATGCAGGAGGACTGGAGCGGTTACTTACAGGAGGCGAGGGCCGTCTCACACGTCTGCTCGTCAAAGGGAAAGTGCTCAGCTGCAGGTTGCAGGAGAGCTTTAGCGTGATCCTGCAGACAACAAGGTGAAGCGGTCAGCGGTCTCCTACACCACCTTCCCCTCCCTCCACATCCTTCTCCCCTCCGCCCCCAAGGGTTCGAGTACCACTTACAGCAAGGCACTGTCTCTCTCCCTCTCCCTCTCTCTCTCCTTGTTTGTGAGGGAGGGTGACGAGGTGAGGCAGGGTGAGGCAGGTGAGGGAGAGAGGCGAGGAGTGGCCAAGCTGCCGAGGGAGATTAAGGGGGCAGCTTCATTAAAGTTAATAGCTGTCAGCCTGTACACTCACACTATGGGTCACGACCAACAGCCGGGTTGGCCCAGGATGTACACTACATCACGGCTCCTTCTCATCCTTGGAAAAGGGAAGGAGGAAGAGGAGGATGTGGAAGAAGGAGAGGAAAGGAAAAATTAAGAAATGGAGATGTAATGAAGTATGGCCGGTTAGAATATAGGCATATAAGACACTGAAGAGGGTTTAATGGCCCATACGAGGCCACTAGACAAGATACCGAGGGTAAAGTCCCCATCGTATATCATCCTTGGCTGGTGTGTAGCGTTGTGGGGAGTATGACCCCCAAGGTGACCCCCGGTAATCTCAGAGAGTGACCTCCCTGACCCGAGTGACCTCACATAACACTTGGGGTGTCGTGCTTGTAATGTTACAGATCACTAGTGTTAAATGGTAACATCAATGGTAATTAACAACATTTCGTGTAGTCAAGAGTCAATCTAGCCTGGTAAGTGTCAACACAAGGAGTTAGCTGTCAGCATCACAAGTCTCACATCACAATAGGCAGTGTCAATATCATTTATATTAGCGTCAAAACAATTCAAAACGGCCAAGTGCACATTACGTGGGCTTCCCGAGCACCGAAGACATACACAAGAGAATGGTCCAGGACGGACGAAACGTCGTCGTCCCTTCACTTTTAGTGTGTGTTTGGTCAACATATTTCAGCCACGTTATTGTGACTCCTCGTCTGCACACAAGGGAGGGAATGAGGGCCACATAACTATAGAACTAAGACACAACAGTTCCCTAACGAAGAGTGAACTCAAGACATGGCAGAGTACCTCTGACATGCCTGGCACAC
>WNGS01165523.1:19390403-19466018 GCA_020271785.1 Procambarus virginalis | reverse complement strand
CACACACACCACACACACACACACACACCACAACAACACCACACACACACACACACACACACACACACACACACACACAACACACCACACACACATACCCACACACACACACATACCTCTGTTTTGTACTGCTGGATGCTGGCCACCACACACCTGGCCCACATAATAGACCTACATATACCTGATCTCTGTACACACCTGTTAACACACATACGTTGCTTCTTCTATACTTGCACCATAACACCCCCTGCCGTTCTACACCTGTTCTCCTACACGTGTTACCTACACCTGACCCCCCCTCCCCCTACCACTAGTTACATCTACTCCTGGCCTGTCCACATGCTTGAGTTCTATACTTGTCTATATCACCCCAAGTTGTCTCTTGACATATCTCTCACACGCCACCAAATTGCTCTCTGACAAGCTCATTAACTATATAAAAAATAGTGAACTTCCAATTTTTCGGCCCAATTCTGGCGCCAGCATCATGAAGGGGGGATGGAGGAGAGAGGAGAGGAGAGAGAGGAGAAAGAGAGAGAGAGAGAGAGAGAGAGAGAGAGAGAGAGAGAGAGAGAAGAGAGAGGATGAGAGAGAGAGAGAGAGAGAGATACTCACCATGTTAGCAGCGTTGAGGGAGCCGAAGGAGTTGATGAACATCTGGATGGTCACCGTCGTCGCCTCTGTCGAGAAACAACACAAAAATGAGACCGAAGAACCTTGTAATTGGTAATTAATGGCTGAGGGCAAATGGGGGCAAGTTAAGACTAAAAAGCCTGGAGACCAAAACCAGCCTTTACGTACCCAAGAAAATAGATCATTTTTATACTCAATTCTCAGTTGCAAGAAATAATAAAACTCATTGTTATATGAGTGAAATTAAATTCTGAAATTCCTGGGAGAGAACCTGAGTGGACACAAACTCCAGGTGTAGAGGTTGTACAGGGCGTGACTCTCCCGCAGAAGACCACCTTTTGGTTCACTCACAGTCACCCAAGGAACTCCCACTTAATGAGGAAGGCCCATAAGAAATGTCACTTTAATATTTACGGGAACACGAAGTCCACGTCATAATTGATCATTTAAAAATGTCATGTAATTTCACCAAGTTTCAGGAAATAAAAAATGCAATAAGGAGAACTATATTAAGGAAATTCAATATTCATCCAAGTATTACAGATTAATTAAAAGATAATAATGCCATACTTGACCTAGACCACAGAATCTAGACAAAATATCAATTTACTTAAACTTAGCAAAGCCTAGTTATAATATATAAATCAGGATGAGACTTTGATATACCGTATACTAAAGCAATTCACCCTTTCTGTAATTAATAATATGTAAATATTATATAACCTGGTAGTTATAACCGTATCGTAACGACTCAACAACCTGGCAGCCATCTTCCATCCTGGGGCCAGATTCACGAAAGCACTTACGCAAGCACTTACGAACGTATACATCTTTCCTCAATCTTTGACGGCTTTGGTTACATTTATTAAATAGTTTACAAGCGTGAAAACTTCCCATTCAACTGTTGTTATTGTTATAAACAGCCTCCTGGTGCTTCGGAGCTCATTAACTGTTCAATAATTGGAAACAAAGCAGCCAAAGATTGAGAAAAGATGTACAGGTTCATAAGTGCTTGCGTAAGTGCTTTCCTGAATCTGGCCCCAGGACACAACAACAACAACACGACACAAACGACAGTCCACACGATGGAGTTAAGCTGCAGATAACAGCGTTAATATGGGGGGGGGCCGCAATTATTTAACTTACAGCCTTAGGGATCTTGAAGATTTTGGAGGCCGGGTTTACGATTTTCTTGTTGGCCAGCCAGTTGACGAGAGTGAACTCGAGCAGGGCGCCGAACACCATAATCATGCACATGCCGATCCATACGTCTATGGCCTGCAACAAGAGGCAACATTGGCTTTAGGTAAACAAGGTATTTGTAAACTGCAATCTCGACAAACACATCATTTTTTGTTGAGCTGAAAAGGTGACAATACCCGCCTAATCAGCAATATATATATATAGACAGAGGAGGCGGGAGAGGAGCACGTACCTTGACAGAGGAGGCGGGAGAAGCGCACGTACCTTGACAGAGGAGGCGGGAGAAGCGCACGTACCTTGACAGCGGAGGCGGGAGAGGAGCACATACCTTGACAGAGGAGGCGGGAGAAGCGCACGTACCTTGACATAGGAGACTGGAGGAGCTGAGCCCGGATGCCCGAGGCCAGGGTAGTGAGCGTAAGGAGCGTGGTCACACCCAGAGACACCCGGCCGGGCACGGCGTTGGGGTCCAGCCAGAAGGACACCCATGAGATGGACACGATAAGGATGGTGGGCACGTAGGTCTGCAGGACATGGTAGCCATTCTGGCGCCGCAGACTGAAGTGGACCTTTAGTCCGCTGAAATTACCTGTGGTAAGGAAATATTACACGTACTATAGTTAATCCTGGATGTGCCTATAAGGCTCTGGCGAGAACCATAAGCAAAGTTCACCATGTTGTAATTGCTCAAATGTCAAGAGTTTCATAAACTCATGAACTGGGTGATGTTTCCATAGCCCCTTAGAGTGCTAAGATCCCGTGTAAGATCAACTCAGCGAGGGTTCGTAACTGAGACACGTAAATCCTTGATAATCTTGCTCCTAGTTCTTATAAGCCCTTGGTCAGTGTCAGAGTAACCGTTATCTAACCGGAACACTGCTATGTGCTACAAAAGGTCAGTATACAGTGAACAATGTTGCAGACATATAGCATTATATTGACCTGTAACGAAGTGCTGGGTGTAGCTCTCTGTTTCGTGGCTGAGAAGATCAAACTGGGCGATCTCCAGTTCATCCGGCAGTTGAATCGGGTCCACCTTGACCCATTCATAGGTGATGACGTCTTCGGTGTTGGCATCTGAGACGGCCAGAGGACAACATGAACAATATCAATGAATACAACACGTGTGTTGTGGTGTGAACAGCTGTAGTGGTGAGACACGAGGCGACAAGGGTCACTCGCTGGCTTATGTGGTGACCGCTCAACCACTGACAATGGTGGTGGTGTCCTGGGACCACTGATGGTGATGATAGTATGATCTGATTCATCCTGAGACCACTGATGGTGATGATAGTATAATCTGATTCATCCTGATACCATTGATGGTGATGATAGTATAATCTGATTCATCCTGAGACCATTGATGGTGATGNAGTCGACGTAAGCGTTGACAACACTTCTCTTGTATACGAGAGGAGTGTTGTTCTCAAGATAACCAAACCTAGGTTTCGTGAGCAGATATCTGGAGTTTTGAAATTACGACTTTTTATACAGAAATATGCCAATCAGTGAAAACGTTAATTATCCTAACCTAACCCGAGTTGGCCTAACTGAAGCTAACAAACCTAAACCTACCCTGTGTTGGCCTAACCAAACCTGGGATTCGTTGTTATACGGCTATAGTATATATACTGCTGGGTGGGACGAGGTGCTCCTCGCCAGCTGTGCTGACGGAAAAGGGGGTACGAACCTCTCATGTATACACAAATGTATTTGCGCAAACATGATGGTATTTGTATTTTTTTAATTATTCATCTTCACAGCTTGTTATCTCCACGCATTACTGTTCACTGAATGCAATGTAGTCGTGCATTATACACAATTGTACACCATTAATATAATTTAGTTTACTTAATAGCCTCTTACTCAGTGTACAGAGTTCTTAATGAGTAATTTTAGTTTATTTGTGCTGTGAGCATTTATACTTATATCAACTCTACAAGTTATTGTTCATTGTCTTCTGTATACTTCAGTTATTCATATTCAATTGTCTTGCTTATTCGTTTTGTAAGTGTTACTGGACTTACTGTTTGTTACTCGCGTTTATTAAAAAAAATCCCCATGGTGTTTCCATGGACCTCAGAATATAGGTATCCAGGACTTAGGAAACTGTTGTGGGTTGCGTCCAGAGATAGGTCTACCGACCTTTGGCTTATGGGGTATCTCGATAGCTCTTTAATCAAGCTTCTTATCCTAGCTAACAATAGGAATTAACCATACATGTGCTCTGATAACATTTTCATAATTATCTGATCATTCATCTTATAGGAATAGTAAAACGAAATTTTAACTTCAAAGAATAAGAATTGGGTAGTTATACAACGGTATAAATCTTTGGTGCGCCTCCACTTGCATTGAATCCAAGCATGGAGACATCATCATTAGAAAAACATAGCTGCTTTGGAGGAAGTTCAACGCCGGGCGACTAAAATCATTCCTGAGGTAAGTCGAGGAACGATTGAGGGCCACAGGACTAACAACACTGTAAACAGGACATGAAAATGCTGATCTCATAGAAACTTTTAAAATGCAGAATAATTTTGAAAATATTGATCCAGACTATTTCTTCAAAAGATCACATGTAACACGAACAAGGAGGACCGGTCTCAAGCTCAACAATTCACAATGCAGGACAAAATACAGGAGATGCTTTTTCATCTATAGTTATAAATCCATGGAACCGCTCGTAACTGGCAAAATGCTGCAGAATTTCAATAAGCAAATCGACAAAATCATCAGGACAAATGGAGTACAGGCCGATGTAACTGCATAACTACCGTTGTATAACTACCCAGGACAAGCCGCCGGCTCCCTGTCCTTGTCGAGGCAACTGGATGTAGTGGCTCTCAATTCAAATAAATTTATAAGTCTCAAAACGCGATCGTTTTAGATAGATTTAAAATGAACGAAATATTAGCAGATACAGTTTAATGCTGACAAATGCAGAACTATGATAAGGAAAATAGTTATGATGCAATGAATACAACCTCCACCGAATTAGGTGTTTCCTGAGGTAAAAAAAAAAGTTAAATCTTTAAAGTACATTTCAGCAGACATAAGATTGTGGTGGTAAATAAAATAAACAAAATTATATACAAATTTAATAGAACAATCTCACACAAGGTATACATCTTCAGATGGGTATAACACCTGAACTATGAAGCTTAAATGAATTGAATATTGTATAATATTGGCTTAGAAGATTGAAGGCGAGTAGAATGTGTTCATGTTAATGAAGGCAAAATATACTTTACTATGTGCTATGCTACACATATTCTTCATTATCACCATCATTCACATATACATCTACTGTCTTGGGCTACGTAAGGAACTGACTAGGCTTCATGGATATCACAACCTCTTAAGTACTTACAGTAATGAGGAATTATACATTAACTTGGTTCTATCAAAAACAAGATGATTTATAATAACTGCAGTTATTAATGATTGACGTGAGAGGTAATATATCTTGCAGGAACTTCACAGTAGTAGGTTGTATTTGAGGTAAGATAATTATATAATTTGTACGTTATGTAACTTAAGATAGTTTAAGTTGCAATGCTAACGAAACAAGTAAGAATATTTATAATAACCAGGTTAATACTAGTGTTAATATAAGGGGTTAATATCCATGTTAATGCTATAGAGTTAATATTTGGATTAAAGAATTAATATCAGGGTTAATACCCAGGATAATACCAGGGTTAATACCCAGGATAATAAGGTTAATACCCAGGATAATAACGGTTAATACCCAGGATAATACCAAGGTTAATACCCAGGATAATACCAGGGTTAATACCCAGGATAATAACGGTTAATACCCAGGATAATACCAAGGTTAATACCCAGGATAATAACGGTTAATACCCAGGATAATATCAGGGTTAATACCCAGGATAATAACGGTTAATACCCAGGATAATACCAGGGTTAATACCCAGGATAATAAGGTTAATACCCAGGATAATAACGGTTAATACCCAGGATAATACCAGGGTTAATACCCAGGATAATACCAGGGTTAATACCCAGGATAATAACAGTTAATACCCAGGATAATACCAGGGTTAATACGACACAGGTCCAAACTCCAAAGCACTAGCAACACAACTCTAATATTGATGTCTGATATTTATAAACCTCACATATATGTTGTATTGATAATGTTAACTATAAGGTCACACGTCACAGAAACACCTCCCATAACTTAGTTACAATCTCAGTATTAAGGGAAATGTTACTTAAGATTAAAGGCAGTGCATATAAAAATTTCCTGCTTGCAATATTGAAATACGCAGCTTGTAATATTAAAATAGCCAGCCTGCAATGTTAAAATACCCAGCTTGATATGTTAAAATACCCAGCTTGCAATATTAAAATACCAAGCTTGCAATGTATATATCCAGTTTGCAATGTATAGATACCCAGCTGCAATGTATAGATACCCAGCTGCAATGTATAGATACCAGCTGCAATGTTTAAATACTCACCTTTCCAATTGTTCAAATGCCGAGCTTGCAATTGTTAAAATACCCAGCTTGCAATGTTGAAATACAAAGCTTGTAAATGTTAAAATGCACAGCTTGCAATGTTAAAATACCCAGCATGCAATGTTAAAATACCCAGCTTGCAATGTTAAAAAACAAAGCCTGCGAATGTTAAAAAATCCAGCTTATAAATGTTAAAATATCCGGTATGTAATGTTGAAATACTCAGAATGTCATGTTAAAATACACCGACACTTATAGGCAAGATGAAGATGGTGCATTAACACCGTCAAAACTTGATAAAAAAAAGAGTAGAAAACATAGTT
This sequence comes from Procambarus virginalis, assembly GCA_020271785.1. Lineage (NCBI taxonomy): Eukaryota > Metazoa > Arthropoda > Malacostraca > Decapoda > Cambaridae > Procambarus > Procambarus virginalis. The sequence continues at coordinate 19,459,366 of WNGS01165523.1, read as the reverse complement.
AACAAACACACCCTTGTTTACACTTAACCTTACTATTCCTGGAGTTTATACGGCACGGCGGCCTGGGGGTTTGTTTGGTCTGATAAACAAAACGAGAATGACATTGTGTTCCTTCCTCCAGCCAAACTATAACAGCATAACTATACTACTATACTAACAAATGCCACAGCATGAATTTTTACCTACCGTGAACATTACAAGCAAACTTCCCTTGTGCTATAACACTTTTCACACAAAGATTCCTTTGAATATTGGGTAATTTATATTTGATTTACTGAGTCTTGATGACGTCTTAAACTCTACTCTAAAACTATTCTACAAAATCAAAATAGTTTTCAAGCTACAAGAAACTTGAAGGATGTTCAGTTATATAAATGTTGTTTCAATAAAGATATCTCATAGGGCCTACTTAGCAATATATGTTGTTTCATAGAAATATAGAGCTACTTAGCCATAAATGTGGGTCAAGATATATAAGCCTACTTAGCAGTAAATGTTGTTTAAGACATAGGCCTACTTACCATTAAAAAATCTGTACCAAACTTGCTCTAATACTTACGAAAGTACTTGCAATACAGTACCTATTTTAATAATAAAACATACAAAATTATAATATTACATCAATATTTATTAATACAATATTTATAAACACCAGTTAATAGGTAAAGTAGCGTGAGAAGAAGAATATTCAACCAATATATCTCTATTACAGGTTTTATTCTACATTTGTTACAATCCCTCATACAGTTTGTCATGCTTATCATAATGAAAACCCACGTTTTAAATTGTGTCTGAAAAAGTGATAACTAATCAAGTCAGAGACATATTATTCTCTGACAGCCTTAAATGCACTGAAAATTGACAACTTTACCGTAATAATTCCTGGTGTAGACTCGTTGATTAGGAACACACTTAACCTGAAGTGTCCTGAAGCTTTACATGTTATAAAAGAAAGCAATAAGACTTCCCGCATCAGAAGAGGACCTCCTTGCACCCTTTCTTCAAGCAGCAAGAGAAAAGAGTTTCATAATAACATGCAGAGGTAAGAGAGAGGGATGCTGCATAGAGCTATGGCCAAGAGTTTGTAGGTTAGTGAGAGATCTCTAGTGGAACCCAACATCAACACTCAGTGAGAGATCTCTAGTGGAGTTCAACATCAACACTCAGAGAGAGATCTCTAGTGGAGTTCAACATCAACACTCAGCGAAAGATCTCTAGTGGAGTTCAACATCAACACTCAGTGAGAGATCTCTAGTGGAGTTCAACATCAACACTCAATGAGAGATCTCTAGTGGAGTTCAACATCAACACTCAGTGAGAGATCTCTAGTGGAGTTCAACATCAACACTCAGCGAGAGATCTCTAGTGGAGTTCAACATCAACACTCAGAGTAGATCAACAAATAAACAGATAAATCATGGAAAATACATTGCATTAGGGCATTTGGTTGGTACGTGTGCAAACAGTGCATGATGTGCATCGGTATTATCAACATGTACACAAGATGACAGTGATTGACTCTGTGTGTGCATGGTACTATTGGTAATCTCAATGTTTACACGGTCCACATGACTGGCAGCACTGTAGTTGCACAGTCTCCAGTGTTACCAACACCACGTGAAGATCAAACAAGATGCAGGCAGAGACGAGACATCCTAGCTTGGCATTTGGGTCTTCAGGCCTGAAGAGGGACAAGACAAGAACTAAGACAAAACATTTCACCTAACACACACACACAAATTTAGATAAAGTATTATGCAATGGATGGTTAATATTAGCTGTTTAGTTAATGGCATGCTGGTGATCCAGTCTCATATATATATATATATATATATATATATATATATATATATATATATATATATATATATATATATATATATATATATAGGAAGAAATGAGATAAGAAGTTCCTTAACTTCTTTCGTCACATTTTTCATTACGTGTTAATTTCTTCATGATTGACATGACAGATCAGTAGGTCAATATGGGTAAGCTTTCACAACAAACCTGAGCACGGGTAAAGTGTCCTTAGGCTGTGGCGAATTCCATCGTTCATATTTGATCCCAGTGGAGAGGAATAATACATTTATAATGAATCTACAATATTTGCAAGCAACGGTGAAGGCCAATCAAAAGCGAGATCCGTAGCAAAACAAATAAAATAATCTTTTTACATTTTCCCTGCACTTGTGTAAACAATAAATGGGTTCAACTTATCTAATCAAAGTCTAAACTTGAAATATTATCAATACATTTTATTAAAATCTATTCCGCCATATTTCTGTCCATGAGTGATCTGCAAGAGACCATTTTTTAGTGTTATTCCAATCAACTGGATGACTGTAGTCTCTCTTGTGCACAAACAATCCACTATCCAACCATTATAGATATTTTCTTAATTTTGTTCAAATTCTAACCAGTTTCTTCAATGTGCACTTTTCACAACTTTTACAAGGGATTTCATAAACATAACTGCTGTTAGAAACTGAAATTTTTAACGGTATTCAAATTCGTAAGTGCAACATTAACATTAAACAGTTTTGAGTTATAAGACTACTTTGTTATGCTTTCTGTAAACAAAAGGTGCAGTATATTTTTGTATAAATATCTTCCTTGTGCATGGATTATATATTGTTATTTTGGCTTGGTTTAAAATAATATCAATTATATTTTTAGACAGTGGAGATTGGCCCCAAACTAATCTATTAAATTCGCTATCAGTAAACTGAGCACTATAAATGCGGAGAGCCCTACCAAATGTGGACGAGAAAACGGATTGCTTGACCCTTTTTGTAGTGGTCAGAATAGTAATGTACATACATACGCACCTACGCAAGTAGGCTTCTTATACACTCTAAGCTTCGTTGTTCTACCTTCCCTCTGGAGCCTTGTATTAAAAAAAAGGTAAAGACTCTTCATGCTAAACTTCGTTAGATGATACCAAAATCAGCACGTTTATAACGAGGTCAGCACCACGAATTGATACTAAAATAAGCACCATATATTCATACCGAAATCAGCACCATAAATTGATACTAAAATCAGCGCGATAAGTTTCTACCAAAGTCAGCGGCATGATTAGATACCAAATGACACAAGTAGATGCCAAAAGTCAGCGCCATAACTTGATGAGAGAGATCTAGTCGGGCACCTGGAGAGCCTTGTGTTGCTCGGTGAGGTAGTAGGGCCAATAGATGAGGTTGAAGACGAAGAAGGTTATGGGGAAGAGAGCTCGACACAGACGATCAAACGCTCGAGCGTGGTTCATGTAGGTCTTGGGCGCCTTGGCGGCGGGGTCCTCGACGTCCTCTGCCACCTGTTGGGTCCATGGACACACACACATTAGTCACATCTCTACGGAACTTCAATTACCTGTGATATAATGTTGCAGTTCCCATCTTACAATTTTGTGTTACGCTTTGAGTAATTTTCTCTATAATGTCAAATAGCAGTATGTGTGTGTGTGTGCGCGCTTGTGTAGAGCTTTCTGGTGAAACACTGTAACATCAAACTATGAAATAATAAGGGGGTGACTCTACATTATCACCATTTCACAGTGAAACAAACAATACAAGTCATGAATATAAAACATGCATGCACTTGTTAGTTTCTAAAATGGCAGACCATCAGAAAAATCTAGGTAAAATGCATGCATGAAATCCTTATTAATATGAAGGAAGTGAACCTTCATTATTCTTACCCGCCTCTTTACTAGACGCATCTCTCACTGCTTTACTCTTCAAATATACAAATCAAGGTTAAAATTATTAGGCTTTCGTTACGAATTTTGTACGAATGACCGTCACTGTAGTCAATAGACATTACCAGAAACGTAATTCTTAATATACAGACGTGTTAGATCTTTAGTATTTAACTCAGTGTATCTGATAGCCACTGACTCTAGTGGTCGTGGATGGAACAGTAAGCTATTGGTTTGTGAAGGCTTCCCATTCCTAATGATGTCATTCCAGCTGTAATTTGAATTATAGCTCTGTCCTGGCTTAGACGGTTTGTTGGGCGACTGTTCTATAACTTCATTGTTCTCTGGGAGAACAAGAGCTTTTTGGTTCTTGTTCTGCCTTGTAGCTTAATAAGTTTAACATTAAGAATATAAGAATAAAGAAAACTGTGGAAGGTCTATTGGTTCATATGAGGCAGCATCCATTTATATCCACTAGAAATCATTCACATAAATATATATACATGTCTAACCTACGCTTGAAACAGTCCAGTGATCCCACATAGTGTCTTAACCTCTTGACGGAGTTGTCTGGGTGTATTATTGTTCAACACATTAATATGTTCAACATTATAACATGTTCAATACATGTTGTTCAATACATTAACAGCCTTGTCGTGCATGGCTGCGTAACTACGTAACGTCTGACTTTGTCATTTTAAATTGTGGCAACATTTGTTAAGAAATTTCATGTAAACTCAATTATAAATGAACAACCATATATGAGTACAGTTTTTCTGTATTCGATTTATTGCTAGACGTGACCTTATGTGGTCCATCTGGAGACCTTAATCAACATAGTTAATGGTCGTACTCTTGGTGAGTGAGGTGCCATAATGACCACAATGTCTGTCATTGTAATGTCTATATAATAACCAGAATCCAAATTTTCCTTTCATAACTCCTATTTTTAACACTTGAGAAATAAATATTATTTCAAGAATTATATTCACTATTAAAATTATAAATTAATTTTCAATTTCTTTTGACATTCAATAAAATCGTTGAAATAATCGTAAATTTAGAAATTACAAAATGTACTGTGTCATATTTTTACTAATTCAGATTAATTATACTGTATATATTTTCCATTTGTGTTAAAAATTGATGCATTTCATTAAAATTGATCACTGAAAAGTTCATTGAAGTATAAATACACAAAACAGGTTATGGCCAACTTGCACATTTCTTAAATAATTAACAATAATTCGCCAGTGATGCAGATCAATTTTCGAAGTTAGGCATTGACATTCAGCATTATGGAGAATTATGCCAAGGAGTTCAAAGTACCTGGGCCATGCTGTGGCATGCAATGAATGGGTAAATCATGCGTCATGCACGGATCAACTTAAAAACTTGCCAGTTACAACACTTAACAAACTGTGTAGTAATCCACATCGCTGTTTTGAAATTTGTGAAGAATAGCACGTGAGAGTACAATTAAGAAGAGGATATAGAGATCAACATAGAGGTCACTGAGCACAGCAGTGATGGCAGTGTCATTGAGCCCGTTAAGTGAGTAGAGGATTAATTACCTAGGTTTAAGCGTACTAGGCTCCAGAGCCGAGCGCTGAAGCCTACTCTACTCACAACCAACCACACGTACACAACACAGAGGAGGAAAAACAAAGCGAGTGAGAGTAAAACTATTATGAGTAACAGACAAGGGAGGGAAAAAGATATTCTAGTAATAATGTTAGTACTTGTTTTTCTTGCCCAGGCTCCTTCTCATCAAGAACATCGTGACATCCCACCTCTTGAGCGTCGGAGCCGGCCAGCTGCTCGCGTCCACGCCACACAAGGAGGAGGACAACCAACAACAACAACACCACACAGTTTAGGGACACATGAGGTAAGGTAATAATGGTCAAGTCATATTCTAGAAGAAATTTCAAGATGGATTAGTGGAACATTAAGTCACTAATGGGATAGGTGTGTATGTGACAGGGGCCGGATTGGGCTGGTCGGGACACCGGGTAAATCACCACCCAGCCACTTTGTGGACCAGATGGAGTTGGCTCTCCAGTCCTTCTTCCGGTGAGTTACCTTGGTTCGATTCTTCTCCAAGAATCGAACGAGTACTTCCTGCCTGGCAAAATTCTCTGCCCCTGATTGGAACAATTTTCCCCATTGTCGGTCCAAATATTCCCTGGCCACCACAATTCCTCCCTGGCCAAGCAAATTCTCATCTGGCCTGCCCAATTCCTATTTAGGTGGCCCAAATTTTCTGAAGGCCGGCCCAATCCGGCCTTGGCCGTGCAACATTCTAGGATGGTATGAAACAACGGTGAGCCTGACACTACAATAATGAGTAAACTGACACTTATATAGAGTAGAGTACCTCCATTTGCCTCCTGTGGATGAGGCCGTGAGTACGGTATGAAAGATTTACTGTGTATAAAAAAACATTTACTGTGTATATTTCCTCACAATAATATGGGACAAGTGAGGTATGATCATAAATGTTGTGTATGGAAATGAGATGGAATGAGATGTTGAAATAAGGGAAACAGACAATATAGCATTACTGATATACAATGAGACCAAGTTGGCTTTACATAACGTAATGAAATTACGATTAATTTTGTAATTAATTAAAGTAAAGAAAAAAAGAAAATTAAATTAATTTTGTCACGATTTTTTCTTGAAATAGAGATGAAATAATGGTGCCATAACACTATTGAGTTATACATAAATATGTAATAGGTAATACAAAATAATAGTCTTGTCTCGAGTGGAGTTGAGATAAAAACTATAGAGTCCAAGAACCAAGCAACAGTTTGATAACAGTGAGGAGGATGGGATCAGAACAACACTTGAACACTGAACACATGTTCACTGAACAGTCAACACCTGAACAGCCGTTTTCTGAAGCTTATATTTGATATACTCATTAACCTCTTGTACAAAGGTCAAGAAATAATAAAACTCATTGTTATATGAGTGAAATTAAATTCTGAAATTCCTGGGAGAGGACCTGAGTGGACACAAACTCCAGGTGGAGAGGTTGTACAGGGCGTGACTCTCCTGCAGAAGACCACCTTTTGGTTCACTCACAGTCACCCAAGGAACTCCCACTTAATGAGGAAGGCCCATAAGAAATGTCACTTTAATATTTACTGGAACACGAAGTCCACGTCATAATTGACCATTTAAAAATGTCATGTAATTTCACCAAGTTTCAGGAAACAAAAAATGCAATAAGGAGAACTATATTAAGGAAATTCAATATTCATCCAAGTATTACAGATTAATTAAAAGATAATAACGCCATACTTGACCAAGACCACAGAATCTAGACAAAATATCAATTTACTTAAACTTAGCAAAGCCTAGTTATAATATATAAATCAGGATGAGACTTTGATATACCGTATACTAAAGCAATTCACCCTTTCTGTAATTAATAATATGTAAATATTATATAACCTGGTAGTTATAACCGTATTGTAACGACTCAACAACCTGGCAGCCATCTTCCATCCAGGGGCCAGATTCACGAAAGCACTTACGAACGTGTACATCTTTCCTCAATCTTTGACGGCTTTGGTTACATTTATTAAACAGTTTACAAGCGTGAAAACTTCCCATTCAACTGTTGTTATTGTTATAAACAGCCTCCTGGTGCTTCGGAGCTCATTAACTGTTCAATAATTGGAAACAAAGCAGCCAATGATTGAGAAAAGATGTACAGGTTCATAAGTGCTTGCGTAAGTGCTTTCCTGAATCTGGCCCCTGGACACAACAACAACAACACGACACAAACGACAGTCCACACGATGGAGTTAAGCTGCAGATAACAGCGTTAATATGGGGGGGCCGCAATTATTTAACTTACAGCCTTAGGGATCTTGAAGATTTTGGAGGCCGGGTTTACGATTTTCTTGTTGGCCAGCCAGTTGACGAGAGTGAACTCGAGCAGGGCGCCGAACACCATGATCATGCACATGCCGATCCATACGTCTATGGCCTGCAACAAGAGGCAACATTGGCTTTAGGTAAACAAGGTATTTGTAAACTGCAATCTCGACAAACACACCATTTTTTGTTGAGCTGAAAAGGTGATAATACCCGCCTAATCAGCAATACTGATTAGGATATATATATATATATATATATATATATATATATATATATATATATATATATATATATATATATATATATATATATATATATATATATATATATATATATATATATATATATATATATATATATATATATATATAGACAGGAGGCGGGAGAGGAGCACGTACGTTGACAGAGGAGGCGGGAGAAGCGCACGTACCTTGACAGAGGAGGCGGGAGAAGCGCACGTACCTTGACAGCGGAGGCGGGAGAGGAGCACGTACCTTGACATAGGAGACGGGAGGGAGCTGAGCCCGGATGCCCGAGGCCAGGGTAGTGAGTGTAAGGAGCGTGGTCACACCCAGAGACACCCGGCCGGGCACGGCGTTGGGGTCCAGCCAGAAGGACACCCATGAGATGGACACGATAAGGATGGTGGGCACGTAGGTCTGCAGGACATGGTAGCCATTCTGGCGCCGCAGGCTGAAGTGGACCTTTAGTCCGCTGAAATTACCTGTGGTAAGGAAATATTACACGTACTATAGTTAATCCTGGATGTGTCTAAGGCTCTGGCGAGAACCATAAGCAAAGTTCACCCATGTTGTAATTGCTCAAATGTCAAGAGTTTCATAAATTCATGAACTGGGTGATGTTTCCATAGCCCCTTAGAGTGCTAAGATCCCGTGTAAGATCAACTCAGCGAGGGTTCGTAACTGAGACACGTAAATCCTTGATAAATCTTGCTCCTAGTTCTTATAAGCCCTTGGTCAGTGTCAGAGTAACCGTTATCTAACCGGAACACTGCTATGTGCTACAAAAGGTCAGTATACAGTGAACAATGTTGCAGACATATAGCATTATATTGACCTGTAACGAAGTGCTGGTGTAGCTCTCTGTTTCGTGGCTGAGAAGATCAAACTGGGCGATCTCCAGTTCATCCGGCAGTTGAATCGGGTCCACCTTGACCCATTCATAGGTGATGACGTCTTCGGTGTTGGCATCTGAGACGGCCAGAGGACAACATGAACAATATCAATGAATACAACACGTGTGTTGTGGTGTGTGAACAGCTGTAGTGGTGAGACACGAGGCGACAAGTGTCACTCGCTGGCTTNACAACCATGTACGAACCGAAGCCCGACCATGCACAACCCAAGTCCCAAGTGACACCCCCGGAGCCCGACCAGTTGCGTAACCGGAGCCCGACCAGTTGTGTAACCGGAGCCCGACCAGTTGTGTAACCGGAGCCCGACCAGTTGTGTAACTGGAACCCGACCAGTTGTGTAACCGGACCCCGACCAGTTGTGTAACCGCAAGCCTAGGAAGCAAATATCTCATCCTACCCCCCACCAATGTGCTAAGTTGGGTGCCACTGGGGTCCATTTTGGGGCTAACCCTTTTTGTCATATACATCAATGACAGATGGTAATATTACAAACCACATCAAATTTTCAGATGACACAATGATCTGTGGTAAAGTGGGAAGTGAAAGTCATATTGATACCTACAAAGAGATCTACATGAACTCCACAAATGGTAAGATGACTTGCTAATGTCGATAAATGCAAGACCTTGCATGTGGGGCATAACAATCCACGTCACAACTACCAAATCATCAGCATTATCTTGGAGTCAGAATCCACCAATCACTGATAGTTGTTCAACAAGTGGGAGCGGCAGTAAAAAAGCAAACCAAGCCCTGGGAATAATCATGCGTACCTTTACCTGCAAGGAAAAGAAAGTAGACCTTCAATTGTATAAGTTTCTGGTGCGCCCCAACATGAATGATTGCAACCAGGCATGGAGATCTCATCTTTAGAAAGACATAGCTGCTCTGGAGCCATGTCTTACCAGAGCTATGGAGCCATGTCTTACGACAAAAATCATTCCAGAGCTTAGTAATCTCTCGTGTCAGGAACGGTTGAAGGCCACTGGGCTAACAACACTGCAAACCAGGCATGATACGGCGGGTCTCATAGAAACCATTAAAATACTAAACAATTTGGAGGATGTCGATCAAGACAATGTCTTCAGAAGGTCAGACGTTACACAAACAAGGAGCAGCGGGTTCAAACTCAACAAGCCAGAATGTTGGACAGGAAACAGGAGATGCTTTTTCACCCATAGGGTTGTAAACTCGTGGAACCGGGTACCCGCCGAAGCCGTAAACGCCAAAACTCTGCTGAGTTTTAAAATACAGCTGGAAAGATCATCAGGGCAAATGGGTGGACCTTTGACAAGCCGCCGGCTTATTGTCCTCATCGAGGCCACTAGTGTTAGTGGCCCTCGGGTAAATTCAGTTCCTAGAGAGGTGTTCCCCGCTCCTTCCTGTTGGGAAGTTGTTCGTCTATTGTAGTATTTCGTACACTGGACTGTCGCTTGTCACTAAACTTAGTTTTTAAACTATTAACTTTATGAAATAATATTATCTTATACGCGAGAATAATTCTGAATACGCAGCGCGATAAAATTGACGAATGCGCCTTTGGGTTGGGCGGCGGCGTAGGCGAGCCTGGCCTGAGGACAGGCAACTGTAAATGCTTCACCCTCAACACACTTCAAGTGCAAATAATTGCCAACAGAACCTAAATACCGAACCTACTATACGCCTAATTAAACAGAATATAAAATTAAGTTATACACGATAAAAACTATTTTTAATACACGGTACGCGAAACTCGATAATAAATGCGTCTTGGGAGGTGGGAGGAGGGGGGGGGGTCGACCGCTGCGTTAACGAGCCTAGCCTGACGACGGGGTGGTTTAACACTATGGGGAAGTGTATTCTACATAATATCCTACCCGTATAATGCTAGCATATCATGATCCTCAAAATCTTCCACAATATCCGAGAGAGGGCAGACTTTTTATCATTAGTGGAATACAAACATTTGAATACTACACAACCCGGATGAAAAAAAAACAATGACCCACTGAGACGATACAAAAACTCTGTTATAATAGCGAACAAATGTATAATGCAATAAGCATTGTAGGGGGAGGTAGACTATATACTCATGCGTACTTCCCAACTGCTCAGATACATTAGCAAAAAAAAAAAATTGATCAGCCTTACCTACAGAAGAGCAACATACTCACGCCGCCGCTGCTTCCTGACGACTGGCGGGGTCACAGTCAATGACCCGTTAGCGTCCAACCGGCCCAGAGACCCCCTGCCTAAAATTATTTGAACGCCATGAAATTCTTAGCGTATTTTAGCGTAATTCCTAGCACCAGTATTGTGTAAATTAATATTTATATGCATTATAGACCTTTCTAAAGTAATTTATAGATCTGAATATTATATATTGTCTAACAAACGAATTATTTAAGTTAATATTTTAATTATGCCAGATACAAGTCTCATCGCACACCAGATTTGTCAGCGAATTTTGTTTTTATTTTGTTTATTTATATATAAAAGAGTTCTTAAATTCTTGTAAAGCCACTAGCATACATAGCGTATCTCGCAAGTCCTTAATCCTAATTTTTCCACGGGAATACGACCCGCCAAATCGTTTAACAAGCAATTCTCTGCCGGGTAAACAGTTAAGGATTGTCGGCCGGTCAATCCTTCCCGGCCAGCAGGTCAAAGCGCTGGCGAAGAGCCGGGCGCGCGCTTTACCACTTTTGGAATTTTGAATTTTGAAACCTGGCTAACCTAGCTCAACTCAACCTAACGTAACCCAAATCAAACCAATCTTATCCACCCGTGCCCAATGCAGCCTAACCTTAATAACATAACCTAATACAGCCTAGCGTAACAATGAAATAGCGTAGCCTAGCATAACAATGAAATTTTAGCATAAGATTCTAACATAAATTTCTAGGATTTCAATGAAAGCCTAGCATAACAATGAAATTAGGCTAGAAATAGCCTAGCATAACAATGAAATTCATGGGTCTAATAGAACAAGAACCGGCAATGTGATGTTATAGTGACCAGAATACGCCTGGGATATAGGCGTATCTGGCAGCTTTCTCAAAACCCAAATGTCGAGTACACAATGTGTCAACTTTGTGAAAGAAAAACATGCACTTTCTTGAACATTATATTGTAGAATGTCCCATATTGACTGACTTTCGCCCTCCTGGGCTAAGGTATGCTGAACTGTGTAATTACTATATGAGTACTGGAACACTTGATGGTATATTAGACTGTACCCAAGATTAACCATGTAATGTATCAATTATACAATGTATGTATGTGATGTAACTATATAACCTGAGCTTGTAAAAGCACCTTAATCACCTTCAGTGATTAAGTGCTTAATTGCACACTAGTTTCTCTATCAGCCATCTCACCCTGTCAGAGTAAAAGAGACAAATGTATGTGAATGCATGTGTGTGTATATGTACGTATATGTGTGTGTGTGTGTATGTATATGTATGTGTATAAAGTATAAATGGAAGCTGACCAGAATCACACTTCACCTTTGTAAATGCACATTAATGACACTATGTAAAAGACTCATCGAACACTGTATGTAGGGCATACGTAATCTGTGTATCTATGTATTTACGTATGTAATTAAGTTAGCTTAACATTTTAAAAGCACCGAATCACCTTCAGTGGTTGATTGTTCAATAAACCCTGAACTATATCTTTAACACATCTCTATCCCTGTCCATGGAGGACAGAAGAAAATGTATATATGCTGGTTAGCATTGTAAATGTGTGGCACGTCTGTGGTAGAATAATAATGAAAAAAAATAACAATGGAATTATATATATATATATATATAAACTTGCCTAAACCACAAGTCAAAGGTAAACACAGTTTACCTTTGTGTATTTAACTTTGACTTATGGTTTAGGCAAGTTTACGTGTGAATATGGTGGCTCGTGTTCTCTTTGGTAATGCAATTGACTGATAGAAAACGAATTCTGATCGCTACCATAGCGGGTGTCCTGGGAGATGATATATATTAGTATATTTTGGTAGCAGTCTTTCTTGTAACCAAATGTTGGTGAATATGACCGAAAGGGTAAGATTAATCATTCTAACACGAATCTTCTCAATATTTCTTACATTCTCCTTCACTGTCGAGGGTAATTGATAAATTAACTCTCCAAAATTCATTCTTTATTTCTGGTCTGACGTCTGAACGCATTTCGTGTTGCTTATTACATTTTCAAAGACTTAGTTTACACATGTGTTGTTGTTAATTTAGCTACTCAGAACGAAATGTCGATGTAGCATGGGCTATGGTGAGCCCATTGTGTTACACATAAAATACATCATACTTATACTCGTTTGGGTGAGGTGATATGGAACAAAAGTTTTGGGTGAGGTGACAGAGCATATGCCAGAACACGAATCAATGGGTATAAATGGGTATGAAAATATAAGAATGGAAGTAACTGCAGAAGGCCTATTGACCCATACTTCCTCTTGCTGCTTCTATGCTGGTTCGGGGTCTTGAAGTGGGTAGAATATAGTTGTGCATTAATTGGCTGTTGATTGCTGATGTTGACATTTTGATGTGTAGTGCCTCGCAGATATCGAGTCTCCCCATCGCGCTGTATTTATCGATGATTTCTGTGTTGCTTGCTAAGATTTCTCTGGTGATGGTCTGGTTGTGAGAAGAGATTATATGTCCTTGATGGAGCCCTGTTGTTTGTGCATAGTTAATCGCCTAGAAAGAGACGTTGTTGTCTTGCCTATATACTGAGTTCTTTGGGGCTTACAGTCCCCAAGCGGGCATGTGAAGGCATAGACGACGTGGTTTCCTTCAGGGCGCTCTGTTTGGTGTCTGCCGAGTATTTCATGAGTAGTTTGGCAGTTTTTTGCTTTGAAAGTAAATTGTCAATGTATTTCTGATTTTTGCCTGTAGGGATAACGTTCCTATCAATAATGTCTTCAGGACCCTTCCTCCGTTTTATGAGCCATCGAAAAGAAGTTCCTGTAAAACAGTCTGTAACGTACGATTATGTTACGTTGTTGAGTAGATTAGATACACGGTGTTTAGTGAGTTTTATATTATAGTAGTCTTGGATACAGCAGTGTCGTAGACGTTGAGACGGAGCTTGGAGCAGAACAAAGAGCTGAGTGAGGCCGGAGTCTCAGAGTTGTGTGGGGAGCGTTGTAGCTCGATGCGGTCCTAATCTGCTGTCTGTTCTGTGTCGAAGCTGTAGCGTCTTGGAAACGATTAGAACTGCATACGCCGAGTGCTACATTCTTGACTGTGGAAATTGTACTGTTGGTTATTCTCATATCGCTTGCTTATATATGGTGACTACACTCAGCTTCCAATAAGATAGGAGGATGGAAGAAACTGTTACCTGTAATTAGGGAAAAGATTATAGCTTCTGTAATTAGTGCTAATTAGTTATGACATTAAGATAATGAGAGATTGGAGCGAGTATAAGGTTTACTTGCTACAAGTCTAATAGGGGGTACAAGTGTTGTGTTAGTTGACTCTTCAGAGGTTGCATGGCGTTTCACCTTCCTTTTGAAACGTCTTCGACAAAACCGTTAGAGAAGCCATTGTTGACTAGAACCAGCTTTACCCTACAGAGTTCTTCATCGACTTGCTTCTATCCTGAGCAGTGGCTGAGAGCTCAGTCGACGTAAGCGTTGACAACACTTCTCTTGTATACGAGAGGAGTGTTGTTCTCAGATAACCAAACCTAGGTTTCGTGAGCAGATATCTGGAGTTTGAAATTACGACTTTTTATACAGAAAATATGCCAATCAGTGAAAACGTTAATTATCCTAACCTAACCCGAGTTGGCCTAACTGAAGCTAACAAACCGTAAACCTACCCTGTGTTGGCCTAACCAAACCTGGGATTCGTTGTTATACGGCTATAGTATATATACTGTTGGGTGGGACGAGGTGCTCCTCGCCAGCTGTGCTGACGGAAAAGGGGTACGAACCTCTCATGTATACACAAATGTATTTGCAAACATGATGGTATTTGTATTTTTTTAATTATTCATCTTCACAGCTTGTTATCTCCACGCATTACTGTTCACTGAATGCAATGTAGTCGTGCATTATACACAATTGTACACCATTAATATAATTTAGTTTACTTAATAGCCTCTTACTCAGTGTACAGAGTTCTTAATGAGTAATTTTAGTTTATTTGTGCTGTGAGCATTTATACTATATGAACTCTACAAGTTATTGTTCATTGTCTTCTGTATACTTCAGTTATTCATATTCAATTGTCTTGCTTATTCGTTTTGTAAGTGTTACTGGACTTACTGTTTGTTACTCGCGTTTATTCAAAAAAAATCCCCATGGTGTTTCCATGGACCTCAGATTATAGGTATCCAGGACTTAGGAAACTGTTGTGGGTTGCGTCCAGAGATAGGTCTACCGACCTTTGGCTTATGGGGTATCTCGATAGCTCTTAATCAAGCTTCTTATCCTAGCTAACAATAGGAATTAACCATACATGTGCTCTGATAACAACATTTTCATAATTATCTGATCATTCATCTTATAGGAATAGTAAAACGAAATTTTAACTTCAAAGAATAAGAATTGGGTAGTTATACAACGGTATAAATCTTTGGTGCGCCTCCACTTGCATTGAATCCAAGCATGGAGACATCATCATTAGAAAAACATAGCTGCTTTGGAGGAAGTTCAACGCCGGGCGACTAAAATCATTCCTGAGGTAAGTCGAGGAACGATTGAGGGCCACAGGACTAACAACACTGTAAACAGGACATGAAAATGCTGATCTCATAGAAACTTTTAAAATGCAGAATAATTTTGAAAATATTGATCCAGACTATTTCTTCAAAAGATCACATGTAACACGAACAAGGAGGACCGGTCTCAAGCTCAACAATTCACAATGCAGGACAAAATACAGGAGATGCTTTTTCATCTATAGTTATAAATCCATGGAACCGCTCGTAACTGGCAAAATGCTGCAGAATTTCAATAAGCAAATCGACAAAATCATCAGGACAAATGGAGTACAGGCCGATGTAACTGCATAACTACCGTTGTATAACTACCCAGGACAAGCCGCCGGCTCCCTGTCCTTGTCGAGGCAACTGGATGTAGTGGCTCTCAATTCAAATAAATTTATAAGTCTCAAAACGCGATCGTTTTAGATAGATTTTAAAATGAACGAAATATTAGCAGATACAGTTTAATGCTGACAAATGCAGAACTATGATAAGGAAAATAGTTATGATGCAATGAATACAACCTCCACCGAATTAGGTGTTTCCTGAGGTAAAAAAAAAAGTTAAATCTTTAAAGTACATTTCAGCAGACATAAGATTGTGGTGGTAAATAAAATAAACAAAATTATATACAAATTTAATAGAACAATCTCACACAAGGTATACATCTTCAGATGGGTATAACACCTGAACTATGAAGCTTAAATGAATTGAATATTGTATAATATTGGCTTAGAAGATTGAAGGCGAGTAGAATGTGTTCATGTTAATGAAGGCAAAATATACTTTACTATGTGCTATGCTACACATATTCTTCATTATCACCATCATTCACATATACATCTACTGTCTTGGGCTACGTAAGGAACTGACTAGGCTTCATGGATATCACAACCTCTTAAGTACTTACAGTAATGAGGAATTATACATTAACTTGGTTCTATCAAAAACAAGATGATTTATAATAACTGCAGTTATTAATGATTGACGTGAGAGGTAATATATCTTGCAGGAACTTCACAGTAGTAGGTTGTATTTGAGGTAAGATAATTATATAATTTGTACGTTATGTAACTTAAGATAGTTTAAGTTGCAATGCTAACGAAACAAGTAAGAATATTTATAATAACCAGGTTAATACTAGTGTTAATATAAGGGGTTAATATCCATGTTGATGCTATAGAGTTAATATTTGGATTAAAGAATTAATATCAGGGTTAATACCCAGGATAATATCAGGGTTAATACCCAGGATAATACCAGGGTTAATACCCAGGATAATACCAGGGTTAATACCCAGGATAATAACGGTTAATACCCAGGATAATACCAGGGTTAATACCCAGGATAATAACGGTTAATACCCAGGATAATACCAGGGTTAATACCCAGGATAATAACGGTTAATACCCAGGATAATACCAGGGTTAATACCCAGGATAATAACAGTTAATACCCAGGATAATACCAGGGTTAATACGACACAGGTCCAAACTCCAAAGCACTAGCAACACAACTCTAATATTGATGTCTGATATTTATAAAACCTCACATATATGTTGTATTGATAATGTTAACTATAAGGTCACACGTCACAGAAACACCTCCCATAACTTAGTTACAATCTCAGTATTAAGGGAAATGTTACTTAAGATTAAAGGCAGTGCATATAAAAATTTCCTGCTTGCAATATTGAAATACGCAGCTTGTAATATTAAAATAGCCAGCCTGCAATGTTAAAATACCCAGCTTGATATGTTAAAATACCCAGCTTGCAATATTAAAATACCAAGCTTGCAATGTATATATCCAGTTTGCAATGTATAGATACCCAGCTGCAATGTATAGATACCCAGCTGCAATGTATAGATACCCAGCTGCAATGTTTAAATACTCACCTTTCCAATTGTTCAAATGCCGAGCTTGCAATTGTTAAAATACCCAGCTTGCAATGTTGAAATACAAAGCTTGTAAATGTTAAAATGCACAGCTTGCAATGTTAAAATACCCAGCATGCAATGTTAAAATACCCAGCTTGCAATGTTAAAAAACAAAGCCTGCGAATGTTAAAAAATCCAGCTTATAAATGTTAAAATATCCGGTATGTAATGTTGAAATACTCAGAATGTCATGTTAAAATACACCGACACTTATAGGCAAGATGAAGATGGTGCATTAACACCGTCAAAACTTGATAAAAAAAAGAGTAGAAAACATAGTTAACAAACACACCCTTGTTTACACTTAACCTTACTATTCCTGGAGTTTATACGGCACGGCGGCCTGGGGGTTTGTTTGGTCTGATAAACAAAACGAGAATGACATTGGGTTCCTTCCTCCAGCCAAACTATAACAGCATAACTATACTACTATACTAACAAATGCCACAGCATGAATTTTACCTACCGTGAACATTACAAGCAACTTCCCTTGTGCTATAACACTTTTCACACAAAGATTCCTTTGAATATGGGTAATTTATATTTGATTTACTGAGTCTTGATGACGTCTTAAACTCTACTCTAAAACTATTCTACAAAATCAAAATAGTTTTCAAGCTACAAGAAACTTGAAGGATGTTCAGTTATATAAATGTTGTTTAAGAAAGATATCTCATAGGGCCTACTTAGCAATATATGTTGTTTCATAGAAATATAGAGCTACTTAGCCATAAATGTGGGTCAAGATATATAAGCCTACTTAGCAGTAAATGTTGTTAAGACATAGGCCTACTTACCATTAAAAAATCTGTACCAAACTTGCTCTAATACTTACGAAAGTACTTGCAATACAGTACCTATTTAATAATAAAACATACAAAATTATAATATTACATCAATATTTATTAATACAATATTTATAAACACCAGTTAATAGGTAAAGTAGCGTGAGAAGAAGAATATTCAACCAATATATCTCTATTACAGGTTTTATTCTACATTTGTTACAATCCCTCATACAGTTTGTCATGCTTATCATAATGAAAACCCACGTTTTAAATTGTGTCTGAAAAGTGATAACTAATCAAGTCAAAGAGACATTATTCTCTGACAGCCTTAAATGCACTGAAAATTGACAACTTTACCGTAATATTCCTGTGTAGACTCGTTGTTAGGAAACACTTAACCTGAAGTGTCCTGAAGCTTTACATTTAAAAGAAAGCATAAGACTTCCCGCATCAGAAGAGGACCTCCTTGCACCCTTNAAAGTGAGAAGAAACGTGTACCAATGAAGTTAATTTGTAAGTATAAATTTCATCTTGCTATTAACTTTTTTTTTTATATAAAATGAGTATAAATATAAAAGTATTTATATCAGTCTAAAATTTTATTATGCAATACTACCTAAATAAACTGTGTAAATGTAGACCTATCCCAAATAAACTTTGATATCCAAATTACTAGTAAAGGCCAAATCCACAAGGGCCGTGACGAGGATTCGAACCTGCGTCCGGGAGCATCCCAGAAACTGCCTTAATCGACTGAGCTACGACAGGGTAAAAAAAAAAAAAAGTTGAAACCGAAGTTCTACTGAACTTACTGGATCCCGTAGCCTCTCTGAGGCACAAACCAGGCTTTACACAACCCCCCCCCCTGCACCCGAGCTATGTCAATAGGCCGTTCTCCCTCTTCGCCTTACATCATCACACACACTGTTGTACTTTACAATACATTGACTAGTAAAGGCCTTCTGAGCCCTGCCTTTCACCTTTTAAATGGTAAACATGTCTTAAACTTTATATTTAATGGAAATTTACAAAATCAATTATTTTTATGGATTTAACCCAGTGCCTGGCCCAAATACTGACCACAAGAATATATAGACTCATATCCGGCAGTTCATACACTAGCTCGGTGTTTAATTAAGGGGCATGTCAATATTATATACAAATTTGCATTTTTCATGAACAGAGTACCTCAAACAATTTAAGATAGCAGGGAAGGGAACAACCAGGAGAAAAAGACAAGCCATTATGACTATACATGTATAGCACTTGGAAGGGGTCAGGATAAGGATTTGGGATGGGACAGGGAGGGAAGGAATGGTGCCAAACCACTTGGACGTTCAGGAATTGAACGCTGACCTGCATGAAGCAAAACTGTCACTCTACCGTCAGCCCAAGTGGTTGGGCAATTTAAGATAGAGCTACAATAACAAATTTCAACTTACCTTGGTGGAGTTAGCGGCTGTCTTGACCTGCCTCTGATACTGCACTGTACTTCACAATACTGTTGCTCGTAAAGATTTTGTTCACTAAAAATGAGTTAAGTTCATATTAATGATTAAATTTCAATGAGGAAAATCACCCAGATATAGTGTCACACAAGATAGTACACAAATGAACCACAGATATATTAGAAAGAACCTTGTCAGTGTTCAAACGCATTCATAATTGGAATCCATTAGGAAGTGATGTGAAGGCCTAAGACCTTTCTGTTCATGAAGCAAGACACCTTAATGAAATTGAAATTAAAATAGAGAATAATTTTCTATACTACTCAGTACTTTTGAAAGTAATTATCAAATGAAGTTCCTAAGCCAAGAAGGCTGTGTTAGACTTCAGTATATTTACAAATGGTTAGATATTCAGGATGCAAATACAAGAGCAGATATCAAAGGCATCAGGTTCACAGGATTTTGTCCAGGGACAACCGACTCCAGTACAATGGGACAACATTTAACATCTTGAAAATCAGGACATTCTACAGATAGTCCATGACTAATAGCAGAACAATGCAATTCTGATGACTTGAAAAAACTGACACGAACCAGGCCACAAGTTCATTGTATGTGGCGACCTAGCCAGAGAAATGTTGTTCTTCCTCTTTTCAGTACAGTATTTTTAAGTTTTAATGAAATCTGTTGAGAAGTTAGTACTCTAACCTGAAAGATAACCTGCCATTTTGCTTTCCCAGTGTTAATATACACTATGGCTCAATAAAATCCTTGGTGAATCTGACTTTTGACAATGATCACATGTCTCTATTTTAATATTGGCATCCTGAATGATATATGGAAACCTAAATATTTTGTAATATGCATTGTATTGACTTTGTACTTTTTTTTTAATAATTAATTTGCTATCCAGAAAACTTCACTCCTTTGTTTTTATTAAAAACAAGATTGCAAATTTCGTTATTTCTGTATTCGAAGGGTTGAGGAAGTAAAAAGATTCAGTTGCCAATAATAACAAATATTGATACCAACTTTAAAAGAGAATATAAAATCGCTTAGTTCAGCATTAAGATGTTTCTGAAGAAAGGTAACACATGCACACTACTGATTAAAAGATAATTTTTGTTTTCAAATAGGAAGAAAAGAAAACCCATGCTCAGAAAACACCACAAAGAGATTACAAAACTTCCCAGCATCAACCACTACAAGGAACCAAAGCAATATACAACGTACAGATACCACTTCTCCCTCAGATAAAAATGCAGAGGATTGAAGGGACATTCACCCGCCACTAAGTTTCGACACACACACACACACACTGCTGCTATACCTAGCAAGTGTCAATATACTGTATTAAAACTGTATGTTACAGCATTTATTTCATAATTTTAACTACAGTATTTTCCAAGGAACATACAACATATTAAATCTTATGGGAAAATAGGTTTTCATTTACATACTTTTGATGAGCCCTAATTTCTAGGAACACACTGTAAAATAGATATATTATACAAGTGTATGTATATTATACAAGCGGATGGATATTATACAAGCGGATGTATATTATACAATGATGTAATAATAAGATGCTAAAACTATTAACACAATAAAGAATGCAAATCAAATGATACAAATTTAGAATCAGAAAAGACCTGAGCAAAGATTATTTGCTCAGGTCAAAGCCTTGGAAAAGATTATTTTGGAACACTGGATTGTTTAAAGTGAAGTTTGACACACATGACTAACTTTGGTTAGGTGCAAAAATAGCTGATTAGCATGGGTCAATAGACTGCAGTTTTCTCTATTCTCATGCAAGATTAAGCTGATCCATGTTATGACACCTCAGTATGATCTAAAATGCATAGTGCATGGGACTTCACAGGCCTGTAAAATGTTTAATATATTGACATCACATATGATTTAATGGAATGATTTTGCTAAAGCTAACTATGAAGTAAATAAGTACTATCAGTGGAAGTCAATTAAAAAGGAAGTTAAATAAATTCCATGACATATCTACTGATTCTCATATTTATTTAAAATCACATGAAAGTTCTCACAAAATACACAGGTTCTACACAATTATATAAAGCCAATCACACCATAACCATTCATATCATAATAAATATTTTCAATGAGGCTGGAATGTTGAGCTATGCATAAGCATGAATGTAATGCTTCCCAAAATATGATGCAAATACTGTATAGTAAAAGATAGCTTGCTATAATACAAATTCTTCAGGCAGGATACAAGAGCACTGACTACCGATAGTTTGTATCTGCACTAGTCTCGGTTATCTGAGTCGATGCCTTCTAAAATTACAGAATGTTAAGGTACCTGACAAGTTATCAAAGATGGAAACCAAGTAACAATACTATCATACAAAACCTCCTCATATATAAATGCCACTGTAAAACCCAAGAATGGTAAACTCATTGGCCTACACAGACAACACACCAATGTAAAACTAGTACTATAATTCCTCTTAAGATTTAGTTTTGGGATTAATAAAAGGCAAACTAAATCTGGCATTCTTAACAGCAATAACCGCCACAGAAACAATTACCCTCCGACCAAGTATGTGAGGTGGTCTGCTAAGTGAACATTTTGGCAGTTTAAAATTGCTACACTCCTATGTCACTCCAGATCAAACTCACCTAAAGCAACAAAATTATAGACCACTTATTTCCAAATGTATATTATAAAAGGGTTTATTTTTAAAGTTCCAATATAGAAACAAACTATACATCTCCATTAATAGCTTAAAAAAGAATTGTCAAACATGAAAAGCAGTCATTGCAAAAGGAAAACATATTAACTAAACCACTCTTGAGTGGCTAATATAAATTTCTTCTGTATGCAATTAGTGATATATTCCCAGATGGAAAACATGCTGAGAGACAGTGAATCAACACTGAATCAAAGTTAGCCAAGTTGATTCAATGATGTTACCCAACATGTGCCTACTGAGTTGCCATGTTGGCTTAGCAATATTTATATATTACTTTATGTAAGACATCAAAAATCAATGGTGACAAATCTCTTTACTTAAAGCAAATGTCAGGTTAGTGTACTTTTTTTGTGTTGATGACTTACTCTGCATGAGTCTGTATAGCTACTGTATTACTCGAGTTTACACTGCAGCTTAAGAGCGCATTCACAACAATAGCATGTTGAAAATACATCCTTCACTATTGCATGAATCACCCGGGCATTATCACATTTACTGTAATACCCATTTACATTACAGTATTCATTCTTCTATAATTTATAAACCCAAAGCAAATACCTTAACAAGCCTTGAAAGTTATTGTAGGTTTCCAGTTTCTTGACTACTGTTATGTTAATGTAATGTGCTTCAAATACTGCTAAGTGAATATTCCGTCAACATATAATCTGTCATTGTTTGAAATCTTTACGAAGTTCCCTTTAATAATCAAATGCTTTCCTGTCATACTCGGTCAATTTTTCCACTATTACAGATCTCGCTCAATATATAACAAAAAAAACATGTTTGTATTCTTTTAAACTCATGGTTCATTAGTGAAAAAGACTACAAAACAACCTGTATAAACTCCAAACTTAAGTACATGTTCTAAAATTTGACGTCTAAATTTCTTTTTCACCTGTTCATACTTGAATGATTATTTCTTGTCATGCTTGATTACCTTCACTTTTCTATTCCATAATGTTGCTTGCATGTCATGCTCTCACTTTCTCTCAATGATTCTTCTCGGTGAATCAAACCTATGATCAGTCACAGAAAAGTAACACATCTCTATCAAATATTTATTTAATTAAAAACTCAAATCTCGAAGTCAAAATATGCATGATCACTAATTTTTCACAAAAGCCTTCCATCATCACTGTTAACTTTTGAACATTAGAATCTAGAGGTATTCCACATCGTCTCAGTAATTTGTTTCATACTTTTTGTATTCCAAAACAATTGATACACACTTATTAACCAACCATTTGGCTTCCCTAGCCAAATATTATTATCTCTATTCTGAAATTATACTAAGCTATGATTCCTTACTTATTGCAAAACCTCTCAGACTGTTAGCAACCTTGCATCATTATGTACACGTCCTTGAGTTTTCTCTTCCACATTTAGAAAGTGCCATAATCTATCACCAAGATGAAATCTCTCCCTGTACCTGAGAATGCTTGTAACCTTATTTTAACATTACTTACTTCAATACTTCACATTTTTTGACAAAAAGCTTCCTGAAAGAAGCCCTAAATATGTACAGTATTTATTCTATGTAGATTCAGATCAATGACGATATTTTTAGAACTCAAATGACCTTATTAATTATACTCTTAAGTTAACAATTACACAGTACAAACAGTGCTTCCTCAAAAATCTAGATCATATTGTTCCAGACCTGATCAGGAATTATGTGAAATTTTGATTTAAAAAAGAAAATTTACTTTTTTCACTTTTGTCACAAAATATTCTGTATGTTTGATGTAACATGTCTCAGCATATTCCAACATACAAATATATAAACAAGGACATTGTTTGCAAATAAATAACTACACATAAAAATGCAAAACATTAATTTCTTCACTTACATTTTGTAGCACAGGCTGGTCTTGATAACCTGGGGCCAGATTCACGGAAGTACTTATGCAAACACTTACGAACCTGTACATCTTTTCTCAATCTTTGGCGGCTTTGTTTCCAATTATTAAACAGTTAATGAGCTCCGAAGTACCAGGAGGCTGTTTATAACAATAACAACAGTTGAATGGGAAGTTTTCATGCTTGTAAACTGTTTAATAAATGTAACCAAAGCCGTCAAAGATTGAGGAAAGATGTACACGTTCGTAAGTGCTTGCGTAAGTGTTTTCGAGAATCTGGCCCCTAGTGGCAGCAACTGAGGTTATAGTACAGGTATAGTACTGTACTGTCAAAAACACCACTAATATGAATGCCAGGCACTTGCCTCCACAGTCATGATCCCATTTCTCTAATAAATCAGCCTTCTTATCTATGGTAAAGAAGTGCATCTTACCCTTCCCTGATGTACCCCATATTATTATTGCTGGATGGCATGGATTCAACTCACAAATACAGTAAAGGAAAACAGATGGTTAGTATGCATGCCCTTACACTAAGTCTAGATGACTCAAACTCTCAAACTAGTTTGTGCCACTTAGAGTATAGTGCAAACTTAGCAAAAGCTTTCTAAAAACAAATTTAATATTTAGAATAATAAATAAAGGCACAAATTTAGCAAAAATATGAAAAAAAGTTAAGGATTTGATGGTAATTACTTCACGAGATGAACCAAAGATCTAAATTACACTTCACCCCTTCCTCTGGAATTCGCATTTTTTCTTGGAAAATCTAAATTTCAGAAGGGAAATTTAGTGGGCAAATATTTGATTTATTGTTTTGAGGTCCAGTATCTGTTATATGGAGGTTTGGATTTTTGAGGGAGCACTGTACAGTACATCATACAATATATTAACTTTACACAACCTGTAGAAGTATCCTCCCTCCCTGATACACACTAGGACATTACGATGCAGTGCATCTCCTGTCCTGTCAAGGGGGTTATTGGAGACACAATGTTCACAAGTCTCCTTCGTTATCTCTAATCAAAATGTGCTGAATTAGCCTAAATTTCAAGTTATGCACCAGTTCTTATTCTTAGGAACATCTATGTAGAAATCTATAACAAGCAGTGACAACAATAGATAAAAAATACATACTGTATACAAAAACCTTAAATATACAAAAGTGAGCATGAAAATCTAAGCTTGAGTCAAAGGAAATCTTTATGCTAGTTGTTAATCTTGGGCCTTAATGGCCATAAATAATTTGATCCCCTCCAAGTACACCATGTTCATCTACCTTAACTTAGTTAAGGTAGATGGTCTTAATTTAAGAACCTTAAATCAAGAGGGAGTTACTCCTAAACCAAAGTTTTACAGCCAAATAAATTTAATAAGAGCATTGTTTTCTTTTCACCAAAGTACCATGTGCAGTGTTTTCAAGATGATACTGTTGCCTTATAATAATATATAAATAAGGAACAAACTTGGAAAGTATCTGATTAATAACCTTGATGGTTATAAATCAATATATTTGACTAATTTGATGCAATGCAATAACAAAATATTAATGCCCAAAATATATGGATTGTGAAATTCAAAGCCCATTATAGAGAAGCCCCCCTCCCC
Organism: Procambarus virginalis; assembly: GCA_020271785.1. Taxonomy (NCBI): domain Eukaryota; kingdom Metazoa; phylum Arthropoda; class Malacostraca; order Decapoda; family Cambaridae; genus Procambarus; species Procambarus virginalis. The sequence goes on along the minus strand of WNGS01165523.1, from coordinate 19,433,521 downwards.
CCCCTAAAAAATATATATAAATTGTCATGGGCGCTAAAATCTGGATAAAAACAAGCACCGAGTTTATAAAGAAATATAACTCGCATAGCTATATTTGTTATGTATGCCTTATACATGCAAGCATGAAATACAGTATCAAAGTTATTTTTACTACAAATACAAGATTTTCTCAAACTGTCAATGTTCAGTATTGTATGAATGGTGACTGGGTAAGTATGCACAAATGAGATTATTTTCTAATGGACATTACTGCATGTCACAAATAACTGGCATCTGACAGTACTAACCTTTAAGCCATCCAGGGAATATCGAGTCTATATATCATTGTATTATACCAACAGATGATCATGTGTAAAAATGAGTTATGTGAACCCTCAGCCGTAAGAATTAACTAATCTGAAAGTAAAATGCAATATAGTAATCTATACCACTAGCTTCATGTTTGTAAACAAACACACAACTCAATTTATAAACCTTCATTAGGTGTTTATGTAACAGTAACATGAAGTCATTCAGCATCAGTATAATATACAAATGCTTTTGATTACCATGTTAAATATTAGTGTATTTTTTCTTTATCGATTTTATAAAAAGGTGGTTTTATTCACAGATATGGCTCTAGGGGATTTGTACCATGCAATATTACATTACTAAATGTTCATTGCATAATATTTTCTATTATTAACATTTTATTGTATGAACTGTACAATAATGATGATGGACTACAGATTAGACTAAAAAGCATGAAATTAAAAAATAAAAATTTAAATTTTTTATATTGGTTGTTTAAGTTATTTATTTGAATTATCATGTCACCTCAATGTTTTACTGGAATATAGAGGATTTGCTCTTAAATACTTAACCAGTAGCCTGCTGACTGCATTCGTGAGCATCTTTAAAGTTTTGTGGCGCGTGCAGACCTTGTGAATGCTTCGACACACAGGCAACAGTAGATAAAGTAGATAAAGTCTGCACATATTTGGTTGCACCTCCAAAAATCAGAGGTCTTTTGGGGCAGAGTGGCCTTGGTTTGATAAACTTGGGAAGCTGCCAGTGGCTTCCTAACAGCTTGTAAAAATAACATGTCATCCTAACCTGACTTTCCATCATTGCCTCAGCAGCTCTTAGGCAGGAAATTTTTGTTTGCTCAATGATATTAGTGATAATTATTTGTGATGACAATAGTCTTCTTCAATGCACTTGTGTAAATAGTGGATAATATAACCACACTGGAGTGGTCAGAAATACATTCTTTGGAATTGGAAAGGTGTGCAGGAACCAGTCCTGTGAGGTCTGGTAGGGCAGCTTCAGTCACCCATACCTGATCAACCAGGCGGTGATTCATACGTCAGGCTACGAGCAGCCATGTCCAACAGCCTGGTTGACAAGTCCAGCAACCAGGAGGCCTGGTCATGAACCAGGCCGAAAATGTTATCACTTTCTTTTCATTTTACATATATGGGCCAAGTTATTTATTGCAGCCACATTGTGACATTCCCTGCACTGGTCTAGAGCATTCACAAAATCATACTCCTTTTGCCACCACCACCCATATGTATTCAAATGTATATGTGCATACTTTAAAGCTATTTACATCATTACATCCAAGTATATACAGTATATATACTGTAAATCAAATATACCATCTAAATATTTAAAAATCCCTAATATTTTATTTACAAAAAATACAACTGGTTTATATATATTTTCAGTAGACCATGCGATCTTCAGAGCCACTTACTGAGGTAGAGACAACACCTGACTTCTATATGCTGGCCCCATGTAATGAAACATAATATTGTACAGGTCATACAATCCCGGCAGGAATGAATGTTAACAAATAAAAAATAATGTTACTGTCCCACAGCCAATGGTTAAAGACTGTAGCTTGTTCCACCCATTTAACCAAGAATGAAGAAAGGGTCATTGATACAGAAATTTTTCAAAAGACTTTACTTCCCAGCAAGTATTATCAATAATCAATATTGTAACCAAAATAGTTGCAAAGGATTCTGACTTCTGTCTGCAAGCTGCTATTGATGAATTGTTAGAAGATTTGACAACTCAACACACTTACATGTGAACCTTGCAATGAGAAATACAAACTTTACTGCCATTAACAAGCCTCAATATGAGGTAAAATTAATTTAAAAACACTTTGACTTGTTACTTCATATCAGCATATATCTCCTGATGCAAATTCACTAAATTCAATTTCTCAAGACATTCAATAAAAAATTATTAAAATGGCAATTCATGTTTGTCAATACCATACCTTAACTAATGATAAATAAGGAATGATTCTGAAAATTTAAATAAAACAATTTATACCATCCTAAATATACTTTATCATGAAACTTGAAATACTGTAACTGAAATCAAAATATTAAAGCCTAGTCTAGAAGAAAATGATAACTAGAAATTTAAAGCCTAAAACATTTGCCTTTCCAAAAACAGTGTAATTTTTGGAAGTATAAGTTCTTACACTTCCTAGCTCCAATGGGAGTCAAATCTGGTGGTTATATAAAGTCCTATGCAACTAATAAAGCCTTGAATGGTAACATTATGACTTACCCCCACACTAGACGTTATGCTTCGTGAATTACAACGTCGTTCATCAGGTATGCTTGAGAGAAGCTACCTCTTAAAATCTATTCCAGCTTGTGATGGAAAAACAACAAATCATGAAAATTAAAATAAGGCGTCATTCAAAGTGACATCTTCAAATACATTATTTACCTATACAAGGATACTGTATTACTGTCGAATGTGAAAACAAACCTGTTTTTCCAATAGCGGACAGTTTTTTATACTATGGAACAAAATTTTGTACAGTATATATAAAAAACAATTTTCATATGTGACCTTCACATGTATCACTTTCAAATACAGTATAAAGCTTCCTGAACAAGTCAAAATATGATGTCGACCAAAGTACTGCAAACTGCAGTACTATCTACTGACTTATCTACCGACTTAGATAAAAAGCTAATTATATGATACAAAATCAAATTCTAAAAAAAGACATAAAATACTTAATGTTAACAATGGTAACCAGCTATAGCCGTACTTGTTATAAAGTTTATTGCCCCCTATTAGTTTCATAACTACTGTATTATGAATGACTTGTTTGGAAACAAGTCACTGAAAATTGGTTCTTCAATTGAAATCTATTCTTAGGTACTGTATTTGAAGTGTGCACAAATCCCTGTTATCCTGGGTACAGTACAGTATTTGTAGTGTGCACACATTCCTGTTATCTTGGGTATTGTATTTGTAGTGTGCAGACATCCCTTTAATCAAGTTCTCAGTGTAACTTTTGCCTTGCAATATCCGCCACATCACTACAGTACCACCATAAATTCATCGTGTACAAGACATCAATCTTTATATATATACACTGTTCATGGCCCACTATATTGAATATATCAAATTTCTTTTAAATATATATATACGGAATGGTTTTAATATGTAACTTGTACTATATATAAACTGTTCACTTGCAAGCTGCTCTGTAAACGGCACCACTAATAGAGAGGTGGAGAAGTAGAAGATAAGGCCAAATGTAATGGAGATGGGCAAGGCCGGCAGAGCTTTCTTGGTAATGGCCAGCATGATTAATGTCAAGCACAACCCCTGAAAGTCAGAGAAGATCATATTAAAATTATTTCATAGGCAAATGTTGAAATATACATACAAACTATACAATAGCTGGATGTGTTCTGATAGGAACTGGTGCTTTCTTATTTTTGGGGGTTACCAGAACAAGGAGGTAGAAGGCGGCTTGTTGTAATTCTTCAGATACTATATTATATTACGAAGCCATCATGAAAACACTTGAAATTCCAATGCATGACATTGTTTTGCCTAAAGTTAAAAAAACAAATGATAACACAATTGCATGGAAATGTTGGCTCTTTGTTTGGCCATCAGCAGTGCTGTTTAGGTGGGACAGCAGTCATACCATCGACACCAACTTTTTGTATACAACTCTGGACATTACATAGAATAACAATTTCCTTTTAAACATACTGTACTTCCAAGAATACAAATACTTTTCAATACAGGATAAATTGCAAATGATTTTTTTAAGAAGCATTTATTCAGCCATATACAGGTTAAATAAGAGATACAGTATTTTAAATTGAATAGACATTTATGGGGATTTCATGTTCTGTATCCTAAGTTTTAAGTCAATATGTTGAATGCTCTAGAGAATCTAAATAGAAACGTATAGGAAAAGAACTAATAATAAAAAACATTAACAATTTTAAGGCATCAAAAGGGAACTTCATAAGCAACTCCAAAGGATACTTGATCAACTAGGCTGTGATTCATGTGTAATATTGCAAGCAGTGGCATCAACAGCCTGTTTGATCAGACCACCAACCAAGCCACAATGATATTGATTCATGGAACTCCATTCTGGTCCCAGTGGACAAGATTATGACAGTCAACGCAGAGTTACATTCTGCATTTGTCTAACGGAGATCTTTTTAAAAGTCCCTGTTGGGTCTTACTGTACTGGGGAGGCACCAGATAATAGCTAAATCCAGTTCAGAGTTTCACAGAAATTTCAGTAATAAACATTGAAAACTTTTTCAAAGTCTTAACTGGCATCACAAGGACTATAAAATAGTGCTCTAACAAGATGTCAGTTTGCCCATCTGGTCGCTACTTCAGATCCCCACCAGACGGAAACATTCACACCAACGTCAGACTACCTGCCTCGAGCCCACTTATATTTTGAATGATATAGAGAGAATGTCACGTAAATCCCCTGCATAGCAGTGGAACTGCAACATCCACTCACCTTCCCTGTCTTCACACTGGAAGTCCACCTCTATGACAGCCAAGATGAGTCACTCGACCTGCCACACGCTCCACCACCCTGTACCGCTCAGTGCCTGGTACGGCTCGCCGGCAAGCAGAGTGCTTCTGCAAACTAGCAGTTAGCCACCTTTACCAAGCAGTTTGCCCGCCTCTAACTAGCAGTTATGCAGTCTCTGCCCAGCTGCTGTGCAGTCGCAAACTAGCAGTTACACCAGCCGCTTGTTACTGCTCACGTTGACACAAGATGTGATATCACCAGCAGGGGTATAAATAGAGCCCTGCAACCCATGTTAGCCTCCATAGCCCGTGCTGCTTGGAACTGTTTGTTCCAAGTAGCGAATCTTTAACAACAACAACAACCATGTTAGCCAGTCTCTCTCAGGTGCTCTTGGGGTCATCATTGCTTCTTTCACCCGATGTCTGCTACCAGCTTACGTCATGTGCCAGATACTGTGCTGGTATGGTGGATGTTTTCAGCTCAGCAGTATACTATTGTATTGACTTAATACCAAGGATTTAATTTACAGTACTTGTTTTGTTTGTTCTGTAATAACAGCCAAGCATTTGCAAGAACCATTTATTATCATAGTATAGTTTATTATTTGTTCATCTGTTTCTTGTTTCATCTTGCCACTTACACAGTGCAAGGGCCAAAGCAGCATTTTTTTTTTTTAGTTTATGCGATTGACAGCCACACCACCCTGGCCCAGTATTGCTGCACTACTGCATCACGTCATCCAAGCTTCCACTCATATGCTCCATTATGTCCAAATCAACTTTTAACAATCTTCTCTCATTCGTGGATAGACTATTCAACTAGCTAACATGTCTATTGCTCATTACTAAAAGACCTATCATCTGCATACATCAGATTTGGCAAACTACAGTTACTCATATTGGGCCTTTATATTTGGCTAACATTAAAAAGGGGAAGCTATACAATTGTCATAAAAATGTCGGCATGAAAAAATAGAACATGGTAAAGAACAATGGGTAGGTGCTGCTGGAGTCTGAGTAAATATGGGGATGAGCCATCAACAGAAGGGGACAATCAATTTTGTTTCCGTTATGATAATGCTTCCACTGGTAGCCAAGATCAACTGGTATATTTTATACATCAGTAGTTATTGGATATTTGTGTATTTAAACTAGGGTTTAGTTATAATATTCATATCCTGATACCAGCACAAAATACATTAAATTGTAAGTACAACTAAACAGTATTTAAGCTGTAGTCCTGATAAATCTAAAATTCAACAAAGTATTTATTATTATATAATAATACACTGTATTGAATAATTACTCACAATGAGAATGGCAATAAAGCAGGCTATGGTGGTGTTCCAGTCACCATATGAGGAAGCTTTGCCAACCAGAACAGAGTAGAAAATAAAATCTCCAAGTCCAAGTTTCACACCTCCTGGAAAAGAATCTATGTTCAGCAATTGATGCAGCATGTTAATTATTTTTATAAAATTTGTTTAAAACTTTTACACTTGAGTTTTATCCTTTAAAAATTTACAATGCTGCACATCTCTTATAACTATACTCTAAGAGAAACTATATAAACATCTTTTCTCTTTCCAGATAACTTCTACTTTGATCTGCAGGCTTATTTCATTGTCTTCTTATCTCTAACACACTCAAATTTATGTTGAAAGTTATTCTTCGCTTTTTCTCATTCAACGTGTCATCTTATATGCCACTCTCTCCTGTTGGTAATTGAGTATGCTGAATAGTGAAGCAAATTAAATTTTGGGCAACTAAGTACATTCCTAACACCTCTGAACACAGCTAGTATATTGCAACACTTAATTAAGAGTAAATAGAACAACTATTTGCTTTATAAGATGGAAACAGCAAAAATGTATATAAAAACAAGCACTTACTTTCTTCCTCTTCCTCAGCAGTAATATCACGAGGATGGGGATGTGGGTATTCAACGTTTGTAGGGTGCTCACGCACATGGCTATTAACCTGGAGAACAACATTTAAATATATCAGAATTTATATGACATGTAATTATTTCATTCTCCTACTCTTCTTCTTTGGACTGAGGAAATAGCAGGTAGAGAAGAGTGAAAAATTAAGCTGTAGGATTAGTTGTTTCACTAGGAAGTTCTTAAGGTTGTATTCCAATCCATTAATGACATTGGCTGTTAAGGTATAAGAAATTAGACATAATGAGTCAGTGTATATAACACACAAGTAGTGCTTGAGAACATGAACAGGTGGGAGAAGTTTCTTAAAAGGGAGTGAGTGAATGCTTACATTTGTACATGAAACCTCATAAGGAGCACTTTATAATTTCTGCAGATTTATGTAGTAGTAGTCAAGTGATTTGTCAGTATGGTGGTACTGATTTCTTTGATGTTGTACAAATGTGGAGGACATGGTGAAAAGAGGGATCTTGTTTTAAGTATCATCAACCTTCATTTCCTATGTTCATCAAGCAAATGTTCTCACCCCATGAAAGTGAGAAATGGGGTAGCAGTAATAATAAATATAACAATGCTAATGCTGACATCAAATTAGATCCCGAGCTGGATTAAAGTTGCACTCAACAAAAATTGCATTAGACAGCAAAAGGGACAAAAGATTGTCAGGCATATGTCTTCAGAAGTCATCTACCAACGAGGAACACAAAAATAATTATATTACTAAAACGATCACCTTGCAGCAATGCTACCTCAAGTCTAACATTCTATAGTACAGTAGTGTACATTATATGCTAAGACTTTAGCATACTAAATATAAAGCAAATTGAAACAAAAACCATTAATTTCCAGTTCCAGGGATCAATGCTAACTATTCCAACCAATACAATACAATTGTTAAAACTTTAAAGAAATTTGACAAGGATGATTTAGAAAATATTCAGAATCAATAAACATTAACAATTACCAGAAAATACGGTAACTTTAAAAAGCCCACAGCACACCACGTGTAAACCAAGTCTTACTTTCTAAACTCCGAGTTAGGGAGTCTTCTCTTTCTACCAGCTTACCGAAAGCCTATATACAAAAATTCTTATATTTATATATATAAATATACACTCAAATCAATAAGATTCTGTTAGGTACAGGAAGGAACTATCATCTACTATGTTATGAGTAGAAACTCTTGATGACACAGATGCATTCAAAGTGGCTTCAAATATATAGGCACCTGTTCTCGTCGCCTGATAGCTCGATCCTCATGATGCAAGGCCCATTCTTCAGTGAAACCTGACACTTCATCTGCAGCCGTATGTCCATTTTCTGCAGTCCTCCTCCTGGTGATATCTCCATCCCTCTGTGCACCAGCCACATCCTCACCTGCTAAATCTCCAACAGTACCTGCATCTTCTTGAACAGGTTGTCTACTACGAGATCTTGATGAAGAAAAGTTGCCGTCAGGTTCTGCCATCCCCAAAGTGCTGTACATGATATTGGCTGAAAAGAATTTTATACAATATATTAGGCCAAGAAAAAACAAATGATTAATGCTTCTACAGCTTTTCACATATACCATTCATCATTAGCTTAATAAAATGGCACAATCACAACTTCTGATTATTTGGTACAGTATGGGGAAAAATTACTGGTATCAGAACATTGGCGCTAAACACTAAACTTTTTAAATACAATCAGGACTAGCTCTGGAACACAGTTGCAGGAACTCTTAAATTACAATGGTTGTATGAGATAAATATGTAGTGTCATATCCATCATATTTTAATGAATACTTACAAGAAGTGTGGGCTCACTATAGCCCTTGCTACTTGGAACTTTTTGTTCTAAGTAATCTTAAACAACAACAACAACAACTTACAAGAGTAAATAAGTGCAGGAAATATGGGCTCATTTCTCTCCTGAGCCGTTTCCACTAGAATACGTAGCGGGCCTCTGGGAGACAACACAGCAATCAAATCTACAAAAATAAGAATTAATGAGCAACACACACAGCTTAGTAATAACAAATTAAATTTTAGATTTAATAGGCCAAGTAATGCACTTGTATCCATCCGTTTTCATTGTACGTTCATCTTCACTACTCTGTTCCCCAATTTCATGCAGAGTACACACATCAGCCCAGAAAGAAATAGGAAAGCAAATAGGAGAGAATGAAGTCACCAAAACAAGATCTTTTATTCTTTTGCAATATCTTTCACCCACCATACTACAGCACCATACAGAGCCAGCACCATTCTGGTAATACATGCACATCAGCACTTGATCGCTTCATGCAACAAGGTGTTAATGTGCTTCATAAGAGTGGTCATTTGAAAAATGTTAAAACATTCACACTGCTGATCAATTTACTGCCTCTTACCTTATTCCATACCAATTCTCATGCACTATTCACACTCAATCTGTGCCTCTGTGTACACTCGCCATGTCAGCCCAACTTATTCTTGACTTTTTTACCAGCTAATGTCAAAGAAAATCATTTGAATATTCTCTCTTAACTACTCTCTTGGCATCAGTTCTTTCAGTAGTCATACCTCGACCTCCTCATGACCCCATCCATTCATGCACTGAACAACCATTGAATAACTTTCCACAAAATCCATACACGTGACCTTATTCAGTCCTCTAAATACATTTTCACTTAATTATTATTTTAGCTACACATCTGTCCGACATAACAAAATAGAAAACAAATATATTTATTTTGACAATAATGTATCTTTACATCATCTCAAGTCAATGCAAAATCAAGTACAAATTATTCTAAGCACAATTACCAAGTTATGTTACAGTAATTCTATTCCATTTTGCATCTATTAGCATTCATTACATAACATTTGCATCTATTAGCATTACAATGCATTCATGCATTGTAAACCTCTTACCATGAAAAGAACTTTTAGTATTTTATGTTTTCTTTACATCATGTAAATAAGAATTAGAATTAAAATTATATTTGTAACAACTTTTACGAGTCATTACAATAATGACTGAACTCAAGAGGTGTTCAGCTGTGTAAATCAAACGTGATGCTACAATATAATGTAAATAATACACCTAGTCTCAACACACGTGCAATACACTTACCCCAGATGGAGATGACACCTAGGACCATCCAGAGGGTGTACTCAGGAAGGTACTTGATGAACATGAGAGACATCAGTGAGGCAATGAATATGAGGTAAGCTTGCTGAAGGCGTAGGGGACCATGCCAGTGGATGCTCACCATGCCCATCACCCCAAAGTTCCACACACATATAGCGACAGTGATCCAATCCATCCCAATATTGTACCCACGCAGTAACTCCCTTTGTGAAATAATAAACATATGTTTATACATAAACACTATTAACTCATTTTCAAGGCATGTTAAAAGGAGACTGCACTACTCTGTCCAATTTCATAATTGCCCTTAAATACATGTAAAGAATGCTCAAAAACTATTTACGACATAGGGAAGACTCCATCTAATATTATATGCAGCAGTTGTATGGTGTCCTAATTTCAAACTTGTAAATAAAATAGGAGAGATGTAGAGATGCTACTAAATAGTTTACAGATCTACTAAAAAAAAAAATAGCAATGAGGGAAGATTAGAGGCATTAAATATGCTAGAACTTGTAGACAATGAAAAAAGTGGCGATATGATCATGTACAAAAAACTATGACAGGAATGAATCAAACTGATAAGGAGGAACTCTTGAAATCTCATTCAAGATATTCTCAACATTTCTGAGACCAAAAAGTCACAGCTTCCAATTACGAAAACAAGTGCTGAAAAAAGTTCTTCTGAAGAGTCATAGATGGTGAGCAATTCAATGAGAGGGTATTTGATGCCTAAATAATCAGACGCTTCAAAGCTTCATCAATTATAAAGACGATAGGGCATCATGAGAAGAGCTTTTATTACATAACAAAATAAAGCAAGTGCAGTGAACAAAACACATGCATGATTTTAGGTTAAATGGAAGAGAAATATAGGAAATAAACAAACTGAGGACTAATCAAGTGAAAGCGGCATAGGAGAAAGATTTGGTGACAGATGAATGTGACTGTGCATGTTAGGAGGGTAAAGAAAGAAGTGGAGAAAGAAAAACTAAGTAATGAAAACATGACAGACTTGGAGAATGGGAGGGGGAGATATTTTTGGAAAATCGTTGAAGTAAGCTGAAGGTACAACTAGAAGGAACAGATTTACAGGAAGGTATGTATATGCCCTGTACACCATTATAAAAGATTGTAAATAATATTAAAAAGATTAATATTATGCTTAGGGCAATATGCTCTATTGACCAATCCACACACTAGAAAATGAAGGGACGACAACGTTTTGATCCGTCCTGGACCATTTTCAAGTCTCAAGTCGTCGTCGTCCCTTCATTTTCTAGTGTGTGGATTGATCAACATACTTCAGCCACGTTATTGTGACTCATCGCCTGCATTATGCTCTATTAATTTTGTGTCCACATGATTAATATTAATCAAGCCATTCAAAAGTTACATGTTGCTTGATTATTACAAAATTTCATTTTCAGCAAGTTCTTATAAATGTTGACTTTCCTTGGTAGCAAAGGTTTATAAAGGACTTAAGGAATGTTTACTATAACTAGCACTGTGAATACTCACAGAATGTACATCATGGTAAAAATAAAGAGCAGCAGTAGAGAGGACATAAGCAGCCATCCATGGATGATCTGAAACAAAACCACAATGCTACTGTCATGTACAGGAAGTTATGATTAGTGTTCTTGTGATTATAAACTTATATTTCAATAAAATAATGATACTGGAATACAATAATGACTTACAAATTGTTAGGAAAAGAGATGGGTTGTCCTCCATTGCTCATAGACAAGTTGTCTTTGGTTGCTGGTTTAAGTGCTACAGTGAAAAAAAAATTACAAACTACTCTTTCCTCATTTTCAACAACCAGGGAATCCCCCTTTATAATGAAAACAGCCACATTAGCCTCTTGTAGTGTCACTTGTGACACCTCTTTGTGTCACTTGTGACACAAAGATTCTTGATGTGTGTATTTGTGTGAGTGATTAGATATGTATGTGTATGTATATGTGTATACGTATATATATATGTACATGTATGTATGAGGGTGTGTACATGTGTATACAACATTGATAATTTTGTAACTAGCGTCAAACATTGTTATTTGCTTAGCTAAACGAACTAGAGGGTTCAGTTCCTGAACCGATTATGTGCCTCTGTAATCCTTTACACCACCGCCCACGGGATGGGTATGGGGTGCATAATAAAGAAAGAAATTGAATTGAATTGAGGCTGTGTATATGGCAAACGTTGAATCACATCACCTATAGACAAGTTCAGCAGCCATGGACAGACCAAAAGGCCACTTAATGCTACTATATTCTGAGCACAATCCCAACAAAAGGCACAGGGTTCCAAAGAATATAAAATTAACTGCTTTCCTCCCACTTATCAATTCTGGCTTAGGCAATCAAAGTCCCACAGCACCTCCTGCACCAATCCAGTTGCAAAGCACTGAATGGCAAAGCTTCCTAGTTGGAAAACAGCCACATATGCTAGGAGCTAAGGATTCACACACAGGTCAAACAGATCTACCCGAGGTACCCGTAGGTATTGCATATCCACTGAAATTAGGATATGTCCACCTTCCAGCCACCTGGAGAATTAAGCCCCAAGAATCCAGAAGAAAGGAAACGGCCAGTCAAATGCCGTGTAAGTAAGGAGCATACTAAATTGCCCGTGTTCAAGCAACAGACCTTTGGTAAACACTTCAAATGAATCCAGATAGCTAAGACATGCAAGTGATATGCAAGCATGACATCTAAACTCATGCTAAACCTTGAGCTACAATGTGGGAAGGCTGTAATGCTGGAGAACAGTGACCCTGACTGACACAACCAAAGGGTGGAGACAAATCCCACATTAGTTTCAGTTCATCCAAGAAAATTTTTAGTGAATGAATTGGAGGTAGCAATGGAATTGAATTCTGAAAACCCCAGACAAAAGCTGATGCAGAACCCTAAGGCTTGAGAATTGTTCAGGACGGACCGAAACATCGTCGTCCCTTCACCTTCTAGTGTGTGGTCTGATCAAGATAATCATCATCCTTGACCAAGGGAACTTGTCGAAACAAGGCAAGATGGTTGAGTAAAGTAAGGCAACCATCTTACTAAAAGTAAGATGGTTGCCTTGCACAACCCTCACAATCATTCATTTTTAAATTGTTAAAGAATCATTTGGAGGTAGCATTGAATTGATGACCAAACCACACATCAGAAAAATGCAGAAACGATAACATTTCGGTTTGTCCTGGACTAAATATCAAATCATGTGAGTCGACGTGATAATGGTCCAGGATGGACCGAAACATTGTCGTTTCTCAATTTTTGTGATGTGTTGGTTTGGTAACTTTGGGGGTAGTTAAATTATCCTCTTCATTTACAGTAATTTGCTGCACCGTTTATTAGGACGACAAGCATTTACAAATATACATGTCATTCTGGGGCTTGAATTGCTTATAGCCTAATGGATTATTAGTACACTACCTTAAACAGGTTCAGGGCATTTAACAAGACGAGCTATTAAGGATACCTTGCTCAGATAAACAATTACCGACATTGAACTGGGTACAAACAAAAATAAAATACTGCAGCACTAATAATAGCAACTGCCTACACAAGCATTCTTACCTTATAACAGCGTTTTTTGTAAAGAAATATAAGCACAATGGTTAAAATGACCACAACACCGAGGAGAATAAGTGCATTACGCAGAGCATCGTACACTTTATCCCCAATGCTTTGGGATTCTTCATGAAATGGTGTGTACAATCTGCAATATAAACAAAATAATATAATCAATAAAAATATATTTTCTACTGTACATACAGTATGTTTATATGTGGGTTTAGTGAGTGAAAATGAGTATCAGTTTTAGTGAGTGAAAATGAGTATCATATACCCATTCCATACTGTACAGTACTTTACAATGAAAATAGTACTTAAATTTTTGCCTTTAATGATGCACCAGTTTTGGTATGGTTTCATGAAATATTTCAAATATGAAAATTTTAAATCTTTACAACAAAGACTTACAGGTATGCTCCTTTCTCTGTGTAAAATGTTACTGAAGATACAGTGGCAACCACAACAATCATGCACAGAGACACTGGTATGAACAGCTTGATTACATGTTGTGCTCCATACTTGAGCTCCTCCTCCTCCTCTTCAACCTCTTCCCACTCTCCAGGTGGTTGTCGATTTTGTCCAGCTTCCTAGAAAATCAAACTTACTTTAAGCTCAAGAACATTGCCTATTTACTACAATACTAAGTAAAAATGCTTCACATTTGATGAAACAAACATAATACTTGTATTACTTGTATACAGTACAGTACTGATATACATTATGAGACATGGGATACATGTTAGGTTTATTTAGTCCAAATGACTACCATATCTGCACAAATATAAGCTGCCTAATTTTAAGCAGCATTTTGAACATATTTCATTCAAAAATGCTTGGACCTTGATTTTATACCTACTCCCTAAATTGAGCCTTCACTTTAAATCCCATCAAAATTCTATTCACATTCATTATTACTCTTAAACAAGAGATACCCTTCAACTCTTAAACTGATCCTATCATTCTTAAAGAACAGAACTTTGGTGTTCTTGTAGTTTATGAATGATTAGTGCCTCTAATATTTAAAAGTGCCTAAATAACCTATGTGTTTGTTATTCTACACTAGAGGTCTCAGGCAATCGTTTGCCACATTGAGAAAAACAATCCTGAAAACCTTAGTTACCTTTACAGACATTATTAAAAACCTGGCACCATTTCAGGTGCACCACCAGCCATTTACTGATGCCTATGCTCAGAAACATTGATGCTATGCAAAATTTTAAGAACTTTAATGGGCTAGGAAGATATATGTGAATAAGGAGAAATCCATTATAAAATTCGTTATTGAAAATTATTTTACAGAATATGATGCCATCATTTCTTCACCTAAGTACAGCCAAACTAGAATAATTATAATTTTTTCCGGACACCAAAAATAAATGTTTTAAATTATAAAATTTTATTTTTATATTTTATGTTTTTAAATATAGAATACTTTAGGTAATGTTCAGTACAGTATATTCAAATACTATACTGTACACTAAGTACTTATTACACCTATATAAATGGTTTAAGTTAATTACAAGCAGAAATGCATGTGGTATGTTTTATGAGAGATTTTTATCTTTCTGATTAACATTTATAGACTCAGTCATATTTACTGCACATGTTCCCTTCTAGGCGCCTATGTAGAGAATGACTTAAAGAAAAATTAAGTAATACAAATTAAAACAGCAATGCCAGAACTCACTACTGTATTTCCCCTCCGGGTCCTCGCCCATGTGCAGCTTGATCCTGTTCTCCAGGCACTCCTCCAGGCACTCCAGGATCCCCTCCTCTCTGCTGCCGTCTCACTGCTCCCTCGTCACCACCTTCTTGTAAATGATCATTTGAGAAGGCAGCATCAGTATTTAATGCCAAACCTCCATCATACTGCAAGAGTAAATTCATTAGTAACTCAAAAGGATATACAGGATACAGTAATAGGGATTAAATATTCATGCAAATAACAAATATCCTTTCTCATGGAATAATCTTTCCTCTTTTAAAACATTCACAGTTTGTTTTCAAACAAGAAGTAAGCCAGCCATTATATTAGATTACATGTAGACTAAATATATGCTGGCATAAAAGATGGACTTCAAGGTTTAATAAGTTTCCTTTCAAAATTACCATGTTTTTTCTTGCCATTAGTAGATAGGGTGTGTGTTTCTGTATACTAGTCTCAAAATAAGTCATTCTTTTGGGAAGTTTCTCACATGCTATTTTAATATTAAAGTACAGTACTTAAATATAAATGTAATCTATTGAATAATTTTTGTAATTTCCATATTTTTATTTACAAATATTTACAAATATTTATTTCCATAAATTTACAAATAAAATTTGTAATTTGTAATTTAATAAAAAATTTGAATTTTGTAATTTTGTAATAATTTGTAATAATAATCTATTGAAGATGTTAAACCAGTTAGAAACAAAGATAACCCTTATCGAACATAAGAAAACTTTACAGTTGACAGTCACACTGCAAAGATTTTTAGTTGTCCCAAGTTATTGCTTGTATAAGAAACCCTCTTACTTGTTAACTGGTGGGAGATAACAGAAAATTGACATAGGCCTTAAATGAGCTTAAGAGGAAAATGAGCATTTTTACTTCAGAGGTTTACTAACGTGAAACTTTATGTCAGACATTTTGCAAATAAATGCAGTTATCCAATCACATAAGCCATACAAATATGCCTGAAATACCCAATTTTATACAAATAACATCACTCTTCTAAGTCAAAATAATAGCAGTATTTAACTGTAAGGTATGTTGGAGTAAGTTATTTGGTTTCCAAATTGATATTTCTTTCTTAAACATTCCTTATTTACACTACAGTATATTCTGACAACAAGTACATTTAAATGCACTCACAAGAGAATAGTGGCATGACACCCTAAAGCAACTGCATAATAAAAATGTCTGCGTTGACTTGTCATAAAACTAACAGGGTTAGAAATGAGGGACAAATATTAATGTTTCTCATTATAAGGTAGTTACTCTATTTATATTTATTTATTTATATAATACAAGAAGGGGACATTGGGTTGTGAAAACACATACAATTGGGTTTGATCGTTATATTCTTGCAAAGCTACCAAGTATTTCCCTGTGTGGATAAGTTGCCCTTGCTTAACCCAGCCTAGCCGAACCCAGCCAAGCTTAACCCAACCCAATTGAACTCTGCCTAACCTAATCCAGCCTAATTGAACTCTGCCTAACCTAACCCAAACCTAATATGTAGAGTCAGGCCTAATATGTAGTTTCAGGAGTTATAAAAGAGCGTCCATGCGAGAGGCCTATGTGTGACTTAAAGGTCCCCCCCCCGCCCCAACACGTACCTGGGCCCCAGGCTGGATAGTGTGTGTGGGTGGCTGCCCTCCTGACGCATCCTCTTGGTTCTGAGACTTCCTTTTCTTTTTTATCCCTTTCCCAACACCCTCTTCCACCGCCACGACTTTGTCATCTCTGTCTATGTTAACGTGGCCGTCCATCGAAATTTGGAGGCGCGGTTAACCCCCAAAAAAGTGACAGATGAGTCAGACTTTCGCTGTTGACAAAGTGGTGTGTGTGTTTGGGTACCAGTGGAGCCCCCTAGCGCCACCCCCAATAACTACACCGCCGCCGTTTTCGTAACACAATCCGGGCTGATCCTCCCTTACCTACGTCACTATCTCTTCTCCACCAACTACTGATTCATTATTAAATAAATAAATAAATAAATGTTTATTTAGGTAAGGTACATACATACAAGAGATTTTACAAAGATTTATGGATTTATAGATAGAGCTAGTACATACAATGCCTAAAGCCACTATTACGCAAAGCGTTTCAGGCAAGAGTTATTATTAGAAATAATGACCCCCCAACCAGTGGAGATTATTTAACAGCAAATGAGATGAATGGTTAATCAAAACGGATTTAGAGTAATTGTGGTGGTAAAAAAAAATTGTATTCAAGACGGCGTTTGACAATAAAGGAAATGACTAGTGACGACCCCAGCAGCAACATCCGATGAGTCACGTCTCAGAATTCAGATAAGGTTTGTCAGCTCCAAATTGCTGGAAGTAGCGAGCTGACGGTCTAAAAGTAGCGAATTTGTAATAACAGTAGCCCAATTTTTTGTTTAGTGACTGATACCGGTTTCAAAGTAATATATTTTGATATATACAGTACACTCCACGATGCTAATTGTTTTATTAATATTATTTCTACATACACACACACACTACACACCCTCGGAGCCCAACAAGTTTTGTAACCGGAGCCCGACCAGTTGGGTAACCAAAGCCTGACCAGTTGTGTAACCAGGCCCCAACCTGTTGTGTAACCGCAAGCCTAGCAAGCAAGCATCTCATCCAACCCACACCAAGCCAAACAAAAAGCCCCAGAACCCAACCAAGCTCCCTCCCTACCTCTACCAAACAAACCCTTCCTTAGCCCTACCTAACAACTGCCCCCCTTGCCTTAACAACTAACTTTGCAGCCAAAACAAACAATTGAGCTCTATAAAAAAAGGAAACCTGGAACTCTTGCAAAAATACAACAATGAAACCCTAGAAAATAAACATGCACTCAGCCATAGCAAAAAAACAACCATGATGATCTAGCAAAGAAACAACCATGATGATCTAGCAAACAAACAACCATGATGATCTAGCAAAGATACAACCATGATGATCTAGCAAACAAACAACCATGATGATCTAGCAAAGATACAACCATGATGATCTAGCAAAGATACAACCATGATGATCTAGCAAAGAAACATGAGGTACTAGCACACAACCCCAGGAGCACAACCATGCATGAACCGAAGCCCGACCATGCACAACGCAAGTCCCAAGTGACACCCCCGGAGCCCGACCAGTTGCGTAACCGGAGCCCGACCAGTTGCGTAACCGGAGCCCGACCAGTTATGTAACCGGAGCCCGACCAGTTATGTAACCGGAGCCCGACCAGTTGTGTAACCGGAGCCCGACCAGTTGTGTAACCGGACCCCGACCAGTTGTGTAACCACAAGCCTAGCATGAACGAACTGAGCAAACAACATCCGAAGCACAAACATACACGAACTGAAGCCCGACTATGCACAACCCGAAGCCCTGGTGACACCCCCGGAGCCCGACCAGTTTAAAACCGGAGCCCGACCAGTTGTGTAACCGAAGACCCACCAATTGTGTAACCGGACATAAATCAGTTGTGTAACTGAAGGCCTAGCAAGCAAACATCTCATCCAACCTACACCAAGCCAAACAAACAGCCCCAGAGCCCAACCAAGCTCCCTCCCTACCTCTACCAAACAAACCCTTCCTTAGCCCTACCTAACAACTGCCCCCTTTGCCTTAACAACTAACTTTGGAGCCAAAACAAACAATTGAGCCCTATACAAAAAAATGAAACCTGGAACTCTTGCAAAAATACAACAATGAAACCCTAGCAAATAAACATGCACTCAGGCATAGCAAAGATACAACCATGATGATCTAGCAAACAAACAACCATGATGAGCTAGCAAACAAACAACCATGATGATCTAGCAAAGAAACATGAGGTACTAGCACACAACCCCTGGAGCACAACTATGCACGAACCGAAGCCCGACCATGCACAACCCAAGTCCCAAGTGACACCCCCGGAGCCCGACCAGTTGCGTAACCGGAGCCCGACCAGTTGCGTAACCGGAGCCCGACCAGTTATGTAACCGGAGCCCGACCAGTTATGTAACCGGAGCCCGACCAGTTATGTAACCGGAGCCCGACCAGTTGTGTAACTGGAGCCCGACCAGTTGTGTAACCGGACCCCGACCAGTTGTGTAACCGCAAGCCAAGCACGAACGAACCGAATAAACAACATCCGAAGCACAAACATACACGAACTGAAGCCCGACTATGCACAACCCGAAGCCCTGGTGACACCCCCGGAGCCCGACCAGTTTAAAACCGGAGCCCGACCAGTTGTGTAACCGAAGACCCACCAATTGTGTAACCGGACATAAATCAGTTGTGTAACTGAAGGCCTAGCAAGCAAACATCTCATCCAACCCACACCAAGCCAAACAAACAGCCCCAGAGCCCAACCAAGCTCCCTCCCTACCTCTACCAAACAAACCCTTCCTTAGCCCTACCTAACAACTGCCCCCCTTGCCTTAACAACTAACTTTGGAGCCAAAACAAACAATTGAGCCCTATACAAAAAAAGAAACCTGGAACTCTTGCAAAAATACAACAGTGAAACCCTAGAAAATAAACATGCACTCAGCCATAGCAAAGAAACAACTATGATGATCTAGCAAACAAACAACCATGATGATCTAGCAAACAAACAACCATGATGATCTAGCAAACAAACAACCATGATGATCTAGCAAAGATACAACCATGATGATCTAGCAAAGATACAACCATGATGATCTAGCAAAGAAACATGAGGTACTAGCACACAACCCCAGGAGCACAACCATGCATGAACCGAAGCCCGACCATGCACAACGCAAGTCCCAAGTGACACCCCCGGAGCCCGACCAGTTGCGTAACCGGAGCCCGACCAGTTGCGTAACCGGAGCCCGACCAGTTTTGTAACCGGAGCCCGACCAGTTATGTAACCGGAGCCCGACCAGTTATGTAACCGGAGCCCGACCAGTTGTGTAACCGGAGCCCGACCAGTTGTGTAACCGGACCCCGACCAGTTGTGTAACCGCAAGCCTAGCATGAACGAACTGAACAAACAACATCCGAAGCACAAACATACACGAACTGAAGCCCGACTATGCACAACCCGAAGCCCTGGTGACACCCCCGGAGCCCGACCAGTTTAAAACCGGAGCCCGACCAGTTGTGTAACCGAAGACCCACCAATTGTGTAACCGGACATAAATCAGTTGTGTAACTGAAGGCCTAGCAAGCAAACATCTCATCCAACCCACACCAAGCCAAACAAACAGCCTCAGAGCCCAACCAAGCTCCCTCCCTACCTCTACCAAACAAACCCTTCCTTAGCCCTACCTAACAACTGCCCCCCTTGCCTTAACAACTAACTTTGGAGCCAAAACAAACAATTGAGCCCTATACAAAAAAATGAAACCTGGAACTCTTGCAAAAATACAACAGTGAAACCCTAGAAAATAAACATGCACTCAGCCATAGCAAAGAAACAACCATGATGATCTAGCAAACAAACAACCATGATGATCTAGCAAAGATACAACCATGATCTAGCAAAGATACAACCATGATGATCTAGCAAACAAACAACCATGATGATCTAGCAAAGATACAACCATGATGATCTAGCAAAGATACAACCATGATGATCTAGCAAAGAAACATGAGGTACTAGCACACAACCCCAGGAGCACAACCATGCATGAACCGAAGCCCGACCATGCACAACGCAAGTCCCAAGTGACACCCCCGGAGCCCGACCAGTTGCGTAACCGGAGCCCGACCAGTTGCGTAACCGGAGCCCGACCAGTTTTGTAACCGGAGCCCGACCAGTTATGTAACCGGAGCCCGACCAGTTATGTAACCGGAGCCCGACCAGTTGTGTAACCGGAGCCCGACCAGTTGTGTAACCGGAGCCCGACCAGTTGTGTAACCGGACCCCGACCAGTTGTGTAACCGCAAGCCTAGCATGAACGAACTGAACAAACAACATCCGAAGCACAAACATACACGAACTGAAGCCCGACTATGCACAACCCGAAGCCCTGGTGACACCCCCGGAGCCCGACCAGTTTAAAACCGGAGCCCGACCAGTTGTGTAACCGAAGACCCACCAATTGTGTAACCGGACATAAATCAGTTGTGTAACTGAAGGCCTAGCAAGCAAATATCTCATCTAACCCACACCAAGCCAAACAAACAGCCCCAGAGCTCAACCAAGCTCCCTCCCTACCTCTACCAAACAAACCCTTCCTTAGCCCTACCTAACAACTTCCCCCTTGCCTTAACAACTAACTTTGGAGCCAAAACAAACAATTGAGCCCTATACAAAAAAAAGAAACCTGGAACTCTTGCAAAAATACAACAGTGAAACCCTAGAAAAATAATCATGCACTCAGCCATTGCAAAGATACAACCATGATCTAGCAAAGATACAACCATGATCTAGCAAACAAACAACCATGATGATCTAGCAAAGATACAACCATGATGATCTAGCAAAGATACAGCCATGATGATCTAGCAAAGAAACATGAGGTACTAGCACACAACCCCAGGAGCACAACCATGCACGAACCGAAGCCCGACCATGCACAACCCAAGTCCCAAGTGACACCCCCGGAGCCCGACCAGTTGCGTAACCGGAGCCCGACCAGTTGTGTAACCGGAGCCCGACCAGTTATGTAACCGGAGCCCGACCAGTTGTGTAACTGGAACAGACCAGTTGTGTAACCGGACCCCGACCAGTTGTGTAACCGCAAGCCTAGGAAGCAAATATCTCATCCTACCCCCCACCAATGTGCTAAGTTGGGTGCCACTGGGGTCCATTTTGGGGCTAACCCTTTTTGTCATATACATCAATGACAGATGGTAATATTACAAACCACATCAAATTTTCAGATGACACAATGATCTGTGGTAAAGTGGGAAGTGAAAGTCATATTGATACCTACAAAGAGATCTACATGAACTCCACAAATGGTAAGATGACTTGCTAATGTCGATAAATGCAAGACCTTGCATGTGGGGCATAACAATCCACGTCACAACTACCAAATCATCAGCATTATCTTGGAGTCAGAATCCACCAATCACTGATAGTTGTTCAACAAGTGGGAGCGGCAGTAAAAAAGCAAACCAAGCCCTGGGAATAATCATGCGTACCTTTACCTGCAAGGAAAAGAAAGTAGACCTTCAATTGTATAAGTTTCTGGTGCGCCCCCACATGAATGATTGCATCCAGGCATGGAGATCTCATCTTCAGAAAGACATAGCTGCTCTGGGGCCATGTCTTACCAGAGCTATGGAGCCATGTCTTACCAGAGCTATGGAGCTATGTCTTACGACAAAAATCATTCCAGAGCTTAGTCATCTCTCGTATCAGGAACGGTTGAAGGCCACTGGGCTAACAACACTGCAAACCAGGCATGATACGGCGGGTCTCATAGAAACCATTAAAATACTAAACAATTTGGAGGATGTCGATCAAGACAATGTCTTCAGAAGGTCAGACGTTACACAAACAAGGAGCAGCGGGTTCAAACTCAACAAGCCAGAATGTTGGACAGGAAACAGGAGATGCTTTTTCACCCATAGGGTTGTAAACTCGTGGAACCGCGTACCCGCCGAAGCCGTAAACGCCAAAACTCTGCTGAGTTTTAAAATACAGCTGGAAAGATCATCAGGGCAAATGGGTGGACTTTTGACAAGCCGCCGGCTTATTGTCCTCATCGAGGCCACTAGTGTTAGTGGCCCTCGGGTAAATTCAGTTCCTAGAGAGGTGTTCCCCGCTCCTTCCTGTTGGGAAGTTGTTCGTCTATTGTAATATTTCGTATACTGGACTGTCGCTTGTCACTAAACTTAGTTTTTAAACTATTAACTTTATGAAATAATATTATCTTATACGCGAGAATAATTCTGAATACGCAGCGCGATAAAATTGACGAATGCGCCTTTGGGTTGGGCGGCGGCGTAGGTGAGCCTGGCCTGAGGACAGGCAACTGTAAATGCTTCACCCTCAACACTTCAAGTGCAAATAATTGCCAACAGAACCTAAATACCGAACCTACTATATGCCTAATTAAACAGAATATAAAATTAAGTTATACACGATAAAAACTATTTTTAATACACGGTACGCGAAACTCGATAATAAATGCGTCTTGGGGGGTGGGAGGAGGGGGGGGGGTCGATCGCCGCGTTAACGAGCCTAGCCTGACGACGGGGTGGTTTAACACTATGGGGAAGTGTATTCTACATAATATCCTACCCATATAATGCTGGCATATCATGATCCTCAAAATCTTCCACAATATCCGAGAGAGGGCAGACTTTTTATCATTAGTGGAATACAAACATTTGAATACTACACAACCCGGATGAAAAAAAAACAATGACCCACTGAGGCAATACAAAAACTCTGTTATAATAGCGAACAAATGTATAATGCAATAAGCATTGTAGGTGGAGGTAGACTATATACTCATGCGTACTTCCCAACTGCTCAGATACATTAGCAAAAAAAAAAAAATTGATCAGCCTTACCTACAGAAGAGCGACATACTCACGCCGCCGCTGCTTCCTGACGACTGGCGGGGTCACAGTCAATGACCCGTTAGCGTCCAACCGACCCAGAGACCCCCTGCCTAAAATTATTTGAACGCCATGAAATTCTTAGCGTATTTTAGCGTAATTCCTAGCACCAGTAGTGTGTAAATTAATATTTATATGCATTATAGACCTTTCTAAAGTAATTTATAGATCTGAATATTATATATTGTCTAACAAACGAATTATTTAAGTTAATCTTTTAATTATGCCAGATACAAGTCTCATCGCACACCAGATTTGTCAGCGAATTTTGTTTTTATTTTGTTTATTTATATATAAAAAGAGTTCTTAAATTCTTGTAAAGCCACTAGCATACATAGCGTATCGGGCAAGTCCTTAATCCTAATTTTTCCACGGGAATACGACCCGCCAAATCGTTTAACAAGCAATTCTCTGCCGGGTAAACAGTTAAGGATTGTCGGCCGGTCAATCCTTCCCGGCCAGCAGGTCAAAGCGCTGGCGAAGAGCCGGGCGCGCGCTTTACCACTTTTGGAATTTTGAATTTTGAAACCTGGCTAACCTAGCTCAACTCAACCTAACGTAACCCAAATCAAACCAATCTTATCCACCCGTGCCCAATGCAGCCTAACCTTAATAACATAACCTAATACAGCCTAGCGTAACAATGAAATAGCGTAGCCTAGCATAACAATGAAATTTTAGCATAAGATTCTAACATAATATTTCTAGGCTTTCAATGAAAGCCTAGCATAACAATGAAATTAGGCTAGAAATAGCCTAGCATAACAATGAAATTCATGGGTCTAATAGAACAAGAACCCGGCAATGTGATGTTATAGTGGCCAGAATACGCCTGGGATATAGGCGTATCTGGCAGCTTTCTCAAAACCCAAATGTCGAGTACACAATGTGTCAACTTTGTGAAAGAGAAAACATGCACTTTCTTGAACATTATATTGTAGAATGTCCCATATTGACTGACTTTCGCCCTCCTGGGCTAAGGTATGCTGAACTGTGTAATTACTATATGAGTACTGGAACACTTGATGGTATATTAGACTTGTACCCAAGATTAACCATGTAATGTATCAATTATACAATGTATGTATGTGATGTAACTATATAACCTGAGCTTGTAAAAGCACCTTAATCACCTTCAGTGATTAAGTGCTTAATTGCACACTAGTTTCTCTATCAGCCATCTCACCCTGTCAGAGTAAAAGAGACAAATGTATGTGAATGCATGTGTGTGTGTATATGTACGTATATGTGTGTGTGTGTGTGTATGTATATGTATGTGTATAAAGTATAAATGGAAGCTGACCAGAATCACACTTCACCTTTGTAAATGCACATTAATGACACTATGTAAAAGACTCATCGAACACTGTATGTAGGGCATACGTAAATCTGTGTATCTATGTATTTACGTATGTAATTAAGTTAGCTTAACATTTTAAAAGCACCGAATCACCTTCAGTGGTTGATTGTTCAATAAACCCTGAACTATATCTTTAACACATCTCTATCCCTGTCCATGGAGGACAGAAGAAAATGTATATATGCTGGTTAGCATTGTAAATGTGTGGCCACGTCTGTGGTAGAAAATAATAATGAAAAAATAACAATGGAATATATATATATATATATATATATATATATATATATATATATATATATATATATATATATATATATATATATATAATATATATATATATATATATAACTTGCCTAAACCACAAGTCAAAGGTAAACACAGTTTACCTTTTGTGTATTTAACTTTGACTTATGGTTTAGGCAAGTTTACGTGTGAATATGGTGGCTCGTGTTCTCTTTGGTAATGCAATTGACTGATAGAAAACGAATTCTGATCGCTTACCATAGCGGGTGTCCTTGGGAGATGATATATATTAGTATATTTTGGTAGCAGTCTTTCTTGTAACCAAATGTTGGTGAATATGACCGAAAGGGTAAGATTAATCATTCTAACACGAATCTTCTCAATATTTCTTACATTCTCCTTCACTGTCGAGGGTAATTGATAAATTAACTCTCCAAAATTCATTCTTTATTTCTGGTCTGACGTCTGAACGCATTTCGTGTTGCTTATTACATTTTCAAAGACTTAGTTTACACATGTTGTTGTTGTTCTAAATTTAGCTACTCAGAACGAAATGTCGATGTAGCATGGGCTATGGTGAGCCCATTGTGTTTGCACAGATGATTGATTGATAATGATTAAGCCACCCAAGAGGTGGCACGGGCATGAATAGCCCGTAAGTGGTGGCCCTTATCAGTATCGAGAGATGATACTGGAGATCTGTGGAGGTGCGACTGCACCCTGCGTGACGGGAGATGTCTCCCGGACCAAATGGTGACCAAATGGTGTGTTTGCACATAAAATACATCATACTTATACTCGTTTTGGGTGAGGTGATATGGAACAAAAGTTTTGGGTGAGGTGACAGAGCATATGCCAGAACACGAATCAATGGGTATAAATTGGGTATGAAAATATAAGAATGGAAGTAACTGCAGAAGGCCTATTGACCCATACTTCCTCTTGCTGCTTCTATGCTGGTTCGGGGTCTTGAAGTGGGTAGAATATAGTTGTGCATTAATTGGCTGTTGATTGCTGATGTTGACTTTTTGATGTGTAGTGCCTCGCAGATATCGAGTCTCCCGCTATCGCTGTATTTATCGATGATTTCTGTGTTGCTTGCTAAGATTTCTCTGGTGATGGTCTGGTTGTGAGAAGAGATTATATGTTCCTTGATGGAGCCCTGTTGTTTGTGCATAGTTAATCGCCTAGAAAGAGACGTTGTTGTCTTGCCTATATACTGAGTTCTTTGGGGCTTACAGTCCCCAAGCGGGCATGTGAAGGCATAGACGACGTTGGTTTCCTTCAGGGCGCTCTGTTTGGTGTCTGGCGAGTATTTCATGAGTAGTTTGGCAGTTTTTTTTTGCTTTTGAAAGTAAATTGTCAATGTATTTTCTGATTTTTGCCTGTAGGGATAACGTTCCTATCAATAATGTCTTTCAGGACCCTTTCCTCCGTTTTATGAGCCATCGAAAAGAAGTTCCTGTAAAACAGTCTGTAACGTACGATTATGTTACGTTGTTGAGTAGATTAGATACACGGTGTTTAGTGAGTTTTCATATTTATTTAGTAGTCTTGGATACAGCAGTGTCGTAGACGTTGAGACGGAGCTTGGAGCAGAACAAAGAGCTGAGTGAGGCCGGAGTCTCAGAGTTGTGTGGGAGAGCGTTGTAGCTCGATGCGGTCCTAATCTGCTGTCTGTTCTGTGTCGAAG
This sequence comes from Procambarus virginalis, assembly GCA_020271785.1. NCBI lineage: Eukaryota > Metazoa > Arthropoda > Malacostraca > Decapoda > Cambaridae > Procambarus > Procambarus virginalis. The sequence continues at coordinate 19,406,512 of WNGS01165523.1, read as the reverse complement.
CTGTAGCGTCTTGGAAACGATTAGAACTGCATACGCCGAGTGCTACATTCTTGACTGTGGAAATTGTACTGTTGGTTATTCTCATATCGCTTGCTTATATATGGTGACTACACCTCAGCTTCCTCCAATAAGATAGGAGGATGGAAGAACTGTTACCTGTAATTAGGGAAAAGATTATAGCTTCTGTAATTAGTGCTAATTAGTTATGACATTAAGATAATGAGAGATTGGACCGAGTATAAGGTTTACTTGCTACAAGTCTAATAGGGGGTACAAGTGTTGTGTTAGTTGACTCTTCAGAGATTGCATGGCGTTTCACCTTCCTTTTGAAACGTCTTCGACAAAACCGTTAGAGAAGCCATTGTTGACTAGAACCAGCTTTACCCTACAGAGTTCTTCATCGACTTGCTTCTATCCTGAGCAGTGGCTGAGAGCTCAGTCGACGTAAGCGTTGACAACACTTCTCTTGTATACGAGAGGAGTGTTGTTCTCAAGATAACCAAACCTAGGTTTCGTGAGCAGATATCTGGAGTTTGAAATTACGACTTTTTATACAGAAAATATGCCAATCAGTGAAAACGTTAATTATCCTAACCTAACCCGAGTTGGCCTAACTGAAGCTAACAAACCTAAACCTACCCTGTGTTGGCCTAACCAAACCTGGGATTCGTTGTTATACGGCTATAGTATATATACTGTTGGGTGGGACGAGGTGCTCCTCGCCAGCTGTGCTGACGGAAAAGGGGGTACGAACCTCTCATGTATACACAAATGTATTTGCGCAAACATGATGGTATTTGTATTTTTTAATTATTCATCTTCACAGCTTGTTATCTCCACGCATTACTGTTCACTGAATGCAATGTAGTCGTGCATTATACACAATTGTACACCATTAATATAATTTAGTTTACTTAATAGCCTCTTACTCAGTGTACAGAGTTCTTAATGAGTAATTTTAGTTTATTTGTGCTGTGAGCATTTATACTTATATGAACTCTACAAGTTATTGTTCATTGTCTTCTGTATACTTCAGTTATTCATATTCAATTGTCTTGCTTATTCGTTTTGTAAGTGTTACTGGACTTACTGTTTGTTACTCGCGTTTATTCAAAAAAAATCCCATGGTGTTTCCATGGACCTCAGAATATAGGTATCCAGGACTTAGGAAACTGTTGTGGGTTGCGTCCAGAGATAGGTCTACCGACCTTTGGCTTATGGGGTATCTCGATAGCTCTTTAATCAAGCTTCTTATCCTAGCTAACAATGGAATTAACCATACATGTGCTCTGATAACAACATTTTCATAATTATCTGATCATTCATCTTATAGGAATAGTAAAACGAAATTTTAACTTCAAAGAATAAGATTGGGTAGTTATACAACGGTATAAATCTTTGGTGCGCCTCCACTTGCATTGAATCCAAGCATGGAGACCTCATCATTAGAAAAACATAGCTGCTTTGGAGGAAGTTCAACGCCGGGCGACTAAAATCATTCCTGAGGTAAGTCGAGGAACGATTGAGGGCCACAGGACTAACAACACTGTAAACAGGACATGAAAATGCTGATCTCATAGAAACTTTTAAAATGCAGAATAATTTTGAAAATATTGATCCAGACTATTTCTTCAAAAGATCACATGTAACACGAACAAGGAGGACCGGTCTCAAGCTCAACAATTCACAATGCAGGACAAAATACAGGAGATGCTTTTTCATCTATAGTTATAAATCCATGGAACCGCTCGTAACTGGCAAAATGCTGCAGAATTTCAATAAGCAAATCGACAAAATCATCAGGACAAATGGAGTACAGGCCGATGTAACTGCATAACTACCGTTGTATAAACTACCCAGGACAAGCCGCCGGCTCCCTGTCCTTGTCGAGGCAACTGGATGTAGTGGCTCTCAATTCAAATAAATTTATAAGTCTCAAAACGCGATCGTTTTAGATAGATTTTAAAATGAACGAAATATTAGCAGATACAGTTTAATGCTGACAAAAGATTTTAAAATGAACGAATATTAGCAGATACAGTTAATGCTGACAAATGCAGAACTATGATAAGGAAAATAGTTATGATGCAATGAATACAACCTCCACGAATTAGGTGTTTCCGAGGTAAAAAAAAGTTAAATCTTTAAAGTACATTTCAGCAGACATAAGATTGTGGTGGTAAATAAAATAAACAAAANGATATATGGCTATAAGGTACATAGCGTATCACCTTTGATGAACATGCAGGAGCACGTTTAGCAGTTGGACATAATAGATCTATGAAATTGTTTCCATGTTTCCCTCTAGACCTCTTCAAGAACGTTGGAGTTTGCATTATCTAACACGTTAATATATTGTCTTAATAAGGCCAGCTTTGTCATGTCTTGCTTCCTTCATGACAGTATATTACATCACTGAAATACTCTTGTACTGGACATATTCAGACTTTTATATGGTATATTTAACGTAGTACCACTTCAATATATGTGCTTTTTATTTTTAGGGTGACGATGCAGAGGGCATGTGTGGAACTACTTTGGAACCTGATCCTCGATATTCAGCCTGTTGCTCCAACATTTTCCGTCCAGGCCGGGTGCTGCGTGATATCATTGTGGGGTTCCTTGTTGTATTGGCTGTTGCTATTGTCATTGCAGTCCTGTTTGTTGTGTGCTTTTACCTTTTGCCAGGTAAGGTTGCATTAGTAATATTTATTGATAATCTTACAAGCCTTGTTTGTCATGATTTTAACTGATCATATTCTTTCAAATACTAGTTCAGATTGTAAACATTGGTGATTTATTTAATGTTTGTATTTTAGAAGAGATTGTTACAAACAAAATCATTGTTAGTTGTATAGGTGACAAGTACAGTAGCCTATTAAATGTTTGATATTTTTATTTGCTCTAGGCTTGTACTGGATTTCACTTGGTAGGAACCTAAATATTTTGTTGGCTTCTATTTTGGGTTTGTTTAAATTGAATATCAAGACTTTTAGCCCGATGTAGTTGTATAACTGGCATTAATACTCTATTTTGTCATATTTTTTATTTACATTGTTTTGTGCTTGTTTTCCTAATTTTAGCTTCATTGCCCCAACATCTTAGGTAATAAGGAAGGAGAGTCTTCTCTGGGTTTGGAGGAAGGAGCATTTGTTGGAAGCCCAGTGGAAGAGAAGAAAGATCCCAATATCATTAATGAAGTTGAGTTTACAGATGACACCAGATATAATGTATCCACTGATCCAGTACTTGGAAAAGTCAAAGTAGGGGATCATGAAGATCATCACCATACAGGTCCACTTCCCAATCCTGAACCAGAGCCTGAACCAGAGCCCGAGTCCAAGGCTACACCAGATTCCAAACCTGAGCCTGATCATGTGCATGAAGGTGTCGAGATGCAACATGGACACACACATGGTGAAGGTGATGTGGGCCAGGAACATGCACACAATGCAGGTGACGTAGGCCACGAACACATGCACAATGCAGGTGATGTGGGCCAGAAACACATGCACAATGCAGGTGATGTGGGCCAGAAACACATGCACAATGCAGGTGAGGTGGGCCAGGAACACATGCACAAGGAAGGTGATGTGGGCCATGAACACATGCACAATGCAGGTGATGTGAGCCATGAACACATGCACAAGGAAGGTGATGTAGGCCATGAACACATGCACAATGCAGGTGATGTGAGCCATGAACACGTGCACAAGGAAGGTGATGTAGGCCATGAACACATGCACAAGGAAGGTGATGTAGGCCATGAACACATGCACAAGGAAGGTGATGTAGGCCATGAACACATGCACAAGGAAGGTGATGTGGGCCATGAACACATGCACAATGCAGGTGATGTAGGCCATGAACACATGCACAAGAAAGGTGATGTAGGCCATGAACACATGCACAAGGAAGGTGATGTGGGCCATGAACACATGCACAATGCAGGTGATGTGGGCCATGAACACATGCACAATGCAGGTGATGTGGGCCATGAACATATGCACAAGGAAGGTGATGTGGACCATGAACATGTGCACTTGGAAGGTGACATGGGCCATGGACATGTGCACAAGGAAGGTGATCACCAACATGAAGGGGGACATTCAGAACAGATATTTGAGCTTGCACAAGTGCCAGATGAAGAAGTTGATCATGAAGTGATACTGGAAAATAAAGGTGTGTATATAATACAATTATATTATAGCATTCTGATTGTTTATACTTTTTGCAGCTTTATTCTACTTTTTACTACATAAAGCTGGAGTAACATCAGTTTCTGCCCCTGATCATTAAAAGTTTCTATAATTCAGTTACTTCAAAGGGAGTAAAATGAATATGCCATTAAAGTTATTTACTACAATATTAAGTAAATTTGTAAATACTGCAACAATAATGTTATCAATGTCCTCACTAGATAGGAAGTGGAAAAATAAAATAAAATTAACACAAAATGTATTAAATCACAATAGGATATAATATATTTAACTTATTTTCTTGTAAATGACTTTTTTGATACACTGTACAGGTTCCGATGCAGTATTTGCTCCTTCAGCACCACATAAAATTGATGATGCTTTGGTGATCATACCAGCACCATCTCTAGACACTACACCAGCCTCACGCGCCGAATCTGAAAGTAATACGACTCCAGTATTTCAAACTACAGCAGATGAGCTGCGTGAAGGAGGTGGTCTCCCTCCTCTCTTGGATTCTCTGGCTCCTCGTCATGATGCCTCTGTCAGCTCTTCACAAGCGCTACCTGAAGAACAACCCACTGAAAACCCTGAGGAAAATCTGACTGATGAAACTCTAAAAGAACTATCATTCCCAGAAGGACCAACTGAGTATGTAGAATCGCCAACATTACCTGAAGCCCAGCCTGAACTTCATTTCCCAATCACAACAGAAGAGGAAGCAGCACTAACAACGGATAAACCTTCAGAAGAGTCAGCAGTGACTGAAGAAGCTTCTCACGGTAGGGTCAAGTTGCACTTACAATTTGTATTGATGTTGCATGTAGCCATTTCATATTTAGTAGTGGTAGATCCAGTAACTAACAACTGACATAATTTTGGACAAAGTTGCATCATTGAAAATTTGTAAGAACTGTGTATAGTTTTATTAAATTGGTACAGCATGGTATTTGTTTCTATGGTCTTGATAATTAGAAGAAAAAATAAAAGTATAACTTTGGCTTTTGATAGCCGAATCATAAGTTTTTGTTTTGATAAGTGTCTGCAGGAGATGGAAATGACTTCACGCTATATGCTGTGGTCTAGATTAGTTCTACATTTAATATGTAGACATTTCTTGAGAACTTTACAAGTTGCATTTACTGCACCCACAATATATTTTTTTTTTATTTTAGATACTTGCCGTCCTCGTCAACTGGAAATGTGCAGCAATTTACCATACTCTCTCACTGCCTTCCCGAACTGGGCTAATGATCAAAATGAGGTTGAGCTTCATGAATCGTCTCTTCCATTCTTCAGGGTAAGTTTATATACCGATAGTCCTATTCAGGTTTCTTTTCTACATGAATTGTTAAGAAAAATGAGATGACCTTTGATGAATCACTGACTTCCTAGTCCCGTTGAGGTCACTAGAGAGGGTGTGGCCCTCGGGTAAATTTAGAAAAGTTCTTTGTAATTGTGATGCATTATCTATTTTAAAATAAATGCATTTTTATCATACTGTACTGTTATATCAAGTCCATATTTCCCTCAGGATGTGATTGTAAGATCACGTTGCTCACCAAGAGCACAAGAATATGCCTGTGCTATACTGGAACCTCCCTGCAGTGCTGATGGAACAATTTTGCCTCCTTGCAGGACATTCTGCAGATGTAAGTTTTATTGTTTTATTAGAAGTTAAACTTTTAGGATGGTTTCTAGCACAGCATGCATATAAATTTATCTTTGTGTAAAGTATAGTGCATCTGGAAGTGTAATATGTAAGATGTGAATTATTTTTCCATCTTTCTACAAATGTTAAACAAGTGTTTGAAGAATTAAATTAGAACTTTATCCCCTGATTCTGGCATTTTACAAGTACAGGATACTGTTACAAAATGTAATTCCACTGTTTTAAAATCTTACACTGAAGTTAGCTATTTATCCGAGTTTCCAGAAATGTTATTGCTTTCAGCAGTTTTTGCCAGTAGCTGTTTACGGTATTTATATACAGTATTTATTTATTTATTTATGTACAGTAATACAAGAAGGTACAATGAGTTGTGAGAGTACATACATTTGTGATTAAGTGGTACATTCTTCCAAAGTCACTAACATGCATAGCATTTCAGGCAGGTACTAAAGCTAAATACCACTTACAGTCTTATATTTAAATATTACTATAGTACAGTATTAGGAAAATATTGAGGCATTGTTCATATTCTGAACACACCATTTTCTTGCTAATACTGCATTTATATATATGGTAATTACACAAATTTACCTGAGTAATACATCAGGTCTCATTGCTCAATTAATTCTTGATTACATACTCAATGTCACAGCTGTGGCCTCAACGTGTCAAGAATTCGTCATCTCAGGGGTTGGCCTAAGTGATGTATTTAACTGTGAGAGGTTCCCTGACTCAACAGATCCTGCTGTGTGTTTTGACATGACAAATGGTAAGTCTACCACATCACTAAACTTCCTTTCTGCCTAGTACTGTTAATTTTCACTTAGTTTACTTTTCATATATATATATATATGAATATATATATATATATATATATATATATATATATATATATATATATATATATATATATATATATATATATATATATATATGTCGTACCTAGTAGCCAGAACGTACTTCTCAGCCTACTATGCAAGGCCCGATTTGCCTAATAAGCCAAGTTTTCATGAATTAATATATTTTCTCTAATTTTTTCTTTTGGAATGATAAAACCTATTCATTTCATTATGTATGAGGTCAATTTTTTTTTTATTGGAGTTAAAATTACGTAGATATATGACCGAACCTAACCAACCCTACCTAACCTACCAACCTATCTTTAGAGGTTAGTTAGTTAGGTAGCCGAAAAAGTTGGTGGGTTAGGTTAGGTAGGTTAGGTAGTCGAAAAACAATTAATTCATGAAAACTTGGCTTATTAGGCAAATGGGCCTTGCATAGTAGGCTGAGAAGTGCGTCTGGTACTAGTACGGAACAATATTATATATATATATATATATATATATATATATATATATAATATATTATATATATATATATATATTTATGTTAAGTAATGCTTTAGTTTATGTTCTGAAAATGTTGGTTTCAGCGTTGCTTCTACATGTTTATGCTTAGCACTGCTTTACACTTTTGGGGGATAATCTTCTTTATATAAATGTTTGGACTTTTTAGTTATTGCACTTCATTTTTAAATTTCTTTATATTTCACTTTTCATTACCTCCCTAGATCCTTTATGAAGTACTTTATTCAAACTGGCAATCAAATGTGAATACTTCCCAATTTGGGTGTGGTGTGTAAGGTTTCATATAAGAAAAAGTTGTGGTGTAGTTATGACTTAGAAACGTACATGATTAAGATAACAGGCCGAACAGAAATGCACTAAAATGAATGTTTGGTTATAGTACTATGTATGTGAGACTGATCACTGATATATGATTGGAATTAATAGCAGATAAGAGGTCGGGTTTCATCTGAGAAACAGAGGCAATCTCCAGTTAGCTAGTTAGTATGAACAGTTAAAGTCAAAGTTAATAAATTTGGATAGTTTTGAGAAATACTGAATAATCATGGCATTAGGAAAATTCTGTTAGTAACAAATAATATGAAGTTAGAAATGCCTCAAGGCAAGGAAGCAATCAAAGCACTTGAATGAAGCTTTATGAGATAGTTACATCAATATAATTAATAATTCCCTTTGTTGGGGACAGGAAGCCAGTTCTGCATGTGTAATTACCCAAGTGTAGTTACAGGATGAGAAACTATGCTAGTGGTGTCCCGTCTTCCTATTACTCTGTCGTATAATGCTTTGAAACTACTGACAGTTTTGGTCTCGATCACCTCTCCCTTAACTGTTAAAACCATCTACCACAGTGTGTAGTTGTTTATATACAGTATATATACAACATACACTGGTAGACGGTTGGAACAAGTTAAGGGAGAAGGTGATCGAGGCCAAAACTGTCAGTAGTTTTCAAAGCGGTATATGACAGAGTACTGTACTGTACAGGGAAGATGGGACACCACAAGCATAGCTTTCATCATGTAATTACAGTACACTTAGGTAATTACACACACACAGCTTTAGCTTGTATCGAGGTCCCCCCCCCCCTCAAGGTCAAACTACTGACCTTTCCCAGGATTACCTTTTACCTTGCGATGATTTCGAAGCTCAACGTCCCCGCGGCTCGATCCTCGACCAGGCCACGTCGTTGTTGGACTGGTCAACTAGGCTGTTAGATGCGATTGCTCACAGCCTGCTTGAGCAGGTATATGCAATCAATAGTTGCCTAACTCTTGCATACCTATTTACTGCTAGGTGAAGAGACATTACTTGAAAGGAAATGTAATCAACTATTTGAATCCTGCCTGGGATCCCCGATTGTGAGTTGAGGATGAAGTCAACTGTACTATGAGACCCTATGTCACCTGTATTAAGCAATGGGGGGTGGATATGTCACTTGTATTAAGCAAGGGGGTGGATGTCACTTACGTTAAGTGGGGTGGATATGTCACTACTATTAAGAAAGGCAGGGTGAATATGGCACCTGTATTAAGCAAAGAGGGGGGGGGTGGATACAGGTCAGTCACCTGTATTTTGACATTAAACTTATTATTTCTATAGAGGAAAATGTCTATTTGTCTGTCCAAGGTGGATGCCAGATGCTTGGGGCTAGCCTCACGAGTTTTGCAGGGGGAATGTTCTTGGGTACATGACAAACATAGGCTATTCAGGGTCAGTCCTATTGGTCCTATTAAAAGGGGGGAAAAGCCCAATAATGAACACCCTTTCCACAAAAATAGTGAAAGGGGCTAACCAAGTCCCTGGATTTCTTGACGTAGAAGTGAATTCGGGACAGTTCTAGAGGAAATATTGTTCGGAAGCCAGACAGGCAAAAAGTTGGAAGCCAGACAAGCAAAAAGGGAAAAGAGGGGAGGGTAGAAATAGGGAGATGGGGGGGGGGGAAGAGATGGGATAAGTGTGGGGGTGAGAGGAGAGATAGGATAGAGTGTGGGAGGGAAGAGAGATGGGATAGCAGTGGGGAGGGGAGAGAGGTAGCAGTGGGAAGGGGGGGAGGAATAGCAGTGGGAAGGGGGGGAGAGAAGATGGGAATGGAAATGGAGGAAGAGATGGACCATCTGGGCACCACAGGTACCACTTCTAGTTAGTTAATAACACAGATTTGTAATCCTGTAATTAAATCTTTTTCTGATTAAAAAATAATATTACAATATGATGAATTAAGAGCCGTTTATTGGCTGCTGTACTTTTAACAAAATTGAATTAGACCAAAATTGTTTGTCCAAGTTACTGGTCATTGTTTCCAACATTTTTGTTATATACAGTTTTCAAATGCTAGGTAACTTACAATAAGAGTGCTAATTTCTCTGAAAAAGCAGCTTTATTAAAAATATTAACACTGGAAAAGGCATTCGACAATATTATTTTGTTTATTTTAACAACTCTTACACAAATAGTCGACTATGTTAGGTAATAGGCGGTGGTGTTGGTGGAGATTATATACAGATATTTATAAATTAAGTTCAAGTTTACTTTGTTATTCTGGATATTAACCTTTAAATATAATTAAGATTAGTTTTAACATGATTGGTAGAAATATTGTATGTGCAGTATTACAGCACATAATCCATGGGTACTGTAAAATTTGAGCTGGCCTAGATATCTTCAAGAATATAATAAGCAAACAGCTAATATGAACTAATTGGTATGGCCTTGGTTGTTATGGTGATGGTGATGCAGAGCCTGTGTTGGGCGGGAGCACCGGTGTGGAGACGGGCGGTGTGTGGCAAGAGACTTGTCTGTGATGGACGCTCAGACTGCCTTGACCACTCTGATGAGGCAGCATGCCCTGGCCAGCTTCCAGGTCAGTCACCAGGGGCTGTCACTAGTACATCTTATATCTGGGCAAGATAGTACAGTCACTGGATATATAATTACATGTGCATTTTATGCGACTTGCACTTTAATAGTAATTGCTTCTGCCACTGACTTCAATGCAAGTGCCCAATATTAACAAGAAAGCAGTACAAAATAACCTCTATTAGCATATATTTTATAACTAAGTGTATAGCATGCATGAAATTACCCACTTTTTTAAATATCTAATTTTGTACCTAAAACTTTGTCTGTAACCTCTCACTGAGCATGATGTTTGCATGTTATAGGTCATAGAGTTGTTCTTATCTCTTATTATTTATTTTGTTTATGGCTCTTTATTCTTTATTTGCTCTTTATCATGCAAACTATTTGTTCCTCTATCTCTTGGATTTGTACATTTTTAAGCATGTAAAAATTAGTTGAGAAATAATTCATATAATTAATTCTTTAGTAAGAAACTTTGAAGGTTATGAAACAATGTGTGTTCAGTATTCATATAGTAATGTGTGTGTGTGTGTGAGAATTTGTTTGCATGCCATGATTATTAACAGTCTGATGATACTGTGAACACTTCATTCATAACTTGATAATATAATGTTGATCTAGAATATATGAAAGTACAATTAGTCACAGAAAACATTATATTTTTTATCCACTTAAAAGATATGATAAAAACTATGGTTCCAAAATTTATAAACAGATTAGCAATATTAGGTACAAACAAAAGGTTAAAACATAGCTGAGAGATTATAGTGACAAACCCTGGTGATGTTAGCATGACTGAATATGAGATTTGTAAAATTTTATAGATAATAATGAACATGTGACCATATAACAGGCCAAAGCTTGGAATAAATTAACAAATGAGACAATAAATTTAGACAATATATTTTCATCAGTGATGAAAATGTTGAGTTTGGATGACATTTGCTTCAAATATCAAATACTCTTATAAGGAAGTCCATAAGTAGGGTACCGTTAGTACATTCGGGTGCCATCTTGACTCACGCTCGAGAATTCCAGGCTCGAATCTCGGACGGGACAGAAATGGTTGGGCCTGTTTCATATCACCTAATGCGCTTATTCATCTAGTGGTAAATAGGTACCCAGAAGTTAATCACCTTACTGTAGGGTTGCATCTTGGGGGGGGTGGGTGTCAGTAATTTTACCCTGAGCAACCTTGATATAAACCTAATGTGTACTGTATGTATATACTGGCTGCCTGTCCCTTGACTCTATGAATTATCATTATAATGAAAAAGACTTAATTCACTGTAAATATCTTAATTCTACATAATATACTTGCTGCTTTATACATTTAACTGGCTATTTTAGTCCATTTTATGGAAAACAAGAATGTGAAGTAATTTTAAGAAGTAAGTAACTCCACTCATGCTCAACATGGTAATTTAATTCACTTTAATAGGCATAATGCTTATCAAAAATACTTAATAGAAATGTAGATAAAATGAGCTTAATAAAAGTCCTGTTGGAGGGTAAAGTTAGTCAACCCTCAAGACATTAAACATGCATTTAATTACTTTTAGTAAACATTGAAAAATTACCTGTACTCTTAATTTTTGGATACACCATAAATACTTTATAATGGTTTACCTTATGGTTTTCCATAGTCGGGGACATGAAGTCTGTTAGCCTGAGGTCCCCCTAGATCAACTACTAACAATCTATCCAAGGATGCAACCCACAACAATTGTCCAACACCCAGATACATGTTTACTGCAAGGTGAACAGCAGTATCAGGTGAAAGAAAATGTTACATAAATGCATGTATGTCCTACTGTGGGAATCGAACCCGAGACCTTACAGATGTGACCCGACTGCACTTACCACTGTCATAGGACCCATATTAATTGTTTTGATTCAAAATTAGGATATCTACCAGGGAAAAGAAAGAAGCATTTTTACACTAAAGTTCTCTAAGAGTGAAATTTAACATATGAATAAAGTAATTTTTGCTAGCTTAAATATAAAACTTTGTGTCATTCTAGACCATTCATGGTTTATACATGTAAGTACAGTAGTATTAAGCCTGTGGTATTTTATGTTGCAGTTTTGTGAGGATAGCTTCTTTCTATTTTCCTGGAAAAGTAAACTTGATTAACATCCTGCATAATGCTAAACACTAATCCCTACTGCATATAACTGGACTTTATAAATTGCATGCTTGCAAATGACACATTAACCTGACTCACAGCTCTGGGTGATGTGGTGGGCGTTAGAAGAGGCTCCAACAGCATTCCACAACTTCACAGCCCAAGCCCCTCTGAAGCTTTCTCTTCGGCCAGTGATTATGCTACAGAAGAACACAACATCCAGCATGAAGAATATCCAGTTGCTGACTACCCTGACTATCCAGCAGCTCGAAAGATTCCAGCAAATGCAGAATATCCTATTACCAATACTGGATTTAATCCAACAGTAGTAGACTTTTCTACAACAGATGGCAACTCTGCAGTGTCACAAGATTTCCCTATTGCAAACATAATTACTCAGTTGATTATCCTGCTGAAACTTTATCCTCGTCAGGTGAAAGTACTGACCTTGCAGAACAGGAAGTAACAGCAGGTGATGTACAGATTGAACCTGTTGCTGGGGAAACTGTACAACCAATTGAGAGTTTACCGGAGGCCAGTCAGAACATTGCTCCTAGTGATGATGTAACTTTTGCTACTACTACAGAAATAATTTGTGATCATGATAAATTCCTGTGTCATGATAGTTCAGACTGCATTGTCCTGACAACTGTGTGTGATGGTATACCACAGTGTCATGATGGTTCTGATGAGTCAAACTGCACACACATTGGTGAGTTCTAGCATGCCATCACCTCGTGCCCTTTCTAAGCTTGGGAATGCCTTTTTATGATGGAAAAACTGCATCTGGCTCCATGATAAAATTTCCTCTTTTACCTACATACTCTTACTGGGGTTCCTGGATTGTAAAATAACATTTAACTGCTAACTACCTGTACTGATCTTTGTCTCTTCCATGTCACATTGCCGTGATAAAACATCTTTTATACTCATATACTTTTATACTCATTACATGGGGAAGACTGCATGACTGACCTAACATCTGGGAAGCGGTAATTCTTGTATTATTTCAAGACAAATTACAAACTTTCAGTTGAGTATTTTTTAAATTTGTTCATTGTAGAGGAGATTTCTGGGTTGAGGCCACATGAACTACTGTATTAGTAGTTTTACTGTATTTTGTTCGTTTTGATATATGCACTGTACTGTACAGATATACAGTGTGTGTGTGTATGTCAGACCATGAAGGAAGGATTAAGGCAGGAATTTCCTTAAGTACTTGTGTATTTAATAATACATCTTCAGAAGGATTTTAAATACGAAAATACGTAAGGAAATTCCTGTCTGATCCTTCCTTCGTGGTCTGATACTGTCACATTCTTCATCACATGTTAATTTCATCGTGAAATTAATTAAATTCTATGTGAGTATTAATTGTTATACATGAATTTTAATTATTTTTGCTTCTAACATTTAATTTGTGCATTCATCGCTGATATTTGTTAGTTAATGCATGTAACAGGTTTGACCAAAACAAAATACTGAGTGTCTTTAATCAGTTATTAATTTCATTCATTGACTCAAGTTCTAGACATACAAACTGTCCTAGTATAGTTATGGTACTAGACAATCTTCATATTAATGAAAATATAATGCTTAAATTCACTTATTAAAATATTCTAATATGACGTCTTAGGCTGCAACTATGGTGACTTCCGGTGTGCCACAACAGACTTCTGTATCCCAGTGTCTTGGATGTGTGATGGTGCCGATGACTGCCATGACAACAGTGACGAGACCAACTGTGACACACAACATCCATCAGTGACACAAGTTTCCTCTACAGGAGAACATCTTGAAGCTCTTGCACCCCTTGGACAGTTTCCACTACCAGGTGGAGATTTTGGCAAGACTATAGAAAGCAGAAATGAGTTCATTGTTAATCAATATGATTATGCTGAATTAGTCTCTGAAAATTCTCCTCACTCTAGAGATAAAGCAAGAGAACTAATTTTTGATGATATTATACAGCAGGAATTTGTTCCTTCACAAGCAGCACTTGTTGGAGCACCATCTATTGTGGAAAGTGATCCAAATCCTCTAAGCAGTGGAGAACAATTGCAGCTGCAATCTGAAGAGAGTGAACTTCATCAACAGTTTTCTGGGGAAGTGCCCATTCTAAATGAAGCACCACCATATGGACAAGCTCCTAATGGTCAAAGAGGATTACCACCAAACCAGAAGTATTCTAATGGAAAAGAAGAGTTTGGGGAGCAACCTATAAATCATGTGTCTCAAACTGAACAGTTGTCAAATGACCATGATGGCCTTCATCATCTCATCAATCCATTTTTTCTTGGAAAACCCTTAAGTAATGAAATACTGACAATATTCATCTGAAGAAAACTTTCAGTACTCTCCTTAGAACTACTCAGGCTGGTTACCAAACGTCTCGGCCATTCCAAACTGACCAGTTACTTTCTAATGAAGCTTCTATAACAGAATCTCGAGAATTAAATTTTGATGAACAATCTATTAACAGTAGGCTCCAGGCATTCCAAGAGCAGAAGTCATTAGAGGAAACACTCCAAACAAACCTTGGGCATAAGCTTTGCAGAATAATCAAAAATTTTCCTCAAAAGAAAAACTTTCAAATAATGATTCTCAACTTGGAGGTGTTCAACATTCCAGTATACTGGAGCATCATGGAGATGATTATCAGCAATTTCCAGAAGGGCAAGCTCCTCAAAATACAGTGAAAGGTGTACAATCAAATACAAATGAAGGCTACTTGGATAGTAAATTTTGGTAACAGAAAGGGAGAGACAGGTTACAAAGAAGAGTCTTTGGAAGAATCAAACACTAAATTGAAAGATATAGACCTTGCAATACCAATACTAACTTCCCAGAAGAAACAGAAAATCAGATACACCTGGAAGAATGCGGGGTAGCATCGCTTTTCCAGAACCAACCGCCCTTATACACAGAGACCTTCTGAATCTCCGTATGTTAATTCACCTACATCTCCACCACCAGATTCTGAATCAAGCTCCTCTGGGAATTTCAGATCTCGTTTTCAACAGTGGCGTTCTTCTCGTTTTCCCCCCTCCCCATCTTATGAGTCACGTCAAACTGAAAGCTTTAGAGAACGACAGCATAACAGTCCAACCATTTCCGATAAGAAAGCAGTAGAAGAGGAAAAGGTTCCCGAGGAAGGAGCAGACAATATTAGAAGTTCATCAAGGCTAAGAATCCCAAATCATCGTTCTGTAGGTCCTACACGTATAACTCGTGTACGTCCCACACTAAGGACCTCTAGAATATCTTCTAGCTCACATTTCTTTCCTCAAGAGGAGTTCTCAAAGAAGGTATAAATTTGATGCAACTGCTAGTAGCATCAACAGAATCTGACAATGAACCTGCTTCATCTGCCCTTTCTCCAGTAATCGTTCAGGGACCTCATTTTACCCTTCCAGCCCAACCTTACTCCCCTCATTCATCAGGCAGTGCCTATCATAATATTCAGAGTGATGGCTCAAAGACATTTATACCCAAAGAAGAGAGTCTAGGTGATGAACAGCAAGCATATGATCCTAGTTCAGTGACTTACGACTTTGAACATAGAACAGGTTCCAGTTCGCTCTACTATGGCCAAGAGTCCTCGGGATTTAACATGCCAAAAAATCATTCTCCGGCATATCTTCCATATACGCCTAATCATTATTTACATGGTAATATACAAAAATAAACCAGGAAAATCTGCCATACCTCACATCTTCCAACCACGTATGTATAAGCTGCTCAGTGTGCTTCAAACTGCATGTTCAATCCTCTTCGTGATCGACTGTTCTTTCTTTAGACAAAACATTGACGACTAAAATATTGACGACTATTACTTAACACTGTACGGTAAATAGTAACACAAATTAATATTTACTAAAAG
>WNGS01165523.1:19371838-19389403 GCA_020271785.1 Procambarus virginalis | reverse complement strand
CATATGAAGGGGAATCAGTGGTCCAACCTGTCGTGCCCGCTAAACTATAGTTTTCCAGGTTTACAAACTGACAAGAATGACAGTGCATGTAGTACCCTGCATATCTTTTTATTACATCTCCTAACCTAAACAAAGTTCAGTTCTGACTATTGTACAAAATAGGCCTACCATAGAACTCAACAATGCAATTTTATGTTCATTAAATCTAAGTGTACCGAACTGGAATATTTTAATTTCTTAATGTGCATGAGAATGATACACTTTTAGCCAATAAATTAATCTCCCGATACTGTGAATGATTGCAGCAAATAAGGCATATTATAGGTGTGAAAGTAGACGGGAACAGTCTATGACCTGTAAGCAACAACAGATAGATAAGGCTAATTCCATACACAGGTTAATTGTACACACGATATAAATCACGAAGCTAGAGGTAAATTGTATCCGACCGATAGGTGAAACAGCGGGGCCCAGAAGATGACGTTCAGTTCTGCAAGCATAATAGGTACTGGCTGAGCAGAGGCAGATGAACAAGTTCAAGAAGGCAAGGACGGGAGCTTAGCGCACGCACATGCATGCATTTAAACGCATTTACACGGAAGCTTGCACCCACACAAATGCATTTCGTAAGCACAAGCATACACGCACACGCATGTGGAGCATGACGGCTGAGTGGACAGCGCTCGGGTTCATAGTACTGTACTAGGGAATCGATCCCCGGTGGAGGCGAAAACAAATGGGCAGAGTTTCATTCACACTGATGCTCCTGTTTATCTAGCAGTAAATAAGTACCTGGGAGTTAGACAGCTGCTACGGCCTGCTTCCTGGGGATGTGTGTGTAGAAATAAAAACAGTTGGTTGAGAGGCGGGCCCAAAGAGCCAGAGATCAACCCATACAAGCACAACTAGGTGAGTACTCAGGTAATTATATACATCCTGCAACATATCGCTGTCCTGCTTTTTAGAACATAAAAAGTATTGTTCATGATTAAACCACGTTAGCTTCATCCGATAATATATAAGATACTGTTTATATATAGAAGCAAACTGTGACACTATATAAGAGGCATGGAACACCATTAATACAATAAATACTGACAAAATCTGGGAGAAAACTCACGAGAATGCAAAATGTTTCCCTGTTTGCTCGAAACACAATTGCAAGTATAAAATATTAACCTTACTTTGTCTTGTTATAATTGTTATTAAGCATTCTTGTGCTTAAATTACAAATTGTGCTTTATTAAATAAAATGAATAAAACCCAAAATTTTGTTAGTATCTCCAGTTTTGACTCCCAAGTAACAAATCCGTGGAGCCTGCATTAATATATAACGATTATCAACTAGGCTAAACATAAATTACAGTAATAGTTTTTTTCAGCAGAAAAGGCTATAGGCTACAACGTAGTCTCCACCGGAATGAATGACAATGGGCATAGGTCCTATTTACGTAAATGCGAACAGGAACTTCTGGTGTATCTAGGCTATCTTTATGATGTGATCGCTCACTACATTTATTAATCTTCCTTTCTTAGTTAACCTAATTTCATAAGGATTAGGGCCGGAATTGTGATAAGCCGGCGGGATGCATCGTATCATCGGCCGGAAGCTTCATAAACACTGCTGTACTTGTTGACACGTGTCGCAGCCTGTACCACTCACTCCACGTTTACCGGCTCTCTTCCTCCTGGTCTGTCACCGTCATGCTAGTTAACACCAGCAGCCCGCCCCTGAACGTGGTGAAATGCAAATGAACTAAATTAAATCCCTCTTGGGACGGGCTTGTGATATACCCTGAGTATAAGGAGACCATTCAGCGTAAATGCTGCGCGCGTAATTAGTGTTTATAGAACATACAAATACTATACTACAAAGTAACCACTGTCATCTGATTCTCTGTATATTTTATTAATATAATTATAATATACCTTATATACGTAAGTTGTACCCTAGTACTGCAGTTATAGTATCTGTTTTGTTTAGTTCATATACTCCATACTAAATTTTATACGTAGAAAGCAACACAAGTCAGAAACTCACTCTTGGGTTAAGCTGGTACTTCTGGGTGTGGGAAGGAACCATACACTTCACCATCTTCACTATAAAACGTGGCGAGTTTCAGTCACAATATTATATTCGAGTTGTCGTTTTCGCAACGGTAAATCGAAATAGTCGTATCGAATAGTTTAAAGCATAAATGCGTCACAACCAAGTCTCACAACCGGAGGAGGAGGACAACCTGACTGGGTCACGGCCGCCACCCAACTAACTGCCCGGGACGAGGGAGGAACGTGGGGTTCATGACTCATGCCCGGCACCGCCAGGGCCACATGGGCACCGCTGCCCCACTCTTCTTCTTGTTTAAGATTCACCTACCTTTTTTTTATTAACACATTTATGTACATGTGCATTTGTGCAGCATTTATGTACATGTGCATTTGTGCAGCTCTCTAGACTATATGGAGGGATGTACAGCGTGTCAAAAAACTCCTCTGGACAAAACGTTTCAGGTAGCACGGGCTATGGTGAACCCGTAGTGGACTTACCTAGTACAGGAGCGGGGGGTGAGTGCTTGCCCCATATGGTCCTCTCAACCTATATGCAGCATACGAATATCCTAATGCGAATTTTCTGCTTAACTCGCTTAGTATTTTTTTATTATATAAAAAATACTAAATGACTGTCAATATATACATATACTCAAATTAACCATTCAAGAAAAATCGTATATTTGCCATATAAAAACTCCAAAATTGGAGCTTGCAGAATAGATGTATATGGAGTGCATAATAAACTAGAGATGACAGGTTGTTATGATTAGTGCAAGTTATTCGCAACAGCGATAACTAAATAGCAAAAATCCGGCGTAATAATAATAATAATAATAATAATAATAATAATAATAATTTTTAAATATACAGAACATGATACAATGGTTGTTTATTTCTGTATACGTTAACAAAATATATATTATTACAATACTGTAGTCATAATATTTTTTTTCTTCCGGCTTCCCCTTTATGGCTTCCCACCACACTATAGTGTGTGGAGAATTATCGCGCTACGTAGAAAGCCTCACATTGTACCGGTCACTCCAGTTAAACACAATTGAGTTAAGTATGAGTAATTCGTGACGTTGACAAGTTCCGTTCTAGGACTAGAAGGTAAAAAAAGAATCCATGCACGAGGGTACAATATGGCTGAAATTCCTAGCTTAATTCCAGGAGAGTTTAGGCTATATTGTATATGGCCCTGTATGACTAATCATTCTGCGAGATGGGGACTTTTAGTACCACTGCTACCTTATTCACTCTTGTGTTGATGATATCCTCATAATGAGTCTGCCAGTGCAGATTACTGTTCACATGCCTCTGTATGACTAACCATCCTGTGTGATGGGGATTTTAGCCAGCGTAGTTAGCTTTTGACACACACTGTACTCCCCTTCATATAGTTTAGGGCAGCTAGTTCTTGACACACACTGTACTCCCCTTCAAATAGTCTAGGGAAGCTAGTTGACACACTGTACTCCCCTTCATATAGTCTAGGGCAGCCAGTTCTTGACACACACTGTATTCCCTTTAATATAGTCTAGGCCAGCTAGTTCTTGACACACACTGTACTCCCCTTCATATTTTTAGGGCAGCTAGTTCTTGACACACACTGTACTCCTTTTCATATAATTTAGGGCAGCTAGTTCTTGACACACACTGTACTCCCCTTCATATAGTTTAGAGTAGCTGCATAAATGTAGATGTACCTAAATGAGTTAATAAAAAAATAAAAGGGGTTGTGGCAATGCAGGCGGCAGAGCACGAGGCATGGGGGGAGGGTCGCCAGCTAAGGTGTAGGTGATATAGACGCAGACGCATCTACGTCCACTTCGCCGGAAACTGTGTATTGCCAAACAGTGGCTATTGCATTGTTCGAGCGTTAAATCTTTCATTACAATTTCTTCACAGCACCAAGACTACCGCCATTATGTGTTGCTGGCCTGACGGATGGCACTTATCTCGACTCATATTTTGTCACGACATATTTTATTCTTGATTCCTCCAGAGAAGGGTAGTGCCAGTATTGTGTCATCGAGTTTTACAAAGGCTTGACAGCTGACACCAGCTGCAGCGGCCCAGCTGTCACGACGTCACTGCCTATACAGAAGCCTTACTCTCGTGCCATAAACAAAACGATTTAAACTTTATTACAAAAAAAGGATTATTACACACGCTCCACACTGCTACATTTCACAATCGTTTCTCCCTAGAAAACGTGTCAAAGCACACATAACACATAATTGATTAATTTAATCGAGGGTGTATACACAAGATAACGTGTCATGACAGTCGCAGTGTGGGATTTGGCACTATGCCAACTCAAGCTGGCGAGGGTTATGTCCCACTAAACACATATACATACACATACATCCCCCTCCCCAAACCCTCACACACATGCACGACTGGACAGAACAAATGGCTACTCGAGTTCAATCAAAGTAAATGTAACGTGATAAAACCGGGGAGAGGAAAGTAGACCTCAAGAGCAATACAATATAAGAGGGACACAAGTTACAGAAATCATAAAAAAGAGAATGACATGCTAACAACAGCCACCACAGTACTACAGCCACCAGAGCCACCACAAATACCAGTCACCACAAATACCATAACTGCCACAACGACCACAATATCAAAAAAGCAGACTCACCTACAACATGGTCCAAATAGATCAGACTGACTCAAGAGGCACGGAAATAGACAAGGCCTTCACGTATGTGTGGCAATTATAGTCGGTGTGTATACAAACGCCTCTGGTATGAGTCAAGTACTGGTGGGCAGAGACGAGACTCGCAGCTAGGTGACGAGGAAGAGAGAGAAAGGGGAAGAGGATGTGAAAAAGTTACACAAAAAGAAAGACAGGCTCAGCTGTGCCCACCACTTTTTCCATTATATATATATATATATATATATATATATATATATATATATATATATATATATATATATATATATATATATATATATATATATTATATGTCTACATTTTCCTTGTAAGTTCAGTATAGCTGTGTCAATTCTATAGATTACGCTCTTGAAGATGTCATGCACATTGCTGACGAAACGTCAGACAATAAAAAAGGAAAGAAAGTGATCTAGTGCTTCTTCACCCTCCAGATGGTAGAAGATATTTGCGTAGAATGGAAAATATTCAAAAGAAAATTAATAATAATCACAATGATGTTGTGTTTAATGACATTGTATTAGAGAAAACCTGTTCCCAAAATATACTAATATTAAAATATCTTAAAATTTAATAAAAATATTAAAATGTGTGTATCCTCACACACATTTCCCCTGCCTCTTTCGGTGATATACACCATAATTAGTACACCACTAAAAAAAATTTCAAGTAAACAACCATGAACGCTTGACACACCACTCTCCAGCATGTGGGAGTATAATAATGGCCATGAATCACGGGTTACCAACAGGCATAGTGCTCAAGTTGGAGAAGGTCCGGTCTAGTGAGTATGGGGGCATACCACGGGAAAAGTGCTTATATGGGGAACGCGAAGAAGTACGAACGAGACGGGCTCACCATAGCCCGTGCTACATGGACATTGCTTTCTGAGTAGCTAAATCTAAAACAACAACAACGAAGTACGAAAGAAGAGGTATGTGTGTTAGAAAGAGAGAGAGGGGGGGGGGGGAAGAGGGCTCCGTGATCAAGCAGCGATCGACTTCGATTCTAAGCAGTAAATCCGGGATTCGAATACTCACTCACCCCGTGGCAAAATCGGGGAGGATTATCCGGGAACCAATCCACAACTATTCACCCAGCAGTAATTGGGAACCTGGGATTTTTTTGACTAGTTGTGTTTCTGGAAAAAATATTAGGTTCAAGCTTACCGTAAGCTAAGGGAAGGGAAAGAAAGCTCTCAACCTGCAAACAAGAGTTGAAAATCGTTTTATCTTATACCAACTTATGTAAAAAAAGAAGTGAGATCCGCCTCTTCTTATCCGCCGACCCTGAGCAAGAGGAAGGAAATGAAGAACTAGAGATAGATCCGGCCGGTGCCCGCCTGCCTGCAGCATCACCAACAAAAACAGCTTTGACTCGCGGTACTAAACGGGGACAAACCAATCCAAAACATTACTTAATCATAAAATATGATAGAGTAGAACCTAGTTGATTTTGGAAAACCTTTTTAATTTAATGTTTTAATAGTTTTACGAAAGCTCGTGGTTCGAACCCCACAAAGTGTTCTGCTGAATGGATCTGATGAATAGATCTTAAATTTACGTTATTGTCAACTTCACTAAACCTTTCGGAATTTTGATCGGACGAGAAGGTGAGCTGGGCATTGTTTCTCGCTCTCAGGGACACGAAGCCTCCTAGGGATATCCAGGTTCACATAGCACCACTACTGACTTTCCCCAGATGAAACCTAAAACAGTTGCCTAACTCCCTGGTACCTATTTACTACTATTAGAACAAAGGCATTAGTTTAAAGAAACGTGGCCAAACGTCTGATCTTAACACGGAAATTAATCGGAGACTTTTCGCTTAAGGCGACTGCACTGATCACTGATTTCGACACATACTTGCCTGAATGGCAGGCAGGAGACCCCCAACGCATGTTTATAAATAACTAGAAGGTGATGGCCTCCGAAGCGCCGGAAAGTGTTAGAGGATTACAGTAAACAATCAGGGAAATTTAATAGAGGAAGAGGAAGCCATCAGCTCAACTCTAGTAAACATACTGAACACTCATTATTTTTTTTTTTTTTTTTGAGATATATACAAGAGTTGTTACATTCTTGTACAGCCACTAGTACGCGTAGCGTTTCGGGCAGGTCCCTGGAATACGATCCCCGCCGCGAAGAATCGTTGTTACAACCAAGTACACATTTTACTGTTGAGTTAAACAGAGGCTACAGTTAAGGATTTGCGCCCAGTAAATCCTCCCCGGCCAGGATACGAACCCATGACATAGCGCTCGCGGAACGCCAGGCGAGTGTCTTACCACTACACCACGGAGACTGCAATAATAAACTTCATTCGTTTATGAAATCGCTCTCTCTCTCTCTCTCTCTCTCTCTCTCTCTCTCTCTCTCTCTCTCTCTCTCTCTCTCAGTGGGCAAACCATGCTCGAGAAATGTTGAATCAACATTATCGAAGTTGGTTAAACGTTATCGCCGTTAAATCAACGTTGATTCAACATCTGTCTGTCTGTCAACGTCGATAACAATAAAGAAATAAGCTGGAAAACACCATGGACAATCAAACCCACATTGCTGACTTCATAGACTCGCTCTTCGCAATAGAAATCAAACATATATACATTCTTATATACAGCATATCACCTAAATATTTCGTGTACGAAATTTGCACACATAAAATAGATTGAACTAATATTTACATAAAAAAAGCAAAAACAAACAAAAGTATAAAACGGGTGGAGTTATTATTGAACATTGCCTCACGGATCCCACGACTTGAGACTGTGGGCTTGAGTTATGGTATTACTAGGCTTGCTCAATGCCGTGATATGCCATCATGATACTACCTGATTTGTACTGATTATTATTTTCGGCAAGCTGACCAAAGTCTTTGATGTATTTATATCGCATATGGGTCCATTTGTCATTTAACTTTTGTATCTCTCCATTCCCCAACTCTCGCTCGTAAAAAAATGAGCCCCCATGCCATCTTTCACTCGCACTTGCCATCTCTCACTCGTACTCTCTCCTGGAGGCTGGAGAGACCATGAGCGAGTCCCTGAGGTGAGCCCTTACCTCACCTTAGGGACCGCCAAACTTGAAGAGTTCCCCTCCCCTGTCTCATCAACCCCTCCCCAACATCACCAGTTTCCACACCCACTTCAGAGTTCCCAGGCAGCGACACCGCTAGAGGCAAGTCTAGCTACATCGCTCTTGATACAGTTACATATTCCGTCAGTCATATTTCTGCTTTTTTTCTTAATCCTCCTATGATTGTTTTTCTCCTTTTCTTCCTAATTTCTTCTTTATTCTCTTTACCCTTTTACTCCTTTCTCGTTTTACGATCTATTTCTCTTCGTGAATAATCAGTGAATAATATAAAAATAAGGTTCCCGCCAGAGACCACCAATTTTCACACAGCTGATTTTTGGCGGGAACGTAGCGGAAATGACGGGAAGTGGACCAAGATAGTTCTGGTGATGTTATAAGGAAGTAAACGCTTTAGACGTATATTGGCAATGGCCGTTATATACCCCGTTATCGGAAAGTAGCTTTTGTTGAAATAATAACGGTAGTATTAACTGATTACACCCAAGCTGATTACGCTTGGGTGGGATAAGGGGATTCAAATATAACAAGTAAGGAATTAAAGCCTATCATGCCTAAAAATAAAGCCCAATTTTCGTAAACAGTGTGAAGATATTATTCATATTTTCATTGGTCGCATGTCATTGCTTTGCTAAACATGCTACACACTTAATAATCACAGTAATTGAACACATTTAAGTTTCATTGTAAGGATGTTCTAAAATCACCGATGTTATTTTCTTCTTGTGGGGTAGAGGGATTTCCAAAATCTATATTCCCTCCCATTTACAACACAGTTCTATTGCTTAGAGAGGGAGTGAGATTAAGGTGGAGGAATCCCACACCATAATCCCTCCCCCCCCCTTCCGATGATTCGAGCCCTGGTGGGAATGGTGGTAGTAGTAGTAGTAGTAATAGGGGTGATGACTAATGGTGGAGGTAACAGTAGGGGTGGTGGAGGCAAACAAAAAAATAACAGGGGTTTAATCCTCATTCAGAAAGTAAGAGTGGTCGCTGCTTGCACCATAAATAGCAATGAAGGGGTGGACATGTTACGTCAGTAGTAATGCGCGCCTGGAATGTGCCTCACATTCCCACACGGCCTTGCGCCAGATCTGTCGGCGACGTGTTTGTTCGCCACCCCAGGTGCTGCTGATGAGTGGGAGAATGTTGGGGGGGGGGGGGGGGGGGGAAAGAGTTGCTTACGAGTTCTCTAGTATTATCTTTATTAAAATACAATATGAATAATATATACATCAAGTTGGAGGAACATTAACTGATTGCCTCACCCAACAAAATTCATAATGCGTATCAATAGAAGACAGTCAGCCGGGCTTCCGAACTGTTTTTAACACACACACACACACACACACACACACACACACACACACACACACACACACACACACACACACACACACACACACATACACACACAGAGGGGCCTCGCGGCTGAGTGGACAGCGCTCGGGGGTCGTAGTCCTAAGGGCCCGGGTTCGATTCCCGGCGGAGGCGGAAACAAATACGCAGAGTCTTTCACCCCGATGCCCTTGTTCACCTAACAGTAATTAGGTACGCGGGAGTTAGACAGCTGCTACAGGCTGCTTCCTGGGATGTGTGTGTTTGCGTGTGCCAGAAAAAAATATATATGTAGTAGATATAATAGAGGAAAAATAGATTATGTTAGAAAGGCGCGGTCCAAGAGCTAACAGCTCGATTCTGCAGAGACAAATAGTAAATACAAATAGTACACACACACACACACACACATAATTGTGTGTGTGTGTAATTCCTATACATCACTGGTAAACACCGTTACATCTGACTAGTAACTGTTTAGGGGTGACAGCGAAGACAATAATACTAAGAACAGACCACAGAACAGTTACAGCTCCGCTCCTGTGCCAGGTAAGTCTACTACGGGCTCACCATAGCCCGTGCTACTTGGAAATTTGTTCCCAGTAGCTGAATCATAAACAACAAACATAAGAACAGATTTCCTGTCCCAGACAACAGGAATTAAGACAACACTGGGATTATTATTGTTGTTGTTTTAGATTCAGCTACTGGGGAACAAAAAGTTCCAAGTAGCACGGGCTATGGTGAGCCCGTAGTGGACTTACCTGGCACAGGAGCGGGGCTAGGATAGGGCGTGACACTTTATACCGCGTCTGACCGCTGCAAGTGTTGGTGCATGGCGGAGGCGGAGACCATGTTCACTCCATATGTGAACACATTAAAGGGGACGAACTGTTTCTACTACGCTGACGAGACTGACGAGACGAGCGGGTGCCAGGGACTCGGGCTCTGGGGGAGAGGCTGCGGGTGTTTGTCCTGTACTGCGTTGTTAGTGAGCACAGTGGATTGTCGAGTGATCAAGTGTGTTTACATAGTGATTGGTGTGGTCTCGTAGAGTAGCCCAGTGTGGTCCTGTAGAGTTCAA
This sequence comes from Procambarus virginalis, assembly GCA_020271785.1. Classification (NCBI taxonomy): domain Eukaryota; kingdom Metazoa; phylum Arthropoda; class Malacostraca; order Decapoda; family Cambaridae; genus Procambarus; species Procambarus virginalis. The sequence goes on along the minus strand of WNGS01165523.1, from coordinate 19,379,151 downwards.
GATCAAGAGGACGCTCAAGAGGGGTTCAAGATTTTTTTCAAGCAAAAAAACTTCACTTACAAGCACAGGCCATAAGACTATCGTCATTCATATGGTTAAGAATAGGTATTAGGTGCACAATAGGGATCGGAAATCATACACCAGAATAACGAACACAGGAGCTGAAGCTCGATCCTCGCCACAGCAACTAGGTAACCACAAGCCCATGTAGCCACTGGTTGCAACCATTGGTTGCATCAGTAGTTGGCGTCGATTGTCACCGTCTTCCCACGTCCTCGCTCTGAATACTTTACATATTACATTAAGAGGTCCTCCTCCGTCTCCTGGCGAGTTTCCTCACCAAGCGGGTCCAGGAGCCCTCGTCCAGTCGGAAATGGTGTGGTATTTATCTATACGTCGCGTAAAACGTGTCTTGCGTCTCAGGTTGTGGCTTGAATATGACGTCTTGCGTCTCAGGTTGTGGCTTGAATATGACGTCTTGCGTCTCAGGTTGTGACTTGAAAAAGATGTCTTGCGTCTCAGGTTGTGACTTGAAAAAGACATCTTGCGTCTCAGGTTGTGACTTGAAAAAGACGTCTTGCGTCTCAGGTTGTGACTCGAATACGACGTCGTGCGTACTTACTGGCTTTGCTACACCGTATCTATTACCAAATACCAGTTATAGTGAAGCTGTCCATTCTGCTAATATGAAAACATTGTGTATACCTTGGCACTGTACGAATCTACGAATCTTTAAATGATGAACATCAATAAATAATGCACATAAGAATAAAGGAAAGTGTAGAATTGCCTACTGGCCTATACGAGATAACGTCTATTCATATCCATATCGGCTTCTCTGGCCAGATCCGTATACCTGTTGTAATTAAACGGAGACACTCCATCATAAGGAGCTCAGAGCTTGGCAATAAACGCAGACCTGCCTCCTCCCCCAATATTGAGAATGCATCATATATATCGACGATTTTCCAGAAATAAATTGCTATCCTGAAAATTTATAGACGGCATTAGCCAACAAAACTAAGAAGGCAATATAATTCATAAACAACTTTGAAAGAACTTACAAATAAATAAACACTACTTTATATAATACACATTGTTAAAAGAAGCCCAGAACTCACAACGCTTGATGATCGTCTAATTGAACGCACGAATGTGGACAGAATATTGAAACTCAAGCATAACAGAACACGAATTAAAATTAATATCGAATAAATATTAATTAATAGAGCAAATAAATAGAGCGAATAAATAGAGATTAATTCGAATAAATATTTAATAGAGCAAATAATAGAGCGAATGATAAATAGAGCAAAAGCAGCTCTAGACCATACAAGATCAATCCATAATCTTGAATAAAAATGTAACAAAAACTTTACCAGGAACTAGTCCGTCCGCCTCTCTAATACCTGCCAACACCATCAAGTAATGAACATAAACTACAGACAGTGGCAGACTTGCGGAGAATCATATTTACCACTCACCAAGTCTCGCAAATGACATCAAACCGAGTTTAAGAATAGCTTCCAAATCAAATATTGAATCAAGCTGCTCACCTCCTATTGTGACTTATTCCCTGTTTCTACAACCTTCCTTATACTCTACATCTGCTGTACACCCTTTCCAGTTACCGTTATTCTTCTCGCCCCTTTCTCCACGAGAAAAAAAGAAACAGAAGTGGAAGGCGGGGAATTATGAGCGCGGCGTAGCACGGCCCTATTGCTAGGTGCTATGGCTGAGTCGCTAAAGATCTCATTCCTGTAAAACAGCCAGCGGCGGCATCACGCACCAGTGTCCTTTTCGTGTCCCTCCGCGTGGTCCCTTGTCACGCGTGTTGGCTCTGGGCGCCCTACGGCAACTTGGCACATTCCAGCACGTGAGCAGAACGGGGCGTGATCCCAACCCTTTCCTCGCCACCACCACCCCATCCGTTAGTCTTGTACGTTCCGGGAAACTACCAACCCGTCAATTAACACTCATCGAAGCGCACGGAGGAACGTCTTGCCGGGAAGGGATGTCCACATAGAGGAAGTCCACAAGGAAGGGATGATGTCCACAACGAAGCGACGTCCAAAAGGAAGCGACGTCCAAAAGAAAGCGACGTCCAAAAGAAAGCGACGTCCAAAAGAAAGGGACGTCCAAAAGGAAGCGACGTCCAAAAGGAAGCGACGTCCAAAAGGAAGCGACGTCCAAAAGAAAGCGACGTCCAAAAGGAAGCGACGTCCAAAAGGAAGGGACGTCCAAAAGGAAGGGACGTCCAAAAGGAAGGGACGTCCAAAGGAGACCAATCGTATGTATGATGGGCTTATGGTTCCCATGATGCAGCCTTAAACGGCCCTCAGCTCTATTAAAAAAATAATACAAATATTAGATAATAAAGGCTGTTTCATGCTCTATGACTCTCACGTTTGATTTACTGTGGAGTAATGGCCACTAATTCGGTGTTCATTGCCAGGAACTCGTATACGGGTGTTAAACAAAGCACAGGACAGGCCCAGACATCCAGTGAGAACTGAACACCATCCTCCCGGCTCCATGCTGTACAATGTACACTCTCCAATAGGCATGTGTGGCTGGTTTGTGCGTATTTTACAAAGTCCATAACAATTTATAACCCATACTTTGCTTCTTCACTAAAAAAGTAACATAAGGCGTAAAACTGGAATATAGTCACAGGATGAGAATCACGCTCGTGGTCATTTTCTATAATGTTGTACGAGGTTTTGAATCATCCGATGGTGTAAGTGTACTGTAACATGTGTATGATTCCATCCCTCTGTCACTGTTTACAAAAGAGTTTTAAGAACCTTGATTTATCCAGTTTGAATTCTATTCACCATGGGATGCTCTATACACTCTTTGTCCAGTCATTCTGAAGGCAACAGCAGTCATAGGTCTCTGATTCTTCCCAGCACGCACGCATAATTGTATCCCTTCGGGAATGTAATTTATAAAAACAATGAACATTGTTTTCTGCAAGTTCTTCTAGCACGTGCTAGAAGAACTTGCAGAACTTTACTTGCGATTCATGTCATCCGATCCATTGCCTCTGATCACTGCTCTCATCTTTCGTTCCGTCTGAAAATTTTCAACCAAGCTTGCATTCTGCCTGTCACTCCTGAAAAGCCTATTGTGTGGGACTCGTTCGAATGCCTCTTTTAGGTCCATAGGTTTGTGAGTGTGCGTGCGTGCAGGTGTGAATGCGTGTGGTTGTGGATGCGTGTGGTTGTGGATGTGCGGGGGACGTGCGTGCGGGTGTGCGTGCGGGTGTGCGTGCGGGTGTGCGTGTGGGTGTGCGTGCTGATGGGCGTGCGCGCTTGCGAGCGGGTGCGGGGGGCCAATGGCTGCAAGTCTGCGTCAGGGAGTGAACGGCATGTACGCCCGTCACCTGCCTGCTGATGAGTGGGGAAAGAATAGCAACAGCGGGTGCAGCAGCAGCAGTCACAACAGCAACAGCGGCAGTAATAACAGCAGCTGCAACCTGCATCAAAATTAGCAGCAGCAAAAAGATCAACATTAGCAACACTAAAAGAAGACCAACTGCTTTCTCCTCAAGTTCACTTGAATCGTCGACTCACAAAGATATTTACTACCAGCTTTTCAATTGTCAAGTGACAGCTGGTAATATTTACTTTTGAGACTTGTGTTACATTCTGCTATCTTTCCCTCTGGTCCATTCCATTTGTTCTCTCACGCTGAAGAAGTTATTTATATGATTAATCTGTACCTTAGTTTCCCATTCATCTCCACTTGTTCCGTCCTGCCTTATCCTGAACATATGTTCTTGTTTGATAATGCCTTATACTGAATATGTCTTCTTTATCAACCTCATCACTACATATAGATAATCTTGCATATCGTTATCATGTCTCTTTGATCTCGTCTCTCTATAAGGGTGGTGAAGCTCAGTTCTCTTAGCGTCGACTCATACTTTAAAGCTCATACTTCTCCTACAAGCTTCGTTGATTACCGCTTCACTTTTGTGCTTCCTCCGGTGCAAGCATACATGCGTGCGTGCGTGTGTACATGCTTCAACAATTGTCATATATATTTTGCTTTGAGGCACTGCAAAATGGGCTTTAAAACTGGTCCGCAATTCTGGTAGCGAAGAGTGCGCTTGGGGTGAACCGTGTAGTTGTGGCTTGGTCCATATATGGCGGAGGAGGGAGTGAGTGACCCGGGCCGCAGGCGACAACTGCGTACTCAAGGCTGGATATCTGACTGCTGGTGTTGCTGCTGTTGCTGCTGTTGCTGCTGTTGCTGGTCAACCCAATCTTCAAAAACTGTAGCACCTACAGTGACTGGAGAGACCATGTACACAATGAAGATGGTTACATCTACCTACCACCCAAAAACAAAACTGTAGAGAGCGTCAGAAAGACCATAAACCACACTCAACCTTTTATAGGTCTAACATAGTATATATTCCCCTCTCACACGGGTTGCACACGGTCTGCTGAAGTAACCTGTGCAGCCTATGAACGGTTGCCTCTGTTAAGTGTTGCAATCCTTGCACTGTGAGGGAAAACTTGCCTTTGCAGATGGGGACAAGATAATGAAGGAGCGTTACTATTATACACAGTCCATAGAGCTAAGCAGAGGATCCTTACTGTTAAGCAGAGCCAACAGAGTTAAACGGGAGGGTAACGGGTAGCTAGCGAGGGCTGACTTTGGTTTGTGTTGCATACAAATGCAACACAAACACAGCTTGGCTCGCTATATGTACAAAGCGGCATTTATATTTGCCTACATGTGCTTGCGGGATTTATGGTTCAATTCCCGGGTTCTGCCTTCCGACGCTTACTTAAATGATGTGCTTCACTGATCATTGAAGTGGTTACGGTACCTATAGGAATATTTAAGTTTTGTTTTGAACTTCATTTTTTCTGAAGTCTATAAAATTAATAGCACAAAGTGGTTTACTGACGGTCCGTCACTACATAGTGGTACTTTTTATCAAATAGTTACTGTAAGTATCATTTCAGGAAGATGGGTTGTGTATATACACTAACACTGGACTCAGGGTTCAAGTATTCTTGCTGGTTGGTCAGTAATCACTTGTGCTGGCCATAATAAGCCTCCAGAGGTTGATAAACTTTAATACTAATACCAAACCAACTTAATATCAAAGGGATATACACACACAGATGTACCCAGCTTCTCGGTGTGTATACATTGAGTTTACTTTAGCCATGGACTGTGCTCAGGACTAAAGTATACTTACTGCTTGGCCAGTAAGCTATTGTGGTGGTTTAGTAACTAACTCGACAGAGGTTGCGAAGCCTTAAGCCCAACACCAAACCAACATGCCATTATGAAGCCACTACCTCTCACAATCATCATCGTATGCCCTTAGCAAGTGCAGCTCATGTCCAAGGTTTCTAGAAGCTCATTAAGCTCACAAGAGCATGAGGTACAGTTGTCTTTCGTCAGAACTTAAAATAATACAAAATCAAAAGCCTAGTGTTACGCAAGTTGCTGACATAAATACACTCTACCACTCGTAGTGTAGAACTGAACTGAGTAATAAAGTACACATATCTAGGAGTGTATATTGACAAGAAGGGCCCGTCAACCCGTCCCGGTAGTGGATAGGACGACAGTGAAATCAGGAAGGTTGTGCCCATCATTTCCCTGTTTTTCTAACCGCCCTCTGGTAACTCTGCAACGCCATTCAACGAGTCCATGTGAACCTTCATGGAACACATTCATTTTTGTAGCTTTGTTTTCTTCTGACTGGTGTCATTATTATACAGTGTCCGTGAACCAAGCTGGAAAACATCAGCTGGGAAACGTTTCGTCATTCTCCAGTGTGTTTTCCTGTTCAAATTTTCGCGCGTTTTGTAGTTTTTGTTCGAAGGATCAAGATGGTGTTGAGAAGGCGGCAAAGCCTGCGACCCGTCAAGAGACTCCCATTTTCACAGGCTCTGCGTGAAGACCACTTTAACAAATCAACAACTTTCACCAAAAACAACAGTAAGAATCGTAGTCATTGCATCATATCTATATAAAGAGAACAATTACGCTCATCAATGGCCGTTGGGGAGAAGGAGCGAGTAGTCTAGATGGGTGGGAAGAAAGTTTGAGGGAGCTTCATAGCGCATGTGGCTTATTAAGCTGTGTTGTCAACACGCAAGCAACTCGCAACATTTTATCCATGTGTTGTTGGGAACTTTCTAACGCCCCCCCCTCGCCTTCCGAATATGTTATTACCCGACATACGCACATACGGCCTTCCTAACGCATGTGTGTTCTTACACAAGGGAATGTGCAGTGACATATGTACACTTTCAGGTACTGGACACACACACATTCCCTTCCACACACACATTCGACAAAGTATCAAGCAAAGGTTTATTAATAAATATAAAACTTATTCTTATGGGGTATGGGGTGCATAATAAATGAAACAAAATGGGCTACTCCATCTCATTAGTTCTTAATAACACTACTAACATGAGCTACAACGAAGGATTATATGAAGCTTATATTTTATTTCTTCCTCGTGTAACTGGAAGAGATAAAACGGGGGAAAATATGATCACTACATACAAAATACTCAGCTCAATTGAAAGGGTACACAAGTATATTTAATATTGATGGTACATGAAAGAGAACTCAATCGAGAACTAACGTCCGAGTGAGCTAAAGGGATATAGGTAAAAGATACATCAGTGTCAATATTACGCAAGTTGAATGACTTAAGAATCCTTGTACTTCCTGGTGGAAGTACACATATTCAAGCGTATGTATAACAACCTAAGTGACTTGGAATCCATAGAAGCACAGTTAGGTGAGTGCACACACAGAACAGCAAGTGAATACTTCCCAACTTTCTTAGTGGTGGAAACTGGGCCACCATCTGCAAACGAAAAAGAGCCGTACGCAAGAGTGGTAAAGAAAGAGAGAGAGAAGCAAGGCAACGAACACATGGTGCAAACAAGGCAGCTAGAGAATGGCAACGAACAAGGCAGCCAGAGAATGGCAGCGAACACAAGGCAGCCAGAGAATGGCAACGAACAAGGCAGCCAGAGAATGGCAGCGAACAAGGCTGCCAGAGAAAAGTGGTGAACAAACAGAGAGAGTCACGTGCTCCCCGCTAGCCATCACCCTTCACGGTTTCTCTTTATGGCTTCTGGACACCGAGTTCTTAGCATCTTAAATGGGGAGAAAAAAAAAAGAGAAAAATATGAAACGAATGTTCCGGTGTAGGTGACTCTTAAGCACCTGATAAAGATGATGGAATGTGCCGGAGTGAGTGTTAGGTCAGTGTACGACATTTTCTTACCTACATATGCTATTTGTTTTCGGGC
>WNGS01165523.1:19299011-19309446 GCA_020271785.1 Procambarus virginalis | reverse complement strand
GTGGACTGGATAAAGAAAGCGTACTACTTAAATTTGTGGCCGCAATGTGGCGCACTTGCCGGCCGCCAGCCACCTGGACGCCGCGCCGCCGGCCTCTTGTCACTCACCCGATTTCCTCGTGTGACAAATTCTCCTTAACACACAAACGTGCTGGCGAGTGCGACCCAGTTAAGACTTTGAGAGTCGCAGCCACGTTTCTGGACTAATAATTTAGCAAATTAATATCCTTTAAATATTGCAAATTAGTTTTGAAGGCTAGGCTGTACATCTTTTGTTGCAAGTATTCAAAACGTAATTCATGTTCAACAGTAGGTCAACTGTGATAGGCTGGGGCCCTAAATGATAGAACTATCTGCCTGGACATTCACTGTATTTAATATATTTTAATATATTTTTTTCATATTTCCTTTTATATTAATTAGTATAAAGTACAACACAAGAATAATGTACTGACCCTTTTGAGATAAACGAAAGTTGCAGTGCAGTTACGTTAAATCGATAAGATTGATCATTCAAACCCAACATGAGCAGACCTCTTATAGAATATAAGACAGCTCTTACAGCTCCAAGAAAATTTTAGGCTGGATAACAATAACTTTCAAATATGAGATGCCAAACCAACGGTGGTATTGTTGCTGGCACTACAGTGGAATACTGTTGCACACTAACTGCCCCATTCAAAGCCGGAGAAGCTGATGCCCGGAAGAACGCACAGAGAACTTTCACTTTCCTAACCCATTCAATAAAATATCTAAATTAAGAACTGCTTAAAACCTCTACAAGTTACGCCCTGTAACGCAGGTGAGATACTTATTTGCACCCGGGAAATATTAAGAGGAACTTATTCCAAATCTACAAAGTAAATAATTCCCAAAGAAACCAGTAAGCATGGCAGAATGTGCAGAATAACCCCTTTGGAAAGTAAAGGCGCAATGGATACGTAAAGAGAGAATTCTATAAACATTAAGAGCCCAAGACTTTTTCAACACTACACTTAAACGTAAGTGACGTAACTAGCTGACCTCTTTAGCTGTTCAAAGGGGAACTTGATGAACGTCTCCAAATGGAATCGTAACCGGGCTGTAACTAGTACATCAGGTGGAGAGCAGCGACATAGTAACAATCTGGTTGGTCAAACCGGGCCGCGGGGACATTGATCCTTGGAACCACCTCAACTCTCAGTTGTGCAGTTTCTTCCCCTAAAAATATTTGCAAAAACAACTCGCAACGCAATACAAAAATGAACTATTTCAAGCACAATACTTACAATTTGCAAGCACAAACAGCAACGGGGCCAGTACATCAATGGCCGACACCTGTTCAGTGCAATAGTGTGCAACCGCCCTATAATGCAGTGTTACCACCTCACGACCGACAGCTGGTGTGTTTCACCATCTGTTTATTCTATATTCTATACTTTCTCGATATATAATAACGCATTTCTGGTTGCCTCTTTAATTTCCCTTTGTACAAGGCAATGTGCAAAGTAAGTTTAGGGTTAATGTCGGATATTTTGAATCCTAAAATATATTCTATTTTATATATACATATATTTAGATATACATATACTTAGATATATTTAGATATACTGTATACTTAGATATATTTAGATATAGATATACTTAGATATATTTACAATTGGAGAAATACGATTGGGCTGTGAAATAAATACATGCCGATTCAATAATTAAATCGTATATTTTCTAGTTAACATCTGTAAAATGTAATATTGATGCACTCAGTACATTACACTGTACAACTTAATATTTTATCGATTGGAGTTTCCGCAATGGTATGAGTAATCATATTTCACTTATAGCCACAATTGTAAAAATAATACTTCTTAGAAGAATGCGCGAAGCCAGTAAGATTATACAGTATAGCACAGCCTCAATTGTATTTTAAAAGTTTTTAATGAAAATTCAATAAGATGACAATGTAACAATATTTTAGTGTTAACGCCGCGCAGCTATTTTCATATATTTTGCGGTAATATCCAGAATATTATTGGAAATCCCAGAGTTGAGTTGGCTTGCGCGAAACCAGCTGCAGCCTTGACCAGCCCACCTCCCCGATTCCCACAATTGGTTATATCCGGAGATCTGCAGGACATTTCAAGGTTAGGTTGTCATTACGTTGGTGATGAGTAGTAGCCTCAAGTAACTCGATAGGCGGGGAGGTTTGACTTTCTGATAATGTTATATTGTCTTAGAGTGTTGACTATGACCTAGGAATGTCTGCTGTGATGCCTCTGTAAACACTGGTTGATGAGAATACAACACGTGGTCAAGCTTTAGCCTATTGTCCTAACAGATCTTGCAGTCTGTCCGTGCTGTATATTTTCTCGATACCCCAAATTATCTTGGAATTCGGCATCACATCAAGGTATTAAAATTTAGCTTTTGGTATTTATCCTCCAAAAACGAAACACCTTTAGTTATGTAGATGGAAGGGAACAAAACTAGACGAACTCGAAAAAGGTCCACGTTTTGAAAAGGCAAAAACCTAACGTTTGCTAGGATTAATATAGAACATATATGTACCAAATTCATTCCAACTCGACCTCCAAGAGATTGTAGTTGACGTCACAATGTATTTAGTCCTCCTTGACCACGACTTGTGACCACGCCCACGGCTTGTGACACTCTTTCCAGATACATTTCAAAGTGACCACACGACCAATTGAAAAAATTACAGATACCGCTAATACACAGTCTCGCCTTAGTCGTTTGGTCATGGCCACTAATACATAATACTGGGTTAGCTCGCTAGAAATATTAACACTCCAGACTGACAACCAGAACGCAACTCCATAATCTCCTGAGACTGATGGATGCCTACTAATCTACCTTAAATATGGTTAAAAAAACATACGCAATGAAGCCTAGATTTACTTAATGAGCCTATGGCTTCGCTGTTTATTTCAACAAATCGTAAACAATACCACAAGCTGACAGCCCAACCAGAAAGAATACTTAGTCCTAAACAAAGTGGATTTGGAGGCAGCAGCCGCACAAGTAGCAGGCACAAGCAGCAGCTGCAGCAGGAGCAGCACAAGCAGCAACACAAGCAACTGCAGCACAAGCAACTGCAGCAGCAGCACAAGCAGCATCTACAGCAGAAGCACAAGCTGCAGCACAAGCAGCAGCAGCAGCTGCAATAGAAGCACTAGAAGCAGCAGCAGGAACACAAGCACCAACAGAGCTCTAGGGTCGAGTACACAGCGTTCATCGCCACCTGCGGTTTCCTCCATTCACTTGCTTTGCTTCCCACCATAAAAATCGTGTAATTGCTTTGTGACTTGACGTCTGCCGTACACAGCTGTGTGGACCAGCACCCGTGTGTTGCTGGTCTCCTATCTGATCACATGGTAGGGAGATAACTATAGTCTCTAGGGGTCCTGCTCAGCGCAGTTTCTTCCGTGAGGTGAGAAATTTATTTATTTGTTATTATTTTAGTGCTGAATAGTCACATTGGCATAGCGCTTTACCTTGATAATTATATATTTTCACCATAATACAAATTGCAGTAATAATAACTTATTATAATTAAAACTACTTCATTTTGCACGTTACTTGTTAGTTATATCAGGTGTTGCAATATAGAACTGCACTTTCCTGTACAGTTATCTGTAGCATTGCGAGTGTCCTTAAACGTTATTGAAGACCATTTTCCATCATTAGCCCCTTATTTAAAACGTTTGATTAGTTAAATGAATGCATGTTGTGCTTATCGTCCTGTCGCTAATACAAGTTCTACATATTTTACACATTTCTGACAAGAGGATCAAATGTCCTCCTTGCATAGCTGTCAGGTAATTAGTCGGATGATGTTTGGTATTCATGGGGAAGAGACTTGTTGAGAAGGAAAACACGAGAAAAGCATTTTGAGAACTTTGTCAAATGGATAGATTGGGTTTTGATTTTTGCCTCCCCATTATTTTTTTTTAATTTCCGTATTGTTTCTTTTTGTAATTTCGTTTTGGTCTAGACATTTTATTTCCAAAATAGACATTTCAATTATTGAAATGTCCATTTTGGAACTAAAATATCTAGTAATGCGTATAGTACATAGTGTGCTAATACAGTTTCTCTATGTACATATTGTACTAGCACAGAATGTATGTAGTACATAGGGTACTAGCACAGTATGTACTATGTACATACTGTTCTAGCAAAGTATGCACTATGTACATATAGTATACACTATGTACATACAGTGTGCACTATGTACATACAGTATGCACTATGTACATACAGTGTGCACTATGTACATACAGTATGCACTATGTTACAAAGCAGCTCCAGCTGGAGGACCGTAGTGCACAGGTGTAGTTCAGTGTGAGCACTTTGACATATACTTTTTATGAGGTGACATTTTTGCTAGATTAGCGGTAGATTGTGGCTCGCGGGCTGGGTGGTGCTCTGGCTATTGGAGGAGAGTGGGCAACCGACCTGGTTTCCATTAACAGCTGCAGCGAGGTGTGGAGAATCTTGGCTTATTGGTATAGACATTTTTATCGAAGTTATATTTAAAACAAGGTGCCAAGGTCTGGAAGGGCAGATAACACTGTACATTACTTAATGAATCCTTTGTAAATTGATCTTGCAATGTTTACGTACATAATTAGTTTCCCGTGTTAATATTTTAAAATGTTTTCTTCATGAAAATACTTTTCATATTGTTTCTCATAGCCCCTATTTGGCTGTGTGTGATGCGTTACTAAGGTAGGCATGTTGCAAGTTATTTACATCCATGGGTCTCTTATTTAGCAACTTGTGAGTAAATATTTATTGTGTACCACAGCGAAGCAACCTTGATGGTGGAGCCGTTCTCTTGGCAAGTAGAAGGCGCTCTCTCGTATTACATGTTGTGTTAATGATATCGTCCTACATTCTTCGCCATATGACGTTTCAAAATAAACAAGAATGATAAACTTGTACGCGGATACTTTTCAAGATGTCATGGCCTTCCCAAGTAATAATACCGCACCATTACAGAAATATACAGCATGCACAGCACAAACACGCCATAATTTCAATAAAAGAAATACATTTCATATAAATTTTAAGTGTTATGCTCCATGACTGTCGTACGACGTGTCCTCTCGAAAAATACATCGCATTTTGACGTCAAAATGCCCCAACGGGCAAAATATGGTGTACTATAAATCGTAGCGACTCAAAAACGTTCACATTTTCTGTGTATGGGTCGCTTGGTTAGGTTAGGTTTGAGTGTTTTAGTGCACCATTTTGTGCCCGTTGTGGCAACGCTAGAGGACGGACTGGTATACACGTCTTGCACTGGTATCACATACACCACAGAAATAGAAGTCTTATAGTTTATAATATAATAAACAAGCCCTCCTGGAAAACGTTAATGCCCTCTTGCCCCAGAACGGCCCCAAGTCTATTGTCATGAAGACAGTTCGAATACCACCTGGAAAATATATATATTGGTATTTTTGCTGGCACAAAAAAAAAGAATTGACTAAATATATTTAGGCTCATTTGTTTTAATATTTTACACCAGAGATGATCGTATTGCACGATACTACAGGCATGTCTGGCTGATTACATAAGAACCATGCTGTTTGGTATTGGGTGAAATTATATGGCACAAAACTAAATTTTAATATCTATATTTCTATGATATTTTAAATTTGAGAACTTAAAATCTACTTTGTTTTAATTTATTAAAATGATTACGGTAATGTTACTTAATTCAGGTAATTCTTTTGCAGGTGAGTTGTGACAAATCCGTTTTGGAATTTTGGAATCGTCTGGGTTGGCGTCCTCATCAATGTCACGGCCCTTGGTGAGTACCGGCAACCCAGTAAGTTATTAAAAGAAGGCACCAAGCCTGGAAGACTATTTAGCTGGTAACCCATCAAACACATATACCATAACTGCTGTTGTTGGTAAGTACTAGTGATCTTGTACAGTACTCTGCTGCTAGTGGTTCATTGCTTCCCACAGACAGCCTGTATTTTTGTTCGAAAATATACTAATATATATATGAACAAATATAATAGCATATGTATACACTCATTTGAATACATGATTAGTAAATGCATATTGGTACACAAATTACCAAACACTTTGCGCTTGTGAGTATACCACGCCTATCTTTGCCCTTCTCACATTCTACGCCCTTGAGCGAGACACTGATATCCACAGAGCCAGACACTTGGTTTGCCTAACCCCCCATACACCGTCACTCCACCTGAACTGTACAATCTGTAGGCAGCCGCCACGCCCTCTCCCCCTCTCCGCAAGATAAGAGTTCGTTAACTCCTACCTCTACTGGTCGACATGGCTTACTGACCAATTACAATGAGCTTCCATTAGACCAAAAAGGCTGTTTAGTGCTCTAGTTTGCGCCCTGTGAAAGGGTGTACACGTCTTTTGTCATTACATCTCGACTTCTTGTTAGGTTCACGTGTTGCCAATTAGTTTTTACTCTGTATTTGATCACATAAGTATCTGAACCATCGTAGCCAGGCCAGGTGCTAGACTCTTGACGGAACGAAAATGCGAGGCAGATACAGTATTGCTTTTTCGTTTAGTTAATTATTTCCGCCATATTTACACAAAAAAAATCATTAAAACTATCTTAGCAACCATTAAATATAGGGTAGTTAAACTATTCTTGTTTAATCATTTAACAGTCGCAGATTGTAAAATTATTGAGCTCGTTCATAATTAGAAATAAATAAATGTTTTTCCCCAGTGACGGAACCTCTAGTCATAATGGCTTGGTGCTTTTCCCAGATAGTTCCCTTCCCTTCTCAGTGACGGAGGCGACGACTTTTGAAGTAATGAAAGATAATTCAATACAACAATTACCTCAAGTAGCAGCCCGCCCTCACGGGTTGACAAGCGTCAGATTTGAAGTGGATTGGTGCACAGGTCCCCAGCAGACACCCGCCAGGAGGCGGAAGGAGACACTTCCTTTTGTCAATCGAGCTGTTATCCATCTCATCTCTCGGAAGGAAATAAGAGTGAAAGGTAAAAGACGGTAAAAAATATGAGAGTGAGAAGCCAGAGACATTATTGGTGAAGTGGACAAAAACGAGCAGCTAATGAAGGGCCCTCGCTGGCCAGCCTCAGTGATTCTTCTCACAATAGATTTTGTCCAACTCAAAATCTTTTGTAAAACAATCTTGACACCTGGTGTCGCTTTACATGGTTGGAAGTCTCTGTAGTGAAATGCGGAGCAAGAAGCAGGTTTAATACAAACTTGGGGCTTAATTCAAATTAAAACAAGTCGCAGTGTAAAGATAGTAAGAACGAAGCAGTTACGTGTTCTAATAAAAAGAAACACGGGCCAAAGGTGGGAAAAAAATTAACACATATGGCATCATGTGATTATTTTTACAGCGTAGACTCGCAGCAGGGAGAGGATGAAAAGTAAAAGTACTCGTAATTGTTTTCTTGTGGCGACCACTTCTCGAAAGACAGCAAAAAAAGGGGTGTCTTGATGTTGCAATTAAGGAAGTATATCGTTAACAAATTGAAGATATGTGCCATTTCGTAATTGGTGTCCATAAAGTGTTTTAAGGGGAAATAAAGGAAATAAGCCGGGACAATATTGGTAGGGGTGAGGCTGATATGATAAAATATGTCAGAGCCGCCAGAAAATATAGCAGCTCATCTGTAATCTTCGTCTGAGCTCATACGGATCTGTTGTTAGAAATGTGCAAACAAAACACGCCAAAAGCTATACTATATGGAACATCAAAGACGCTTTGATATTTACCGTTAAGCATGTTTCAGAGTTATAATTTCTACACAATCGCTCGCCGCGCGAACCTGAGCTATAAAAAAGCTTACTCTTATGACCGTCCTTATCATGCGAGACCTGGTTAAATAAATTAGTTGACCGTAAAGGGCAGAGAGACCACTTCAACAAAAGGAGGGTCACCGTCTGGGTGCCGGCGACAAGGCGTATGAGGGGGTGGAACGTGACAACATTGGGTTGAAAAAAAAAGGGGGTTTAGCTGTCAGGGAAAAAAAAGCTTGGTTGTGTTATCACAATGTCCTCTCTAAATGGTTTTCATGGAATTCCTAATAGTTGGTTTAATTCTATTACTTCAACTCATTCTGCTCTCAACTCCCGCAAGAATATGTTTGTTGTGCAGTGTGTTAGAGATCCTTATAATGGGAACGTGTTTCATGGGGCAGTGTGAATGCCCACCTAATCATGGGGGATTGCCCAAAAGAAAAAAAAAGCGTTCCAGGGAAATAATAATAAGTTTGGGACATTTCGTGAGTTGTAAAAAACTGCGAATGATAATGGTGGAAACCTCCCGAAGGACGCGTGTTCAAACCATGACATTCGAACTCAATTAGAAGACATCATACCTTCCTCTCTCTCTCTCTCATCCGGCGGAAGTTTACACAGCGGGAGGCTGCTGAAGGCGTCCCAGCGTATAGTTTGTGGCAAGTGGCACAGCTCTCACCCCAGTCTAACACTGACCCGGCAGAGCACGCCCGTAATCATTATCTTCCTCAATCAAGTTGTCTCAATTAACAGTTATATATTTTATTGGACGCGTCCAACTATCTCACATCACCATTCGAAAAAATCTACCACTTACAGGCTTATTCATGCCCGTGTCCCCTGATTGGTGGCTTAATCCTCATCAAACAATCACTCGCGTCCATCTGAGGATATTTATGAGGAGTTTTTTGGTTATAACTTATATGTTGTAGACACTGGGGCTTGAGTTTCGTAGTATTTGTGCTGTGGAGAATGCTGCTGTTGATGGAGGGCCTTGTGGCTCCCGTCCTCTTAAAAATAACGTCACTTTTGGCGCTTGGAAGAGACGACAAATGTCGCCCACGGACCAGCACTATCGTATGGAACCACACACAGTGGCACACAAATACGAGAGTGGGGTGCACTGGTAGTCATCACCGGACGGTAATATGAATAAGCCAGCAGTGTCGCACCAACTGCTCCGGAAACAAACCACGGAAAAGGGGTCTTCAAAACACGCAGAACATTAATAGGACTGAAACTGGATGTATACCACTACCGCTAGGAGAGAAGCGGTGGAAACGCGTGAACTACTGGATAGAAATCTCTCGCTGCGCGCCAACACGAAAAAACAGAAAGCACCTAATCAGTACCCTTAACTCTACTGGTTTTGAAAAAAAACGAAATTTTGTGCCTATTATTTTTTTTTTGCATTTTCAAATGACCGGCCAAATCGGCCAAGACGGAAAAACGACAAAGCTACGCATTCGGAAATCAGCAGTGATGAAGAGGCGAGAGCAACTTCTATCACAGATGGGGGCGTGCACATTCCTTTTTGATGCCGGTACTGAAGTGAAGGTTTGGATGGCTGAGCCCTTCATTCTTGGCGAAATTATTACTTCTAGTTGGTATGCGGCCTTGTTCTCGTGACTAATGCGCTAGTATGATATGTACGTTTAACATAATCCGATATTACTTGTTGATACTACATGTAGACATAATGAGATACTGTTTCTTACTAAACTACTTAATTAGTGTAGATAACACAGGATCTCAAATCTTCCCATTAGTAGATGTGTGCTAGAAGAAACTATTATACTTAAATGACGCGCAAAAATGGAGCCTACATGCACTTAACGAGTCCTGTTTCACTATTGGCACCGCTGTTAAAATTATCATGTTAATCTTGGGACATCTGAGTTCCCGGCACTGTACGATCTGAGGGTCAAGCGCCTGTTAAGTTTTTCTCCCGCAGTCTGCGGAACGATCTCGCAGTCCAATGGACAACGGTCACCACCATCCTGGATTAACCAATGGTCGAATGTCTTTCTTACATACACCCCATAGGAAAGGGTTACCAGAGAGGCAAGATAATATTTATCATCATTCTCACACCCCAGAGTGAATAAATATAGTAAAGCTATATATTGACAAGATTCTTACCAAGAATCGCCGACATACTTAAGAATAATATTAATGTACCTTTTTTTCACTCCTAAGGTCACTGCATCTCCCACAGTGCGCACAGACTATGTATCTACTATAAGTTCCACCCGGCCATTGCATATCACCGCATAACTGACATAGGCGGGTGTGGCACACGTATGTCATTAGTCATTGTTACAAAGACCTCACAATGGTACAGCGCACGGACACGAAGCATGCAGAAGACACAGACTATGATCGAGACAAACAGATACGAACACCCGGAAGTTGATGCGACTTCTGGCATACCGTATGCACACATCAAGCAGGGAGGTACCAGAGATAGCAAAAAGAGAATATAGCTACATCCTAGCCATAGTAGTGCGATAGAAGTGTCACATGATAGTATATATTAAGTACAGGGGCATGCTACAGCAACTGACGGACACATTGCAATATATAGGTGACGTTGTACAGACTACCCTCACCTAGGAAGCTACACTGCAATCACGAATTTCCGGTCTCG
>WNGS01165523.1:19248876-19283185 GCA_020271785.1 Procambarus virginalis | reverse complement strand
CATATATATATATATATATATATATATATATATTTATATATATATATATATACTATATATCATATATATATATATATATATATATATTTATATGAGTAGAGAGAGAGAGGAGAGAGAGAGAGAGGAGAGAGAGAGAGAGAGAGAGAGAAGAGAGAGAGAGAGAGAGAGAGAGAAATATTCCAAATATCTGAACATCAATAAATCAATATTTATACCTGCATATAATAACTGGCCAAGAATTAAAAAAGCGGAGTGACTTTGACATTCAGTTTAATAAGACTGCACCAGACTTGCCCTCAGATCACTCCTGCCCCAAGCCAGTTTATACCCCGGACGAGATAAGGTCATTTTCTAGATTTTATTATTTTTACGTGAAAGCCATCTCTTCCACTGTCCTAAATAATAAAACCTGATTTCTCCCGACTAAGTTTTGCTTCTCGGCATCTCTCGCCCTCACTCCAACCCATTAGGTATATAATTGAGGTAAACTAAGAATACCCTGGTTACTAGTGCGCCTCGTGCGGGAGCTCCCATCACTCACAGCTTCCCACACATAATGGTACTCTATTCCCTACTTGGTAGGCTTTCACATCCATGTAGTACTCTGCCAGTTAATCCGTCCTGGTTGTTAACAGTATACAGTCCACTTACTCTTCCATAGTATATTGATACAACGAATTACAAGACTTGGGAGTAGATATGATCCCAAATCTAATGTCACACACACACGTGATCGGAACAGCGTCGGCACTACATGTATACCACATTGGCAGACGTCCGGGTAGCCTTTTGAAACTTGAAAACGGAACTTTATCGAGCGCAATATATACAACTCGTGTGGGACCCAGTCTTAAGCGCCCCGGCATGGAACTCCCAGGTGAAAGAATACAAGACTAGAGAAGATCCAAAGTATGCAGCACGGCTGGTTCTTGAGACGAGAGGACGGAGCTACGAGGAAAGATTGAGTGAACTGCATCTCACTGCGCCGGAAAAAGGGAGGAAACTATAGCATCCAAGATTCTGCTGGGAATTGACCAATAAAGAAGTGCTCCTCAAGGTGAGGAACAGTACCACAGGAGATATAAGAGAAACTGAAGATACAAATGGGTCAAGGAACTGACAGAAAGAGCATCTTCAGCTTAAAGAGAGGTCAAGACTGGAATGGAATAGACGCAGTGTTTGAAGCACCATCTACAAGAGCACGCTAAGAACGGTCGCTGGCTACCGACCAGCATCCAGCGAGGCCAGCATCTGTGGCCGACAGAAAGTAATTCTCACACGTGACGGTCAACCTATTTTTAAGGGCCTCCATCCCCCCCCCCACCCCACTATCGCACCCCTCACACCCACCACACGCACCCGCAATACAATACAAAGTAACTACGCTTCTACACACTACACATCACCAACACTAGAACTGACAACCCCCATTCCAGTTCTGTATAACCACACTTCTACCTACCACCTGATCCCACCTGACTAATTTAAGCCAGTCCCACACCCACCAGCACACTACTACCAGCTACTCCACCACCCCACCACCACCCCCGGTCCACCGCTACCAGAAGTCTCCCCTTCACTGACTGGTAGATGAGTGAGGCGGAAACCGCCCATCTGGAGCTGAGAACTAGCACAAGACGAATTGTGTGTTCCCTCCCCGGTCATTGGTTGGCTCATCGCTTGATCTCCCAGAGCAATACTCCGGATGGAGGCTCACGTTCAGAGATAATTATCGCTGATTGATAGAAGCTCGTCTCTGTGATTCCTCAAAAACATTTTCTGAACCAATAAGGGTTAGGCGAGTTAGTGTCCAAATAGGATCCAGCTTCATCTCCTGGGCCCCACCTTTCTGTCAGTGTCTAGTGACTCCTGATCCCTTTGTTGTCATATTTGCTTGTTACAGCTATGATTTGAGGCAGCCTGTACTGAATGCTCAAATTAACTCCACTTGCAGACTGGTCTTACCCTGAAGAAGTGTCATTAAATCCCCGTGGGTCGTCTAGCTCCCTTGCACGTCCCCGTTCTCGCTACTGATCAACAAGATGTATTACCTGTCTATTTGATTGATAACCCGAGTATTTCTCGCTTCCCCAGATGCATTCACTCTATTGGTACTGCTACTTACCGCCCTCCTTACTCCTGCTCACGTCGTCGCCTTGCGTTCAAGTCTTGTAACCATTTGTCCGGTCATACAAGCAACATGTCTGAGTCTCCCCTACACCTTTAGAGGCTTCGTTAGTCCCGACTCTGCTAAAGATCAAGGACCAAGTACTGATTCCTGTGGAACTCCGCTTATGTGTTTCTGTCATGGTGTAGATCAGTAACGTGTGCAGCAATCCTCCTTAGGGTGGAGCGACGGTCTCGATTCCATGCAAGTGTTCACCAACTGGAACACCAACTGGAAGTTGGTGTTCAATCCCCGACCGTCCCCAAGTGGTTGGGCACCATTCCTTCTCCCCCCCCCCTTGTCCCATCCCAAATCCTTATCCTGACCGCTTCCCAGTGCTATATAATCGTAATGGTTCGGTGCTTTTCCTTGATACTTTCCTTCTCTTATCGGGTTTCCGGCCGTATAGGTAGCTTTGAGGGTCTTCCAGGACTGACTTTCCAGAGACTAGTCGAGGCGGGTGAAGGGGTGTAGGCACACACCTGCCTCCACCTGCCAGGTTTCCAACACACCAGACTGACCTTGAGCGCTCACCCTCCACCCCTTCCCCGTACCCTGGGGAAGTTTGTACTCTGTATCGTTTAATGTGACTGGAATTTAACAATATTTCGTTCCATTGCCTCTGACTAACAAGCTTCCTTATATACATATGGTGTTGTGTGTGTGTGTGTGTGTGTGTGTGTGTGGTGTGTGTGCGTGTGTCGTGTGTGTGTGTGTGTGTGTGTGTGTGTGTGTGTGTGTGTGTGTAACACAATTACAGTGGTTTGATAAGCTGGTGTTAAGCTTAATTAAAAACATTTTGAAAGTTCTGAATCGTGCCTTACTGCTGCTCATAAGAGTTAAACAGATCAAGAAACACGAGGACATGCAACTAAGTGTAAGCAAGAACTGTCTAAAGTTCAAGATGAGTTCCAAACGAGAAATGAAGGTCCGATTCGTGGAGAGGGGGGCGGAAAGTGGGCGTAGAAGAAAATATTCAGGAGGGGTAGGTACCCTCACTCCCAGCGACACCCCTACTAAAAAGATAGACATTGTAGGCAGGAAAACCCTCCACACAGGTGAGGCAGCAGCTGATAATTGGGACATGCTTATCTGAACCTCCTCCTCCCTGTGCGTGTGGTTCAACATTCCAGGTCCAAGAGCTAAAAAGCTTGATTCTGCAGACGCAAATAATAAATACACACAGAGGGGGGGGGGACAACCAACAGCCACTTCAACCTTGACACCCGCACCCCCACGGTGAGGGGGGGGGGGTCATGAGGGGTGAGGAAGGATGGGGGAGGGGGAAGGGATGCAGGAGCTTGGGAAGTGCCCTGCGTAAGTAGGAGGGGGAATGGAATGATGGAGGAGGGGATGGTGAGATGAGGAACAGAAGCCCTGAAGGGAAGGTTGTGGGGAGTGGTGGTGGAGACAGCAACATGGGAAAGGTGTGGAAGGGAAGGGAAGGGGAATGCTGATCCCCAAGACGAAGAAAGAGATGACGACATGAACTTGAGTGTGGGTGTTGGCTCCACACCTCACAGTGTGGGGGGAGGGAGTGTGTGGAGGAGAGTGGGGAAGATGGGACGTTTGTTGGAGGAGGAACCGGATGGGGCGTGAGAGGGGGGTGTGGTGGTGGGGGTAATGACGGGGAGGGGTATCGTGCACATCTTCAGGGGGCGATGGTGGGGGGAAGGGGGGGGGGGAGGTCAGGACAGGACGTGACCGCTGATGGGGGGGTGTCATGGGGGGAAGGTACAAGTGAAGAGACTGAGAGGGGGAACTCAACATGATTTCCAGCCCCCCTCCCGAGGATACCTTAACCCCTCCTTCTCCACTTCGCGGCGTCACCCCTTACATATATATATATATATATATATAAAGCCAGTGGTTCATTTAGGTATATAGTTTTCATCTGTCTCCTCCTTCACATACTTATCAATTTCCCTGAGTATATTGTATATCGTGGTCATGTTTCCATGTTATATTTTCTCGTGAAATGCAGGTTTGTGGTTCATTTCTTCAAGGTATTCGAGTAGCTAATGTCTTTACTTTATGATCAGTCTGGCCGCGTTCCTCTGGATGTTTCCCAACTTAGTTGAGTTGACCTGGTGGTTAGTGGACGCGGTGGTGGTTAGTGGTCACTGTAATGGTGGTGGTGGCAGTGATGGTGATTGCTTTAGGGTGAGTACAGTGAAGGTAGGTCTTGTTCTTTTTGACTTAGCTGCCAGCCTCTCTGTACCTGGTGCATTTGTAACTCTACTGGACGTTAGTTCTTCGTCTGTGTCTTGTGCTTGTGGCTTCCACCACTTTTTCTTCCATTGTATTCCACTTGTTGATCTTGTGGCAAGGTGCAGTTTTAGGACTCGCCCTGAACCCTTCTAAATGTGAAATAATAGCATAACAAGGTACCACCTTGGTAATAATAACAAGGTACCACCACCTGTACAAGGTACCACCACCTGTAGAAGGTACCACCACCTGTACAAGGTACAAGTATTTCATCACATTTTGTTCAAATAATTTGCCTTTCCAGCTTCCACTTTTGTCCTCTTATCCGATTTCCTTCACTTTAAACGTGTCTGTGTCCACCTTGTGTGTTCCACTCTATTTGTATATAATGGTCATGTCTCTTTTGTTTCTTCTCTCCTCTAGGCATGTGAAACTGACTTGACTTAGTTCTCATCATTCTGGGACTTGTTGCAAACCCCCTACTTTAAGCAGTGGTGGTAATAGTGGTGCAAGTTTGGAAGATAGGGAGAGAGGCAGGTGGTTGTTGAGAGAGGGAGGGAGGTAGGCAGGTGGTGGCGGTAGTGATGAGGCAGGTGGTTGTTGAGAGAGGGAGGGAGGTAGGCAGGTGGTGGCGGGCAGTAGGAAGGTGGGAGTGAGGGAGGGAGGCAAGGTGAGTGGGCCTGGGAAGGTCACATACATACGCCTGACCATCCAGCAGTCAGTGTTGGTGGCTTCGCCCATCTCTCCTGTGCTTGGTACATATTTGCTACTGCTGCTACTCCTAAATAATATTGTTAGTGTTATTAGTATAACTTTTGCAACTTCTATTGTCTACAGCTTCTATTGTCCTTCTATTGTCAAGGTATACAGTAACTGCCAATATTACTAATACAACTACTGCCCCAGTGCGCGGGTGCGCTGGCAGTGCGCGGACGCATGACAGATCTTCAAGCGTACCACGTACAAAAAGCATGTGCGTATCTTGTGGAAGGAAGGCGGCCATTAGAAAGGAGCAGCGTCTTCAAGACTTGCTGGGAAGGTTAA
Source organism: Procambarus virginalis (assembly GCA_020271785.1). Classification (NCBI taxonomy): domain Eukaryota; kingdom Metazoa; phylum Arthropoda; class Malacostraca; order Decapoda; family Cambaridae; genus Procambarus; species Procambarus virginalis. The sequence continues at coordinate 19,277,763 of WNGS01165523.1, read as the reverse complement.
ACTTGCTCTAGCACGTAGCTGGTGACTTGTTAGAATTTATGAACCTTCAGAGTCAGGCTCCATGTGAGATGTCTTCAGTCTCTGTCTGTCTGTCTCTTTCCCTCTGTAACACAGCCTCGAGTCTGTGCGGGGTGATATTTGCTGAGAACAGCACTGAGCAGCTAGCAACACGGGGGCTCCCCGGCGCCCGCGTATACAGGCGCTGTAAAGTACCCGGTAGGCCTTCAGACGTGGCGGCCATGTGTACGTGGTAGGCCTTCTAACACGGCGGCCTCGTTCTGTTTTACGTACCAGCGCTACCTGACTGGTGAAGGTAAACCGCCTTGGTATACCAGACCACGTCTGGCCCAGATCACGACCCATCTTCCACTTCCATGGTGACGACCTTCTTGGTTTACAACCGCCCAACTGCTGCTCATTGTATTGATGAACACCGCCCGTAATGCCACCCTCAGTGCCGCCAAGCCACTCACCTCTGATGGCAGCTGCCACCACCCAGCCCTGCCGTCCCTCTACATCAGCAGTAAGACCGCCTCCACTAATGTCTCCCGTCCCACTAAGAGCGACGGTGTCAGTAGGAGACACTTGGTCTGGTCTGCCTCCATGACCTGGGTACCATGGTCAGTGCCTCAGTTTGCCAGTAGCACATTACTAGTGATCCGGCGCCGCTGCGGCACTCCCAGATCACCAGGCTGTGCCTCATACGTCAGGCTGCGAGCAGCCGCGTCCAACAGCTGGTTGATCAGTCCAGCAACCAGAGGTCTGGTCGATGACCGGGCCGCGGGGACGATAACCCCGGAAGCACCTCAAGGTATCCTCAAGGTATCCCACACCTGTGCGCGTGTAAAGATTCTCGCCATTTAAATGACTTGATCTATATATATTTGTTTATACCATTTGCGTGCGTTTATTTACACCCTGGTACTCTACACCCCTGGGTACTCTACACCCCTGGGTACTCTACACCCCTGGTTCACCCGTCAGGCTATGGTAGCACAGTACTGGTTTTATATCTGGTGGTAATGTGATGTCTCTTCACGACACTGTGATCACAGCAACACAAAAACGGTGGTGTCATGCATGCCTGCCCTCGGCTCCCTGTCACTATAGCCACGGGAATATTGAAATTGTTAGGACACACACACACACACACACACACGCACACGCTTCACGTACCGCTAATCCCCTTCTAGCCATAAAAAATCCCCCATTGCTTACTGACCTTCACACAAGGAACAAAACACCCGCCTGCTGGCCCTCTCCCGGCGTCCCAGCCTCGCCGTCCTGACTGCTTCACCTTTACACCACACCTTCACCCCCAGGTGCCTCCCCCCTCCAGGTGACACCCCCCCCCTAAGTGACCCTCCCCAGGTGACCCTTCCCCTAGGTAACATCCCCAGGTGACTCCCCCCTCCAGGTTCAAGTTCAAGTTCAAGTATGTTTATTGAGATAAGCAAGAAATACATCTCAAAGGGATAGAGTAGCTTAGGCTATTTCTACCCCCCTCTACTTCAAGTCCCTCAAGGGGCGCACAAATTCAGTGAGTCAAATACACAAATAACATTACAAGAATCCCATCCCTCCAGTGACAATCACCTACCAGGTGACCCACCCCCTGTGGCCTCCTGTGAGACGACTTTTTCGAACCAAGGCAAATACTGCGATTCTTATTTGTAAGCGCTAAAATGAGAATCCCAGTGTTATTCTTCGGCTTTATTTCCCCCCTTCTTAGGCCTATATTTATATTACACAGATCAGTTATTGGCCATAAATTGAGTTGAAGCAAACCTTCAACTCAATTTGTGGCCAATAAGGTAATGCAGGTGACCTAAGGTAATAAGGCAATAAGATAAGGTAATAATTGGGACTCAATTATCACTCTCAAGTACTTTCATGTGTGTCTGGGTTGGTTACTTGTCTCAGCCTCGTTCTCGTGACTGTAATGAGAAAGACGACACACTTAAACCCACAAATAAGAATCCTCCCTTATGAATGAGAGATTAATTAAATAAACCTAATTTACATTCACAAATAAACTTACTGAAGCCTAAAACAACAGATTCACTCTTCGAAGGTGACAAAGTCTCTAGCAGCGAGGGACATGACGCTGGATGTCGAATTATACCTCATTTAGGATGAGAATTATACCTCATTTAGGATGGGAATACCTGGATGAGAATTATACCTCATTTAGGGACTTTCTAATGGATGTCCGGAGGCGCAGTATACCATATGGATGAATTAGACCTTGTTAACTACTGGGTTGTGAAATGAGTTAGAGAGCTTCCTGGGCCCGCCTTCAGGGTGCCTTAGCATATGTGGTATTACAGGAAGCTCTCGGTGTAGGTTACACGTATATGTGTGTGAGAGAGTTTGGTGATTGGGTGTAAATATGAGCTGTCTCACTTGGGGCCAGTACGCATTATGTAGTTTGATGTTAGGTTAATATGGCTGTTGTCCTTTGGTATTCAGTATGGCGGTTGACCTTTGGTATTCAGTATGGCTGTTGACCTTTGGTATTCAGTATGGCTGTTGACCTTTGGTATTCAGTATGGCTGCCGTCAGCCTTACCGTGATGAGGTATTGAATATATGTTTTATTTAATTTGAAGCATTGTTTTCCATTATCGTCACAGTCAACTACTTAGAAAAGGTGTATACATCTTTGCCTATTAAGTTTACGTGTGAAATTATTATTGTATTATTGTATAATAATTATTGTATGACACTGATCATACAGATAACCCACAACTGACATACTCCTGTCATTAACAATTTGACATCTTGCCATAATACAACACGTCTCTGACAGATGTGGCCACAAGCATAAAACTGCCTTGAACACTTATATTTGCTGATAAACCTTCTTGTTCACAAAACACAATGATTCATGAAGGTGGCGAGGGAGGAGTCTGTCAGAATGAGGAGGAAACTAAGAAGCAGAGAGAAGCGGAACCAGAAGAGGACAAATATAAAGAGAGTGAAGAGGAGAATGAGGAGGAGAGCCAGCCACACACAGAAGCTCCCACAATCACCCAACAACTTCCCAGCATCTATCTCTCAGGGCCGAGACGCCTCTTTGTCCTCAATAAGTACAGTATTTACCGTCTTCACTCCCTCCTTGGAGGGTTTACCTCCCCTCCCTCGGGTGTCGTAGCAGCACCTGCCCTCCCTCGGGTGTCGTAGCACCACCTCCCCTCCCTCGGGTGTCGTAGCACCACCTCCCCTCCCTCGGGTGTCGTAGCAGCACCTGCCCTCCCTCGGGTGTCGTAGCAGCACCTCCCCTCCCTCGGGTGTCGTAGCACCACCTGCCCTCCCTCGGGTGTCGTAGCACTACCTGCCCTCCCTCGGGTGTCGTAGCACCACCTCCCCTCCCTCGGGTGTCGTAGCACCACCTGCCCTCCCTCGGGTGTCGTAGCACTACCTGCCCTCCCTCGGGTGTCGTAGCAGCACCTGCCCTCCCTCGGGTGTCGTAGCACCACCTGCCCTCCCTCGGGTGTCGTAGCACTACCTGCCCTCCCTCGGGTGTCGTAGCACCACCTCCCCTCCCTCGGGTGTCGTAGCACCACCTCCCCTCCCTCGGGTGTCGTAGCACCACCTGCCCTCCCTCGGGTGTCGTAGCACTACCTGCCCTCCCTCGGGTGTCGTAGCACCACCTCCCCTCCCTCGGGTGTCGTAGCACCACCTGCCCTCCCTCGGGTGTCGTAGCACCACCTCCCCTCCCTCGGGTGTCGTAGCACCGCCTCCCCTCCCTCGGGTGTCGTAGCACCACCTCCCCTCCCTCGGGTGTCGTAGCACTACCTCCCCCTCCCTCGGGTGTCGTAGCACCACCTCCCCCTCCCTCGGGTGTCGTAGCACCACCTCCCCTCCCTCGGGTGTCGTAGCACCACCTCCCCTCCCTCGGGTGTCGTAGCACCACCTCCCCTCCCTCGGGTGTCGTAGCACCACCTGCCCTCCCTCGGGTGTCGTAGCACCACCTCCCCTCCCTCGGGTGTCGTAGCACCACCTGCCCTCCCTCGGGTGTCGTAGCACCACCTCCCCTCCCTCGGGTGTCGTAGCACCACCTCCCCTCCCTCGGGTGTCGTAGCACCACCTCCCCTCCCTCGGGTGTCGTAGCACCACCTGCCCTCCCTCGGGTGTCGTAGCACCACCTCCCCTCCCTCGGGTGTCGTAGCACCACCTCCCCTCCCTCGGGTGTCGTAGCACCACCTCCCCTCCCTCGGGTGTCGTAGCACCGCCTCCCCTCCCTCGGGTGTCGTAGCACCACCTCCCCTCCCTCGGGTGTCGTAGCACCACCTCCCTTCCCTTGGGTGTCGTAGCACCACCTCCCTTCCCTTGGGTGTCGTAGCACCACCTCCCTTCCTGGTGAGTGTTGCAGATCTTAGCGAATGTTTTGAATCGACAATAACAAAGGAATAGTCTGAATGGTTTCCTATTCTCTGACCAACCACTTAGGGTGGATGGTAGAGCGACGGTCTCCCTTCATACAGGTCGGAGTTCAATCTCCAACCACCTTTCCTTTCTCTCCCCCCCCCCCCGTACCATCCCAAATCCTTATATTGACCCTTTCCAAGTCCTATATAATCGTAATGGCTTGGAGCTTTCTCCTGATAATTCATGGCCTTCTATTCCCTGTATTCCGTGTTGAGTCTTAGTGTGTGGAGACTGTTGGAGATGGAGTGTTTGTGAGTGCCAAAGTTGAGGAGACTGTTGGAGATGGAGTGTTTGTGAGTGCCAAAGTTGAGGAGACTGTTGGAGATGGAGTGTTTGTGAGTGCCAAAGTTGAGGAGACTGTTGGAGATGGAGTGTTTGTGAGTGCCAAAGTTGAGGAGACTGTTGGAGATGGAGTGTTTGTGAGTGCCAAAGTTGAGGAGACTGTTGGAGATGGAGTGTTTGTGAGTGCCAAAGTTGAGGACACTGTTGGAGATGGAGTGTTTGTGTGCCAAAGTTGAGGAGACTGTTGGAGATCAGTCTAAAAATGGAGTTTTAGTCACTGACAGAGTGGAGGAGGGATGACTGAACCTAGAATGATCAAATACGCACAGAAACTGACAAGTACGGGAAGAGCTCGACCGCAGACTCCAGTAGGTGTCCCCAAGAGCACGAGGCTTAAGAACGGGGGATGGATACAGCCATAGCCTCACGGGAGACATCTCCCGTCACGCAGGGTGCAGTTGCACCTCCACAGATTTCCAGTATGATCTATTGATACTGGTAATGGCTCAAAAGGCCACCACTTACGGGCTATTCATGCCCGTGCCACCTTTTGGGTGGCTTAATCTTCATCAATCAATCAATCACAGCCATAGCACATGCTGTCTGAGCACATGATGAGGCACAGAAAGACAGACTGGTTGACACGAGGTGACCGCACCACGCGGACTATTCGGGTATAAACCCGTGTGAGCCAAAGTGGCCCCCAAGATGGAACTGATTCAGTGTCAGGGATGTGGAGAGAGAGGTAATGGAGGCAGAGTCCTGGCGTAGCCCTAAAAGTTCTGATTAGGATGCAGGGACTAATTACACCAGCTAGACGAAGATTATAAGGTTGGGAACCAGGAGCTGCAGCTCGGCTCTTGCATCCACAACCAAGTAGACACAAACACACTCACGGACTACATAACTATACACCTGGGGAAAGGAAGAGAAACTTTGAATTGGAGACGATTTGACTGTCATGGTTCGTCATGTGACGGTACCTGTCTCACCCTCAGGTGAGCGGGAGCATGACTCCGGCACACCGCTGCTCCGTCCTCCTTCACCAGCCTAACATGACATCGTGAAATCAAACTGGAAGAAAATCAGATAGAATGTTTATGGTAATGATGAAAACGCTGTTGCAAATCTCCTGAGTTGTAATAATCGTTAATTATACATCAGCTGTTCACTTCTAAAGGATCGATCTCGGTGTAACAAATTCGCGAAGACCCTTTTATTGAGCTTAACACATGAACTGCTGCGGACAGATGGCCTCCATCTTGAAAATCGCGTGCCTGCCGACCTAGAAGTGAGCGACAGTGAATAGTAAGGGATGAGATGCTCTCAGACGTAGGTTCGAACCCTCGTCACGGCCTTTGTGGATTTGTCCATTTAGTAAGGGGACACCTATCCCTTGCCTTTGATGGAGAACGTGAATTGAATGAGAGGGGCGAATGATAGTTATATCCGGAGCTGTCATCTTTTTGTAGTTACGGGAGAGCGAATGACTGTGTGTGTGTGTATAAGACTGAGTGGAAGGAGGAAGCCGAGATTAACGACCCGGTTCAGCACCACAAAGAAAATCCGCGTCTCCGCTCCTTCCTCCTCCTTCCTCTAGCACCACGGACATTCCCTGGTCTTGACGTCATAACATACATCAATGGCTGTTTTCGTAGAAAAAAAAGAGTAGTGATATCCGGGCTTAAGAAATGTATGTAAATTATACATCATAAATGTTTCCAGACACGCAATTAGAAATATAGCGAAGTTCAATTATTTTAAACCTGTAAAGTCAAACGTTTGAAACGTTGTGGCGCGTACAGAGGAACGTTTTCGGTTATAAATATTACGTTATCTATTTTGTCAAATATCATTACTGGCAGGCTCGATATCTGCCACTCAGTTTAAGAAGAATATAACAGGCAAGGTGATCGTGATTAAAGTTGAAGTAAATACACTTGCTTGAATTCTGCGGCACGTGCACGATGATCCACCGTAGTCATCCCAACTTGTACAAAGTAAGTGCACGGTATCCCAGTCATACCAACACTAACCTAACAGTAGTACCCTATAGTCATACGTATGTGTGTGTACTTACCTAGTCGTACTTGCGAGGGATGAGTTACACCTCTTAGATCCCTGCTCTTAACTCTTTATTGACTCGTATATAAAGATTCCAGCACCAGTCTTGGTTCGTGTATATTATGCGAATCTGTGTATGAAGCTTGCCTAGAGTATTTAAATTGTTATTCATTCATTTTTTATTTTATTTTGCCCCGAGGGGCGAGTTTATTGGGCAGCGCCACTCATCCTGTGAGTGGACACACCGCCATAGCGGCATGTACAACACTCCCCAATAGGAAGAAAACCCGCTGGGTTGTTCATCCTGTCAGAGGATGATATAATATTCTGTTGAAAATATCATACATGCTAAAGAATCTGACGTTAATTCTCCAGATAAGTTTGTATGTCTCGACTATTTCTTCTCATCATCTTCTCATAAATGTGAGGTTTAATTTGTTTAGTGTTTCCTCGTACCACTCAGCTCCGGGTTAGTCTGCTGGCATCCCTCTCAACTTTATCCCGTTTCCAACAATCGTCTTCATTTCGTTATACTTTCTTAGAGTTAAACTTTAATGACCGCTTCGGCCGGCGAGATTCTTGTTGAGTACTGGTATTTGGAGTGACTGAAAGGCATTGCTTTTGCACACAGATCTAACAAGCTGTAGTGGGAGGGGCAAGCGCTTGCCACACGCCTCGTCGTATGTAATTGCTTATTACCTTCATTGCAAAGAAGTGATTATGAATTACAGAGGTTGATTGAAGGAAGACGGTTGAGAGAGAGAGGGGGGGGGGAGGAGGGGTCATAACAGCGGCCCAAACAATCATTAGCAGTTCACAGGGTAGTAAGGATTGAGGGGGGAGGAGGAGTGGGGGGAGGTCATTACAACCACCCATCCTAGCCAGGGTCCATCAGCGCCCACACGGTGACCTTCCCCCACACCACAACAATAGTAACTACGGCGCTTGAGGCTTCTCCGTGACCTCGCTCCTCTAGTATCACTAAACGCTCGTCTCACTTTGTAGCTATGTTGAGTGTCTGGCCGACCTTGGGTGAGTTACTTCACCTCTTCTCCATAATTTTCAATGATTTCAATAGTGATAGTGATTTACACACATATATATATATATATATATATATATATATATATATATATATATATATATATATATTATATATATATATATATATATATATATATATATATATATATATATATATATATATATATAATGTCTAGATGCAGTGATATATTAAAACAATAGCTATTGATGACCGGTAACTATTTCACACGCAGTATGACCGCACAACGCACATCATTACGCCACTCACAGGCAAGGCGCCAATGAATGACGTCATGAGCGTCGTTACCTCAAGTATAATATCTTGGAAATACATTGTTTTACATTCAACAGCCGCCAAGTTCTAAGACGGTGACAAATTTGTCACCGTGACAAATTGATACAGATTTCGTCCACGTTCTGAATTACTAAATTTAGAATTTGTGTTAGATATTTTGTATTTAAGCTGGCAGTATGTTGCGTCATGTTGCAAGGGGATCTCGCTAACTCATGCTTAAATGGAAGCAAACATGCAGACCGTTCAGCCAGTCTATCCTCTCAGTGACCCGCGGTTTTCATGATGTGTTGATGAAAATTTCCACCTGAATTATTTTCCCCTGAATTAGCTTCATGCCGTCGACCAGCCAATATTCGGTAATAATAAGACATTATATATATATATATATATATATATATATATATATATATATATATATATATATATATATATATATATATATCAATAAGACATCACTCTTAATAAGCAAAATAATACCAACAATATTGCAAACTTGCTTATTCTTTCAGCTTACCAAAAACTGGGTTATCCATGCACAGTTTTCCCGCCACCAGAACCTGTCTACATCAGCCACTTTCACCACCACCAACCTCACTTAACTCCCCCCCCCCCCCCCCCACAGCACTAATAAGCCACTCAAGTGAACACATAAAGTTAAATGCTACCAACTACTCTAGCCACTGAAGCACAGTTAACTCGGTGCGGAGGTCTTCACGTACAGTATGAAAGTACTAACAAAGTGCCAACAATCTCGGGCGGGAACATTCAGGTTATGCGTGTGGTGAAGGCCTCGTTAGAGCAGGTTCTGATGGACACATAACGGCAGTGTCCACCACCAAGATTATTATCCAAGATTATGTCATGCTTTAAACCAGTTTTTGTAACCTTCAATATTCATAGTCAATAATATATTAACATTTAACTAGCACGCTATCTACCAGAGGCAGCGTTTCAACAAAATAAATGTAACCCGCGTTATCCACTCTGGGAAATTACTGCTCTGCTTGTATCCTAGAAGGCTGCACCAGATTATCTTAGCCATTACCCCCCAAATGCTAATCTATTCATTTGAAACTTACTTTTCTAGCACTCGTCCAAATTAGGACGCCCCAAGGGAAGATGCGGGGGCGGTTCGCAGTCTAGGGCGGGCACCAGGTTCCCACCCCCATGCTGGGGCGGGAACCTGATGCCCGCCCTGGCACGCACCAGGTTCCAACAGCCTGCCATTGGAAGGGCGTGCTCCTCGCCTGCTCAGTACAATACACCCACCCCATCATCTCGCTTCAACCTCACATAACATGTATATATCTAGAAATGCTCACCCAGTACACCATACTCCGATTGGCGTACTGAATCATATTTAGGAACTTTTAAAAACTGTGACACAATGGTAAACGTCTCCGGGGCTTGGCGCATTTTGATAATTACAGTACTTTACACTCCTTTCATAAATGTCCTCAGGATATCCACTTCAAAAATTACTTCTCTTGCCATTTATTTCAAAGTATTATTATAAGAAAGAATATTGACGTGAAAGAACAGACTTGTGAGTTTGAATTATAGATCTATGTCTTATAAAACAGAATATCTGTCTAAAGTAGGTGGCCAGATGCGCCACCAATGTTGCAAGATGACACATGGCAGGGAAGGGGGGTGTCATAGGCCAGTCGAAGTCGGCCCCAATGCCACCTTTTAAGTAGTAGCATCTATAGCGACCCCCTGCGATTTTCATGAAGTCTGAAATCGGGGATTTGATTTCTGTGTAGGTTTTAGTAGTTTTCAGTGCCTTGTAATGTATTAAATTTCCAGAGAAAGAGAGAGAGAGGTGTTGGAAGGGGAGCATGTTACAATGGAAAGGGGGGAGAGGGGATAATAGAAGAGAGATGAGAGAGGGGAGGAGGGTGGAGAGAGAGACCCGCACACACACACGGGTAGTATACATGATACAACATTCCCAGATATGTCATGGGTTTAATAAAATAATAATAACGCCACCACCAAGATAATGATAATACCCACAAAAATACCACAATGGCGAGTTTTACTGTTTAAATAATGAATGTGTTCATACACTGTAGTAATACAGTATACTTTTAAATACATTTTGCAGTGTTTTTACATGTCTCGCCTAGACCATAATTGGTAATGTTATTTCCTTGTTACATAACAATGTACTCGTAAGACCTCTGTAATCTAGACTTGCATCACTAAGGGCACTGTAGTATTTAATTTATGTTGGCGTGGGTAAACTTCACCATCCACCCACACACACCCGTACCCACCCCGAGGGTGTCACTAGGCTAGCCCCCATGAATGGGTGTTACACGCACAAGCCTAACCTACAAGATCCAGTTGTATAATTGTCTTCTTTCCCACGTGAATATAACGAAATGTTTGGTGCATGACCATCTCTTCTTCCTAAGACAATGATGTTCGTATCTTGATTTATTTCATACATATGTCGCTAGGCTGCTTTCCACAGACAAAGGCATCACACCTAATTTCTTGACGTGAAACATTTAATACTCAACAGCATGACTCTCCAGGTTTGTTCACTCAACCTCCCTTCTGATGACCAAGCTCCTATCCCCCATTGTGTCTGGTCTGGGTATTATTATTACATAATCGAGGCCAGCTCGCCCAACTTGTTATTCAATGGATATTCTTGTTTCATTTTTTTATTTTATAGATTTTTAGAATAGCTGAGCCAGTTAACTTGCCCAATTCACTTTCAGATAGCTACTTTTCATGTTTTGGAATATTTTGATATACTGCATCTTCAGTGACTATATCTACCCAAAACAATTATTTGTTAAATGATCAATATATTATTCCATTGCTTATATTTTCACTTTAACGTGAGCTACTTGTCATGAAGCCTCGTGATACACTTTTGTCTAAACGTTTTACAGTCTCATTGTTCAATTAATTGTATTTTATTTTTGAATACCTTGTGCAACTGAGACTTGTGATTAACGAAGCATAATAATTTTTATTATTTTTTTCAAATGATACTAATAGCCAACGCGCATTGTTCACGGATGTTTTATGATAAATGACCCATTTAATATTCTCTCCCACCCTCCCTCTACCATTATATTCAGCCTTGACCAATGTGCGTGGACCACTAGGAAAAGTAAGGAAGAGGTGAAGCAAGTCTGTCTCAGGAAAATAGGCTTCATAGTCCTCTGGGACGATGGGATTCCCAGCGGGTAACAGCAGGGCGTACCAAGGTCTTGCCCCGGAGGCGACGCTTCATCAAAAAGTTAATAATTTTAGCAATGATATATCACACTATTGTGATTCCCTCTAGTGTATGAGAAGGAAGCGTTTGCTGGAGACCTCTTTATTACCTACACCAGAGTGTATTCTGGTAATTTGTAAAGGTTTGGATTGGCTATCAGCTCCGTGTCTCTAGACTCCTAGTGGATTGACGTGTCCCCGGGTTAAATTATTTATAGCATATCGTAGTCCAAGGGGTTAAGGCGTGAATTAATAATTCCTTATTAACATTTTCAACCATTAATGTAACATTAATGGTTGATGATAATTCGATCCATTAATGTAACATCACTTGTATGTATATACCTTACCTGAATAAACATATTTAATATATTTAATTTAATAACCAGCTGTCGCCTCTGGACCCAAGGCCTTGGTATTTCTTGCTGTTACACGGTGGGAACCCCATCGTCCCGAGGGCCTATTTTGGCATCATTATGAGTATTAAAACTGGACGTAGAAAGATAGGGACTTACCCTCCCTCCCTTCCCACTCCTCTCTCCCCCCTCCCCCCAAAAAAATGTAGTTCTTCAATCACGTTTTCCAGCCAGGAACGACGTGATAGATAAGTTACATCATGCGAGTAATTAAATATATGCATTTTTCAACAAATTTCATGTTAAATAATTTATTTCTACCGGACGAATTATTTGGGATTGTTTCATTCCATGTGCGATGCTAGAATGACTAGAGAATTTCGATACATGAAAGTCTAGCGTGACACAAATAACAGTAAATATATAAATTGAAATATACTCGTCCTATCTATTTAATGAGCGTGTTAAAGAAAATATATAAAGAACTGGGAATACATATTTATATTATTAACCAACTACCCGTGTTCTTTCCATATTTAAAAAATGGAAGGGTGACTGTATTAGAAAATAGATGAAAACATGTGACATGAAAACCACATAAAAACAAATCTAGAACAATTGTAGCAATATCTTTGTTCATTATCGAGTAATTACCCTCGTGTGAATTACCAAAATCTCTCACACACACACATGGCTTGTGACATGATAATTGCCCTCTAAGTTACAGCAGAAACGTAGGACTGAGGGTGTGGACAGTCCCACATGATAACTGGGACGGGAGCTCTCTTGCCAGTCCCGCTAGACAAATTAGGGATGGAGCTGTCGATAGTCCCACTGGACAACATGGGGCGCGGGCTGTCGACAGAGATGCTAAGTGGGAGACCATACAAGTAGAAGCTTTTATTGTTGACATTGGAACCTCCACCGTACATATTGTGCCCGCATTGCATCACACCCCCGCTCACGCCCCCCCCCCCCCCGCTCACACCCCCGCCCTGCTGCAACTGTGGTGTGTTGATCTTTACAACCACCCTGTTTCTCTTGTCCTGGACACGCACCCACTCCCCCTCACCCCCCTCCTCACACACCCACTCCTCACACTCCCCCCCACCTCACACCCCCTCCTCCTCACAACCTTCCCCCTCACATACACACCCTTCTCGCAGACCAAATGGGTTTCATTACACTGCTAATATATATACATATGGGCCAATAGGCCTTCTGCAGTTACCTTTATTCTTGTATATCAAGAGTTATGTTTCTAAACACAGATCAATATTCTTATATTGTCTCCTGGCTGTTAGGAGCATGCGTCCTTCACAGGTAACAACAGTATTAAATTACTTTGGTTGCCAACCAGATAAGAGGCTGGCCGTTACTTTTTTTTTACCATCTCGCCAATTTCATGTAATATCACTGGTTGAATTCGGCTTCCTCGTCACGATATTTCGTAAGCAAACTGTATATTGCAACCTCTTAAACTACAGAGTAACTCCCTCACAGCTAGTGATGAGGAGGAACGCTGACGCCGCAAGGAACTATTAAAATAATCTCCCCCATTCACTCTGGCTTGTCTAAACATTTCCTCATAAACATTCAAGTGAATATGTTTAGTCCTTATAAGTGCCTAATATTTTTTTCGTGTTAAATTCAACTACAGAATTTTGACTAGACAAAAAGATAGTAAGGATAATTAACATCCTATTAATGTTCCTGATGTTGAGAATAATAAATATTATTATTTATTATTAGTAATAAAGTGGCGGAGCAAGAGAAGAGATAAAGAAATCATAAGAATCAAGAGAGGCAGCTACTACCGTAACCAAGACAGCCGCTGGCGACGTCTTTGATTGCCTGCAAGGAGGGAGGGGGGGGGGGCACTGGTGCGTAGGAGGGGGAGTGACTGTAATTGGTCTGCAATGCATAGTTGAGAAGCAGGATGAGAGGACGAAGGTCATATTAAGAGTGGCACGACCTCCTGACCTCAACCGCCAACAGGTTAACATGTTTCCTCTCACTCTCAGTTGGAACGCTTCCCTGGCCCTCCGACCCTCTCCCCCCCCCCAACCTTCACTCCTTGTCTGGCTAAATTACCTGCTTCTCTTAGACTAAGTGGTGGTTTGTAGAGGTTTTGCCTGCATTTAACACATTAAAATTTTGTACTAGTACCTTCCAGAGTGTTGTCAAAAGTACTTACATTTAAAATAGTAATAAAATCAAACTATATATATATATATATATATATATATATATATATATATATACATATATATATATATATATATATATATATATATGTATATATATATATATATATAAAACAGCTGACATCTCATCATATGATGTACACAATTGTAACATGGGAGTTGCGATATGGCTTTTAACTTTTGCTGCAACGTATCTCCCGAGGGATTTCATCGCCAGAGTCCACGCCAGCATCCGAGGGAGGCTGAGAAGTTCCCACGGTGTGTCGTGGCGAAGCACCAGCAGCTATTGTGTTGTCAGACTTGTACTTCGTAAGTCTAGGACCGTTATTTCTTCCCCGGAAGGCCAGGGGACTAGCAGATGGAAATAAACAGGGCTTCAGTAGATCTCGAACACTTGTTAAAGGCCTCTGGCGCTCTCTCAACAGTTTTCAGCCCGTCTTCTCGTAACTAATGGGCCTCATTTTGTACCCTATGGTCCCAGACGTACAAAATAACAGGTACTATGAAAAGTAGCGGCTCACAAATATCCACCTATATGTGTAGGTTGGTTAGGTTAGGAAGGTGGCTTGGGTTCGTGCGTTTATTACAGTAATAAGCACTATCCCATATTTTTGCTATTCAATGAAGCAGGAAGTTGAAAATTAACTCTTAAAAGTTCATTTTTACTTTTTATTACCCAACATTTAGACCCAATAAAAAATAAAAATGAGCTTTGGAGAGTTAATTTTTCAACTTCCTGCTTCAGTGAAGAAAAACATAAGAAATATCGAAGATTCGTGCCAGAATCAAATCTAAAACGTCATTTTCAACGAAATATGTTTAAAAGAAAGACTGCAACCAATATATATATATATATATATATATATATATATATATATATATATATATATATATATATATATATATAACTGAAAAACTCCACACTCCAGAAGTGACTCGAACCCAGACTGTCAGGAGCACTATGCAAATGGTGTACAGGAGATCTTAACCACTCTACCATCAGTGACCGTACAAAAGATGATGGTAGCCGAGGCTATTTGCCCATCATCCTGACGGCACTTTGATGGTAATCTCGGGCATAGTTATCTTATCGAATCGCCTTATTTTGTGGGTGAGTTATGCCTCGTTTCGTGGGTGTGGGTAATATATATATATATATATATATATAATATATATATATATATATATATATATATATATATATATATATATTTATATAATACCGTATATCGATACCGAACATGTAACTAACTGTTATCTTTCAGGATAACAATACGATATTAACAAGACAAGAAGATTGATGTAACCGGAGCCAGAGGCGCCGAGGATGTTATTGAGGGGGGGGGGGGGACTTGTCATTCTGGGTAATAACCTGTTCTAGAGTAACTAACGACACTCACCTTCGCCCCAAACAGCAGTCACCTTCTAAATAAGAAGTCCAGTTAGCTGGCAATACGGTGTCGACCAGTCCAAGGCGACTCTCACACTACACAGTACACGTTTTTACGCAGCCTACTGTGTGGCTGGTCTTGGAAGAACACCCAGTAAAAGATTTGACGGTGTTGGTTATTTCAATTGGTCTCGGGCTGAATTATATTGTGATAAGCAATAATGATGTCAGCATTATCCTCCCGGGGAGTGACATGAAGGCGAGTGTGAGGTATGATGCTAGGATCCAAGTAAGTTCAGCAGAACTTCTAGTTACAATTCTTTTGACCGTGTCGTAGCTGAGTCGATTAAGGCAGCGTTTGGGATCCTCTCGGACATAGGTTCGAACCCTCGTCACGGCCCTTGTGGATTTGTTCACGATGGTAGGGGCCCCGGCCTCGCCACATCGTTGTCAGGTGCTGTTCGTAAGCCTGGCAGCCACCTCGCTTACACGACGCCCTGCAGCCTTAGATATGTACCACTTAAAATATCATCATAAGTGGTACAGTTACAGCCTCGCTCCTGTGCTAGGTAAGTGCACTACGGGCTCACCATAGCCCGTGCTACTTTGCAACTTTTGTTCTAAGTACCTGAATCTAAAACATCATCATCATCATAATAAATAATTATCATTTATGACATTTCGAACACAGATATGAACTGTATCGATTAATATTCTGCGGGGCCAAATTGTAAATGCATAGTATAGCATAATCTGATTAATTTAAAATTGGTTTCTGCAACGGTAGATTAATTTTTTCTTTAATTAAGCATAAAAATGAACGTAAGAGTCTAAGTTCAGTCATATAATACGATATATATATTACTGGGGAAAATATAGAAATATTATACTATCTTGGTTCTAGGTTTCCAAAGTGGCAATTACAGTACAGCTGACAACATGAATATGTTGTTGCTGAAATACTAACGTTTAGTTAGGCTAATAACTTTTGTTTGAGTTTAGGGCAGTAGGGAGCGTCAAGTTGTGTGAGTACACACCACCACCCTCTTCTGTACACACGATTAAGGTCAACGGCGGAGTAAAAACCACAAGTTCCCTCTGGCCCCTGACTACCCTCCCTCCCCTGCTACTAAGGGCCCAGACTACCCTCCCCTCCCCTGCTACTAGGGGCCCAGACTACCCTCCCCTCCCCTGCCACTAGGCTACATAGCCTTGCCTGTGGACCTTGGCAGCCTTTCCCGACATAGTTTGTGACTATCTATTACTATGTTATGTTTGGTAGGACGCGTATCATATTGGCAATAGTGCATGGTCTATTGCAGATGAGTGAAACTGGTTATTCTAGGGTGAGTGGTGTCAAGGTTTCTCTACCCCCCCCCTACGTTGTACTTGCCTCCTGACTGGGATTAAACTATTAAGATGGCTAGAAAACCAAGAGATTTTTAAGTGTTTTAAATGTTGACAGACTAAATGAACAAATCCACAAAGGCCCGTGATGAGGGTTCCAACCTAAGCACGGGATGTTGATATATCACGTTATTGTGATGTGTGTGTAGACTGACTCATATATCCGTGTTCGCACACAGCTTCTCGATTAGTCTGAAATTTATGCGCACGCATGTGCGCTCATAAACCAAATATTCACAATTAGTATGTCACATATGCACTTATTAAATAAGCTAATGTTGACTGTAAGCAGTGCGAGAACGGGTTGCAACAACAAACACACCATACAATAGCTTAAAAATTAAAATTTAAGAATTGAATCACGACCCTGCAAGTACCTCTAGGCGTGTTCAGACATACTGGGGAGGAGGGAGGGCTGGGGGGGGGACGGAGATGTAATTGACAAAAAAGTATCGTACTTTCTCACCTGCAATAGGTGTAAGCACTGAAGAAGGGTCAACCCCCAAACTACGTTCGGAGCCGGAAACCTTAGGTGGGATTGGGAATTTGAGGTAAAGTGAAAGTAGCGTCCAGATGTGCCAGGAAAGATTGGCGCCCAGGCGCCAGATTCACGAAGCAGTTACACGAGCACTTACGAACCTGTACATCTTTTTTTAAATCTTTGACGGCTTTGTTTACAATTATTAAATAGTTAGAGCTCCGAAGCACCAGGAGGCTGTTTATAACAATAACAACAATAACAGTTGATTGGCAAGTTTCATGCTCGTAAACTGTATAATAAATGTAACCAAAGTCGTCAGAGATTGAGGAAAGATGTACACGTTCGTAAGTACTTGCGTAACTGCTTCGTGAATCTGGCCCCAGGGTAAGTGCAGCGCCAGGACTCTACACCCGCCACTTGGTGATTCATGGCGTACCCTCTGCGTAGGTATTGTTTACCCCCCTCTCCCGCCCCCCTCCCCCCCTCTCCCCCCCCCTCTCCCCCTCTCCGCCCCCTCCCCCTCTCCCGCCCCCCTCCCCCCTCTCCCCCCCCTCCCCCTCTCACCAGTTCTCTGCCTCTCCCTTCCTTTCTTTTCTCCTTCTCCCCAGGTGGAACTCACCATTGCTCCGTTTCCTCACACAATTAATCTTTAGTCTTTCAAGACCCGTATTGTGGAGTTTTATCCTGGCCTCTGGTAGAGGTATTTAATTCTTCCAAGGTCATGCTCCTTGAATGGGCTATTAGTCTTTAACAGTCTGAAGAAACAAATTGTGTGGGAAGATGTGTAATTGAGCAGTGTCCCCGCTCTGGACAGACCAGCTGTTGTTGTTCTTAAAGATTCGCTTCCTGGAACAAAAAGCTCCAAGTAGCACGGGCTATGGTGAGCCCGTACAGACCAGCTGCGGGACACTTGTAAGAAGGGTAGCCTAAAGTGACGCAGCAGCCACAAGACCCAGCATACAACTGGACGTCAAGGTGAAGGTCAGAGAAGCAAGTTAAAACGTCTTGTTAATGTTCCATTCGAGTCACGCTTTGTTCAGGACGGCCATTAGGAGCATTTTCGTGTCATTGTCCTGGTGACTTAGCCAGCGATTGTTGGAAGGTCATAATTTTCCCTCCAGCGTGGTGTGTCCTGGGGAGGAGGAGACGGTGATGGGATGATGATGATGATGATGATGATGATAAAGGTTTCCGGTGAGCGTCGACCAGCTGTGTAGGTCGCCCAGGTGTAAGGCAGGTGTTGGCTGAGTGCACCACCTGCCTCCCCAAGCCTTGTTACCCCGGCCATACGCCACTCAAGCTAATAATTGTGTACACACTCACATGTTTTAGTCAGCAGCACGGGATAATAGCCGTTTTCTGCTATTGGTATCAATGATTACCGATCAAAATGTTGAGAAGAAATGTTTGTAATATTGAATGGTGGATGGGTTGGGTGTAGGGCAGGTGTGAGACGGATATACAGAGGAGTGTCAGACCCAGGCAGGCGAGAGAGAGAGAGAACATCATTTGACCATTTCCTGAAACACACCTGCTGGCCCACACCGGAAGCAACGCAGTATTGACTCACAAACACTCCTAGAAGACGGACGCCAAGGGCCCGTCCTCATTCGCTTTCTCGTCCAGTCGTTCAACATTCGATAATTTTCTCACTTCTTCAACCCTTCACTCGCTAAATATCTCACCCTAGTACACTTACACAGTGACTATAAGGCAATGAACAGTGAAGAGAGATAAGTAGTTGTGTAGAGAGACAGAGAGACATTTAAAACGAAAAAGTTATTTACGAGTCACATTAATTTCCAACTCTTAAGACCCTACAAGGGAATCCAGTTCTAAGATGGTAAGAAGCCTTTAGAGTTCCATAGGAGCATTAAGCTACGCATGACTTCAGTTTTACGGGAGCATTAAGCTACGCAGGAGCATTCAGTTTCAACATGAACATTCAGTTCCATGTCCAGTGTAAGTGTTGCCACAGCTGCTCGACCACCTGCCGTGTCTTCGTTCTAAACCAGTGTGTGTGTGCTGGTAAATTGTGACTTGACAAGGAAGAACAAGGCCTTACAGGTAAGAGGCTGCCGTGACAGTGAAATCATGGGGTGAAACACGACGCATTGGCTGCATGAGGACCAGTGAGGTCTACAGTTGTGAGGCGGCGTGGATCATGAGGGAGGGAGGGTTTACAGTAGGGGGGGAGGAGTGATAGACGGGAGGCGGTAAGAGAGGTACTGTAATTACACGAAGAACGCCGACCAGCAAGACCAATGATTGTATTCAAGAACACTAATTTCCTCTTTTTACTTCCTCATTTTCCTCTATTGGTGGTTAAAGCCGCATCACAGGGGTCGTTGACAAGCTGGCGTGTGAGAGTTGAACACCGACTATTGCTAGCAAGAGGAGGGTATACGAGTTGAATACTGACTACCGCTAACGACAAGCGGGTGTGCGAGTCTGTCAGCCACCGTGTGTCGCTAACGTCAGAAATATATCACATAACGTCTCGTCACACCGCATGACTCCACAATAAGTCACATTTTTTTCGAAGCCTCGCCTCATACCGCCTCATACCATGGCATTACACACACATGCCATGTGTGTGTAATGTGTTTGAGCGTTGAGCTACACTTCTAGGCACGTCTTTTAACCTTCAGTTCACTGGCATTATCATAATTACTTTTGACGTCTTGGCTTTTCTAACCGTCTGTGTGTGTGTGTGTGTGTGTGTGTGTGTGTGTGTGTGTGTGTGTGTGTGTGTGTGTGTGTGTGTGTGTGTGTGTATTCACCTAGTTGGGCTTGCGGGGGTTGCGCTTTGCTCTTTGGCCCGCCTCTCAACTGTCAATCAACTGTTACTAACTACTATTTTTTTCCCCACACCACACACACACACACCTGGAAGCAGCCCGTGACAGCTGACTAACTTCCAGGTATCTATTTACTGCTAGGTAACAGGGGCATTAGGGTGAAAGAAACTCTGCCCATTGTTTCTCGCCGGCGCCCGGAATCGAACCCGGGACCACAGGATCACGCGTCCAGCGGGCTGTCCGCTCAGCCACCGGCACCATGGCTGCCGTTGTGTGTGTGTGTTCACCTAGTTGTGCTTGCGGGAGTTGAGCTCTGGCTCTTTCGGCCCGCTGTCAATCAATCGACGGATTTTTTCACACACACACACACACACACACACACACACACACACACACACACACACAAAGGAAGCCGCCCATAACAGCTGTCTAACTCCTAGGTAACTATTTACTGCTAGGTAACAAGGGTACCGGGTGAAAGAAACTCTGTCCATTTGTTTCTGCCGGCGCCGGGGATCGAACCCGGACCCTTAGGACAACGAATACGAAGCGCTGTCCACTCAGCCACTAGCCCGTGTGTGTGTGTTTTATTTGCAAGTTAGTGTACGCCAGTGTGTGTGTAAATGTGAGGGTGTTTGTCGGTGATCATGTGCACGTGTCACTGCGGTTAGCCCCCGCCNGGAGTATGATGAATGTGGTTCTGTACTTAGGGTAGAGAAGGTGACTTACAACACATGTAAGTTACATCTCTGCTGGAACAAGAATGACCTCGCTCACTTTCTTTGGCAACAACAGCCCGCCCCCCCCCCCCAGGGTACAAAACAATGACACCCTTGGGAGCTGAATACCACTACCGTGGAGGGCGACGCCTGGGCCCACCCTGGCGACGCCTGGGCCCACCCTGGCGACGCCTGGGCCCACCCTGGCGACGCCTGGGCCCACCCTGGCGACGCCTGGGCCCACCCTGGCGACGCCTGGGCCCACCCTGGCCCTCACACGAGCACGAAAGAGAACACCAGCTGTTACGAAGGTTTCTTGAAGACTCCTCCACACAGCTGACGAGTCAAGAGTGTAATACGTACATGGCTGTGTGTGTGTGTGCGCTCGCCTAATTGTACTCGCCTAATTGTGCTTGCGGGGGTTGAGCTTTAGCTCTTTGGACCCGCCTCTCGACTGTCAATCAATTGATATGCAGATTCCTGAGCCTACTGGGCCTTATCATATCTACATTCGAAACTGTGTATGGAGTGAGCCTCCACCACATCACTGCCTAATGCATTCCATCTGTTAACTACTCTGACACTGAAGTTAATCAGTGTGTATGTGTACGTGTGTATGCGTGTGCGTGCATGTGTGTGTGTGTTTTATGCACACACGACTTTTAAATTAGGTTCAAACCTAGATGTGTTTGCAGGGATCGGGCTTAGTTCCTGGGCCCCTTCTCTTCAGCTGTTGGTCGACTGGTTCCCTGCCGTCAGACCTTCATGCCTGTTATATTGCATCTACATATCAAAGTGAATTGAATTAACCTGACTCATTCTGTTTATTGTATCGTTACTGAGAGAGAGAGAGAGAGAGAGAGAGAGAGAGAGAGAGAGAGAGAGAGAGAGAGGATCGCGCAACAGGTGGCCTGGAACGGATGGATGAAGAGAGTGAGGGTGGAGGGAATGCGTGGACAGGTAGCGCAAGCAACAAGACAGTCAGTCAGACGGTAGACTCAGACCGAGTTGGTCACACACAGCCTCGCCAGTGCCACTCCCTCACACGCCCCCCGACACCACCACCACCACGCGGAGAACATTGTCTTAACTAGAGGTGCTCTTGGTGTTGTTATAAGTGCGCGCGTGTGTGTCGCTCCCTGCTGCTGCTGCCCTCGTCACCTGGAGAAGGATAACTCGAGCGATGGGAGGAGGAACGGGCAACAAGGCGGGATATAAGGTAAAAACTCTATTGTTGTTCTCTTTGTATGGTTGTAATAGAATCTGCATGGTTGAAGCTGCCTCTATATGGTTGTTGCAGCCTCTATATGGTTGTTGCAGCCCCTGTATGGTTGTTGCAGCCCCTGCATGGTTGTTGCAGCCCCCTGTATGGTTGTTGCAGCCCCTGTATGGTTGTTGCAGCCTCTATATGGTTGTTGCAGCCCCTGTATGGTTGTTGCAGCCTCTGCATGGTTGTTGCAGCCCCTTTATGGTTGTTGCAGCCCCTGTATGGTTGTTGCAGCCCCTGTATGGTTGTTGCAGCCCCCTGTATGGTTGTTGCAGCCCCTGTATGGTTGTTGCAGCCCCTGTATGGTTGTTGCAGCCCCCTGTATGGTTGTTGCAGCCCCTGTATGGTTGTTGCAGCCCCCTGTATGGTTGTTGCAGCCCCCTGTATGGTTGTTGCAGCCCCCTGTATGGTTGTTGCAGCCCCTGTATGGTTGTTGCAGCCCCTGTATGGTTGTTGCAGCCCCCTGTATGGTTGTTGCAGCCCCTGTATGGCTTCTGCAGTCATATACGCTCTGTACGAGTCCTTTCGTGAACTTTCAGGCTTTAACGTTCAGGAACAAATGTCAGTTTATGGTTCCTTGAGAGAAAAAGGTGTCCTTATCAACCAGAATTCATGGCGTAAAAAATAATAATAATAAAGGAAATTGCAAAAAGGCCTGTTATCCTATTGGAAGCAGCTCCAACTAATGCATTATATATATATATATATATATATATATATATATATATATATATATATATATATATATATATATATATATATATATATATATAAAAATACATGCATAATAGACAGAACCCAAGATGCAAGAAGATTACAAATTCTTGAAGCAATTCACATAAGAACAGAACAACCTACCATGAACACCCAAATCACGGAACTATTTACTCTTCCCACAATGAGAGTAAGGACAAGACCAGAATATATATATATATATATATATATATATATATATATATATAAATTATTATAATCTAACTTATGTTTGAAATAATTCAGGACAATAAAGCATCTTTCTGTTGGGAGAATTGGGTGGTTATCTTGACCATTATGACTCCTGTGTTTAAACATGTCTTACAATGTTCCCGCCACTTAAAGATGTATAACAAATCAGTTAATTGTTTATACAACTGTTTGTCGATGTGCTGCAGACAAAGGCTCTTACTGAAGGTGATCACTGGCTTCCGGTAAGAGATGGAAGGGGGCTTGGGGCGTCCATCCCTGCAGGCGTCGGGTGTGTGAGGCGTAGACAGTTGATGGGGTACTGTCCACGTGTTGTCAGGAAGTGTGTATACTGTGTGGTGAAGGACCTTGGGTACTGTGCAGGGTGTGTACTCGTGGAAGTACACTTTTGTCGACGCGTGTTGGTGTGGGATCTGGCTCCAGTAACAGGCAATTTTTAGTACACCAGCTTTAAATGCACGCACGCATACATACATACACACACACACACACACACACACACACACACACACACACACACACACACACACACACACACACACACACACACACAGTTGAGCACACGACCCAGTTGAGAGGCGGGACCAAAGAGCCAAAGCTCAACCCCGCAAGCACAAATAGGTGAGTACAAATAGGTGAGTACACACACGCGCGCTACAAGCACATCTCGGTGAATCAAAGTTAAGTTGACAATAGCGTGACAAAGTATTGTAGTTTTAAGAATCATGACTTACTGGAAAGTGCTTTCAGAGGTCCTCTTCCCCCACTCTCCCTCCAGCCTCACCCACTCAGAAACCACCAATAACTACTGCTTGTATCATCTCCCAAAAAAACACTCTTGTATCATCTCCCAAAAAAACACACAATATTCAATCGCATTTTAACAAAGGTGTCACTGATAGAGCACACTGAACAGTACAGGAACCTGAACAAGTTCTTATCACGTAGACAACGGGTATGGCTGTTTAATTGCTGAAGGTAACTACCCGAGTCAACTATAACGAACTACTTGATATAACGTTGTCATTGTGGGAAGGACTTGGGAGTTTTTGTCGAGTAAGTTTAATATGGAGGTAGTCTCTGTGAGCAGGTGTTAAAATGGTGGGTAAGGTGGGGGAAATTAGGGCCACAGTGTATCTGTGGTGGTGAGTATGGTTGCTGTGGTGGTCAGTACAGTTGCTGTGGTGGCCAGTATGGTTGCTGTGGTGGGTCCCGGAGCCACAGTGTTGCCTGGGGCCCTGCATGAGAGAGGGAGAAGAGAGTCGCCTCCACAATATTTGGAGATACAGTAGAGCTTTACACACGCCGCCACCTGGCGACAAGTACCAGAACGGTCTGCATCGAAGCTCATCCTCGTCACACGAGTGAAAACGTGCAGTTTAGAGCCAGTGGAGCAGGCTGTGTGTGTGAGTGAGTAGAACGGCTTGTAAGAGGAAACGAGTGGATCACTGAGCAAGGATGAACCCAAACCACAAGTCCGTCAGCAGATCCTTGCCTCCATACACGAGCGAGAAGTCTTGCATGAGCGCCCCCTGGAGAGGTTGGCGAGCCGCGCGGGAAGACCAACAGGTGGGCGGGCGGGCGGGCGGGAGGCCGGTGAGGGTGATTTCAACGCCTGGGTGAAGTGATCCAGAGCGTCCCCCCACCACCTCGAGCCTCGACCCCCGGCTCTAATTATAATCCCCCATGAAAGGAAGTGGGCTCCACACCGCTCTTGGCATCACCAACCATGTCTCACACACCTACACACCGCTGCTTGCTCGGTTTACAAAAAACAATGAAGCATTTTGGCCCTACCGGCCAGTGTGTGTATATAGATGTTATGTACATATTTTATTGTGTAAAATCGAGCATTACAAAGGAGAAATTATATGTTATTGTCATGATAAATTAAAATGTGTAAGTTATATTACTTAAAATATTTGCGTGCCTGTAAGTAGCTTTAATATAGGGTGAAATACAGATGAAAATGTTCTTTTAGCATTAAATTCCTGCATGTGTGTGTGTCTTGAGCAGGGTGTTGAGTGCTGTCCTGTGTGTGAGGCATCTCGGGTGCTTGTACCTGTTGAAGCCCCGAGGTTGTTTACCAGGGGGGGGGGCGCACCGTCTTGCTACCGGGTGTTGCCACCGAGGTCTTGCCACCGAGATCTTGCCACCGGGGTCTTGCCTCGGGACATAACTAGTGGTCCACTGTGGGCCAAGCCAATCGTTTCCTGTTGTTCCTACTATGATATCAATCAACTCTGTTACTTATAATACATTTGTACGCTTTATTGGAAGGCACTGTCCACCTGTCACGCTCGCCGTCCACCTGTCACGCTCGCCGTCCACCTGTCACGCTCGCCGTCCACCTGTCACGCTCGCCGTCCACCTCGCAGGCTCCTGCACCACCACACGCCTCTTAACAAAAATGTAACACCTTGGCAATACCATGTTACCTGTACCGTACACTGACGGTCACTGAGAGCAGCGCCACACACACTGCCACTAAGACCTATTCACAGCTATATCACGATCACAGTCGTAAGGTCCAGTACCTTGGTGTGTGAAGTTCCCTGGAGAAGATCACCAACTAGCGTCCTTTAGCCGCTCTGAGAGGCACTCAAGCAGACAAGGATGATCGATCACAGATTCACCGTGTTAAATAGGGAACATGAGGGGGCCTGGAGCCTTCACGCCGTCATTTCAAACTTCATGCTCTATTTGAAGACCAAGATCCTTCCCTTGTCCATGATACCTCAGGAAATGCCGCCTCGCTTGTGACACAGTAACTGTGTACTGTGCGGGCATGTGTCCAAATGCACAATGAAACACAACGTTAGACACGGAGCGTCGTGAGGGGGAAACACAAGGAAATACGCTGAATAATACAAAGGAAAAGATCCAGGCAGGTGACCCCGCACTCTTCCCTCTCTTGAAGCTGACCTTCCGTTGGACCACTTGGCCGCTGCAGGGAGGCACCCACAGCGGCGGCACCTACAGCGGCGGCACCCACAGCGGCGGCACCCACAGCGGCGGCGGGTGCCCTAGACAGGCAAATAGAGTTTATAGAAATTCTCTAGTGGTAGATGTCCCCAGGCCGGCGGGCAACAAGGGACAGCAAGGAGGTTCCAGTGAGGTGAACAGCCTGCGTCACCACCCGCCGCTGTGGGTCCACGTGGGTGACCGGTTACCCCCCCTTCACAGCCACGGTGCAGTGGTGCCAGCAGCGATCTGGCACTCCCACACCTGACTTTCTGTGACCCTGGTGACGAAGTGTTACCTTCACGCCGCTGTGAGAGAGGACAGGGGTGACGCCGCGAGTGGAGGAGGGGTTAAGGTATCCTCGGGAGGGGGGCTGGAAATCATGTTGAGTTCCCCCTCTCAGTCTCTTCACTTGTACCTTCCCCCCCATGACACCCCCCCCATCAGCGGTCACGTCCTGTCCTGACCTCCCCCCCCCCCTTCCCCCCACCTCGCCCCCTGAAGATGTGCACGATACCCCTCCCCGTCATTACCCCCACCACCACACCCCCCCTCTCACGCCCCATCCGGTTCCTCCTCCAACAACGTCCCATCTTCCCCACTCTCCTCCCACACACTCCCTCCCCCACACTGTGAGGTGTGGAGCCAACACCCACACTCAAGTTCATGTCGTCATCTCTTTCTTCGTCTTGGGGATCAGCATTCCCCTTCCCTTCCCTTCCACACCTTTCCCATGTTGCTGTCTCCACCACCACTCCTCCACACCTTCCCTCTCAGGGCTTCTGTCTCATCTCCCATCCCCTCCCCATCATTCCATTCCCCCTCCTACTTACGCAGGGCACTTCCCAAGCTCCTGCATCCCTTCCCCCTCCCCCATCCTTCCTCACCCCTCATGACCCCCCCCCCCATCACCGTGGGGGTGCGGGTGTCAAGGTTGAAGTGGCTGTTGGTTGTCCCCCCCCCCCTCTGTGTGTATTTATTATTTGCGTCTGCAGAATCAAGCTTTTTAGCTCTTGGACCTGGAATGTTGAACCACACGCACAGGGAGGAGGAGGTTCAGATAAGCATGTCCCAATTATCAGCTGCTGCCTCACCTGTGTGGAGGGTTTTCCTGCCTACAATGTCTATCTTTTTAGTAGGGGTGTCGCTGGGAGTGAGGGTACCTACCCCTCCTGAATATTTTCTTCTACGCCCACTTTCCGCCCCCCTCTCCACGAATCGGACCTTCATTTCTCGTTTGGAACTCGTCTTGAACTTTAGACAGTTCTTGCTTACACTTAGTTGCATGTCCTCGTGTTTCTTGATCTGTTTAACTCTTAGAGCAGCAGTAAGGGCACGATTCAGAACTTTAAAAATGTTTTTAATTAAGCTTAACACCAGCTTATCAAACCACTGTAATTGGTTACACACACACACACACACACACACACACACACACACACACACACACACACACACACACACACACACACACACACACACACACACACACACACAACCATATGTATATATAAGGAAGCTTGTTAGTCAGAGGCAATGGAACGAAATATTGTTAAATTCCAGTCACATTAAACGATACAGAGTACAAACTTCCCCAGGGTACGGGGAAGGGGTGGAGGGTGAGCGCTCAAGGTCAGTCTGGTGTGTTGGAAACCTGGCAGGTGGAGGCAGGTGTGTGCCTACACCTCTTCACCCGCCTCGACTAGTCTCTGGAAAGTCAGTCCTGGAAGACCCTCAAAGCACCTATACGGCCGGAAACCCGATAAGGGAAGGAAAGTATCAAGGAAAAGCACCGAACCATTACGATTATATAGCACTGGGAAGCGGTCAGGATAAGGATTTGGGATGGGACAAGGGGGGGGGGAGAAGGAATGGTGCCCAACCACTTGGGGACGGTCGGGGATTGAACACCAACTTGCATGAATCGAGACCGTCGCTCCACCCTAAGGAGGATTGCTGCACACGTTACTGATCTACACCATGACAGAAACACATAAGCGGAGTTCCACAGGAATCAGTACTTGGGTCCTTGATCTTTAGCAGAGTCGGGACTAACGAAGCCTCTAAAGGTGTAGGGGAGACTCAGACATGTTGCTTGTATGACCGGACAAATGGTTACAAGACTTGAACGCAAGGCGACGACGTGAGCAGGAGTAAGGAGGGCGGAGTAGCAGTACACAAATAGAGGAATGCATCTGGGGAAGCGAGAAATACTCGGGTTATCAATCAAATAGACAGGTAATACATCTTGTTGATCAGTAGCGAGACACGGGGACGTGCGAAGGAGCTAGACGACCCACGGGGATTTAATGACACTTCTTCAGGGTAAGACCAGTCTGCAAGTGGAGTTAATTTGAGCATTCAGTACAGGCTGCCTCAAATCATAGCTGTAAAAGCAAATATGACAACAAAGGGATCAGGAGTCACTAGACAACTGACAGAAAGGTGGGGCCCAGGAGATGAAGCTGGATCCTATTTTGACACTAACTCGCTAACCATTATTGGTTCAGAAAATGTTTTTGAGAAAGCACAGAGACGAGCTTCATCAATCACGATAATTATCTCTGAACGTGAGCCTACATCCGGAGTATTGCTCTGGGAGATCAAGCGATGAGCCAACCAATGACCGGGGAGGGAACACACAATTCGTCTTGTGCTAGTTCTCACCAGATGGGCGGTTCCGCCTCACTATCTACCAGTCAGTGAAGGGGAACTTCTGGAGCGGTGGCCGGGGTGGTGGTGGTGGAGTAGTGGTAGTAGTGTGCTGGTGGGTGTGGGACTGGTTTAATTAGTAGTGGGTCAGTGGTAGGTAGAAGTGTGGTTATACAGAACTGGAATGGGGTGTCAGTTCAGTGTTGTGATGTGTAGTTGTAGAAGCGTAGTTACTTTGTATTGTATTGGGTGTGTGGTGGGTGTGAGGGTGCGATAGTGGGGTGTGAGGGGGCGATAGTGCGGTGTGAAGGTGCGATAG
>WNGS01165523.1:19227015-19241276 GCA_020271785.1 Procambarus virginalis | reverse complement strand
AGAGAGAGAGAGAGAAAGAGAGAAATGGGTTCTTCTTCATAGACTTTCCGAAGGTCTTTTTATAAGATATAGAGAATCTAAATGTTTATCTCGTACATATTTATTGATAATTAATCGCATTCTTGGCCACCTTAATTGGCGGCTGATCGATCATTCTTACTCGTGTTAATGGCTGAAATCTTTTAGTCTTGTTGAATGCCGAATAAAATATTTTCTCTTGCTAATCACTGGAACAAAGTATTCGTCCTCTTCTTCACGGCAGAGAAATTATAAGTGTGAGATTACTTGATTGTTTCAAGTGTAGGTAGACAGGTATTTATGGGTTCGGTTGGATATAAATAAGAGCGCCTCCGTATGGGTCAATTGGCCTTCAATAGTTTTCTTAATTCTATGTTCTCATTCTTACTCTCGATGATGGCTCAAGCAAGATATTCGTACTTTATGTTGATAGAAAAGAGCAGTCTCACAGTTACCAATAACGGCAAAAAAGATTATCGATTTTGTCAGAAATTCGACCATCATACCAACAAAAACATAATTACATAATTATTAAACAAATATCAGCAAGTAGGACAGCCTTTCACTGCTGTCGCGGTGATTGAAGCAACACATCAACTAATATTGCAGGTGGCTAGAACAATGTTGCAGGATCGTGGAGCAGTATACGGCCCAGTGTTGCGGGAGGCTGCCAGCCAGGTGTTGAATCTTTGTCATGCTCGGCATCACTCTCGTGAGAGCTTTTGTTAAGTAGCCTCGCACCTCCCAACATAAACAATTTTCTTTAACCTCAATATATCGTTTTTCCCTTTAAGACGACGTACTTTCTCTTTCATGTTCTCTCTCTCTCTTGCTAACTATACTTCTCTGTGTCTGTTTCCATCTCTTTCGCATCAACACGAAATATAGTAACTCGAGATAAGGAAAACACAAATATCTTCGCTCAAGATTGAGGCAAGAATGTAGCAGATAAATGGAACAGTGCAATTCTAACGAGTGTTCGAGCTGAGAGGACTGTCTCATGAGGAAGGGCTGAAGGAAGGAAGGTTCTGAAGGAACAAAACTTCACCACACTTAAGACTTAAATGTTTAGTACAGGCCGGTCCGTCTATAATTACCCAAATCTACCCAAAACTACTCCCCCACCCCCCCGTCCCATCCCAGTTCCTTATCCTGACCCCATTCCAAGTGCAATATAGTTGTAATAGCTTGGCGCTTTCCCCTGATAATTCATTTCATTTCATTTACCCAAAACTGCTCAAAGCTACCCAAAGCTTCCTTGAAGAACTTTGATATATATTTACTTACTATAATGTTGATGCTGAATGTAAAACATGAAAAAACATAATTTTAACTCTGAAATAATATAATTTTATAACAAGTTCAAGTATGTTTATTGAGACAAGAAAGAAATACATCTCAAAGGGAAAAGTTCTTTCTGCCCGAAACGCTGCGCGTACTAGTGGCTTTACAAGATTGTAAATACTATGTATTCTCACAAACCCAATGTACCTTCTTGTATATAAATAAATAAGGGATAGAGTAGCTTAGGCTATTTCTACCCTTCACATTTTTTTATATATATAACGAAATTAGACGAGACTAAGTGGCAGGTGACGCCTTAGGAAGTCGACGATCCAAGCGACAATGTTGGGGCTTTGGGTAATAGATGGACCCAGTTTCGTTATAAAATTATATTATTTCAGAGTAAAACGATAAATTTACAGCATTATGGTGAGTAAATATATCAGTTCTTCATTACTTACGTAATGCTAGGAAGCTTTGGGTAATTAGACGGCCCCGCACAGGCTTCCTATCTCCGACAACGGGAATTTGTAAAATTGGTTAATCCAAAGGCAAAATATTCCCAACATAACCCAGCGAAAGATAAACCAAAAAACTCTCAAGAAAAAGGTCGTCAAACAGT
Source organism: Procambarus virginalis (assembly GCA_020271785.1). Lineage (NCBI taxonomy): Eukaryota > Metazoa > Arthropoda > Malacostraca > Decapoda > Cambaridae > Procambarus > Procambarus virginalis. The sequence continues at coordinate 19,239,352 of WNGS01165523.1, read as the reverse complement.
TCCTTAAAGATTTGAGATCAAAATTGTCGCGGGAAGCCTATTGTGGCAATGGAAGATTAACGTGGGCGTCTGGTCCATAGGATTGCTGTGTGATGGGAAGAGAGACGACTGCGAGATGAAACTACAATTAATGCGTGTACTGCTTGACGATACTTGAAGATGGTAGGATATAATATCAGGAGCCGTGGGGAGTGGCTGATGACTACAGCTCAGATGTGAGGACAGGTGAACTAAACGGACAGTTTTTTGTTTAAATTGCCTTAAGAATTAAGGTCAATGGGGAGATATTAAGTAGATCAACAACATGGAGCTCATTGGTAACACGTCCACCACTCACCGGCAGCGGGTCTCCTCTGACACCCCGAAGCGGCCCAGCTCCACTTGCTCGTCCGGAGAAATTACTGTTCTACTTTAATTCATTTCTACATGTTTAACATGCTTTTACTGTTTATTATCGCCCCTTTCCCTCCCTCCCCCCCTTCTGCTACCCTATCCTCCCATCCCTTTCCCTATGTAACCCATCCTCTCCTTCCCCTTATGTAGCCCCATCCTCCCCCTCCCTCAGGCAGCCACCTACCTACAACTCTCCCCGAGGTAATGGCTCCTCACCACCACAATAAAATATGTCTGATGTCATCTGTGACACACACACACACACACACACACACACCCATCCTGACACTTCTGTTTTCTCCAAGTCCGAGTAAAATGTTGGGCAGGCAGGTGGGTAGGGAGGTGATCAGGCAGGCAGGCAGGCAGGTGGGTAGAGAGGTGATCAGGTAGGCAGGCAGGTGGGTAGGGAGGTGATCAGGCAGGCAGGCAGGTGGGTAGAGAGGTGATCAGGTAGGCAGGCAGGTGGGTAGGGAGGTGATCAGGCAGGCAGGCAGGTGGGTAGAGAGGTGATCAGGTAGGCAGGCAGGTGGGTAGGGAGGTGATCAGGCAGGCAGGCAGGTGGGTAGAGAGGTGATCAGGTAGGCAGGCAGGTGGGTAGGGAGGTAGGCAGGCAGGCAGGCAAGCAGGCAGGTGGGTAGGAAGGTGATCAGGCAGGCAGGCAGGCAGATAACAAGGCAATCAGGCGAAGTCACAGGCAGACAGCTAGATTGGCTTGTACAGTGGCAGGAATGTTGATATATGGGAGTACACTTCAAAAATTGCTGCTGTTACTACTACCATTACCACAACTATTTCTAGTAAAAATATACCACATCTACTACTACAGCTAATAATGTTACTGTAACTTTTGCAATTACTAGTTAGCCACTAGTATGGTATTTGTTCAATAACACTAGACAGGTGTCCACAGTCAGGTATGGAATGAAGATATCCATTCATCAGCTACTATATACTGTATATATATATATAATATATATATATATATATATATATAATATATATATATATATATACTGTATATATATATATATATAATGTATATATATGTATATATATGTATATATATGTCTATATATATATGTATATATATGTATATATGTATATGTATATATATGTATATATATATATGTATATATATGTATATGTATGTATATGTATATATATATATATATATATATATATATATATATATATATATATATATCTATATATATGTAGCCTCAGCCTCCCTCCCTTTATGTAGCCCCATCCTCCCCTATATATGTGTATATGTGTGTGTATATGTACAACATGTAATGGTATGATCTATAGTTAAAGAAGGTCTTCCAAGCGTTCGTATTGATCTGAAATATTTCGTTGTCTTGTATATTTTTACCGAATTGCTTTAAACCTCGAATAGGTCTTCCTCGTTTGGTTCTATGAATCCTTTTCAATGTTTTAAAAGTTAGGCGTGCAACAATCTGGACTAACACTTCCTTGGCGATTCCAAAGGATCCAAATTAAGCCGAGTAGTAGTGTGGTCAACTCGGTCCCTCAATGACAGCTTCGTCAGTAGCTCTGGCCAGGATTCATTATTTACCTGTCCACTTATGAACTCTGTACATCAGTACTCATGGCGGCTTATTGACCAGTCTGAAATCCGAAGCGCTCGCTACTAGGGGTGTCTACCTTGGCCAGGATACATCAAGCATTTACGTGTCCACTTGCGAGACCTGTACATCTTCAACAATTACGTTTATTAAACAGTTAACGAACTTTGAAACTTCATAATCCAGAGTTGTTATTGAAATAAACAACCTCGTAGTACATAGGAGCTCATAAGCTGTTTGCAGAAAACTGTACAGGTTACGTAAGAGGCTGCATAAATGCTTGGTGAATCCTGGTCCTTGGGCCGAGAACGACCTCGCAGCGTCGCGGAGCTCGTAAACCCTTCCATGACAGCAACTCAGCCGCCATGATCGAGGATAGATCATGCTTGGTGACTCCTGCACTCGGTCAAGGAGAGTTAGGCAGGTGTCCGCCCTCACCACCACAATGATTCCTCGTTTCTTCAATATTTTAACAATTATTGAGTGTTTATTGGCCAAGGCAAGCAGGCAGATTGAGTATGTAATTAGCCTCAGCTAACTCCCTTTTCAGCTCATTCCACTTCCTCACTACTATTACATTGAAGTGTCTTCTTACGTCCCTGTGGGCCAGCAGAGTCTCTAGTTCTAATCTATGTTCACTCCTTCCAATGTTCACGTTAAACATTTCGTTTTTTTTAGCTATGTAAATGTTTCTTAAATATCTTATATAATGTAATCATGTCTCCTCACTTTTTCCTACCGTGGTGAGATCTAGTTCAGTCATTTTGGTGGATTAGTCTTGTAGCAACCCTCTGGACTTTAACTTTGCTTTGTGCTTGCACACTGTAGCAACATATTCTAGTGCTGGTCTGAGAAAGATGAAGGCTGCACCACACGCTGCTGGTGTTATTCTGTCATCATGCCTCCTATGATTGAGTGGCACCAGATTATATACCCACCGCCAGATCATTTTCATTTCCTGAATAAAGCAGTTGTCGTAATATGTTGTGCTCTCCCTGTGACCTCATCCCCTCGTTAAATGCTGCCACCTTGTATTTGCTAGCATGAAGTTCGAGGAATGGATATCAGATCATCTCTCTAGTTTGTGTGCGAGAGAGAGAGAGAGAGAGCGCAATCAAGCAAGCAAGCAAGCAAGCACTTCCTGGCCCATATCCGGCCATGGCTGGAAGCCCGTCATATGCTTCCATACGCCACACTCCAAACACAGGTAAGACGATGTCAATAAACAACTTGAAGAGGGCGATAAACAAGAAAGATAAAGAGTCATTTCATTGATTGACCAGTAGCTGGAAAGGCGGAGCTTTGGAGATAAAGCACAAGCCTACAGGCACCCAGGTGGAAATATCCGCTCCTTTCCCCACCATCACTGGTGCTACCAACGGCCGCTGTTGGTAATTGTTGTCGTTTACACGTGTCTCTCGTTGTGTTCCTGCTGCTGTTCCACTCTGATTGTTGTAGCTGTGTCTTGACTTGTTTCTTATTTATTTTAGCATAGACAACGTTCGGTAAGTTTGCCTTTTTGTACCTTATAATGGTAATGGGCTACGGGGGGGGCGCGGGGTAGAAATAGCCTAAGCTACTCTATTCCTTCCCTTTCAGATGTATTTTATAGTCTCGGTAAACGTACTTGAATGCGCTACACACACACACACACACACACACACACACACACACACACACACACACACACACACACACACACAGCTCTGGGGCGCCGGTGGTTGTGTGGATAGCACGCTGGACACGTGATCCTGTGGCCTGGGTTCGATTCCCCGGCGCCGCCGAGAAACGATAGGCAGAGTTTCTTTCACCCTTGATGCCCCTGTTACCTAGCAGTAAATAGATACCTGGGAGTTAGTCAGCTGCCATGGGCTGCTTCCTGGGGTGTGTGTGTGGTGTGAGGAAAAAAATAGTAGTAACAGTTGATTGATTGACAGTTGAGAGGCGGGACCAAAGAGCCAGAGCTCAACCCCCGCAAGCACAAATAGGTCAGTACACACACGATAATGAAAACTAATGGAAAAACTCAGTAGACTGATACACTGCAAAGTAAAGTTGACACTCCAGAGGTAAACGGTTTTAGAGGCGCGTAAAGTGGCTGCTGCGAGCAGTATATTATGAAGAGGAGACAAATTCCCGCATCAAAAACACCTTAAGAGGGGCCATGACCCTAGAAGCTCTCGTTAGCCGGATAACAGCATGTCCCAAACAAGTCAACGTTTACGTAGCTTTCAGGATAAATGAGCCTTCAGATCCCTATATACAATCGTGTTACGTATTCTCGAGTGTGCAGTCCCAGCATGGAACCCTCGTCTGTAAAAGCACTTGACACAACTAGAAAAGATTTAAACATGTGCACTGAAGCTCGTTTCTGAGCTGCAGGGACGGAGCTACGAGGAAATACTGGCAGAACTTGACGGCCTCTTCATGCTTGAGGAAAAAAGTCATAGGAAGGACATGGTAGCGACATTTGAAATTCCTATTGAGATTGACAAAGCATATAAAGAATCAGTGTTACAAGAATAAAAAATAGTACAAGCACGAGAGAAATGTTTTAAATACTAGCAGATTATTTAAATTTACAAAGGCAAACCATCGTAGAGCCCAATCATTTTGTTAGGGCGCCCATGATACTGAGAGAGAGAGAGAGGGAGGAGAGGGGAGGGGCAGGCAAGCAGTAAGAGATAAAGAGAGTCACACTAACAAAATAAAGATCGACAAAAGAGCTGCTGCCTCTAGACATAGACAATAGGAAGTAGGTGAAAGCATGACTCCTTGAAGGAGAAATATCACTGCTAAGCAACTGTTGTTGTTAGTAGCAAACAGGTGGCAGCAGGTACGTGCGTGTGTGCGTGAATGCATGTCTAACAGTATGCATCTAAAGTCTCAAATCTGGGAGCTTGGCGCTTAATGGGGCATTTCTCTTCATGCTTCTCCATCCTCCCTCCTTCCCTATTCCTTCTTTGATCACTTGGAAGGTCCTTGGAAAGACTACATCACTTGTGGTATAAGCTTCATGTTTAATATTGCTGTTATATGCAGTTCCATCTCCTATAGCCTATCATATAGTTTCCCTAACATTATGTCATCTACATTTGATTACGGTACTTGTAAACTGTTCATTTCTGCTGGTGTGTTGTCCTGCTGGAGGATGATTGGGGTCCACATTGGTTATGGGGAGCTGGAGGGACTCGTCCCTTGGGAGTCATTAAGTATATTTTTGGTGGTGAGTTGGAGCTGCTTTATACTGTCATTGGTTTTACTTTACCGTACACGTCTGCCATCCAGGGGGTATCGTTGTCGTCACTGCCATTTAGTCTTGACTCTTAAAAAAATTTTGGCCAACCTCTTGGGCTGGACGGTAGAGCGACGGTCTTGCTTCATGCAGGTCGGCGTTCAATCCCCGACCGTCCAAATGGTTGGGCACCATTCCTCCCCCCCCCCCTCGTCCAATCCCAAATCCTTATCCTGACCCCTTCCCAGTGCTATATAGTAATGGCTTGGCGCTTTCCCCTGGTAACTCCCTCCCCTACACTTTTTTTCTCTTCTATGTCTCCCGTTTTTGGACATGACACAATTTAGGTACACCTTCCGGTATCTTCTTACACCCCATAATTCCCTCTCTTCAAGCAGTATGTGTCTCGCTGGTCTCTGGGGGAGGGGCTGGTGGCCACGAACAGTTACAGATCAACATAAAAAAAGCTTAGTTTCTAATGACTTTCTCTTTTGTTTAGCGTACAGCCTCGAAGTCTATTGTAAGTGTTGTTTATAGCCTGAATGAGTGTGTGTACGAATCGTGGTTGGTGCTTTCTGATTGGTATTTGGCTCTTGTTAATGATTGGTGAGGTCACTCGTGGGGATAGTTTTCATGTCAATATTTTCCTGGACTAGGCAGTAATAAAGAGTCCGCCTCTAACCTCAAGGGACAGATGACCCATCTAAACGTGGAGGTGCAATAAACCACCACACAATTTGGTCCTATGCTGATCCTGAACTTCATCAATTGTAGGAGTAGATTTCTTCATGTCATTGTTTACAGATAACGCTCAGCTTCTGAGAAAGGTCGACACAAGGCCACAACACAAGGTCATACCAGAGGACAGCAGAACGCAGGAAAAGATAGATATACTACGCAGCTGAACAGAGAAATGGTTAATAGACCTTAATCCAAATAAGTGCCACTATGTTATTTTACTGTGCATATTTGGGACCTGGCCTTCCAGTAGCTTCCATGTAAATACACACATGCACATACAGGGGCGCTGGTGGCTGAGTGGACAGCACGCTGGATATGTAGTCCTGTGGTCCGGGGTTCGACTCCCGGCGCCGGTGGAAACAGATGGGCTGAGTTTCTTTCACCATGATGCCCCTGTTACCTAGCAGTAAATAGGTACCTGAGAGTTAGACAGCTGTTACAGGCTGCTTCCCGGGGGAATGTGTGTGTGTGTGGGGGGGGAGTTAGAAACAGTTGATTGACAGTTGAGAGGCGGGCCGAAAGAACAGAGCTCAATCCCCGCAAGCACAACTAGGTGAATAGAACTAGGTGAATACATGTTGGAAAGGTGGGAGGTGGCCCCCAAGAGTTAAAAGCTAGATCCTGCAGCCACAGATATGGGAATACATACAGACAGCTGCCACGCCCGACGACAATTAAGTTCAGTAGTTTAGTGTGTTGGCGACCTAAAGAACGACCGCAGGGGGCGCTACTCTCCCTCCAGGCAGTCCTCCATACTCTCTACCCCCCCCCTCCCTCAGTGCTTTCCTTCCTCTCTTCCTACTCTTTTTCCCGTCTATCCTTTCTTCCCCCCTTGTGTACCTTCTCCCTCCCCCTCTCTTCATCCCAGAGAGAGATAGAGAGGAGAGAAGCAGGACCATATGTTGTGGACCCATTACAATAAATTAGAGGTCGTAAGAGTATGTGGAAGAGTCCCTCCCGTGCAGTAAAGACATTGTTATTGTCTTACCTTACGTTTGTCTTGTACACACAACACGCTACACCTTCATGTGTATGCCCGCCACATTGTTTTACGCACACCATCGTTTATAATAAATAATATAATAATAATAATAATAATAATAATAATAATAATAATAATAATAATAATGATAATTACCGTGTCCGGTACTGGGTGGAAGTACAGCAGGTGGTGTGGTAGGTTTCCCTCACCTGTACTACTTTACCGCACCTGTGCTTGTTAAGAGTGTTGTTGTGTGTACTCATCTAGTTACACTTGCGCGGGGGATGAGCTGCGGCTCTTGGGTCCCGGTTCTCAACCCTTAATCGACTGGTGTACAGGTTCCAGAGGCTAGTGAGCTCGGTCATGCCTATAATTTTAATGGAGTTGGCCTCCAAACAAATCACTTTTTAACGTATTCTATTGTCCCTATGTTGTGTACTACGTTGCTAAATATTCTTCTTGTTTGCCCTATTTAACTGAGTATTTTATGTGGTGATCATGTCTCCTGTACTATACATCCACGCTCTGTATTCTCTAGTATTTTACAGTTTTCTAGTTTTATCACCAACCACTTAGGCTGGACGGTAGAGCGACGGTCTCCCTTCATTCAGGTCGGCGTTCAATCCCCGACCGTCCAAGTGGTTGGGCACCATTCCTTCCCCCCTTCCCATCCCAAATCCGTATCCTGACCCCTTCCCAGTGCTATATACTCGTAATGGCTTGGCGCTTTCCCTTGATCACATTTTTTTTTAAATATTATAGTGTGTTTCAAGAATTAACTTGTGTTTTCCTCTGAGGTCAAGTACTGCCTCTTATTTTCTAGTTGGAGATTTTTAAAATGTTACGGTGTTGCTTATCATTTCTTATATCTCTGATGTTGTGATATTTTATATAGTATTCAAAAGGGGATTAGAAATAAACATCGTATAAACTGTACAGGAAATATTAACACGGGTTTCTTGAATAATAGAATGGTGTAGAATTAGCATATTGTCTGGTGTGGGCACGAGAGGGGGAGAGGGAGAGAGGNAAAAAAAAAAAAAAAAAAAAAAAAAAAAAAAAAAAAAAAAAAAAAATAAAAAAAAAAAAAAAAAAAAAAAAAAAAAAAAAAAAAATGGTAGAGTGAGGGAGGACTTATGCTATTGATGGTTACATACTGGTGTCTGTAAATGAGATAGGAACGAATATAGTCCAGTGCAAGGCCTTGGATACCATAGTGAAGTTTAGTAAGAGGTAATTATGGTTTACCGTTTCAAAGGCCTTTCTCAGGTCAATGAAGAGGCCAATTGTGAAGTCGTTTTTATCAATGGCTGTATAGATTATATTAAACAGACTTATAATGGCATCATTGGTAACTCTTTTTTTTTTTGGGAAAGGAAGCCAAACTGTCAGGGACTTAATATATTGAGTTTACAAAGTAGGAATAGAGCTCTGTGAATATTTAAAATATTTTTGAAATTATATGTAGATTTGATATTGGTCTGTATTGGTTTACCTCAGCCGTCTCGCCTCTTTATGAACTGGCGTCATTCTTGCTTTTTAAGGATATCAGGAAAAGTATGACACTTAGAGATTTGTTGAATAGCAGAGCCTATGGGTAGTGCAAGAGCAGAGGCATCACAACTATCTAGATAACTAGCCAGATAGTTTGAGGGGGGGTTGTTTCTCATGGTAATGGATTTTATCTGAGGACGGGCTCCAGTTATAAGTATCTCTGGGGATTTGCATTGCCTGCTTATGTAGACCTGATCAAATGTAAACTCAACAAATTCTTTTACATAGGAAGGCCTCGCTTATTCACACAACCTTCGTTGCTAGATGATGGAGTGCAAAAAGGTATATGAATTTAGAGGCAGCTCTATAACAAATGTTCAAAAAATGTGTAAATAATCAATTCAAAATTATATACTACCAAAAATTTTAGCTAAAAATCCCCACTTTGCAACTGTAGTTTATGTTTATTCTGGTAAAAGTACATACATAGAAGATGAGTTACAAACATAATGTTGGATTTATAGTTAGAGCTAGTACATACAATGCCTAAAGTCACTAATACACACAGCGTTTCGGGGAAAACTCTTCTTCCTCTCCTTGGACCCTTCGCCGTCTTGATGCTCTGCATCATACTGGACTACGTCTCAGCTCAAGTTCCTTAGAGTTCCAGGTGCCTTAAAGTTCGCCCCTCTACCTTGAGCTTGTATGTGGACACCAGCTTCCTGTCTCTACAGGATCGTCGAGATAGTTACTGCCTTTGCAACCTCGCGTGGTCCCTGCAACATTTCTCGCGTATGCCATTTTGATAGTTACCCCTCAATGTGGTACCTGTTCCCTTTCACCACCTCCCAGGAGGATAGAAATAGCCTAACCTACTCTATTTATTTGAGATGTATTTTATAGTCTCAATAAACGTACTTGAACTTGAACCACCTTCCATTTTCTGTACGGATATTTCGCTTACAAGATTCCCCCTCGGTTCGTGTTTGCAATATATCTCCTCGTGTCGTTCCATCCTTGCCTCCATAGTGTCCCACTTGTAAAGAAGATTTGCAAGATCTGACCGCCATAGTACAGGCTTACCCCCCTCATGTTGTTATGATACATCACCTCCTTGAAGACTTTTCTTCGGCCTTACACGCCAATTCACAGCTGGGTCTTAAGTCTGTCGACGGTGTTGGGCTACTCAGGTGTCTTACCTGACCTACATGTGCCGGCTAAAATCCCTCAGGATTAAAAACCCTTGGAACTGCTTACATGCAGAAGCCATAAATTTCAAAATTCTGTTGAATTTTCAAATCCAGCTAGAACAAATAGAATTAAAATCACCAGGACAAATGGGGGGGGGGGGGTGGAGAACTGTAACAAGCCGCCGGCATCCTGTCCTCGTCGAGGTCACTAGAGTATTAGTGTCCCTCGGGTAAACTCAGGTAAAACTATCTTTGTTATGGCCAACCGTCTATTTTTGTACGTTTGATTAAAGCGGCTATAAGTACTATCTGATTGGAAGATAGATTTATTATTTATAAATAGATCAGCCTATATAATTCTATACATATGTGTAAATCACGAAAATTAACGTGATATATATATATATATATATATATATATATATATATATATATATATATATATATATATATATATATATATATAGATAGATAGATAGATAGATAGATAGATAGATATAATTCAGCGCCTCAGTGTGGCGATCCAGAGGGGAAATGCTGCATCCTCTGATCCTGCCCGGAAGCGGAGGAGCTTCATAAGACCCATAACTGTTAGACACTTTTCGTATCAACCTATGAATATCTTGTAACCTTCAAATACATAATAAAGAAAAAAAACACAAAAAAGGAAGGGGGGTGGTAGGAGAAAGCACACAGAAACTGTATTGGAGGGGACCTAAACATTCCCTCTAATGCGTTATATGTGGTTTCCTCCAAGGCTAAGAGTCCCCTTCTTCCTGCGAGAGGTGGTACTCCCTTCCCTTTATAAAAAAATATATAATTATTATTATTTTGTATTTCTTAAGAGTTTGTATAGCGGGGAGGGAGTGACCCCCGACACCTCCCCCCGGGTGGGACACGGAGGCAACAGGTGGGCCGAGGGTCCCGCGGCTCACAGCTCAGTAATCTCTTGGCTGTGGTGGGTGGTGCACGCGTCACGGTCCTCTCCCCAGTCCCAACCTCTCCTCTGGACGATGCTTTCCCACAGAATTTTCCTATAACACTGTCGGAATTCCGAACTGAGAAGGAACTAACAAGGAGGCAAGGTACAGTAGAAGTCATCAATGTAATATGTTGGGTTGATGTAACTTGAGATCCTTCAGGAGTTTAAAGGATTCGTGAAAAAAACTTAAGATTTATACTAATTCAAGAGGGTCCATGGACGTGCTCTGAGCCTTTTAAACAAGAACAAAAGCACAAGGTTATAAATAACTACAGCGGGGAGCAGTAACCTAACTCTGCTACAGAAGGCTAATGACATTTCTAGCACCATCACAACATGACCACGAGTGTATCATTTCTAGCACCATCACAACATGACCACGAGTGTATCATTTCTAACACCATCACAACATGACCACGAGTGTATCATTTCTAACACCATCACAACATGACCACGAGTGTAACATTTCTAACACCATCACAACATGACCACGAGTGTAACATTTCTAACACCATCACAACATGACCACGAGTGTATCATTTCTAACACCATCACAACATGACCACGAGTGTAACATTTCTAACACCATCACAACATGACCACGAGTGTATCATTTCTAGCACCATCACAACATGACCACGAGTGTAACATTTCTAGCACCATCACAACATGACCACGATTGTAACATTTCTAACACCATCACAACATGACCACGAGTGTAACATTTCTAGCACCATCACAACATGACCACGAGTGTAACATTTCTAACACCATCACAACATGACCACGAGTGTAACATTTCTAGCACCATCACAACATGACCACGAGTGTATCATTTCTAGCACCATCACAACATGGCCACGAGTGTATCATTTCTAACACCATCACAACATGGCCACGAGTGTATCATTTCTAACACCATCACAACATGACCACGAGTGTATCATTTCTAACACCATCACAACATCACCACGAGTGTATTATTTCTAACACCATCACAACATGACCACGAGTGTATCATTTCTAGCACCATCACAACATGACCACGAGTGTAACATTTCTAACACCATCACAACATGACCACGAGTGTATCATTTCTAGCACCATCACAACATGACCACGAGTGTATCATTTCTAGCACCATCACAACATGGCCACGAGTGTATCATTTCTAACACCATCACAACATGACCACGAGTGTATCATTTCTAACACCATCACAACATCACCACGAGTGTATTATTTCTAACACCATCACAACATGACCACGAGTGTATCATTTCTAGCACCATCACAACATGGCCACGAGTGTATCATTTCTAACACCATCACAACATGACCACGAGTGTATCATTTCTAGCACCACAACATGACCACGAGTGTATCATTTCTAACACCATCACAACATGACCACGAGTGTCATTTCTAGCACCATCACAACATGGCCACGAGTGTATCATTTCTAACACCATCACAACATGACCACGAGTGTATCATTTCTAGCACCATCACACATGGCCACGAGTGTATCATTTCTACACCATCACAACATGACCACGAGTGTATCATTTCTAACACCACAACATGACCACGAGTGTATCATTTCTAACCACAACATGACCACGAGTGTATCATTTCTAGCACCATCACAACATGACCACGAGTGTATCATTCTAACACCATCACAACATGACCACGAGTGTAACATTTCTAGCACCATCACAATATGAC
>WNGS01165523.1:19181644-19226984 GCA_020271785.1 Procambarus virginalis | reverse complement strand
TCAATATAATTATAGCAGCGTAGAAATCATATCTGTACTCACAATGGCTGTAGATATGATACAATCGTGGATTTGTTTTGCCGCCGAAGGCGGCTAGTTTATTGTGCACCCCATACTCATCCTGTGAGCGGTAGCGCAAAAGCATTACAGAGGGCACAAAGGTCTTTATCAGACCTCATCTTAGATTATTACATAAACAATTTCATCTATCCTTCACACCTTATAGTTACAATGTCAGCTAGTTACAGAGAAAGTGCTATTTCAAGAGCTACATATTTACAGTAAGTCATCATACATTAATGGTAGGTCTTATCGCTAATACATAATAGTTTGACCAATGGGACATTACAGAGTCATAGGGGAGCTTCTGTTTCTTGTTAGTCTTCAAAATACACTACTTGTTTCTGAATCTCATATGTCGTTCATCTACTGGAAGCGAAATGTGGATACAGTGCAAGTATTTCAGGTAATTTATCCATGGTAATAAGATAGGTTGCCATATCATACAGAGTGAGTTTAGATCTATCTCTAAATGGCTCAATTTTACTACAATCCAAGATATAGTGTTCTAGTGTGTGTCCCTGTCTTTGTCCACACACTTTACACTTTACTTCATCTAGATCCCTATACAAGCCGAACTGCCAGAGATACTTGTAGCCAAGTCTTATACGAGCTGTGACAACATCTGTTAGTCTACTGACTTTGTTACTTGCCCCATACACATGTTTTACTTCACACATTTCAATGTGATGAACAATGGACCTGCTAATTCCAGTTTGCACAGTTCTACTTTCTTCAAATCCATCCAGGAGTTCTCGTCTAATGACACTTTTAAGGGACCTATTTGATAACTCAAGATTCCGTTCAACACTGTCTTTATTTACTGCAGCCTTAGCAAGGGCGTCAACTTTGTCATGTTCCTGCAGGCCAATGTGAGAAGGAATCCACAACATTTTTATATTTACCCTCTTGCTAAGTATTCTTATATATCTACGTCTAGCTTCCAAGACAAGCACGTTATTACTTGATTGCAAACTGTTTATTGCTCGTAGTGAGGAAAGGGAGTCAGAAATAATTAAGCTGTCTACTTCAGTGTTGTCAATAATTTCGAGTGCTACCAGTATCGCTACCAACTCGGCTTGCATAGTGGACGCCCAGTTACTAATTCGGATATTCCTTTCAATTGTGCTGCCATCGGGCTGATGAGCAATAACAGCACTTCCTGCCCTCCCTGTAGCTGTATTGAGTGATCCGTCAGTGTATATTGTCTGTGCAATGTTGTTTTCAGCTTGTATATTGTGAATGTGTTCTATGGTGCTTAATTTAGCAGCAAGCTGAGCATGAGGGTTGTTTGTGATTAGTTTCTTGGTGGGGTATGCAGGGGTCAGGATGTCAAAAGGTACTATCTGCCAGGGTGGAAGGAAGTGCTGAACTCTTTCATCTGTATATACATCATGCAGTCCCATCATTTTAATATGAGTGGCTGTTCTTTGAATCCACTTAGACTCGCTAGTTCCATTTCGTATGTGTTCTAACAGAGCAACTGACACAATGTTGTTTTTGTTATCACGCAGAAGCTTTAGTCCCATCATAAGATTAATTTCAAATATTCTATCTCTAATGCTAAGTATATTTAATTCTTTCCGCATGTTGAGAACTTTGGTAGTTATTGGACAGCCAAGTATAATTCTGAGTGCTTCATTTTGCATTTTTTCAAGTCTATCAATACTTTTGCCATTTTGCAGGACCAAAGCTGGTGCATGATAGTCTATCAGAGACCTTATGTACGCTAAATACATCATTCTTGCTATTCTAATATTAACACCATATTTCGGGCTGTACCCCACTACAGTTCTGAGAGCCTTGAGTCTGTCTCTACATTGTTGATGTAACTTATTGACTGCAGTTGAGGTACAAGGGACATAGACTCCAAGGTATTTGAAAGAAGAGACATAGTCTATTGGTATATTATCTATCTTGAGTTTTCGTGGTCCACTTTTGCGGTTGCCAATTTGTCTGTTAAATACCTTAGTTTTAGCAGCGTTGATTACAAGACCAAGGCTCTCACAAGCTGTATGTATACAATTTAAGACTGTTTGCATTTCACGGTGGGTTTTAGTATGTACAAGGATGTCATCTGCATAGCTGATAGTGATGTTTGCCGGACTAGCTGGAATTGATTTTAGTAAAGCATTAATTAGAACATTAAACAAGGTAGGACTGAGTACTCCTCCTTGTGGGGTGCCTAGTTGCATTACTTTAGTTTCACTCTTGTAGCCTTGGAACAGTGCAGAGGACTTCCGGTTGGTAAGATAGCCTCGTATCCATTGTAATAAATGTCCCCCTATATCCATTCTCGCTAATTCGTACATAATCACTTCTCTATTAGCAATATCAAAGGCATTTTTAAATCAAGAAATGTTGTGTACTTGTGCCTTTTATCTCCATGAACAGTGAGAAAGGTTGTGATACAATTGTGTACACTTTACCATGTGTGAAACCATTGATATCAGGTGACATGTGCTCTTTAACTCTATACAATAATCTATTAAGCACCATTCTCTCAAAGGTTTTGCACATGCAACTGGTCAGTGAGATGGGACGGAAAGCATCAGGTTGGCCAGGCTTCGGTACAGGTACCGTAAGACTGGTGGTCCATGATACTGGCAACTGCCCAGTGACATAACTGGCATTAAACAATTCTAATAATGGGTTACCGGGTACACGATGTAGGAGTCTTAGAATATCATAGGTGATACCGTCCTCACCAGGAGCAGTGCTACTGCCCCTGGAGAGGGCTGCATCCAATTCATAATCTGTATATGGAACATCACATTCATCATGTTGCTTGCTCAACATGAAATTTATGAGAGAATTTCTGTCTGTGGACCTCTCCTGCAATTTGTCCCTAGTGCTAGCTGGTAGCATTCCAAGGCGTAGCTCTCATCCTGTAACTACACTTAGGTATTACACAAAACACACGCGCGGCTGAGTGAACGCTCTAGGGTCGTAGTCCTAAGGACCCGGGTTCGATTCCCGGCCTGGACAGAAACAAATGGTCATTGTTTCTTTCACCTTGATCACCTATTCAGGGTACTTAACAGATCTATTCACTTAACAGTAAATATTTACCTGGGAGTTAAACAGCTGCTACGGGCTGCTTACTGGGATGTGTGTGTCAAGAGATAAATATATGTAACAGACATGGTAGAGAAAAATAGATTGGTTAGAAAGGCCGGGTCCAAGAGCTGATAGCTCAATTCTGCAGGTACAAATAATAAATATACACACATACACTCTTTGATAAAGGAGCAATCCGAGACCCATTGTTGAGTATACAGTCGAAACATAGAACCCCCCCCCCCCTCCACATGAAAAAACACTAGAAAAAGTTAGAAGAGGTCCAAAGATATACGATAAGGCTGGTTCCTGAGCTGAGGGACTTAAACTATGAGGAAAGGCTGAGGGTTCAGG
Source organism: Procambarus virginalis (assembly GCA_020271785.1). Taxonomy (NCBI): domain Eukaryota; kingdom Metazoa; phylum Arthropoda; class Malacostraca; order Decapoda; family Cambaridae; genus Procambarus; species Procambarus virginalis. The sequence continues at coordinate 19,223,510 of WNGS01165523.1, read as the reverse complement.
ATCTTACCACACTGGAGGAGAGAGGGAATATAGCGATATACTAGATTCGAAGAGACACTGACAAAGTAAACAAAAATCATTGTTAAAAGCTAGAAATAGCAGAACGAGGCAGTATATAAGTAAGCTAAAGACATAAATGACTAAGAGAAATAAATGAATTGAAATACGTTAGGTGAACGATGCAAACTACACACACGACTTTATATGTCAGTATGACAAAACCGTAGGAACTGAATCATTGCATTAAGAATGTTTGGAAGGCAGGGCTAGAAGCCGATGCTTGACCCTGCAAGTACATTTAGGTGAGTACACGCCTATTATGTTTACATGCATATTGATTTAATTTCTGTTATTCATGTAAGAGGCTTCAGGCCAATACAAATTGGCAAGTGTTTAACTGCCCATGCTTCTCGCCATTCATGAGTACTCCATTAACAGGCGATGAGTCACAATAACGTGGCTAAAGTATGTTGACCAGACCACACACTAGAAGGTGAAGGGACGACGACGTTTCGGTCCGTCCTGGACCATTCTCAAGTCGATTGTGACTTTGAAACACAATCCACTTGAGAATGGTCCAGGACGGACCGAAACGTCGTCGTCCCTTCACCTTCTAGCGTGTGGTCTGGTCAAAATACTCCATTAATTTATGCATACGACTTACACAGATGTACGTATGGGCATTTTCTTGTGAATAGTCACGTGGATAATATATATATGCTAGAAGTAAAAGAAGTTAGAAGCAAATAAAGTTAGATAAATATACACACATACCAAAAGAATAGGGGTGGTAGGAGAAGAAAAATATCAGTGTTCAGTGAGGATCCACAAGGTCTTCTCTGAGTACTCTTTATTTTCTTCTCCGAGGCTATGGGTCCCTACACTTGCACCAGAGGTGGTACCCCTTCTATATATATATATATATATATATATATATATATATATATATATATATATATATATATATATATATATATATATATATATAAATATGCGGAAAATCCACAGAGAAAAATGAAAGGAGGTGAACGTTTCGACTCGTTTAAGCCTTTGTCAACACCAGACAAACGAATGTTTGCCAGGCTCTAAACGAGTCGAAACGGTTCACCTCCTTTCATTTTTCTCTGTGGATTTCCGCATAAAATGATCAGTGTTTTGTGATCGTCAATTGCATATATAGATATATATATATATATATATATATCTATATATATATATATATATATATATATATATATATATATATACCATCTATGCAATTGCATGGGACCCACATCCTCGAAGAAGAAAACAAAGAGCATTCAGAGAAGATCTTGTGGATTCTCACTGAATACTTTATTCTTTTCTTCTCCTACCACCCCTATTATTTTTTTGTATGTTTTGTTTTATTTTATTGCAACGCTACAGTTTACAGAGAACACACACACACACAAATATATATATATATATATATATATATAAACAGTATTTGGTATTTGACAGTTAACGGTAAATTTTCATTTTGGAGGAGGTTAGGCAAAGTGAGTGCGAGAGGTAGACCTAGAAAGTGTAAACTGCTCACCACAAGGTTGAGAAAGTATGAGTGTGTGGTGGTGGTGGTGTCCTTGGCACGCTACACACTGCTCCGTCAGCAAACACATTTGTAAACTTTATGTTTGTAGTTAGTGAAGGTGTTTACACTGTTGTTTTCTATTAGTGTCCAGCACTAGATTCTCACATAAAATAAATGAATGCACATTTCGTATATAGTGAATTAATACAATTTTCAAAACAGCTGGTATGTAAATTGACTGTAAACTCAGTGCATACGGGATAACATCCGTCGTCAAGTTTCTAGTGCAGTTTATGTAACTGTAACTTGCCTTATTCTTAACCTCATGTGTGTGAACAGTTAGAACCCAAGCGATTAAATCTTCCCAAGACAGACTACTACTCAATGACGTCATATTCAGGTGCAAGTGAGATCCGCATCCTACCTAAAATAAAAATCTGGTATTGTATACTGTCACGTTTGCTTCAGAGTGGCCGGCCAGGGTAGTAGGCTGCGTCGTATAAATTCAGCGGGCTGTTGGCGACAAACAAAAAAATCGGAGAACTTTTGAATTGTTTGTTTCAAAATGGATTTGTTCGATTTCTCGTTTATTTTGATTTGATATTTTTTGCGCCTGTTTGAAATCCAGTTCTTTTTGTTTTATATTCAGCTACTCAGAACATAAGTTCCAAGTTGCACGGGTTATGGTAAGCCCCTAGTGACTTACCTGGCACAGGAGCTGGGATGTAACTTAATCTAGTTCTATAAGGGGTCCTTCCCGGTGAACTGGCCTGAAGGTGGGTCAAGCCCTGTTGTCCACTCTTTTTACCTGCAAGAGGATGGGTCAGACCAATGGCCTTCCATACGTATCGACCATGGGTCAGGTCCACTCAGTCTGGACACAAGGAACCAATCATCTCCTGGCATCATCGTGTACAAATGAATAAGAAAATAAGAATTAGAAATGTCCTCAGCAGGTCTGAATGTCCGTATTAAATGAGTCCCGTTTAATTCCACCTCCCCCCCTCTCACCCTGGACAGGAAAATATCTGTCCAGTCTAATTTTAAAACCTGTTAAACTGGTTCTTTCAATAATACTATTTGGCTGCCGAATATACCATTCACAACCCTATTTCCTAATCAGACCTTCCTTATAACCCCCTCCCAATACAAAATATTTCCAGGTTGTGCCTGTTTTTTGCGGGTTCTGACCTGTTTAAACAGTTTCTGAACCCTGTTTACATTATCTTTTTTATTTTTTGTCCTTAACTCACTTGAGAGCGTCAATGATATATTTCCTTGTCCTGCGTCTTGAGCACAGATTGACACTTCATCCTGTATTCCTAGGAAAAAATAGATCAGGTATCAATTTCGCTTTCTGCATTTAGTAGCATCTTGCTTCAGCTCAGAGCTGGATTCTTCGCCGGGCCAATATGCCCCTAAAGAGTGCAGGCATATAGTATTTTTAATTATTATTTACACCATGATTAATTTTATTTTAGGCCCTTATGCTGTTCTACTGATCTTTTTAAACGTATACACTTTCGAAATGGTGATCTTCGTCCTCTGCCGTAAAATCGTGTTTATATATCCTCTAAGCAAGGATTATTGACCCCCTATAGTGACCATTCGGAGGTGTTCATAAATTTGAAATTTATATATTTTTGTCCGTGAATGAAATTGATATGTGACCGAGAGGCGCGGAAATTTCCATGTATGAAAGAAAAGATAGGTAAGGAGATGCCTAAGCCAAGATTACATTTTATCATTTGTTTTAACTCTGTATAGCGGTTAGAGTATCAACCTTGGAGTGTATGTTCCCTGTGTTTTTATGTCAGTGGTTCTGGTCGTTATATTAAAGGTGGTACAGTAACAGTGGCAGACTGCTGGAGAAAACATTCCGGGAGCCTCATTCCGGCTGCTCGATTCCCACCTGTAGTTTGTAAATGTCCTTTTACTCTACCTAACAAGATTTACCGGGTATATTAAGCTGTTATCACTTAACTATGTTTGATACTGTTTTTATTGGCTTACTACTCTTTAGGAGATGAATTATTTATTGTCGTCAGTAGTCTTAGAAAGATCAAACATCATGCAGGGCAGGAACACTGCAGTAGACCTACAAACCCATGCAAGGATGGTCCTGTTTATAAACAGGAGGAAGGTCCTATTTACAAACAGGACCTGCAGAAAATATAGCCGTACATGTATATTTAGGCATTAACTTATGTAAAATGATGAATTTTGGTTGCCAACTTTCCCAACATTGTTTAAACGTAGTTAAACTTAAAATTGAATTCTAGTATCGAGAAGACTCAAACTTCCAAATGTCTTACTCTCGTCGCCGTTTCGCGCATTCATTGACGTCGCAATATGTACATTCATGTACTTACGAAACCTAGTCCACATTTGTTAAGAGACTGGGTTGAGGGAATGTGTGTGTGTGGTTCCAACAAGAACTCACCAGTTATGTCTGTCTTGAACATTTGCAATTTAATATGAATCCTAGTGAGCTGTTAGTTAACCACTGAGAACCAGCATTAGTCTACAGCCAGGGCAAAAGTGGGCCACGATTTCCAGTGGAGACCAGTTGTGGGTGCCGTGTTCTAGCGTCGGCCAGACTTGTCAGCCCCAACTTGCCGAGATGCCCTTGTCCAAGGCCGCCAAGCATCCTAGGCTACACAATAGTACTTAATTCAAATTTCATCATAGACAGCAGTATCTTCCAACGGCACGCATAATTCTTTCCCGAGATAAATTCTTACTGTGTTCCTTCCTAGGAGCGGCGTAGCGTTGCTTCATACTGGATAAGTTCTTTTTTTTTTTTAAGTTTTGCCCTGAGGGTCGAGTTTATTGGGCATCCTTTGAGTGGACTCACTACCAGAGCAGCATGCACAACACTCTCCAATAGGAAGAAAACCCGCTGAGTTGTTCATCCTGTCATTTGTACCCAGACACAGCTGGAACTTGCTTAACTTAAGTGAACAGCTTATCAAACAAGAAGATTAACATTTGTCAGCCCTTAAAAACTTACCTTATCTTGCGAGTGCAAAATGGGGGAATCTTTTGAGAACAGCATTTATAGTTCACAGATAGTATTTTCCTAACTCAAACAATGTGAGGTTTACTATGGTACACACATTTCTAATGTCTCTTCACAATGACGTTCACATTCTCTCAGGTAGTGGTAAAGGCTTCATACTGGATATTAAGAATGTCTGGGGGTGGGAGCTGCCGGTTATGGCCTGATCTACGCTGGGGTGTGTGATCCGAGGGGCTTTAACTAAGTAGAAAGACCACTTTGGGTTCTGGCCAGTAAGTAGACAATCCTCAAGGGGGCCTCCTACACCTCACTCAAAATGCCAGAAATATATTGTAAATGGCTATTTGAATGCATACAACAATGATTTTACCGCACAACTTTCTCCTCCCTACGGCAGGAAATTCCAGGAAACATTGATTACTTCTTGTAATACCTATAAATTATTATAAATTCCTTCATTTTGATTATATGTTATTTTAAATGAATCCACAGCACAATAGAAGTGAGCTGCCACAGTGCACTTGGGGCAGTGTGGTCACGTGTCGGGGGTGGGGGTGGTGCAAGGTGATAATCCCAGCCTGGCGGGCAAGGCGGAGTATTTCCTGGTAGTCAACCTCATTGAAGGGCTCTCGCAGGCCCCGCCTGTTCCTGAGGCTTCTCCAACACCTCACATGTAGCTTGCAGCACCTGCAAGCTCCTCCTGACTGCTGGTGATCAGTTGGCGTGTTGCTGTTGGCCAAGCAGGAGACTAGGTAGTGCGCATCATGTTTAAACGTTGTAACAATTTTTTCTTCGCTACCGCCATGTGTCGTGACGGTACGGATACAAATCACATCGTAAACAAGATGGTTCGCCATCTGTTTTTAAAACGTACCTTACGTTACCTAATCTAACCCATACCAACCCACCGCGTCCGGCACAGCCTATCCTAAGCTAATTCAGCCGAACCAAACAATACCTGCAGTTCTAACACAGAAAATGAGGTTCATCGAATCGGCTGTGTATGATTTGACTATACGCCGCATTTATTGCAGTCACGATTTGAATATTATTACCTCAGGGTATTTATATTCCAGTGAAAGCGCTTCAGATATTTTTGCTCCCGTTTTTAATTGTTAAGTGAATGGCCTGCGTTATTGTGGTTTTGTTATATTAATGGATAACACGCCCCGCATGTAATGGATATTATATGTGGGGGGGGGGGCCTCTAGGGCTGTACTCGCCTAGGTATGTTTGGTGTGTTAAGCTTCAGCTCTTTGGTCGCGCCTCTCAGCTCTGAACCAACCAATCTATAGGTTTCAAAGCCTATTGTGCGCTGTCACACCTATATCTGAAGCTGTGTATGGAGTTCGCCTCCACAACCTCACTTCTTAACGCATTAAATGTTCTCACTATTCTGAAAATATTATTTATAATGTCTCTGTGGTTCATTCAGGTACTTAATTGTTCGTGTGACCCTTGCTGAATAGTCTGTCTTTGTCTGCCCTGTAGATTTCCCTATTTTGTGCGACCATGTGTAGTCTCCTTTCTTCCAGTGACACGAAGTTTAATTCCTTTAGATAGTTCTTGTAACTCATACGTCTCAACTCTGGAACTAGTCTGGTGGTATATCTTGGGACTTTTTCCAGTTTCGTTTTTTTTTTGTTAAGCGAGATATGGATGCCACACAGGCGCCGCATATTTCACATTTTATATGATAAGTGGTATACAAGATCGTGAAGGACTCCTTATTTATATTTCTCAAGGTTATTCTTGTATTGGCCAACCTTGTATACTTATCTGATGAGATATCGTTTTAATGTGGGCCTCGAGAGAGAAAGATTTTGTGTAATTCCCTGGTCTTTTCCCTATGTCCTGCTGCAGCACATGGTTCCTGCTGCAGCACGTGGTTCCTGTTGCAGCACGTGGTTCCTGCTGCAGCACGTGGATCCTGCTGCAGCACGTGGATCCTGCTGCAGCACGTGGATCCTGCTGCAGCACGTGGTTCCTGCTGCATCACGTGGATCCTGCTGCAGCACGTGGATCCTGCTGCAACACGTGGATCTCTCACATTTGTCACCAGATGTCCTCCCTCCTGTTCCCAGCACCCAGCTAGGTTACTTAATGAATTAAATTCAAGAAGCCTCTTGTTGGACTATACTTTATTTCAGTTTGAGGTCATATTGTGGTTTTTTGTAGTATTACATGGTATTTATTTTATCGTAATTTTTTCATCATCAGCAAACATTGAAAGGAAGAAGTTTATTCCCTCTTTGAGATCATTCACGTAAGTATTGTGCAAGATTTTACGTGTGGAACCCAGCTGGTAACATCTCGCAATTCTAAAACCTCTCCTCTTACTATGACTGTCTTCTGTTGCTTAGGTGCTCCATTACTGCTGGAATACCTACCTAGCACTTCTGTTTATTTCTCCATCTGGTGTAATAATCTCAAGTAAGGACTGTGTTGATAGTTTTCGCTGCTCGTTCAAGCCTTGGGGTCAGGTGGGTGTCTGCTAGACTCCTCCATGCCACAAGCGTGCAAGGAACCGTCATAAATGTTGACGAGTTGTATATGAGAGTGAAGCAGCAACGGGCTGTGCAATATGATGAGTGTTGTGCAAGACGCGGGGGGGGGGGGGTGAGGGGCCACGCTGATGTCACCGTGGGGGGGTGGGGGTGGCAAGCCAGCACTGCAGCATGGCCAAGAATTATCTCTAGCCTGAAGGAGTGGTTAGGAGGGCGGATCTCTCCGGGATCTCCTTCATCTAATCAGCTATCATGTTTACACTGGTTTTTGCGAGCACGGTACTCCTTGCTAGTCCATAAATGGTGTGAGTACTCACCTGGTTGTGCTTGCGGGGGTTGAGCTCTTTGGTCCCGCCTCTCATCTGTCAATCAGCTGGTGTACAGATTCATGAGCCTACTGGGCTCTGTCTTATCTACATTTGAAACTGTGTATGGAGTTAGCCTCCACTATATCACTGCTTAATGCATTCCATTTGTTAACTACTCTGACACTGATACTGATACTGTGTGTGTGTGTACTTACCTAGTTGTGCTTGCAGGGGTTGAGCTTCAGCTCTTTGGTCCTTCCTCTCAACTGGTGTACAGGTTCCTGAGCCTATTGGGCTCTTATCATATCTACCCGTGAAACTATGTATAGAGTCAGCCTCCACCACATCACTTCCTAATGCATTCTATTTATTAACTATTATACTAAACAAATTCTTTCTAATGTCTCTATGAATCATTTGGGCACTCAATTTCCACCTGTGTCCCCTAGTGTGTGTTCCCTTTGTGTTAAATAAACTGTCTTTGTTGACCAAACCACATACTAGAAAGTGAAGGGGCAAAGACGACGTAAACTGTCCTTATCTATCCTATCAATTCCTTTGAGAATCTTGTATGTGGTGATCATGTCCCCCCCTAACCCTTCTGTCTTCCATCGCCGTGAGGTTTAATTCCCGTGGTCTCTGCTCATAGCTCATGCTCCTCAGTTTGGGCACTAATCTGGTGGCAAACCTCTGAACCTGTGTATTCACTTAGTTGTCTTTACGGGGGTTGAACTCTGCTCTTTCGGCCCGCCTCTCAACTGTCAATCAATCAGCTGTTACTAACTATCCCCCCCAGGAAGCAGTCCGTAACAGCTGTCTAACTCCCAGGTACCTATTTACTGCTAGGTAACAAGGGGATCAGGGTGAAAGAAACTCTGCCCATTTTGTTTCTGCCATCAGCTGGGATCGAACCCAGACCCTAGGATTATGAGTCCAGAGCGCTGTTCACTTAGCTATCAGACCCCCCGTGTGTGTGTGAGTGAGAGAGTTATTCTATTTTTATTATAATATTTTATATATATATATATATATATATATATATATATATTATATATATATTTTATATATATATATTACCTAAGTGTAATTACAAGATGAGAGCTGTATCTGTTCAGGATTAAAGTATACCCGTTGGTTGGTTGGTGACTTTAATAACTCTCCTAAGGCTGATAGGCCTTAATAAGCCCAGCAACAATCCAATCTCCCCGTCAAATTAATTAAATAATTATATACAATCAAGTACAATGTGTTGCGTTATTATAGGCTTTCGTAATTCTATGGTACATTCTCTCAAAGCCAGTGATGTGTAAAACGTTCAAGCCAAGTTTTAAAGCTCTCAATGTTCACGCAACGTTTTGAATTATAAATACTGAAGAGTTTACTTTAGTACTGAACTATGTTTAAGGAAAAATAATACTTGCTGATTTGTCAGTAAGGTATTGTGGTGGCCTTAATAACCCTCCAGTGGTTGATAGGCCTTCCCGTGTTCTATTAGGGACTTATTATCAGTAGCTCCCATATCTTTAACCGGCCGTCTACTACACTTTCACATTAAATCATTTATCCGGGGACTGGACAGATAATACGAATTTTCCGACTTACCAATTAACCGGTCTCATAGAGCAACTGCCCGTACACACTCAACACAACTATACTAAGTATCGCCAACCAGCCCGTCCTCCAAACGAAGACCCAAAAGTGATTCCATGCACCCGCCAAACCCCAGCTGTTTATGAATGAAAAACGGTTTACACACGACTCACAACTGATTTCGTTCGAACACTTCCGGAACAAGTGCTTCGCTGACAAATTTTGTTTGAACCACAACGCTATAAATGCTTCACATACAAATAATCGTCAAGAGACACTAAACACCTAACCTAACCTGTGCCTATATATGCACAATATGCTAATATATTATAATATTAATTTATATTTGAGAAAACTCCCGTTTTGAATTACGGGATTGAATTGAATTAGTAGGAGCGGAACTCCTGCCCCCCTCTCATGTCTTTGAGAAAATATAATAGATTTTTTTAAGTGAATTAGTGGCGACAGCCTCGTGACACCCAGCGTCTTGATTCTTAGGCAGCTGGATATGCAACATCACTAGGATCTGTCCAAGAAAACTAGGATCCTTTGCAAGGAGAAACAGAAATTATAACAGTGGGACCTGTCCATGGCGAAATTGAATGGATGGGGTCGAGTTGACATGGCGCGATGGTGTCACATAAGGTGCCACTCACCTACACGTAGGAGAGCAGGACCCACCCTTAAAGAGGCAGGGCGCCATCTACCCTAACAGAGGAGGGCAGCACTCACTCTTAAAAACACAGGCGGCACCCACCCTCACCGTGTGGATATGTGCTTCTGTGCGTGATTTTGCATTAACTGAAAGCTTTATATCCTGCTCTAGCTGCATGCTAGGAATTAACGTAGGCTTGGGCGAGTTTGCTTGTTTGGGTAACTCAGTCATGATTCAAATACTTGAATCGCTAATTAAATATTCTCGATACCAGTATTCTGGCTTGTGAGTATTTGTAAGCTCAACTTCTGGGGTTTCTGGGTGTTTGTAGGGACACTTTACCGGATCTTGTGTATTCGTAGCGCCAATTTACCGGATCTTTATCAGGTTATGGGTATTTTCGCACCAGTTTTAACCGTGAATACTAATGTTCTAATGTTTGCATCTTTCCTCAGGATGGCAGAGAATCAGCAGAAGCGCATCAGTGGGATTCTCAAGCCGACCTCCTCCTCCAGGGCCCTCAGGAGGTCCTCCTCAGACGAAACCCTTGCCGGTGTCACTCTAGTCACGTGTCGTCTCACCTCCCCGGTCAACAAGAGTAGCAATCAGCTGACGCAGCCCGTAACCAATGGCTCTAGATCCCCACCTACAGCACCTTCCAGCATGATCGACGTCAACACGCCCCCCTCTTTAGCCTCACCTCAGAGTGTAAAACTTTTACCGGGGACGTCGGAGACCTCATTGATGGTCCCGATGGATATGGAGACAGCTACGACGGTGGCGCCGACGAATGAGACAACTGCTCCAACGGTGTCGCCGACGGATACGAAGGCGGAAGCGAAGACAGCTGCGACGGTTGCGTCGCCTGCGAAGAGGTCATTGTTTCCTCCTTACAAAGAACGTTTTGCCTCAGCGAGGAGCGACAGAGCCGGAAGCGCTCCTGCAAACCTTCGTCCTAATTTACTTAGTTTAAAACCAGAGAGCCCATCGACTGCCAGAAGAAAGGGGTGCCTGGCGGACTTGAAAGCGAGCGTGAGGAGCATGCTGCCTCCGCTAGCGACAAGCCACAAGCCTGACGAGACAACTCCTTCTGGCACACCCACCACAGTGGACAGAGGAGTCTTCACTATATCCTCCCCTATCAAAGGGAATGTTTCTCACCCACTGTTGACACAAAAAGCTGTCCCGTGTGAGGGTGACCCCTTCGACCAGAGGCGCAAGATCTCGTCTGCATCAATCACCCATCCAGAAGGTATGTGAAGCCTGCCTGTAAACATTTTTATTGGCAGAAATAAACAATTCCCAATTGAATTTGTTCCTGGTCATCAACTTGTGTTCAGATTGCAACTCTACAAAATCTGTTTATATAGTAATTCATATCCAAACCATACATTTAGCGGTAGCTATTCAAGACTCGGTAGTCTGCTGAGAGAAAATGGGTTCAGTCGTTGAGTAGAGCATTGTGTGAGAGTGAGGGGAGACTGCAGCAGCTGATGTTTACTGTGGACCTTTCAGGCGAGGAAGGAGACCACGAGCCGGTGTGGCAGAGGCGACTCTCACAGCTCTTCGTGCCCCCAACCGACAACGACCTCGACCATGAACACGTGAGTCCCTCCACCTCCATCTTCCAGCCTCTCTACTTCCTCTCTCCTACCTCTTCCTCACTTCCTCTACTCCTCCCTCAACCCCTCTCGGTCTTCTCCATTTTCTCCTCCCTCTGCCCCTTCCTCTAACCCAACTAACGCTTGGGTTACTTGTACGAGAGACAGGGATCTTACAAGATCAGACACAACGTGAGTCTTGATTATTTCCTTCACTTCCTACCGCTCAAGTTCAGATAACGCTCACCACTTTCTTTCCTATTGGAGGGGATTTAAGAGTCAGGTGTTTAAGGCACTTGTGCACAGTGAGAATGAGAAATTGACGGACTCAGGGAATTGGGTAGTTGGAGGAGGGGAAGAGATTTATTATTATTAAGAGATTATTATTCTCCTTGAGAGTGGGTGGAAGATGACAGGGATATACAATACATGGTTGAAAAGGGAGAGATGAATATTTGAGTGCTGTATTGGTGCGTGCGTGGATGTGTGTGTGTGAATGTGGGTTCATGCGTGGGTGTGTGCGTGTGTGTGTGTGTGCGTGCGTGGATGTGGGGGAGCGCTGCTACACCAGACTCCCACCTTAGAATAGCTAACAGTGTTGTAGCCGGTGTGGGAGTGTTGGGAGCCGCGGTCACGAGGCAGGCACTGCCGCCAACCCTGCCCTGTGTCGCCCTGTGTCGCCCAGTGAGCCCTGTGTCGCCCTGTGTCGCCCTCCCCTCTCACTGTTCCTCCTAGTGTGCATACACTCCCCTCAACCCCTTACCACTACACGTGTTACCCTTCTACACACCTCAATGTATTCATCTGCTTCCTGATAAACAGGTAAGTCACGTCTGCATATTGTCCGCCAGGAGAGTCGGGAGTCGTGTCAGGACTGTAATAACCGCATCACACCAAACACACGTTGACAAATTGTGTTGTGATGGGGTGTGAGAGTGGCTAAGAGCAGGTGTTAGGGCCGGGTGTGCCGGGCGGGTGTTACATCCCTACACCCTGTATCAACACCCTCCCCTCCCTCCCCCCCCCAACCACAACCAGGTGTTCACCCCCACACATGTTTATTCGACATCAGCTGACATCTGGCAAGGGTTCCCGCCACAAATCTGTGCTTTGTTTACATCAAACGAGTCTACCAAATGTGCGTAATTATAGTCTGAAATGAACACACGGCGAGCGTCCAGCTGGGCGTCCGCCCGCCTAGTTCAGCTTCTTTGATGTGAATGAACATTCAGTCAACTTGTGGCTCAGCCAAATAGCCAGTCACCAAGTAAATCAGTCAGTAAATAAGTCAATCAGTCACTCAATCAACAGTCAGTCAGTTAATCTAGGCTGAGTGACTGACTGTTAATTAATCAATTAATTAGTCAATCAGCCAGCTATCAGTCAGACAGTCATTAAACCAGTCATAAGAGGCACACGTGTTACTAAACAGATGTTGTATTAGTGAAGCAAGAGGCAGCAGTTATCTTGTTGGGCCGCGTTGGGCGCGTAAATAGTGCCAAGCCACTTAATGTTGAAGTGTGTCTGTGAGTACGCAGGTATACTAGGGTCCTTCTTGAGTATATCCAGTCTTAGGTATACTCGGGTAGAGCTCACGGGTTGAGAGTATAACCAGTCTTAGGCATACTCGGGTGAAGCTCATGGGGTTCTTGGGAGTATACCCAGTCTTAGGTATACTCGGATGTAGCTCAGGGGGTTCTTGAGGGTATACCCAGTCTTAGGTATACTTGGGTGGAGCTCCTGGGGGTTCTTGGGAGTATATTTAACCTCAGGTACCTATTTACTATTTGTAAACAGGGGGCATCAGGTGAAAGAAACGCTGCCTATTTATTTCTGCCTCGGCCGGGAATCATACCCAGGATTTAGGAACAAATCCACAAGGGCCGTGACGAGGATTCGAACCTACGTCCGAGAGCATCCCAGACTTAGGACTACGACCCCCGAGGTCTGCTCGGTTGGGAGAACGCGCGCGTGCGCGCGCGTGTGTGTAATTACCTAAGTGTAGTTACAGGATGAGAGCTACGCTCGTGGTGTCCCGTCTTCCCAGCACTCTTTGTCATATAACGCTTTGAAACTACTGACGGTCTTGGCCTCCACCACCTTCTCCCCTAACTTGTTCCAACCGTCTACCACTCTGTTTGCGAAAGTGAATTTTCTTATATTTCTTCGTCATCTGTATTTAGCCAGTTTAAATCTATGACCTCTTGTTCTTAAAGTTCCAGGTCTCAGGAAATCTTCCCTATCGATTTTATCAATTCCTGTTACTATTTTGTATGTAGTGATCATATCACCTCTTTTTCTTCTGTCTTCTAGTTTTGGCATATTTAATGCCTCTAACCTCTCCTCGTAGCTCTCGCCCTTCAGTTCTGGGAGCCACTTAGTAGCATGTCTTTGCACCTTTTCCAGTTTGTTGATGTGCTTCTTAAGCATATCAACAAACTGTGTGTGTGTGTGTGTGTGTGTGTGTGTGTGTGTGTGTGTGTGTGTGTGTGTGTGTGTGTGTGTGTGTGTGTGTGCAAGCACAACTCACCTAGTTGTGCTTGCGGGGGTTGAGCTTTGTCTCTTTGGTCCCGCCTCTCAACCGTCAATCAACTGGTGTACAGATTCCTGAGCCTACTGGGCTCTTATCATATCTATATTTGGAACTGTGTATGGAGTCAGTCTCCACCACAACACTTCCTAGTGCATTCCATTTATTAACTACTCTGGCACTGAAATTTTTTTTTCTAACGTCTCGGTGACTCATTTGGCTACTAAGTTTCCACCTGTGTCCCCTTGTTCGTGTTCCACCCATGCTGAAGAGTTTGTCTTTGTCCATCCTGCCAATTCCCATGAGAATTTTGTAGGCGGTTATCATGTCTCCCCTTTCTCTTCTGTTGTTCAAGGACGTGAGGTTCAACTCCTTCAGCCTTTCCTCGTAATTTATACCTCTGTGTGAGAGGGAGAGTTATAGAGTGACTGTATGTACGTGTCTATATGCACTTACCTAAGTGTGCTTGTAAGGTCGTATTCATGTTCCTGAGCCTCGCCTGTTTGCGCATGTGTGTGTGTGCGCTTACCTATCAGTACATCTGGCAGAGGGGGGTGGGGGTGTGAGATGGGTTTTGAGATACAACATTTCAAATGTTGTGTAGAGAGAGGTTTGCCTCTACTTACTGAGCGATGTTTTGTGCTGCAGGAAGCGGAGGAGTCGAGCCAGCTGCTGCCCAAGTCGTCCTCAGCACTCATCCTCCAGAAGCGAGTCACCCCTGACAGCTCCCCCTCTCCCGGCGACCAGCGCAGGGAGCCGGAGAGAGGCAGGAGAGGAAGAGGAGGGAGGGAGTAGTAAGGAAGGAGCAGGGCAAACCCAAGACTCAGTCCAGGATCATCTTCCTGGACGACAAGCACCAGCAGCAGCAGGAGGAGGAGGAGGTCCCGGCCGCCCCTAAGGCCGTCGTGGACGGCATCGACAGGTGAGTAGCTGTGGGGGAGGGTGTGTGTGTGGGGGGGGGAGCAGTCTAGGAGTGCCAGAAAGAATATCAATAAAACATGCGGTAGATATTAATGCCGGTACTGTCGTGGGAAGGTAAGTGGGAGTGATGCATGTGTGATCGCTCGCGGGAGGCAGAGGATGGGGCCTACCTGCTTGTGTGGGGGAGCTCTTCACCGGGTGTGTGTGTGCTGTGTCACACACACACACACACACACACACACACACACACACACACACACACACACACACACACACACACACAAGTGTAGATATGATAGTAGTAGACAGTAGATCTGTTTCAAATGTAGATATGATAGAGCCCAATAGGCTCAGGAACCTGTACACCTGTTGATTGACGGTTGAGAGGCAGGACCAAAGAGCCAGACCTCAACCCCGCAAGCACAATTAAGTGATTACAATTAGGTGACGCAAGGTGAGCACACATGAGTGAACAAGACACACGGAAGGTGGTCGCAGGAAGCGGGTGTGATAACCGAGCACGTAGTCACCAGATGCTGCTCCATACACCCCCCCAACCTCTCACCCTAACCACAATTACTGACCTAAGCAAACCACATAACCTATCGAGTCCGATGCTTAGAAAACGTGAATATTTGTGAGGTGTTACTTTTCTAATAGATTGAATTTGCAAAATTGCTTATGCTAATGTAAAAAACGCGACCTACGAGTTGAGGTTCAAGTTCAAGTAAGTTTATTGAGAAAAAAGAAGTAGATCTCAAAAGGCTAGAGTAGCTTAGGCTATTTCTACCCTCCTCTATATAAGGTCCCCTCAAGGAGCTCACAAACCATACAGTACACAATTATTAATTATATTCTATATATCACATTCCAATGGTAATCACATGGCATATCGTGATATCTCCTATTGATTATGCTGCCCCTGTCATGTCTTGCTTTGGTACAGGCAGACTAAACAAGTTGGAGAAGATACAAAGCTGGGAACAAAGAATGTGGAAGCGACCCCCCATACACTGCAGGTGCAGCATATGGGAGTGACTGTAGCGTGCGGGAATGAACTGCAAGTGAAGGTTTACAGTAGCCAGGGAACACTTTGAGGGTGGTAAGTTGTATGTAGGCCAGGAGGAGGAGGAGGAGGAGAGGCTGTGGTGGTAGAAGGGGGCCTCGACGGCGCTCCATCTCACTCCCACTCAAACCTTTCCGACAACCTCACTCTTACTAGTCTCCCAAGGCCTTCCTAGTGAGAGTATGCAAGTAGCATAGACTAAAGGAAACCGTGCAGAAGGTCTGTTGACCCCCCCTACGGCTCCTATGGATATCCACCAAAACCCATTCATATATATGTCTAACCTACGTTTGAAACAGTTAAGTGATCCCACGTTTTACCCCTAAACTGTTGCATAAAGCAACAACCTCTCGTTATCTCACTTGTGCTTCCTTCTACAGCATATTATGCTATCATTACACAAACTTGTAGCACAGTGGTCTGCGTCCTCGGCTCACAACCCAGGGACCCCGGGCTCAATTCGTGGGCAAGGCAGAAACAGTCGGGGGACGTTTCCTTTTTACCGGATGGCAGTTCATCTTGCAGTCAAGACATACGTGGGACGGAGTGAGACGGTGTTGTAGGTTGCATGCTGCTGGGCCAGTGTGTGTGTGTGTGTGCGTGTGTGTGTGTGTGTGTGTGTGTGTGTGTGTGTGTGTGTGTGTGTGTGTGTGTGTGTGTGTGTGTGTGTGTGTGTGTGTGTGTGCGTGCGTGTGTGTGTGTGTGTGTGTGTGTGTGTGTGTGTGTGTGTGTGTGTGTGTGTGTGTGTGTGTGTGTGTGTGTGTGTGTGTGTGTGTGTAAGGGCTGTTTATATATATATATATATATATATATATATATATATATATATATATATATATATTTATATATATTTATTGAGAGGGGGCAGGCCGGGAGAGGAGAGAGAGAGAGAGAGCGAGTAAAAGGGAGGGGGTTAAAGATAATGCCTATGTAATGACTAGTCCAAGAGGAAACATTATTAGCAAGAGATAAAGAGATAAAGAAGATAATGGTGACATCACCTGCGATGGAGGTAGGTGCCTTGTCCAGCCTGGGGGTGGCCGAGCCGACCAGTGACTCGCTGGGTCTAGTGTGGGACTCTCGCCCTTGGGAAAGACTCTCCCTTCTCATGCGTCCCGGCACCACCACAAATACGTTTTCTTCCTGAAGACGGGTCGGGAGAGGTTGTCTACCTCGAGGTTGTCTCTTAGAGGACACTCTGGGAGCGGCTCTTGACAGGGGGAGAGATGGCGTCTCTCGAGGAAGTCTCGCTTTCCGGAGAGGAGGAGGAGGAGGTTGAGGCCGGCATCGTGTGTCATAGTGACATTGTGGGTGAGGACGGCACTATCCCTTACATGGATACTGTGTCTGAGGATGGAACCGTGCATTACAGTGACACCGTAGCCGACGACGGCACCGCGCGTTACAGTGGCACTGTGGTTGAGGACGGCACTATCCCTTACATGGACACTGTGTCTGAGGATGGGACCGTGCCTCACAGTAACACCGTGGCTGAGGACGGCACCGTGACTGAGGACGGCACCGTGCCTCACAGTAACACCGTGGCTGAGGACGGCACTGTGCCTCACAGTTATACCGTGGGTGAGGACAGCACCGCGTCTCACAGTAACACCGTAGCAGAGGACGGCACCGTGGCTGAGGACAGCACCGTGCCTCACAGTAACACCGTAGCAGAGGACAGCAGAGCGTCTCAGAGTAACACCGTGACCGCGGGTGTAAGAGAGAGGCTCCCTCCTGTGGTAGTGGAGGTGGTGCGGCTGCCCACGCTGTTCCGCACGCCAGCCAAGGACGAGGAGATATGGTAGGAAATTGAGGGTTTATGAGGTGTTGAGTCTGTGTCAATGGTGAGGGTGTGAGTCAGGTGAAGTGTTGAGTGTTTTGAGGGTGGGAGGGACGTACATGCTGGGGTGTACTCATCTAGTTGTGCTTGCGCGGGTTGAGCTCTGGCTCTATGGTCCCGCTTCTCTATTGTCAATTAACTGATGTACAGATTCCTGAGCCTCCTGGGCTCTGTCATATATACATTTGAAACTGTGTATAGAGTCAGCCTCCACCACATCACTGCCTAATGCATTCCACCGGTTAACTACTCTGACACTGAAAAAGTTCTTTCTAAAGTCCCTGTGGTTCATTTGGGTACTCAGTTTTCACCTGTGTCCCATTGTTCGCGTACCACAAACAGTTTATCTTTATCTACTCTGTCAATTCCTCTGAGAATTTTGTAGGTAGTGATCATGTCTCCCCTAACTCTTGTGTCTTCCAGCATCGTGAGGTTCAGTTCCAGTAATCTTTCCTCATAGCTCATTCCTCTCAGCTCGGGGACTAGCCTGGTGGTATACCTCTGAACCTTTTCTAACTTCGTTTTGTGTTTCACTATGCGGACTCCACCCTGGAGCCGCATAATCCAGTATTGGTCTGACATATGAGGCATACAAGGTTCTGAATGATTCCTTACACATGTTTCTGAAGGCAGTTCTTATCCAGCCTTGAATATGCCGCTGACGTTATCCTTTTGATGTGGGCTTCTGGGGACAGGTCTGGTGTAATATCAACTCCCAGATCTTTCTCTCGTCCTGACTCATGAAGGATTTCCTCTCCCAGCTGGTACCTTGTGATCGGCCTACTATGGCCGATCTAACGCTACCTAATACCTTCCTCCTGGTTGGTGTTGTGTCCCCCGGGGCGGCAACCTTCACGTGCGAGTGAGGTGTGGGTGACCCCGGCGAGCTGTGTGCTGGCGGGTGTCTTGGGGCCCCTGGTAGGCTCGCCCTTGCCAAATTCTACTGGGGGAAGGACGAGACTTGAGCTGTTGCTACCCCCATTATGTATGTCGTGCTTGGCCACCCCTCTACTCAACTTGGACTGGTCGGTAGAGAGAAGGCCAATACAGAGTCAGCGTTCGACCGGTCTTTACAGTGTCGGCGTTCCACCGGCCTATACAGAGTCGGGGTTCGACTCCCGATGGCCCAAGTGGATTTGCACTGTTCCTTAACCTCTGTCCTTATATCCCAGCTCCTTGTCCTCATATTCCTTCCATGTGCTATATAGTCACACTAGCATAGTGCTCTCTCCTGATAATTACCTTATCTTTTCATCTGGAAGTTGAGTGTATCCAGCAGCTGCTGCGACTCATTGGGCGCAACACGCGTCTCTGGTATGAGGACAGGGTGTAAACACCAGTTAAATGGACAATGAATCAGTTGAAGAGTGTGACTACTATTGTTCTGAACGGGGTCATGCGGGCTTCAGAGGGCGAATATTCCAATTGGTTCTTGTCTAATGTTTACCCTTAGACGCGAGACTGCTTGGCTCCATACACAGGCGATGAGTCACAATAACGTGGCTGACGTATGTTGACCAGACCACACACTAGAAGGTGAAGAGACGACGACGTTTCGGCCTGTCCTGGACAATTCTCAAGTCGAAACGTCGTCGTCCTTTCACTTTCTAGTGTGTGGTCTGGTCAACATGGTTCCATATACTTGCCGTGTTACCCCGGGGTGGCCTCAAGCTCTCGTACCTACCCTTGCTGGGCTTCTAGGAGTGTCTGAGTCTGAGGGGAGGGGTGAGGGACGCCAATGTTAACACTTAAACTGCATTTCGTTTTCATCTTCAACCTCTTAAGCTCGTGTGATGAATGACTGGGCACCAGTCTACTAAGGCCCTTGGAGACAAACTCGGTGAGCTTTGTCGGATTACAGAGCATAGTCCCCTCCGGTTTTTTCTTTTAAGCGGGAACAAGTTGGTATTCTAATTCTGCATCTTGGGATGCAGATGTAAGAGATCAAGAGGCTGGGGATGGGACACAACATCAGCATTTAGGAAGCTTGGTGCCTGTCTCACTTGCCCGCAATACGCTTCACATCCATACTCAAAATTCATACTCATCCAGACTCACAGTTTGTGAGTGTGTGAGTGCCGCCCCCCCATCCCCCCCTCACTAACAGTTTATGAGTGTGTGAGGGCGTACAGAGGCGACTGTGCCAGGGCGCCGCACCTGCCTCACTATATATTTGATCAGTCAATAAATCTTGCGTGTAAGAGTGTATTTACTAAGGATTTTGTGCCTAGGTGTTGGTAGACAAGACTGTAGGCACGTGACTGGTCCCAGAGCTGAGGGGACACAAGACTTGTCCTAGAACAGAGGAGACACAGGTACAGCCAGGGGGGGGGGTGAGAGAGCTCACCCTCACAGAGTTAACAGTCAACAGTAAAGAGAGGACAGGTGATAAAATGGTAAAAGGTAATAAGGGCAATTGTCAGAGGAGAAGAAGAATATGTAATATTCAAAATGTTTTTATTATTATTATTATTATTATTATTATTATTATTATTATTATTATTATTATTATTATTATTATTATTTTCTACCACAGACGTGGCCACACATTTACAATGCTAATCAGAATATATACATTTTCTTCTGTCCTCCATGGACAGGGTTAGAGATGTGTTAAACACATAGTTCAAAGGTTTATTGAACAATCAATTCAAAATGTTGAGCGTAAAGGGCCGGAGGACACTGGTGGATGCTAGACGATAGACTGTGAGGAAACACCTCTTGTGTATATGACCAGTGAGCAAGAGGAAGCAACCACAAGGATGGAGTCTGCCTCCATCCATTGTTGTGTATGTAGATATAACAAGGGCACAAAGGAATAAGGTGTCATGGCGCTGGACACTGGTGTCATGACAAGGGACAGCCGATAGGTGTATCCTGATGAGGACTGGGAATAATGTCAATGAACGTCTGTGTCAAGCTCTGGCCGGAATGATGCTAATAATAAACTAGCCGCCTTCGGCGGCAACAATCAAAGTCAATTGCCATATTAAATATCAAAATACTATACCTACCAAGTAACCACTGTAATCTGGTCCTATGTTTTTATATAAATAAAATAATAATGATAATTATTATTATTATTATTATCATTATTATTATATTTGTAAAGAAGGAGCAAGGCGGCTGTAGTGACGGGAAACAAACACCGACAAGTCTACTGGAGTTTTACGACAAGGAGGCGCGGCCAATCACGCAAGACCGAAAGGATGGGTAGATTGCGTCTTTGTAGACTGCCAGTAAGTCTTTGATCTGGTGTCACATGAGCGGCTAGTGCAGAGACAGGCAGCAACAACCGGGAGATCCCATAGCAGGAGAGGACAGTATATAACAGATAGGCGACTGTATACATGTTCATGTCTTTTGTGACGCAAAAATATTAAGACGATTCCGGCACAGAACTGTACATCACACAGACGAGAATTATTATAGTAGTCACGTGGTGGAACAAGCCGGAAGGTCAGGTCCCAAATCTTCACAGTGAAACTACAACATTCTGGAGTAAGATAATGGTACGAAATGTAAAATAAATCCAATGAAATGTCTGGGTGCCATTGGCGTTTTAGAGAACATTGTGTAACCATCAGAGGTCCTCGACACTTTTACCTCATGCTGTCAACTATAAGAAATGTTGCTGGAACAACAATGGAAGCTTTCAAGAGAGAACTGGACAAGTGTTTGCTGGACTGAAACAGCCTGGGTGTAGTGGCATATATGGCTGTGTGTGCTACTAGGACAGCCTCATACACCAGGCAGTGACCAGGGAAGGCTGACCCTAGACCTGGCTGTGATACAATAACTATGGAAATCGTTCACACGTATTATTAAAATGGTGAGAGGGAACACTAGACCTGCAGGAGGGTGCACAGTGGAGGGTCAGTCTACAGGCACCTCACAAGACATTCCATACACCTTTTTTGTTAACACATTTAGGTACATCTTTATTTATGCGGCTACCCAAGATTATATATAGGGAAGTACTGAGTGTGTCAAGAACTAGCTACGGGATGCTAGAAGTCCCCATCACACAGGTTGGTTAGTTATACAGAGGCATGTGATCTGTGCGCTGGCACACATCGGGTGCATTTTGAGGATATCATCAAGAACACGAGAGTGAACAGCACCTACACGACACCAGTCGTTATCCCAACGTCAAGTCTCCGCCTCAAGAAGGGAAGAGAACTGGACAAGTTGTAGGCTAGTCCTAGAAGACCTGGAGCTGCTTGCGGCGGGCTACTTGTAAATAATGCAAGACCTGGGACCAGATTCACGAAAGCACCTACGAACCTGTACATCTTTTTTCAATCTTTGGCTGCTTTGTTTCCAATTATTAAACAGTTAATGAGCTCCGAAGCACCAGGAGGCTGTTTATAACAATAACAACAGTTGAATGGGAAGTTTTCATGCCTGTAAACTGTTTAATAAATGTAACTAAAGCCAACAAAGATTGAGGAAAGATGTACACGTTCGTAAGTGCTTTCGTGAATCTGACTCCCTGGACATAACGACGTTCGAAAAGCAAAGTTGGAGTGAGACAGGAGAATGATAATTGACTTGATGGAAATAAGGAAGAATGAAATGTTTACAGTTAATACTAATAGATTGTCAGTACGCGGATGGAAGTTTGAGACAGATGAGACACAGAGACGAAGCCATATTGGATTAGCTTAAGAGCAGTAAGAACAAATAATGAAGTAGACAGCAGTAGCCAACTCTCTCCATAGTTTTAAAAGCAAAAGATATGTTATGAGAGAAGTGACCGCACTAGACGAGCGACATCTGGAGAGGCGAGATGCAACACTTGAAGCCCGATGCCCTCGGCAAGTGAATCCTGGTCCTTCTGCGGTTGTAACACTTGCGACCTGGCCGTGACGCAGTGACGCAGTGCTCCTTGAACCAGTGGGTCGCTTATGTTGCTGACCGCAGCGGTTAGCCTGCTTGCGATTCATGACGTGGACAGGAGGTCCTGTGCGCAGTGCGCGAGGAGAGTCAAGCGTGCGCATCCTGCTCCACAACCTACATGCCTCATATATCAACTCAGGCATGAGTCCATGCCTCATATATCAACTATATATGATATATGAGTTGATATATGAGGCATGAGTCCATGCCTCATATATCAACTCAGTCTCTCGATTTGTCTCTTCGTAAAAAAATACAATTGTTTTTTCGTACGAATTCAAGCAGCAACCAAACCTATCGAGACCGAAGCTTAGAAAACGTCAACGTTACGGTGCTATAATTTATACTAATATATCGTATTTTTTAACGGATTGATCAATTCCGTTACAAATGCGACGGTACTAGACGAGAGGGCTGCGGTGAGTCTTACGGGCTCACCATAGCCCGTGCTACATGGACACTTCGTTCTGAGTAGCTAAATCTGAAACAACAACAACATGCGGTGAGTCGGGTTCACTATAGTTCCCAGGAAGAGTTCCTTCAGGTAGGTGACGGAGGGGCGGCAGGCGAGGCCCCCGGGGCGGCACCCGCGCCCCTGCTAAGTCCCCTCCACACACTGTACTTTACAAATGTTTTTATCTTTTAAAAACCATTTACATCAGCATTTAAGATAATTTGACATTTGAAAATTCTGCGCGTGTTGGAAATGAGGACGAGATTACGGCGTTATCGGTACGATGGTGAGGAGCCAGCGGCGGTAATCTGTGATAAGGACCGCGGGTCAAGTGTCCTGCGTGCCTAAGACGCCATAGTCAGCCCCGTCGCCGGCACTTACCGCCCGCATAACATGAGAGGGATGTTGTTATAGATTCAGCTACTCGGAACAAGTTCCAAGTAGCACGGGCTATGGTGAGCCCGTAACTTACCTGGCACAGGAGCGGTGCTCGGACTGTGATGAGTGGGATCCCTCTCACCTTTTCTTGTAGGCGGCGATTGTTTACAGCGGCCGCTATAGTTTTCTTTGCACTCAACGTTCCTCGAGTGCAACGACTTTGCACTCGAGGAACAGAGGCATAAGGTGAAAGGAAATGCTGCCCGAACGCTTCTGTCCTGACGCAGGAATTAACCTCCGCGATCATCATTCAAATAAGTTTATTGGGGCATAAATACACACAAAGGAATGAGGCAGTTCAAGCTATTCTCACCTCGTTCAGTACAACGTGTTCATACATATATATACACACACATATCACAATCAGCATTTTACGCGAAATTCTGAGTGATAAATATATACATTTTTTGCCGCGATCATCGGTTGTGACCAGTCGACTTAATGCACACGTGTGTGTGTGTGTGTGTGTGTGTGTGTGTTTGTTCGAGAGAAATATATGTAGTAGATATAACAGAGGAAAAATAGATTGGTTAGAAAGGCGGGTCCAAGAGCTAGTAGCTCGATTCTGCAGGCACAAATAGTAAATACACATATCCCCAGGAAGGGGGGAGAACACGGCTCCTTGCTGACGTGTACTCGCCTAGTTGTGCTTGCAAGGTTGGGCTCTAGCTCCTGTCGGTGGTTTAATAGCGACTCACAAGTCTCCTCATTCTTGTGTCACCTACTTTTGAAACCATTAATTGCATAGTTTCTATTATCCTTCAGAAAATATTTAAGGTCACATTATGAGATCGAACTTGCTTTCCTGGACTTCCATGAGGCACGGGTTCGAGCCCATCAAGTGCTCCCAATATTTTCTCACGCATTTCACGGTTTTGTGAGTTTATTGTGCTATTGTACTTACCTAAATGAGCTTGCAGGGGCGGGAGGGGAGGAGTGACGGGCGGAGGGGGGTGGGGGGCATAGACAAGGGTATAGGCACCAATTGTACGAGACTTGCGCCGATTGTATTCAAGTTGATAAAAACACCTCCTAACAATAAACTAAATTGTTGGCGCTGGCAAAGTACAGCGGTTGGCTCCAGGTGCCAAGACAACAACAATAGCTGGCCGGGTTATTTTCACAGTCCCACACACTTGCGTTACTCAACCACACCTCTGTCATATTACCGTCCACCAGGTGTGGGACACCGCCTCACATCCATTGTAATGATTATATTTATTTAAACGTTACTTTTTGCTTGCCTTGCGCGTACGTGTGTGTGTGTCTACACCTAGCTGGGCTGCAAGGGTTGAGCTTCAGCTCTCGGGCCAGCTTTTACGCCTGTGGTCAAAGGATGGAGTTGGTTACTTGTCTCTCGAGTTCTGTTGTTCTTAGTTTTGAATTGATATGTGGAGTCAGCCTCCACTACCTCCCCCTCCATATGTGGAGTCAGCCTCCATTACCTTCCCCTTCATATGTGGAGTCAGCCTCTACTCTCTCATCCTGCCTCACACCCGTGGTGCAGGACGCTCCGAGTGACTCCTTGTTCAAGGTACTGAATGCCGTCCTCACATAAGGCACCACCGCTGATGTTATCACGTTGACGTACGTCTCAGGCCGCGCGAGTACAGTCTAAGACCTGAGCACAGTTGCACCACTCATAAGTCATCATTACTCTTTTAGTAAACATAACTCAACCTAACCCATCTCATGCCGGCCCAACCTAACCAAAATATGAGATCAAATTTTGTTTTATATCTGGCTGGAAGGGGTACCCGGGTCTCTCCCCCCCCTCTTTATGCCCGGGACTACTGCTCTTCTCTCCCACGGGAGGGAAAGGAATGGTGCCCAACCACTTGGACTGGACGGTAGAGCGACGGTCTCGCTTCATGCAGGTCGGCGTTCAATCCCCGACCGTCCAAGTGGTTGGGCACCATTCCTTTCCCTCCCGTCCCATCCCAAATCCTTATCCTGATCCCTTTCCAAGTGCTATATAGTCCTAATGGCTTTGGCGCTTTCCCCCTGATAACTCCCTCCCCCTCCCTCTTCCCTCGCACTTACCCCCCCTCCCCTTGTCCTTCCCCTTCCTTCCCTCCTCCCCATTCAAAAATTATTATTACGAAGCATTGTTACTGACGAACAACTCTATGGGAAACACAACAAATATTTCAGACCTGACTTCATGAAAATCGCATGGGAAGGAACGGTGTCTATAAATGCCGATATTTTCAAAGCCATCACTGACTGACATGTGACACTCCCCTACCCAAAATAATTTATCTTGGAAATATGAGTAAGACGAGCCCAAACGTTTAGCCTCCAACCTTGAAGAAACAGACATCCTGTTAAACAGATATAAATATGCACAAGGGTGTGACGTGATGACGTCACAATAAAATGATTGTCCTTGAAAATGTGTAGCATGACGAAAGTGCTCGGATTAATCCTGGGTTGATTCTTCCATATGTATATACAAACATGAAGTCTTTTTTTATATATTACAAGTGGCTCAAGAAGCAGATCACAACAGTCTCTATAAAGAGGTAATATACATCTGCGGTGACCCTTTTATTCTGTTACTAATCCTGCTCCACACCCACCCAACTGGGCGGCAGCTTTACAGTCACGTGCAGGCGGCACCTGCAGTAAAGCAAACTTTGGATACTTGGCTACAATTTCTGGTAGTACGTCATTATGAATGAAGTACTCACACATTTCTTGAACACCAGTGAAGTACTCACACATTTCTTGAACACCAGTGAAGTACTCACACATTTCTTGAACACCAATGAAGTACTCACACATTTCTTGAACACCAATGATGGTGTTATCTCAGAAGTCGGCGATTTTTTCGCTTTCGATTACAGTGACGAAAGTGACGTATGTGAACAGATCTGCTGGCAGTGTCTACACTGACGTCTTCAAGAGCAGGTGGTGCACACTCCCAGAGGTACTTTTAACAGAGCCTAGCGGTAGTAACGTATGGAATGCTAACCTTATTGGAAGATCTATAGATGTGCGGGTTTTCATAATAAAAATATTGATTAATAGGGGTAACTTGTGTCAATTTCACTTTGACTCAATTTTATTAGATTTTATCCAAAGTGAATCACTATTTATTTTAATGTTGTCATCCGCATCTTCAACACACGTGTGCATTCATACTCTGGCTTCACAATGGTTGAGAGAGAGAGAGAGAGAGAGAGAGAGAGAGGAGGGGGGGGTTGCAGTCTTGATAAGCTAGTTACACAATTTTAAGGTATATATTAGTATATCAACAATGGCACAAAGAGAGAGAGAGAGGATGGTAATGAAGCAGAGCTTAACTATGAGTAGTATGTTCCAAGTGCCCTCACGCGCGCTCACCCGCCATCATTGACATTCCCAGCAACCTGCGGCTGGGTAGTGTGGCCAGCATTCCTGGCCCTCATTATCAATACTCTTTATCCACTCATTATTCTACACGTGTAGTATTCTGTACTTTGTATTTTTCTTGATGTTTTGTGTATTGTTTTATTTATAAAGGTGCCCAGGGATAGAGGTATCAGTAGTACACATTTCCGCACACATGTAGATATGATGTGTTCTATCAAATTATGCCACGTGTAAAGCATGCAAGCTCTCTTAACATGCGAGCTAATTACAATAACATTTGTGAATTCCTCAATTTGCTTTCAGTGTGAAATTAATTCTATGCACGTATAAGCATCTCATACCTTAAACCTACCTTACTGCGCTGTGGTATGGCGACTTGTAGCCAGCTAATGCGTTGTCTTGTCTCTCCCTCTACCCCCCCCCCTGTGGGTGTGCTCCTGCCTCGCATGACCCCTCACCTGACCTCACCTGACCTGGCATGCCCTCCTTCGCTTGTATAGTGATGCCTCGTCCTCAATACACACATCTGACGAAGAAGAGGAGCCTGGCGGAGACGATTACACGTCGTGGGATGACACTATATGTTCCAACCGCTCTGCCTACTTCAAGATGTATTAGTAAGTGGTGACCTGTCTTTAGCGCTGACATCTATGTTCTTTCATCTAACACTAAATCATGATAGAAACATCACCTTAACCATTTTATACACACACGAGGTATTTTGCTTTGTTGTTTTGAAGATTCAGCTACCGGGAAGACAAAGTTGCTAGTAGCACGGGCTATGGTGAGCCCGTAGTGGACTTAAATGGCACAGGAGCAGGGCTGTAACGGCATACATATATACGTCACCTTAAGGCACGCGGCTGGTGTGGGATGTACCCTACTCAGCTGCCTTGCTGGTGATGGGAGTATGATACTAATGTGTATTCTCTAGCACCATCTTATTGCTTAATTGTAAGCAAATCCAATGAGCCGT
Organism: Procambarus virginalis; assembly: GCA_020271785.1. Lineage (NCBI taxonomy): Eukaryota > Metazoa > Arthropoda > Malacostraca > Decapoda > Cambaridae > Procambarus > Procambarus virginalis. The sequence goes on along the minus strand of WNGS01165523.1, from coordinate 19,195,791 downwards.
GTACAGTAAGACATGTGGGCTAGAGAGAGCCAACACTGGCCTGGGCTAGAGAGAGCCAACACTGGCCTGGGCTAGAGAGAGCCAACACTGGCCTGGGCTAGAGAGAGCCAACACTGGCCTGGGCTAGAGAGAGCCAACACTGGCCTGGGCTAGAGAGAGCCAACACTGGCCTGGGTTACGGTCTCGTGGGATAAGTGACTCATGGCTCCTGCTCCTCATCTCTTCTCTCAACCTTTAATCAATGCTGGTCTTGTTACCATTCCTGGTATTTGACTTTTTCCCTCACTTGTGCCCTTTAATCTTTCTACTTTCATTTGTATTTCTTACTTGCTTGTGCTTGCTGTTAGTGATCTTCATTCTTATTACTTTTTGTTCAACATTGTGTTTCTTACTCTGGGCGAGGAGCAGCCGAGTCACTTCATGTCACATCACAGTCAGACACATATGCAGAATTCTCTTAACAAATATTTAAGGTGCTCCTTTTACAATGTTAATGCCTCAAGATTTTAAGCAATACCTCGCACAAGAGGATGCAGGAGGTCGCTCCGTCAAGAATAAGGAGCTTCAAAGGGTACAATGTAGAGGCATGTATTTGCATGCTTAGTGCTGGGTGTGTATAAACAAGAGGATGGATTCTCTTGGTAAAATGTACACACGGTATAGAACCAAAAGGCAGTCTTGAGCGAAGCATAGTATGCCAAGAGGATGTTTAGGGACCCATGTATCCGGTGTGTAAGAAGTACCATTAACTACAGAATACAGAGGACCTCAGATCCTGTTCCCTGCCTTCGTCCCTCCGACACCAATGCACAATACAATAAAACATGATATTTTCTCTTGATGAATATAAAATAAGTTTTATCCTGCACACACCTGTTCGTTGTAAAATTGAATTCCTTCTGTTTACTTTTATCAAGTTTTTTTTTTACTTTAAAAGAGTTTTGTATTAATCATTTCATGGCTGTCAGTTTTATTGATAAAATATATAAAATAGGTCTGTCAGGTCTCAAGATTTTATCAAGAGACATTATTTTTCTATATGTAGTGCATATGAATGGCTAGAAGCGACTGCCGTTGAAGTATCTTGTATCAAGTAAGAGTTATGCTAGTCCTGAATAGTTATATCAATTGATTATTCCAGCTCGCAGCGAGGGATCATAGGCGCTAACCGCGAGGAGAGCAAGTCTAAGGCCTTACAACCCTCGTCTCACAACTCTCTCTCATCACTCATACAAGAAAAAATGGGGGTAAGTGCAATGGTGTTGCTTGCAGATTCAACATTTTCTAGAAGCTTACTAGTAAATATTCTTAAGAAGTTTTTATCGTATTTATGGTAATTACAAACTACTAATATTACTGATTCATATAATAATAATAATAATAAAATATAAAAATAATAATAATAATAATAATAATAAAATAATAATAATAATAATATGATAATAATTAATAATAATGTTTATTCAGGTAAAAGTACATACATTCAAAATGAGTTACAAACAATTTTGGATTTCTAGATAGAGATAGTACATATTATGCCTAAAGACACTAATACGCACAGCATTTCGGACAAAACGTATTATAGGTTCAGTGCTGTATTTAATTTCTTAAATCACAGAACCTTAACTTTCATGGGTGGATGAACATTCAAGCCCTGGGATCGTTAAGTTAGCTGTAAGTTTCAGGGACCTTCAGGAATTTACAGATTTAACCTGAAGGTTAAACCTGTAAATATGTAAATGGGGGGGGGGAACCTTTGACAAGCCGCCAACTTCCTGTCCTCGACGAGGCCACTAGTGTGTTAGTGGCCCTCATGTAAATTTAGGTAAATGGAAGCACCTTGAGCCAATACTATTTGCTGATAATAAAACCTTCATTTTTCACACACTAACCCAGTTATCCCTACTGACTCAGTAAATACCCAACTCAAAAAAGTCCACATGTGACTGACTACTAACAAACTCACCTTTAACACTGAAAAAACATATTACATGTTACAATATTTGGAAATAAAGTAGTTAATCTAACAGAGCTAGGAATAAGCAACACCCAATTGAGAGAATAAGATACCGAAAATTACTTGGCATACACATAGACAATTTATTGAACATTACTTGTAATGTAATTGCCCTATAGTAAAAATTATTGAAAACTCTATGTACGCTCTTTTAGAATCCACTACTATGTACATCACTCAGATGACGCTATATTATTCACTCATTTATCCATATTTCGCCAACAATATTTGTGTATGGGGATTTTTGACTGAAAACTACTTCAAGCATATAATTATTCAACATAAATCAGCAATTTGAATAATAACAAACAACATGCAACAACTTTACTTAAATTATAAAACATGCAAAATAAAAAAGCTCAAAAAAGCTCTTAGTCACTCTCCAGTTTACTGTCTTCAAAACTACATTGCAATACTAATCCTGACTTGAAACACTTCATAGAGGGCTGTAACAGAACACCCAACTCCCTAAACCCCTCCTTACCCATAAACCACAATATGGTATAAGAGCAACCTGCAACCTGGAGATTCCGTTGACTACAGGAAGTCTGGAGGCATCTACTGAAGCCAGTCCAACTTTCACATATAACCCCCCATGCACTCTGTTTTAAGTAAAGTTCTTCATCAACATACTTAACCTACACCAGAGTGCATGGGGTTTATATGCAAAACTTGGACTGGCTTCGAAAGAAGCCTCCAGACTTCCTGTGCATTCAATAAAATTCCAGTTGTATAACTTATACCATGTCATGGTACAGGAGTAAGGTGCACTGTTGGGAGTACCTTCATCACTGGTTCGAGTTACCTCATTGCTCCAGTTGATTTTCTCATATATATGTATCACATTAGTGGGATTTCTATGTGAATTATTATTATTATTATATATTATTATAATAATAATAATAATAATAATAATTATTATTATTATTATTATTATTATTATTATTATTATTATTATTATTGGGAAAATCCATAGGAGCCGTGATGAGATTCAGACTTATGTGCTGGGTGTTTCCAGGCACATGCTCTAGATGACTAGACCACAGCATGGTTGAAAAGGATGGCAACTACTACTACATGGGGGATTGTGCATGCCCTGGTTTGGCTTCAGTGGAAGCCTCAAGGAATCCTCATGGGTGCAGTAATACTCCAGGTTGCAATCCTGTTGACCATGTTGTGGTCTAGTTGTCTAGAGTGTTAGCCTGGGAAAATCCACTGCATAGGTCTGAATCCTCATCACAGCTCGTACGGATTTTCTCATTGGTGCAATGACATTAGTGTGATTACTCTCTCTGTTTAATATTATTATTATTATTATTATTATTATTATTATTATTATTATTATTATTATTATTATTATTATTATTATTATTATTATAATGTTTTGGCTTCAGTGAGCAGACAGTTCCATGAATTTATAACCCTTCAGGCAAAAAAGCATCACCCATATTTTGTCCTGCGTTGTGTCTTGTTAAGCTTGAAAGCCAATGGTCTAAAATAAAGTAGTTTACACTAAGTATTAATTATCACTGAAAATAATTCATAATCATTGTGTCGGGAACAGGCAGTCAGTACAGCATATATTATATACAGTATACATAATAGGCTTATATCGAGGTCCACCCAAGGTCGAATTACTGACCCTTCCCAGGAAGCAACCCTACAAGAGGTTAACTACTGGGAACCTATTTATTGCTAGATTTACAGGGACATTAGGTAATAGGAAAAACAACCAGTCATTTCTGTCCCACCCGGGATTCCTGATTGTGTGTTGAGTGTGAACTCGACTGCATTACTGGGACCCTATTATCATATGTCATGTGATTTCATTGTACAAACCTAATATACCAAGTGGTTCAAAGGACTTAACTTTAACAGTGATTAGATGATTATTGCATAAACGATTGTTTCTGTTCTGCTGACAACAGAAACCAAATATACCAGCCACAAGGACCCGGGCTGAGATTGGACTGATGGTGCTTGTTGTGTTGTTATTCGTCACCATTGTACTTGGCATCTCTCTCACCACATACTTTTACAATCTTCACTTACTTGAGGTAAGAAACCTTGCATTATTTATTTATTGCAATATTTAAATTGTTAATGAAATGATACAAAAATGTTCTTTGTAAATAAATTTGTCAATACTGTACAGTATAACAATTTTGTAAACACAATTCATAGATTTGTGTTGTCTCATACTTATGTATTCTCCATCTCTGCAGCTCTCTATATTTAACTGCATCAAGTTCTATGAATCTCCAAGGATTCTGGAAATTTATAATGCAGAATGGGAGCCTCTCACTACAGTACATCTAGGGAGCAGCCTCCCACCAAACTCAATACCTGAGGACTGCACAAATTATCTCCATTACCTCAAAAGGCACAATTACACTATGCCACACAAAAGACCAGATGATGATGATTATGAGTAAGTAAATTTTGTACTGTGTACATATGTTGGTGAAATATGTTGTACTGTATACACTTTGTACACCACAAAGTGTGACTGAATATCTGGCTTAGCTCCACACATGCAGAATTAGCTGCACTACAACTTGCCACTAATGCACTGAAGAACAGTGGAGGAGTAATTTTCTGTGATTCAAAGTCAGCTCTTCAGGCCCCTAAAAACCCAACATGCAAAATAGATACTAGGAATGTTGTAACATCCACTATAAACATTATTAATGCAAAGAGCAAGAGTTTCAGAGTCTCATTTCTATGGCTACCATATCACATAGGTATTGTCCAGCATGATGACACAGACATGAAAGCTAAAACTGCATGTGATAAGCCTTAAAGTGAGTTAGATATGGGCATTCCAATCTCTGCTGTAAAAACTGCAATATTTCAGGAAATTAGGGAAGATAGAAAAGCAGTTACTGACACACACAAAGGTCAGAAAGCAAGAGTATAAAAAGCTATGACATGTTTAGAACCAAGAATTATTTGTACGGGGAGAGTAAAACATCCACTAGACAGTGTGACATTGTAATTGCCAGAATTAGGCTGGGATATCAATATCTATGTCGCTGTGGCTGCAGATAATGAATCCCCCAATAGTGAACATTCCAATTGTAAACTGTGTGAACAAGAGTTGGGACATACTCTCCAACACTATATCTGTGATTGCCCTGTTATAAGTGACTTTAGACCAAAGGGTATCAGGTACTTTGAGCTCTGTAATTACTTCCTACACTCAGGAATATTGGAAGATATTTTTGTGTTGTACCCTGATTTTGCTAGTGGAGGCTATTTCATGTTCTCTTCTGATTTTTAGTCAGAGTTGATTTGTTCTTGTATTGAGGCTAGTAATTTCTTCCCTGATTTCATGTATGACTAACCGTCCTGTGAGATGGAAATATTAGATGAACTTGTAGCTAGTTTTTTTATCTAGATTGTTTAATCTTTCATACATAATAGGGTAGCAGCACATTGCTGTGTATACCTAAGCTTGTTATTAAAAAAAAAATGATCTACATGTAACATAAATGTTTTTCCTTGCAGGGATATGGTATGTTTAGACTGGACTGGGTTGGCTCAGTTACAGCTCCGCAAATTGTATGCCCAAAGTGATGTTCAGTGCTACTCAGTGTGGTGGGGAGCAGCAAATGAAGAATTTAAACTTAGAGATTGTTTGAAAGCAGACAAAGAGCATGGAGTATGGTGGGGGGGTGGGGAAATGAGTGAGGGTGGATTCCCGGTCACAAATGCAAATATTGCACCTGAAAGAATGGTCACTGGCAAACTTGGAAGAGATTCTTGGGGTCAACTATTACGACATACGTGGCTTTCTGATCGGGCTTCTCTTCTAACCCTACCAGAGAGTTTCAGTGGACAAGTCTCCATTAATTATGAGAATGATGGGCAAGTATGTTTAGAAACTGGACCATACCCATCACTAATAGCTCCATTACCAACAATGGAATATCATCTCTGCACAGCTCCCAATGTGACTTCTCTTATATATTTCATGCACCAAGAAGCAGTTAACAAAAGAAAAATTGTTGTTGAAGCTTCCTCTAGTCTTGTCACACACAAATCTTATGTGGAAGAAAATCAAAATACAGAAGCACTACTAGGTCATCCAAAGGCTTTTGGACATATGAATGTTTCACGGAAGCCACGTAAAATATTAAAAGAAATCTTCAAAAAAGAGGTAAAAGATCGTGTTCAAGAAAGACTTGAGCACCCTGTTTGGGTGCCATGGATGCCCCCTGATAGACCACAGCTCACACAAGAGGCAGTAATAGAATACGTAGAAAGTATACTCAGTAAAAAATATGGACTTCAGGGGCATGTATTACTTCCACCTTCCTGGCAGGGTGAGCCTGGTGAACTAGAATTTGACCCAGATAGATTTCCTGATCCAGCATTATTGGCACAGACACTGAAAGATAAAGGCTTTCATCTGGCTCTCACTATTCACCCTTTTGTTAGTGTTGGGGCTCCAGCGTTCAATAGTGGGACTAAGGAAAATCTCTGGGTGAGACAGAAAAACTCCTCACTACCTGCACTGACTAATTATGATGAGAGTCATCCTTCAGTGGTTACAGATTTTAGTAACCCGAGAGGAACCAAGTGGTTTACATCTCGCTTGCAACACCTGCAAAAATCGTACAAAATTGATCGTTTCCATTTACAGCCAGCAGATGCTCATGCTCTACCTGTATTTCATGAATATCACATGCCCCTCCCAGGGCCTGATTCAATATTAGTATATTTTATGGCTTCTGTAAGTGCTGTATCACCACCTGTGAGCACTGAAGGGACAGTCACTACACCGATGCCTCCAACCTTCCTGACACTTGGTACAGCAGATGGATCCTGGAGAGGTCTTGGAACACTGGTGCCACGTGTTTTGACCCTGGCTATGTTAGGGTATTCCTTGGTTGACGTCGGACCCATTGGTGGCATAGCTAGACATGGACATGTTCCTGAGCGAGAACTCTATATACGATGGTTGCAAGTTGCAACATTTCTACCAGCTATGCAGGTTAGTACTGGTTATTTTTTCTCACAATCCTGTGTTTGTCTTATGTTGCATATAATTTATTGCATAGTGATTATGAAGCCCTTTTTTGCAATATCCCTTGCTCATTATTCAATAATTTGTTATCCAAATATAATGCTAAATTATATGTGAATAACTCATTAGATCTATGATTGAACAGTCTTCTCATATTACCAATTGAAGTGAATTTGTGCCTTGCAATTCTTCACCAAATTTCCCTTTATATTTTAATAATAATGCATGTCATAATTTATACTATATCTTTAATTTCATGTATGATGTATGTTGAATTGAGGATTTCTAAATACAGTGTATATAATTGAAAATGAAATAAGTTTATTGAGACATAAAAACACATACAAAGGGATGAGGTAGCTCAAGGTATTCTCACCCCATTAAGTACAACATGTTCATATATATAAATACACATCACAAACAATAAGCATATTACCGAACATCTGAGTGATAAACATATACGGTACATGTCTTCCTTTACACATGCAGTATGTTACCAGACGTACACACAAATACTTGTATGACTAGGAACAGACAATTTGCAATAGACATTCAGACAATTCAACAAAGGGTTACAATCTTGGTGTATATCTAAGGTTTTTATATTTGAGCTGTCTTTCCTTGAAGCACACATTTGCATAGTGAACCATCTTTTCATTCACTTGATTTTATGTTAATAAACAATACTTTCCCTTGAATAACCTATATTTTCTAGCACATCATACTCTAGTCTCCACTTCATTTAAACCAGATACATATTTATGTACAGTATTTCTATACAAGAAGGTACATTGGGTTGAGAAAGTACATACATTGGGGGTTTGAGTGTAACATTCTTGCAAAGCCACTAACACACACACACACACATACAGTATTTTGGTAGGTCCTTAAACTATACATGTACAATAAAGGTAATAAAATAATAATAATAACTTCATTATCATAATGTAGTTATTATTATTCATAACACTATACCTACATTACAAATTGATGAAGTACTGTAGATATAATGATGATGTTGAATATCTAAAGTACTAACATGGGTGACTGGGTAACACAAGATGGGGAAACTATGAGGATGAAATTACGTAATTTTTGGTAATTTCTAAAAGTTATACTTTTGAATAAGGCATAGGTTGGACATTTTTTAATTCATTAGGCAGTGAGTTCCTAATGAATTAAAAAAAAAATTGTACAACCTATGCTTTATTTAGAAGTAGACCAAAATGTACCTAATTTCATCCTCATAGTTTCCTACCTTGTGCTTCAAAGTAACACCGTATCTTGTACTACCCACTTCCCCAATATTAGTACTTGAGACATATATCTTCATCAGTGTAATCACCTCTTGTCAATATATATTGAAATGAAATATATTCTTCACAAAGATTATAAATATTGTACTATATTTCCACTTCTTTACCATATTTTTGTTTTTCCTATTTCTTTTTCCTTATGTTTCCTTTACTTTCCATTTTTTTCCCTTATCACCATTGTTTTTCTGACAATCCACCTGTTTCTAACCCGCAGCTCCTGCCAAAGCCAGGTTTAAGTCAGCTATTTTATTTGAAGACAGATACTGTACATATTTTATAGGCAACATTTTGTCAATATGGCAAGTGAAAAGATTATTAACACAGACATTCCCCATCATAGAAATGAAAAAGCATATCTGTATGTTATACCCGCATAACACATAATTAATATTTTATTAGTTTTTGGTTATTTAAAACAATTAAGCTAATTTGTTAAATAACCCAACAGATCAGTGTGCTGCCACATATGTACGACAAAGAAGTAGTCAATTTGGTGACTGAATATATAGAGATAAGAAAGACCATGGTTCTTCCTCGCCTCCTTCAGAATGTTTCAGATGCTCTTGAGCTGGGAACTCCACTAATTCACCCCCTAGCACTTTTTGATCCAAATGACACTGAAGCTGCAAAGGTGCATGATGAGTGGATTTTAGGGGAAGACCTACTCATTGCACCTGTTACTGAAAGAGGAAAACGAAATCGAAATATTTACCTCCCAACAGGAATCTGGAAGGATGAAATTGATGGCAATTTACGACTTGGAGGACGATGGCTCAAAGATTACAAAGTTCCTTTAACAAAAACACCACACTTTACCCTTAAGTCAGTAGAGGGTAATGCCCGATAAGCATCTAGAATGATTGTTTTTTCAAAATGTGATCAAAATACTCGTCAAACTGTAAAGATAGTTTCCCAACTAAATTATTGACATATTTTCTTGGTAGTCTCATGGGATTCATAAGGTGGAAATTACAGTACCTTCATTAGAGTTTAGTTCATAAAAACAAGACTTGTGGTTTGCAAAATTATTGTTAAAAACAGTGGGTAAGGGGTGACATTAATGACTGATGTTTACCTCAATTTACCTGAGGGCCTTTATGTTATTGTGTTCTTAAAAGGGCAATCATTTCAATATTTAAGAGCATATTAAACAAAATTCATTGAAGTTCAGTTTGACAGTTTGTTGAATTCTTGTATTTTATTGATTAAGATGAAATTTTATTGAGAACATGCTAAAAATATTCTCTAACAAGACCTTGCTTTTTTTTTGTTGAAATGTAAAAAACTGTATATATTTTAACTGTACATAAAAATTCATACCAGTTTACCTTATTCATTCATTCATGTATTTGTATTACCTCCCCCATGTCTCACGTTTGTGGAGGAGAGAGGGAAAGAGCGCAACAGCCTGGAGGAACAGACCGCAACATGTAGTGTAAGTAGGTACAGCATAGAGAAGGGGGGGAAAAAGCTATGTATTGTTGTTGCTAGCCGGTTGGAGGATGATTGCTTAACAAAGTTAATGGCATACAGCAAAACTGGACTGCACATTGAGGTGATATCTGTAAAGTAATGGCTGTTTTTTTTATCACTGATATCACATTTTTTATGTATGGGGCTGAACATGTTTTTCATTAATTAAGCGAAGCCCATACATAAAGTTTTGTTGTTAATGCTTTTCTGATCTGAGAAATACAGTATGTACCAAATGTGGGAACTTCGAAAAATATTTTTAATTTTTGAAGAAATTAAATAAAATTTTTAATAAAATTTTTTGGGCAAGTCTTACCTATTGGCTTGAGCTCTAATCCTATTATAAATACTGTTTATAATATATTGTAAATATTATAAATATAATCCTATTATAAATATTTAGCTGATTTAAAATATTCAGAATTCACTGCCAGCATGTATACTGTACATAAATATTGTATATGCATATTGTTCATGCATACTTGGCATATTCCTTACATGACTACTGTACTGCATATGCATGCACGGCATGTATACTGGGCATATTCTCTACATGAATATTGTACATGCATACTTGGCATGTATACTAAGGCTGCATATTGGGCATATATATATACTATAAATGCATACTGTCCATATATACTTTAAATGCATATATATGTAGATAATTGTGTATGTATAACATGTATACATATTTTGCATGTATAATACACAGGTATACTGTGCATGTATACTACACAGGTATACTGTGCATGTATACTCTGCAAGTTCCAAGTACATGGGAACCTGAAAACATGCCACAAACAAAGGTAACAAAAAATATATAAATGAATGTTGAGTAATTAATGTGATATAGTATATAATTATTTTGTGCGTGTGTTGACTGCTGTCAAGTACAGTACTGTACTTAATTGTGTTGACATTGGTTACATTTCGATATGGTTGTGATTTAATATATACATAGGTAATTGTACTTCTTTTATAAATAACATTGTTTCCACATGTTTATTTTATGAATTACATTGCTAGAACTATTAAGTTTTTTGTATAGTATATTTTGTACATATAGATCTTCTCTGAATGCCTTTTATTCTCTTCTCTGAAGAGAATAGTACATATTCTCTTCAGGCATACATACGTACATACATACATACATACATACATACATACATACATACATACATACATACATACATACATACATACATACATCCATCCATCCATCCATCCATCCATCCATCCATCCATCCCAACACACTCACACACACACACACACACACACACACACACACACACACACCACACACACACACACACACACACACACACACACACACACACAAACATTTATGTTATATATTTGTTTAATTAGTGTCACTTGGCTCAAATATTACTGGATACACATCTGTGTGAAATATATGTAATAACTGAATAAGTTGCATTCTTAAAGTTAGTGGTCAGTAAGATGGACCTAGAATTGTAGAGAACAAATGATCATGTAGTACTGTACTGTGTAGCTGTGCAGGCAATACAATGTGGCCATATTTAATGTTTAAATGATAAAAGGGTAACTTACACACTTGCTCATCTTGTTGCTGAGACCAGAAGCAATTTGTGGATATCTGTAGCATATAATTCATTATGATATATGATGGAGTCAAGGAAGAAACTAGGCAGGGAGGCATAAAGGAACAAAGAGTATACAGTATATAAAATAACATTTAAAGACTCGGGTTGTAAATGTAAAATCGAACAAAACGATTTTCACCGACGAATTTTGTTCACATATTAAGTAGGATTAATTCATTATGGAATTAAAAAAGTATATATTGTATGCATATATATGTACAATGCATACCAGATTAGCAATCAAATGAAGAGTTTTATGTACAGTATATGGGTTAAGTATATAAGAGAAAATATATTTGAAATTCAGTGCAAATTTGACTCAGGGTATAGGTTCATAATGGACATAAGGACCACTACCTCTAATAGCTTCGTTGAGGACAGGAAGCCGGTGGCTTGTCAAAGGTCCCCTCATTTGTCCTAATGATTTTATCAAGCTGGATTTAAAATTCAGAAGTAGTATTAAATTATACTACCGTACTGGATAACATGTGGGAATTTATAGAAATGTTTTATAGAAAATAGGTGTACATAAAGTAAATGCTAAAATACTTATATAATTTTTTGAGCGATGAAATATAAGTCAGTTGAATGTGTACACTGCATTTCTCACAGATGAATATTTACTGTACACTAGCATGTGATATTTATTGAGCATTTCTGTTACAGTTTGTAATTCAAAACAAAATTTGTGTATGAATAATTGTTCATGATTCATTTGCTGTTCATGTTCTTTACTGCTTCTCAGCCTTTTATTTGTCATTTCGTTTGTATATAAGCTATTCATACAGTTTTTAATCTTTTCTTGTCCCATCTGTTACATCAATCAAATACTGTTCTGTACCTGCCCCCTTGTTACACAAACCAGTATCTTATGTTCTGTACATATTTTCATGTTTCATCAACCAGTACTCTTTGTTCTCTGCTTGTTCACCTGTGTTATATCAGCTGGTACCATATTCTCTGCTTTCTGTGTTACATCAGTCAATCCCCTCGACTCTTTACTTACTCTGATGTTACATCAGCCTATACTATGTTCTTGCTCCTGTGTTAAATCAACCAGTGTTCTATGTTCTTACTTTCCTGTTACATCAGCTTGTACCATGTTCTTTACTTTTTCCCCTGTTACATCAACTGGTGCCTAGTGTTCTTTGGTTGTTCTTTATGCCATCTCAGTCCATCTGCATCTTTGACTTCCTTGTGATAAATACAATTAAGTTACTAAGCGTACTAAAGCGTAAAAGGATTCCAACAAGTGACGACTCATTACACAAAGTGAAGCAAGACCGGATGAACAAATAGGAAACAAAAAGACTGAAGTGAAAAGTATGATACAAGAGGCCATTAACTAGGACTATACTGTGCTCTGAATGCATGCGGTCCCTCGATCATCTTTGCCCCTCAATCAACAATAAAACTTTGAATGTTGCCATACGTATAATTGTATTAATTTCATTGCTATCACAACTGTGATATCAATGATGTCCTCTATGTGTAAGTTTGTACAAAGGAGCCAAAAAGAGAGATTCTTTCTTGTGTCAGTTAATTATTGTACTTCTAACTAGTAAGAGTTTCCTCTAAAGGCAAGTAAAGGCCAGTTAATTTACCTAAAAGAATGCGTTACTGTACTTAGTGCATAACTTTATATTGAATCTTATGTATAATTTGGATTGTTCATAAGATACTTGTAAAAAGGATCATCATAAGGATCTCCTTTTTCCTTAATATCTTTTATATTATATTCTCTAGTTTAGGATTTTGTGTTATGCCTGTAAAATATTTAATCACACAAGTGAACTGAATCAGAATTACTAATATGCATTAATGTTCGTATACAGTGACTGTATTTGTTATTATATAATTTTTTTTATTGAGAATAGTTTGCATTATCAGCATATCTTTTGTATAACAGCTTCTTGTATTTTAACTCATATAACTGAGATAGAAGTCTAACCTCAGTTGCAATGCTACATTCCATCTATTTGTAATGTCTGGTTATGTAATAATGTGTACTTAATTTGGTAGTATAACTTGTCTCAAACAAAATTAAATGTAGACATAAACTGATTAGCAATTTGGTTGCATTTCTTTACATGATGACTTTATAATGCATTGAAATTATTAAATGAAATATAATAGTTACTGATATTGTTTATTATATAGTTAATACTTGTACAACAAATCATTACAATTTGAATAGTGCTGGACTTCAGGATGACCCAATGACTTGTTCACATGAAAGTGAATAATGTGTTTTGTGGCACCATCCTGTGTTTTGCATTAAATATGGCACTAAATATTTTGAAAAAAAAAGAGTTGGTTATGCCTGATGTCATAAATGAGTGTCATATTGTCACATTATGATTTTTGTATAAAATGTGTGGTGCTTCCAGGGAAATCTTTATGTCAAAATATGTGGTTATAAAGAAATTTTATATAATTTATTGCTGTATATATGTTTCACAATAAATGTAGAGAATGTAGGCAATAAATAAACCCCAAAGTTTTTTGTTTGTTAATTTTCCTTAGTGTTTTAAGTGTTAATTTTGCCAAGTTGTGATATTTTATTTTATAAGAATAATTCTATCTCGTCCAAAGATATTAACGGTAGTAGCCATCATGTAAAGCAATTAAATGGTTGATTATAATGTTATGAGATGATCATCTTTGTGCCAAATGTTTT
>WNGS01165523.1:19168475-19181619 GCA_020271785.1 Procambarus virginalis | reverse complement strand
GCAACAGATCTTCAAGTAAGGAACATCTTGGCTGAATTCTCGAAACATAATCTGATACCCCATGCAGCACCCTGCTTGATACTCAAACTACACACAGCTGCTGTGTGAATTTCACTCAAATTAATTCTCTGCTCATATGCTGATGCTAATAACTTGCATGTTGTTACAACAATGAAATAGAAAGAGGGTACAGCATAGTTATAATAAATGCGACTCATCCACACATTCTGAGAGAGAATTTAGCCCATAACATCCAATACACTACATACCCAATAAGCAAAGCTACCGAAAGAACATTAGAAAGTTCCTTCGTTAGCCTATGAGAGCTGTAACTTATTAGCTAAATGAATGTGAGTGTTCATTTCCTGAGCTCATTACACCTTTTACACCACTTCTCACATAATCTGTCCTCAGGCCAGGTACTTTAACCTGGCCCCTCACCCCCAAAAAAGATGCTTCATTAATTTTAAAATAGTGTACTAACAATTTTGTTTGTATAAATTAATATCATTATATACTGTATTAAGAGTCCTATGCAAAGTTAGGCATAAGTTAAGTAAGATTATTTGTTTTTAATTAGGCTATAGTTTAATTTTTTTTAATGTTCATTGTTTTTGAAATGAAATGTTTTAGTTTGGAAATATTTTGACATTAACGTTACCTGAAAATTTATAAAAACAACAAAAATATGTAGTTAACAATTGCACTATGAATTTATGCCGAAATCTGAGGGACAACGGCAGCTGGGACACGTAAGTCTTAGGGTTGGTATTTCATACTTACGAACCTGTACACTTTTAAAAAAAAATTGCCCCTTTATTTACATTTATTAAACAGTTTATGAGCTCCGACGCAACAGGAGGCTATTTATAACATTAATATTATTATTTGTTTGGGAAGTTTTTATGCTCACGAGTTGTCAATTAAATGCAAAAAAAAAAAAGGCCAAAGATTGAGAAAAGATGTATGCGCGGTTCCATCCCTTATATTAAAACAAAACAAGTTTCTTCTCATTACTTATTTACCTTTCCCACTTGAACAATTACCCCTCTTTCGAGTATCTTTAATTTTGTTGTTTGAACTAATATGAATGGGTATTAACAAGTATTTGGCCAGTGTACGGGGCGTCGAGGGTGAGGAAGGTGGCGGCAGGAGGGCCTGCTGACGGGGTCACTGTACAGCAGTTCTTCAGGCTACCCGCACAGTGAGGGCGCCGGGCTCCTATAGGACGGGCGAGGCGACAGGATACACCATGATAATAATGCAGGAGCCCCGTATACCTTGCTCTGTTGCGTTGATTCTGCTCTGGAGGAGTCTACGACACGTCGTCCACAAGCCAGGTACAGTTGAAGTCGTCGTGTGTACGGCACCACACTGCTGTATAAGGTTATAACTGTCTACAATGTTATCTATACCATACTACTTGTGTAAAAGGAGGAAATGTAATGTTTATCTCTCAGAATGTTCGGTAATATGTTTATTGTTTGTGATGTGTTTATGTATTAACACGATGTACTGAACGGGGTGAGAATAGCTTGAGCTACCTCATCCCTTTGTGTGTATTTTACCTTAATAAACTTATTTCAATTTCAATGTTATCTAAAGTAATGTCTAAGTTACGTGTATGGCTAGTATTAATGCTATTTGGTTTCAGTCGAAAGCTGTAGTGTGCTAACGTAGTGATTATATGAACAAATCCACGAGTTGTTGTGGCAGTTCATTGATTGACAGTTGAGAGGCGGGACCAAAGAGCCAGAGCTCAACCCCTGCAAGCACAATTAGGCGAATACAAGGTCCTTGATGAAGGTTCGAACCTATGCGCTGAGGGTTCCCAGACGTGTCAATGTACCACGACATGGTAAGAAAATTGAACCTGGCGTGCTACTGCCCCACCACGAGGCTCCGAGGCTTCCACTAAAGCCTAATCTGGGTTTTACACAATTACCTCATGTACTCGTGCTCTGTCAACCAAAGACTCTACCTCATATTTTACTTCTACTTCACAAATACACTTCACTGTGTATACGTCATACACATATATACAAGAGAGTTTTTACATTCTTGTAAAGCCACTAGTACGCGCGTAGCGTTTCGGGCAGGTCCTTAACCCAAGTTCCCCCAAATACACCCGCCGAATCGTTTAACAACCTGGTACCCATTCACTGCTGGTGAACAGAGGCTACAGTTAGAGGACTGGCGCCCGGTCAATCCTCCCGGCCCGGATTTGAGAACCTAGGCCCAAAGCGCTTGCGGAACGCCCAAGCGAGTGTCTTACCACTTGCGCCACGGGGACATAAACAATACAACATACATGGTTCGAACCCTCATCAAGGCCCTTGTTGATATTGTTCATTTGATATATCACGTTAGTTGTGATTTCTGTGATATAGTGAGTATAGTTACTGTTATAGTGATACTCCAGCCCCACATAAACTCGGCAGACTCCTATGTTAATACTGCCCAGCATAGACTCGAATAATATATCTCTTGAGAATTTGCATTACCTACTGATAGGTCCGATAATTGAGGTAGACCTGATCAAATGGTAAACTGTATCAGCAAGATTATTCCCCCACCTTCTGTCACTGTGTGATGGAGTGCGAAAAGGTAAGTGAATTTAGAGACAGCTCTATAAACATGTAGATATGATGTGTTCTATCAATTATGCCACGTGTAAAGCATGCAAGCTCTCTTAACATGCGAGCTAATACAATAAATTTGGAATTCCTCAATTGCTTTCAGTGTGAAATTAATCTATGCACGTATAAGCACTCTATACCTTAAAACCTACCTTACTGCGCTGTGGTATGGCGACTTGTAGCCAGCTAATGCGTTGTCTTGTCTCTCCCTCTACCCCCCCCCTGTGGGTGTGCTCCTGCCTCGCATGACCCCTCACCTGACCTCACCTGACCTGGCATGCCCTCCTTCGCTTGTATAGTGATGCCTCGTCCTCAATACACACATCTGACGAAGAAGAGGAGCCTGGCGGAGACGATTACACGTCGTGGGATGACACTATATGTTCCAACCGCTCTGCCTACTTCAAGATGTATTAGTAAGTGGTGACCTGTCTTTAGCGCTGACATCTATGTTCTTTCATCTAACACTAAATCATGATAGAAACATCACCTTAACCATTTTATACACACACGAGGTATTTTGCTTTGTTGTTTTGAAGATTCAGCTACCGGGAAGACAAAGTTGCTAGTAGCACGGGCTATGGTGAGCCCGTAGTGGACTTAAATGGCACAGGAGCAGGGCTGTAACGGCATACATATATACGTCACCTTAAGGCACGCGGCTGGTGTGGGATGTACCCTACTCAGCTGCCTTGCTGGTGATGGGAGTATGATACTAATGTGTATTCTCTAGCACCATCTTATTGCTTAATTGTAAGCAAATCCAATGAGCCGTGTACAGTAAGACATGTGGGCTAGAGAGAGCCAACACTGGCCTGGGCTAGAGAGAGCCAACACTGGCCTGGGCTAGAGAGAGCCAACACTGGCCTGGGCTAGAGAGAGCCAACACTGGCCTGGGCTAGAGAGAGCCAACACTGGCCTGGGCTAGAGAGCCAACACTGGCCTGGGCTAGAGAGAGCCAACACTGGCCTGGGCTAGAGAGAGCCAACACTGGCCTGGGCTAGAGAGAGCCAACACTGGCCTGGGTTACGGTCTCGTGGGATAAGTGACTCATGGCTCCTGCTCCTCATCTCTTCTCTCAACCTTTAATCAATGCTGGTCTTGTTACCATTCCTGGTATTTGACTTTTTCCCTCACTTGTGCCCTTTAATCTTTCTACTTTCATTTGTATTTCTTACTTGCTTGTGCTTGCTGTTAGTGATCTTCATTCTTATTACTTTTTGTTCAACATTGTGTTTCTTACTCTGGGCGAGGAGCAGCCGAGTCACTTCATGTCACATCACAGTCAGACACATATGCAGAATTCTCTTAACAAATATTTAAGGTGCTCCTTTTACAATGTTAATGCCTCAAGATTTTAAGCAATACCTCGCACAAGAGG
Source organism: Procambarus virginalis (assembly GCA_020271785.1). NCBI lineage: Eukaryota > Metazoa > Arthropoda > Malacostraca > Decapoda > Cambaridae > Procambarus > Procambarus virginalis. Next base: position 19,177,599 of record WNGS01165523.1, on the reverse strand, counting down.
ATGCAGGAGGTCGCTCCGTCAAGAATAAGGAGCTTCAAAGGGTACAATGTAGAGGCATGTATTTGCATGCTTAGTGCTGGGTGTGTATAAACAAGAGGATGGATTCTCTTGGTAAAATGTACACACGGTATAGAACCAAAAGGCAGTCTTGAGCGAAGCATAGTATGCCAAGAGGATGTTTAGGGACCCATGTATCCGGTGTGTAAGAAGTACCATTAACTACAGAATACAGAGGACCTCAGATCCTGTTCCCTGCCTTCGTCCCTCCGACACCAATGCACAATACAATAAAACATGATATTTTCTCTTGATGAATATAAAATAAGTTTTATCCTGCACACACCTGTTCGTTGTAAAATTGAATTCCTTCTGTTTACTTTTATCAAGTTTTTTTTTACTTTAAAAGAGTTTTGTATTAAACATTTCATGGCTGTCAGTTTTATTGATAAAATATATAAAATAGGTCTGTCAGGTCTCAAGATTTTATCAAGAGACATTATTTTTCTATATGTAGTGCATATGAATGGCTAGAAGCGACTGCCGTTGAAGTATCTTGTATCAAGTAAGAGTTATGCTAGTCCTGAATAGTTATATCAATTGATTATTCCAGCTCGCAGCGAGGGATCATAGGCGCTAACCGCGAGGAGAGCAAGTCTAAGGCCTTACAACCCTCGTCTCACAACTCTCTCTCATCACTCATACAAGAAAAAATGGGGGTAAGTGCAATGGTGTTGCTTGCAGATTCAACATTTTCTAGAAGCTTACTAGTAAATATTCTTAAGAAGTTTTTATCGTATTTATGGTAATTACAAACTACTAATATTACTGATTCATATTCAGTATAATAATAATAATAATTAATAATAATGTTTATTCAGGTAAAAGTACATACATTCAAAATGAGTTACAAACAATTTTGGATTTCTAGATAGAGATAGTACATATTATGCCTAAAGACACTAATACGCACAGCATTTCGGACAAAACGTATTATAGGTTCAGTGCTGTATTTAATTTCTTAAATCACAGAACCTTAACTTTCATGGGTGGATGAACATTCAAGCCCTGGGATCGTTAAGTTAGCTGTAAGTTTCAGGGACCTTCAGGAATTTACAGATTTAACCTGAAGGTTAAACCTGTAAATATGTAAATGGGGGGGGGGGGGACCTTTGACAAGCCGCCAACTTCCTGTCCTCGACGAGGCCACTAGTGTGTTAGTGGCCCTCATGTAAATTTAGGTAAATGGAAGCACCTTGAGCCAATACTATTTGCTGATAATAAAACCTTCATTTTTCACACACTAACCCAGTTATCCCTACTGACTCAGTAAATACCCAACTCAAAAAAGTCCACATGTGACTGACTACTAACAAACTCACCTTTAACACTGAAAAAAAANAGAAGGAGTTATAAAAACTCGATCGTTCTATCAAGAGGTGTACGACACAAACACCCCTTCCTTTTAGTTTAGAGGTTAATGAACTCTATTAGGAAATATTAGGCTAGGTTCAGTCAGGGAGCGGTCGAGAAGCAGTGAGTGAGCGAGGCTATCCCATGCACAGGATACACACACCCCCACTCAACCCCTTCCGCTCTCTGCTCCTTCACTGAATATACAACTTCCCGCGCCTGTTATGAAATCACGAAAACAATATTTTCCTGTTAAACACCACACGTCGGCGCGCGCACACGCAACACACACACACTCGCTAATTTGATATAAAGCGATGATTTCAGTTATGCAGATTGTGACTATAGATTCAGAGCTTGGCCCGACAAGCAGTGTACATTCCCTCAATTTGAATTACCAATGTAGCTGGAATGTGTAAGTCAACCTGCTCTCTCTATAGCACGTCGCATTTTGACGTATACTTTACTTAAGGACAAAAACTGTGATGTACATGAAAATGGTAGCGGCTCGCGAAATAGGAGCCCGAAATTGACATAATGTCTCGTTTTCCGTCCGTGGGTCCTCTGGTTGGTCAGATTAGGTCACTTTAGTACGACAGTTTCTTGACGTTGGGAATGCTTACAAGAACGGCATGGCAATACACTTAAACAATTCCAGTACACACGCAACTGTTAGTTGCTCATCAGGTAACATCATTAGTCGGCTAACCCTTTCCACCACCGCCCTCGGGATAGGTTATGGGGTGCATAATAAATGATTACACTAACTGCTAATGCTGCCGCGGTTCGTACTATATATATATATATATATATATATATATATATATATATATATATATATATATATATATATATATATATATATGTATATATATATGTATATATGTCGTACCTAGTAGCCAGAACGCACTTCTCAGCCTACTATGCAAGGCCCGATTTGCCTAATAAGCCAAGTTTTCATGAACTAATTATTTTTCGACTACCTAACCTACCTAACCTAACCTAACTTAACTTTTATGGCTACCTAACCTAACCTAACCTATAAAGATAGGTTAGGTTAGGTTAGGTAGGGTTGGTTAGGTTCGGTCATATAACTACGTTAATTTTAACTCCAATAAAAATTTTTTTACCTCATACATAATGAAATGGGTAGCTTTATCATTTCATAAGAAAAAAAATAATGAAAATATATTAATTCATGAAAACTTGGCTTGTTAGGCAAAACGGGCCTTGCATAGTAGGCTGAGAAGTGCGTTCTGGCTACTAGGTACGACATATATATATATATATATATATATATATATATATATATATATATATATATATATATTACTATATATATGTGTGTATATCGCGTGCCGCGGTTCATTTATATCGTAGACGGATAGGATTACTATGCACGGAGGGTAGAAATAGCCTTAGCTACTGTATTCCTTTGAGATGTATTTTATTGTCTCAATAAACGTACTTGAACTTGAATTATCATGTAAATTATTTGTCAGCGGACTTCGTGCTAAGAAGTATAGTACTGATGTTGTAGTGATATTTCCACTAGTAGTGCCGTTACTCTCATTTCATAAATGTGTGGGTTGGATTGGATTAATTATTTATGTACCACTGATATCATCACTACACAATTAATATAGTAATGATCCATGTGAAGATCTTAACAACAAACTCGTCAGGTAAAGAAGCAAATTTCGTATAATTAGCTAAAACTTTTCCGTTGCTCAGGGAGGTTATGATAATGTTTGGAGATACAATAAGATCACAGCCAGAAATTGCATTGCTCATTATTATGCAAGTGATGGTAAACTACTTGACACTACTTCCGGAATGTGAGAGCCAGCCTGTCACGACTGTGTATGATTATGATTAAGTATAATATATATATATATATATATATATATATATATATATATATATATATATATATATATATATATATAACTGAAAACTCACACCCCAGAAGTGACTCTGGGACCATTCAGGCTTGTTCGCATATATATATATATATATATATATATATATATATATATATATATATATATATATATACTGTATATTATATATATATATATATATATATATATATATATATTTGTCGTAGGACCTCTTCAATTTTAGTTAAATTGTTCATATAAGGTTAGGTAGGTCTTTTCAACCCTACACCCCAAAAACTGACAATTTAGGGATGGTGTATCAACTCTTGGCTCATTTATCAGGAAAATATAATATATTATAAAATATTATGATTACGTCACCAAAGCATCAGTAGCTGCCTATATGGTAGAACAGCAGCTGTTAAACAGGTGCACAAGGAACATGATAAGGCGAACACCTGTACAACAGAGCAGTTTTTTTTTATTATTATTTTCTACCACAAACGTGGCCACACATTTACAATGCTAACCAGCATATATACATTTTCTTCTGTCCTCCATGGACAGGGTTAGAGATCAGTTAATCATATAGTTCAGGGAACAGAGCAGTGAAGGTTAGAGAAGCAGACAAGTACTAGCAGGGGAAGTCTTTTCCTACATGCAGACAGGACGAGCACAGTTTTGTAGTTGAACGAACCTACTACATACGTAATAGGTTCGTTCGTAAGTGAGAAAACTGGGAAAGTTTGTTCTCATTTGTAGTTTAGGATTGTTCACAGACTACACGGTACCCGTATGATCGACGCTCCTCTTAACCAGCTCAACCCAGTCCTGCGGGAGACCCGCGCCACACAGGAAACATGGAACTGACTTCTCGTTACCTGTTCATCGGTACAAGGAAGATGTGTGTGGACGAAGGCCAAGGTCTATCAAGCATTTACGCAACTACTTAAGAAACCTGTTCAACTTTTCTTAATCATGGCGGCTTTGTTTACATTTATTGTAAATGTAAACAAAGCTGGAAATACAGTATACAAGCTGGAAAACTTCACGACGTAAGGCTTTTATTGTTTGTAAACAACCTCGTAGCACTTCGGAACGCATGACGTGTTTAATTAAGGAAAGATATACAGGTTTCGTAAGTAATTGCGTAAACGCTAGATAAATCCTGGCCCTTTCTCGATTAATCTAAAACCATGTTTATAGATTATGATATTATATATTTTTGGAATCTACCCTAGAACGATTTATGTAATTTTGGAGTAAATATCCAAGGGAAAGTTGTGTTCTAGTGAGCATATTTCAAAACATTATCTAACCACTTCACCAAACCTAACCTAAAAAAATGACTGACCTAACTTAATCTAACTTAGCAAAATATATGACTTAAATCAAAACTGGGTCTATGTACTGTTAACGCCCATTTTTTATGAACAAATCTATCGCATTAATTCTTTGCGCAGTAGCCAACCCCTCCATGGGCTTTATAAAATATAAGGAGATGAGAACACTTCAGTAGGCCTACTGGCCCTTGAGAGATTTGATTGATGAAGATTAAGTCACCCAAAAGGTGGCACGGGCATGAATAGCCCGTAACCCTTGAGAGGCAGGATCACTAGGTATATACTGGCTCATACCAGGCATGAACATGGTACCAGGCCTATTGGCCGTCCAGCTTGTTGCCAATTGCCATAACTCATTTATTTATTATTCTAGATAGTCATATCTGCTTAATAAGCTTTTCCCGCATTTTGGTTTTTATCTAATTTGGAATTTTTCGTCAACGGCGCTTCCTCAGTATGGTGAAACTTCTAGTGTCTGTAGTCGAGGCCCTGAAATGGGCTCTTGAGTTTTATGTAATATTTTGGAAGTTGTACAGCTGTTTACGTCATAAATATTGCATATTTAATCATTATTTCGGACGAGTAAAAAACTTAAATTGTGTATTCATCTATATTTAGGGTCATTATTGTTTGATTTAATTGGCCTATCATATCCTGGGAAACGTGTCTCACCACCCTGGGAGACAGGTGCCTCACCACCCTGGGAGACAGGTGCCTCACCACCCTGGGAGACAGGTGCCTCACCACCCTGGGAGACAGGTGCCTCACCACCCTGGGAGATAGGTGCCTCACCATCCTGGGAGACAGGTGCCTCACCACCCTGGGAGACAGGTGCCTCACCATCCTGGGAGACAGGTGCCTTACCACCCTGGGAGACAGGTGCCTCAACACCCTGGGAGACAGGTGCCTTACCACCCTGGGAGACAGGTGCCTCACCACCCTGGGAGACAGGTGCCTCACCACCCTGGGAGACAGGTGCCTCAACACCTTAGCACACAAGGGTTCGTGGGAGTGTTGACTGTCACCCTGGGAGACAGGCACCTCACCACTCTGGCACACCCATACACTACTTAAATAATGACGACGCTTGACATGCTGCGCCCAGCATGGCAACCGCCACCTGGCTGGAATATTAACTACCAAAATGTCAGAGAGACGTATGGCTGCGTGCTTCCCGGGCTTCCCTGAGTGATTGCCACATGTGCTGCCGGGCTCGTCTCATGCTGGGCACGTGACCTCGCAGCATTGTTCCAAATTATACAGCCTATTTAAGACAAATCCTAGAGTACGCAGCACCAGCATGGAATCCGCACCTCGCGGAGCACAATACCAAAATTTAAAAACAAACACATGGCATGCTAGAAAATGGCTTTCGGAACTGAATAACAAGAGTTACGGGGAGAGGCTAGAGGCGCTAGATATGCCAAAGCTAGAAGAAAGAAGAAAAAAAGGTGATATGATCACCACTTACAAAATAATAACAGGAATCGACCAAATTAACAAAGAGGAATTCCTGAAACCAGCAACTTCACAAACAAGAGGTCACAGATTAAAGCCAATGAAACAAAGGGGCCGAAAAATATTAGAAAGTTTTCTTTTGCAGAGTGGTAGAGCTTGGAACAAGCTAAGTGAGAGAGTGATGGAGGCCAAAACCGTCAGTAGTTTCTAAGCGTTATATGACAAAGAGTACTGGGAAGACGGGACACCAGGAGCGTAGCTCTCATCCTGTAACTACACTTAGGTAATTACACAAACACACGCGCGGCTGAGTGAACAGCGCTCTAGGGTCGTAGTCCTAAGGACCCGGGTTCGATTCCCGGCCTGGACAGAAACAAATGGTCATTGTTTCTTTCACCTTGATCACCCTATTCAGGGTTACTTAACAGATCTATTCACTTAACAGTAAATATTTACCTGGGAGTTAAACAGCTGCTACGGGCTGCTTACTGGGATGTGTGTGTCAAGAGATAAATATATGTAACAGACATGGTAGAGAAAAATAGATTGGATAGAAAGGCCGGGTCCAAGAGCTGATAGCTCAATTCTGCAGGTACAAATAATAAATATACACACATACACTCTTTGATAAAGGAGCAATCCGAGACCCATTGTTGAGTATACAGTCGAAACATAGAACCCCCCCTCCACATGAAAAACACTAGAAAAAGTTAGAAGAGGTCCAAAGATATACGATAAGGCTGGATCCTGAGCTGAGGGACTTAAACTATGAGGAAAGGCTGAGGGTTCAGGATCTTACCACACTGGAGGAGAGAGGGAATATAGCGATATACTAGATTCGAAGAGATACTGACAAAGTAACAAAAATCATTGTTAAAAAGCTAGAAATAGCAGAACGAGGCAGTATATAAGTAAGCTAAAGACATAAATGACTAAGAGAAATAAATGAATTGAAATACGTTAGGTGAACGATGCAAACTACACACACGACTTTATATGTCAGTATGACAAAACCGTAGGAACTGAATCATTGCATTAAGAATGTTTGGAAGGCAGGGCTAGAAGCCGATGCTTGACCCTGCAAGTACATTTAGGTGAGTACACGCCTATTATGTTTACATGCATATTGATTTAATTTCTGTTGTTCATGTAAGAGGCTTCAGGCCAATACAAATTGGCAAGTGTTTAACTGCCATGCTTCTCGCCATTCATGAGTACTCCATTAACAGGCGATGAGTCACAATAACGTGGCTAAAGTATGTTGACCAGACCACACACTAGAAGGTGAAGGGACGACGACGTTTCGGTCCGTCCTGGACCATTCTCAAGTCGATTGTGACTTTGAAACACAATCCACTTGAGAATGGTCCAGGACGGACCGAAACGTCGTCGTCCCTTCACCTTCTAGCGTGTGGTCTGGTCAAAATACTCCATTAATTTATGCATACGACTTACACAGATGTACGTATGGGCATTTTCTTGTGAATAGTCACGTGGATAATATATATATGCTAGAAGTAAAAGAAGTTAGAAGCAAATAAAGTTAGATAAATATACACACATACCAAAAGAATAGGGGTGTAGGAGAAGAAAAATATCAGTGTTCAGTGAGGATCCACAAGGTCTTCTCTGATACTCTTTATTTTCTTCTCCGAGGCTATGGGTCCCTACACTTGCACCAGAGGTGGTACCCCTTCTATATATATATACACACCAAAATATATATATATAATATATATATATATTATATATATATATCAAAATATATATATATAATACTATATATATATATATATATATAATATTATATATAATATATATATATTAATAGATATATAGTGAGGGGTACCACCTCTGGTGCCAATGTGGGGACCCATACCTCGGAGAAGAAAATAAAACGTATTCAGAGGAGAACTTGTAGTTTCTCACTGAACACTAATATTTTCTTCTCCTACCACCACAATTCTTTTGTATGTACACATATATATTTGCTTTAATTGAACTGTGGTACAAAAAAGGAGTTACATATAGGTTACAAAGATGGTTATCAAAGGTTGTCGAGTTCCTCCAGCGCCTCAGAAGGCGGGCAGGAACCCTGGATGCAGTGCGCATTTCCCCTCTGTATCGCCACGCTGAGGCGCTGGAGCAAAGAAAAGATATATATTATATATCATATATTATATATATATATATATATATATATATATATAACATATGCGGAAAATCCACAGAGAAAAATGAAAGGAGGTGAACGTTTCGACTCGTTTAGAGCCTTGTCAACACCAGACAAACGAATGTTTGTCAGGCTCAACACCAGGCTCTAAACGAGTCGAAACGTTCACCTCCTTCATTTTTTCTCTGTGGATTTTCCGCATAAAATGATCAGTGTTTTGGTGATCGTCAATTGCATATATATATATATAATATATAATATATTATATAAATATTATTATATTAGATATATATATTAATAAACAGTATTTGGTATTTGACAGTTAACGGTAATTTTCATTTTGGAGGAGGTTAGGCAAAGTGAGTGCGAGAGGTAGACCTAGAAAGTGTAAACTGCTCACCACAAGGTTGAGAAAGTATGTAGTGTGTGGTGGTGTGGTGTCCTTGGCACGCTACACACTGCTCCGTCAGCAAACACATTTGTAAACTTTATGGGGGTTTGTAGTTAGTGAAGGTTGTTTACACTGTTGTTTTCTATTAGTGTCCAGCACTAGATTCTCACATAAAATAAATGAATGCACATTTCGTATATAGTGAATTAATACAATTTTCAAAACAGCTGGTATGTAAATTGACTGTAAACTCAGTGCATACGGGATAACATCCGGCGTCAAGTTTCTAGTGCAGTTTATGTAACTGTAACTTGCCTTATTCTTAACCTCATGTTGTGAACAGTTAGAACCCAAGCGATTAAATCTTCCAGACAGACTACTCAATGACGTCATATTCAGGATGCAAGTGAGATCCGCATCCTACCTAAAATAAAAATCTGGTATTGTATACTGTCACGTTTGCTTC
>WNGS01165523.1:19139714-19157214 GCA_020271785.1 Procambarus virginalis | reverse complement strand
ATTACAGAAATGTATATCAATGTTTACTACCAGCAAACCATGAATGGTAGCAGAAGGACATTTTCGTACCCTGTACGGGTGATCAGCAAGAGAAATACACTGCGGGAGATATGTACATGAAGAGATCAATACATTCAGAGTTTACTCAGAGCTCGGGAGTATGATCAGGGCTAAAGTATACTTGCTGGTTGGTCATAAGCTCTTGTGGTGACCTTACTAACCCTTCAGTGGTTGATAGAAATCCAACACCAAATCCTTTAAATCCAACACCAAATCAAATGCATACGAGAAGAGGTCGCCTGAGCCATTTTCATCCATAGCTTCAAGGAAAAGACGAGACACCAAACTTTAACGTAATGTTATATAATAGCGCGCCAGGTACAAAAGACCAGGAGGTGGGCCAAGCAGAGTTAGATAACACTCTCCGGTAGTCACTGATAAGTTACCACCGGTAACATTGTGATACCTGGCAACTCTGTGGAACCATGTCCACACAGTATATATCTAATAAATTTAGATATATACTGTGACTTATTTAGATATATATATATACTGTGATGATTTATTTAATAAATGCATTTTTGTACTATATTTCAAACACTTACATTTCATTTCATTTATTCATGTGTACATTTCCTTGTCTGGAATAATTAACTAGTGCAGTGAAAATCAATAACAAAATACCTCATGTCGTTTTTATTACACAAGTAATTATACATATATCTATATCGAATATAACAGAAATAGCTTAAATCAGCCCACCAGTAGCGTATAGCAATATCTTGTGTATGACCCATGGCAGGAAGTGCCTACCAACTAAATTGAGTAGTTTTTTATTATTATTTTCTTCCACACACGTGGCCACACATTTACAATGCCAACCATGCATATAGGGGTTACATTTGTGTTTCAAAAAAATGTACTCACTCTTTGATCCCTTGGTGCGCGTTATCAGCGTTGTCTGGACAATAATGGACATCAATTTGAACATTCGCAAACATGTTTGAAGAATCATGTTTGCGAATGTTCAAATGATGTCCATTATTGTCCAGACAACGCTGATAACACCAAGGGATCAAAGAGTGAGTACATTTTTTTGAAACACGAGTACATTTTATTGAAACCCCCCGTATACATTTTCTTCTGCTCAGGAACTGAAATTTAGCTGAGAGGTTATGATTTTGGGTCGAACACAGGTTATGTTAGGCCTACGCCTAACATAACCTAACTAGCCTAACTAGCCTAACATAGGGAGCCGGTCGGCCGAGCGGACAGCACGCTGGACTTGTGATCCTGTGGTCCTGGGTTCGATCCAGGCGCCGGCGAGAAACAATGGGCAGAGTTTCTTTCACCCTATGCCCCTGTTACCTAGCAGTAAAATAGGTACCTGGGTGTTAGTCAGCTGTCACGGGCTGCTTCCTAGGGGTGGAGGCCTGGTCGAGGACCGGGCCGCGGGGACACTAAAATGCCCCGAAATCATCTCAAGATAACCTCAAGATACGCCATCATGCTTCCAGATAGCGCACACCCCGTGGCTGGGTCTCTGTATCCAGATACGAAAAGGTAGACAAAGAAAAAAACATTTATAGAAACTTTTGTCTCAGATAAGTCACAGGAATTTTAGTTAGTAGTTATGGGATGGCCAGTTGAAACTAATATAATAAATAGTTTTAAAAGAAGATATGACAAGAAAAAAGAAAAGTTGGGAGTCACTGTATTAGACAAAAGAAAAGTTGGGAGTCACTGTATTAGACAAAAGAAAAGTTGGGAGTCACTGTATTAGACAACAGACTGGTGGTAAGGCGGAGCTTTTTAGTAAGCACTCGACTCTGCAAGCACATTTAGGTGAGTACACAGAGGTGGGACCAAAGAGCCAAGGCTCAACCCCGCAAGGGGTGGGGGGGGGGAAGGTAGAAATAGCCTAAGCTATTCTATCCCTTTGAGATGTATTTCTTTCTTGTCTCAATAAACATACTTAAACTAAATCCCCGCAAAGCACAACTCGGAGCCGGCCGGCCGAGCGGACAGCACGCTGGACATGTGATCCTGTGGTCCCGGGTTCGATCCCGGGCGCCGGAGAGAAACGATGGGCAGAGTTTCTTTCACCCTATGCCCCTGTTACCTAGCAGAAAATAGGTACCTGGGCGTTAGTCAGCTGTAACGCGCTGCTTCCTGGGTTGTGTGTGGGGTGTGGAAAAAAAATTGTAGTAGTAGAAACAGTTGATTGAGAGTTGAGAGGCGGGCCCAAAGAGCAGAGCTCAACCCCCGCAAGCACAACTAGGTGAATACATGCACCTTGTATGGCCTCTTACCTTTACAACGTAGCTCGCATCCACTTCACATATACACACATACACGTGAAAACCACTGAAATTTAATTCATGTTCAACTATTATATATGATGTATATGTAACATATATGGTCACTAGTCTAAACTTAAACGATTATTAAAAGTGATTGTTATTCGTCGTACGGCTGGCATAGGTGGGAGGCGGAAAGGATGTCGTGTTGGTTACTTGGAGTTACCAGAAGGGAATTTCCGTGAGGTGACTCAAGGCTACGGAGCCTCACGCTCTGGGGCCACCAGCCCATACAAGCACCTGTCATCTACACCAACATTACGGGCTCACCATAGCCCGTGCTACATGAACATTTCGTTCTGAGTAGCTAAATCTACAACAACAACAACATACACCAACACACCATGCTTTATACATATGCTTCCATCAATTAAATACCTCTAATTCAAGCAGAAAGAAAAACAAGGCAATCAAAGGCAACGAAACAAAACTGACTCGAATAAATACTATTCAGTTTACTCAAATTATTGTATATAAGCTAAAAAAAAATAAGACAGGTTTCAACTGTTTAGCTGTATGAAATTTCGTGTTCAATTCCTGAGCCAATTATGTCTGAAACCTTTTCCACTACCGCCCAAAGAATAGATATGAAGTGCATAATAAATGAACTCAATTCAATAAACTGAAACTGTTAAAAATTGATGACGTTCATTAAGGGTTCTAATTCAATGTGTTATATCAGTATTAGGACGGGTCTATGTGCAGTCTTTATTAGTATAATAATAATAATAATATTACTTAAATAATATTTATAAAGTTACATAGGATCAGATTATACAGTGGTTACAGAATTCGAATACTGTATTATAAAGAGCCACTAATTGCACGCAGTATTTCGGACAATTTGTATTATGCCTATCTTTGGCGTCATTAATCAAATAATGGCTACATTAGTCCAAGTTTTAGTTACATATTGATAAAATCATGTTTGAGGAGTGCTATTACATTTTCCATGATAAAAACTTGTTAGTATTCGGATGTATTTGTCAGAACTGTCAATACATATGCTTAATAGTAATATATCTATTACTATTAAGTAATAGTAATAGATATATTAATATTAATAGTAATATATCTATTACTATTAAGCATATGTATATGAGTAATATATCTATTACTTGAGATACTTGAATAATATATCTAGTACTCAAGTATCTTAATTGTGTGTATACTCAGGAGAACGCCAGTAGGCCTATACGACAAATATATTATTATTTGAAATTTGAGGATAGAATGACATTAATAACATGTATTAGATAAGAAAATATAACGAACATTACCATAAGGAACATTATTGGTTCTACGCCAATGAATAATGGCAGAAATACACGTTAAACAAAATAATAAAAGATATATATATATATATATATATATATATATATATATATATATATATATATATATATATATATATATATATATATATGTATGTATAGTTAAATAAACGTACGAAAATGGTTACATAATATACTGAACTAAAATAACATGAAATGAACGGACGTTGGCACATACCGAGAACAGTACAATATTGAAGTCCTGTAATGTATTACTATACCGGAAAACGATTCGAGGTAAGATGTACTGAATGTGGTGGAAGTTGGGTACGAGTTGGTACTCAACATTGCACAAGGGTTCAGGGGGGGGGGTCTGATGACTCTCTTGTCTTGTACAGAACGCGTGAGCTTGGGTGCAGTGTTGCCACCGCCGTATCACTGACGGACCTCAATTTTAAGTCTATTTTATACTGTCATGGCATTGGAATTAAGCTTTTCTCTAGTGAAATGCATTTTATAATACATTATTATTTTAGTAGTATTAATTTATAGATGTCCAAGTTGTGCGTTTGATTGCACTGAAGGACTACTTCAAGACTCAATTATATTGATATAAATTGCACATACCGGACACAGCAGCAAAGTTAATACACTTCAAATACATCTTTAACAATATTTTCAAAATGTCACATCAATGAAATCATGATGGTATATGGTAGAGAAGAAGCAAGAGAGAGAGAGTAGGACAAACAGGAGGAGGTTATAGCAAGATGTGGTAACAAGGCGCGCCACACAGTCCACAGTATACCGTGAACGTGGAGGAGCAGGAGGAGGCAGGAGACCTCGTCATAAATTTTTTGGAGTTTACCTCTGCAGGTGAGCACCTTATCCCTGGCACCACAACACATATACAAGAGTATCAGTAAGGTACGAGTGTTAGCGTGACCAGAGACGGGATAGTGTTCTAGTGAGAGGGAGAAATAGTAAATGTTGGAAGAAAACACTTCAGCAATCGCTGCCACAGGGAGCTCCGCGGTGCCACACATTTCTGCTAAATATTTATTTAAGTTTTGAAATAAAATTGTGATATACGTGTATAATTTTTGACAATACGAGTGTGTGTGACGTTTGAAGTATTACAAACCGGAAATTCGAGTTATTAAGGGCGTCTCGATTAGTAAATACGTATTGTGTTACAAGATGGCGAGGCGGCTGACGCCAGTTATTTAGCTGGGGCCCACAGGGGCCCACACCAGCCCACAGGGGTCCACACCAGCCCACAGGGGTCCACACCAGCCCACAGGGGTCCACACCAGCCCATAGGGGTCCACACCAGCCCACAGGGGTCCACACCAGCCCACAGGGGTCCACACCAGCCAACAGGGGTCCACACCAGCCCATAGGGGCCCATACTAGCCCACAGGGGCCCACACCAGCCCATAGGGGCCCATACCAGCCCAAAGGGGCCCACACCAGCCCAAAGGGGCCCACACCAGCCATGCTACGTCTCCCTAACGTAACATACATACACAAACGTAACCTAACAAAAAAATATACATGTTTTAATTAATATATACATGGCGAGGTGTGATGCCATTGACAGTGTGGTTGGCTCTGGCCTGGAGTGCTGGGTTTTGTAGCTGGGTTCATTCTCTACTGCAGTCAGGAATCTCTGGTTCGAATCCCAGAAGGGACTGACATGGTTGGGCAAGTTTCCTTTCACCTAATGCCTCAGTTCACCTTGCAGTAAATAGATGTGGAAGTTAGCCCAACTGTTGTTGGGTTGTATCCTAGGGAAGGTCAGTGGTTCGACCTTGGGGACCTTAATATAAGCCTAAGGTATATATACATTATATATATACTTAGGGGTACCACCACTGGTTTAATGTGTATATATATATATATATATATATATATATATATATATATATATATATGCAAACAAGCCTGAATGGTCCCCAGGACTAGATACAACTGAAAATTCTGGGGTGTGAGTTTTCAGTGATATATATATATATATATATATACTATATTATATATATACTATATAATATATATATAATATATACATACAGTACTATATATATTATACTATATAATATATATAAATACCATGCTGCCTGCCCAGACAAAAATTAATTATACACAAGATAGTTTGTAGTGAATTTTAAAACTGCTCGATACTTCCCCCTCTCAGAGCAGGTGAGATTGTCAAAATAAAAGGAATTGAGAGAACATACATGGCACACAATAAAACACATAAACTATTGGAGTCATCTCGATGCTCTCTAAATGTACTCTCGATACAGGAGACTAAAGAGGTATCAAATAATATATACTGTACATGGAAAATACTGAAGGGCCAGGTCCCATATTTACACAGTAAGATAACACACTGTACCGGAAGAAAATGTAGAATGGAGCCAGTGAAAAACAGAGCCTCTTTTGCCTAACAGAGGTACCATAGTCACAGAGAACACCATGAACAATTTTTCATAATATATTCAAGTGTTCCTACATTCTTGTAAAGCCACTAGCACACATCACGTTTCAGGCAGGTCCTTTTATCTTAATTCTCCCTGGAATACAACCCGCCAAATCGTTTAACAACCAGGTAACCATTTACTGCTGGGTGAACTGAGGCTACAGTTAAGGATTGGCGCCCAGTCAAACCCCCGGCCAGGACACAAACACAGGCCAAAACACTCGCGAAGAGCTGGGCAAGTGTCTTACCACTGTGCCACTGGGAGCATGTTGAATAGTCAGTAGCGTGACAATTCAACACGCTTCCAACACGTGTAGTGGAAGCGTGTTGAATAGTCTCGTGTCTCTGATGTTGGTAGTTCTGAGAGTCAAGGCAAACTATTACATCATCATATAAAACCCAGACTGTTTAAATCTTTGTTTTATGATAACCACATTACCCTGTGAATCAACAATTGACGATAACCACTGTCTAAGGATTAAATATAATTTTTTTTATCCTGCGGTATATATTCTAAAGGAATCGTGGCAAAGTAGACATCTTATTCCAGTCCATAAAGAGTTTTTGCCAATTCTTTTTGGTTCATTGTAATCCATTCGACCAAATTTCAGTTTAGTTAATTCAACAGTTATACCATATTGAGGCCCTTCTGCAGATCTTAGAGCTAGGCATCTGTCTTCACATCATAGTTGCAATTTTTGTAGCTGATGGGTTTTGTATACATTACAAGAGAATCGTCTGAATTGTTTACACAGTATGGCCCACTGCCATACATTACTGCATGCTTGCACTTAATTTTAAATTACTGTACTATATTTTCAGAGTAATCCTGGTTCTTAATCATTGCCATTAAAAAAGTTGAAGTAGATTTACTGTATATTTACTCAATACTCTACCACACATTTCTTGCTGATTTTTAACATTGTTTTTGCTAACATTTGTATTTTCTGGGGGCTGCCCCGTCGACTCCCTAGAGCTATCCAGGCTGATATGTAACTTAGTTTCTGGCATCACTGTGCTGGAGTTCTTGCCTACCGGGGACCACGAGCCAGAACCTAACCCCTCAGAGAGGCATGAGGAACAATGGACTATAGAAACCCACACTAGAAATCCCCATGTGGTTGAGAGCATTCTATGTCTGCCATTGACTGGGTCTGACACTCGGAAAGATATGCACCCCAAACAAACTCCTACTCGGGTGTAAAATATTGCTACTGAAAGCCAAACAAGAGGACAAAACTCCCCAACAAAAATTAGCAAATGAGCATGATGTCGTCATGTTGCCACCGCTGTCTGCACAACCCCCCCCCCCCATTCCCTCCCCAGGGGGGGAAGGGGGAGTCCCAGACCCTCATGCCAGTGATCCAACGGCAGTTCTTGGCTGGTGTGATGCTGGCTGGTCAGGTGCCTCTGGCACCAGTTTTTGTTCTCTGTTCCTGTGCCTGTGGCATGGACTGTCTACAGGTGGTGTGTGAGTCAGGAGTAATATTTTACAGTACTTGGGTTGCATGCACCTAGGGTTTTCTTCCCAAGGTGCCCTGTAAGTACTGCCCTCGGGGCTTGGGACCACCTTCCACCAAGTCACCTTGGGGCCTACTCCGCTGTATCTTTTAGTGCTTGGTACTTGGCCGCCCCTAGTCAGCTTTTTTTTTTTTTTTTCTTCCTTCCTTCCTCTGGGTAGGAGGTAGTTTTCGTCACTGGTACGGCCACGGGGTACTGCACAGCTAGCTTTCACCTATTGTAGCGATTGGCCCTGTTCTGCCTGGGTACATTATCCTCTTGCAGGTTTTTTCTTTGTTTTTGTTTCCTGCCTGGTGGGGGGGGGCCCTTTGGTTGGTTGCCTCCTTTCTACAATTGGGGGGGTCTTTCTCTAGACATCTGTATTCTTGGTGGTACCCATTGCTTGGCCCCCGTGAGTGACACATCCCTGGGATTCAGCCTTTAGAAGTGGCTAGCAGTTTTGGGCGCCGGTTCGCAGTACCCCTGCCTGGGCTTCCCTTAGTGTGATACTAAGGCTAAGAGCCCTGGGGAAACCCAGGGTTTCTTACTTTTGTATATACATATTTTGTGTGTGTGTATATATCTATATATATATATATATATATATATATATCTATATATATATATATATATATATAATATATATATATATATAGTCTATACTTTTAGCAAACACTCGTTAGCTTTTCCTTCATACGTGATTCTTTTACTGCTTTGTTTTTGTTCACTACTCATCTTGGAGTAAATGTACAGTGTTTATAAGGCAGTACAAAAAAATACTTTGGCAAAAACAACCGGAAAGGACACTCGATTTGACTCGGGAGGTCACATCAGTCACGAGCGTGGTCACGAAACAATGAGCCTCCCATCGGGTGGGCGGCCACACGGCGGTGTCGTGATGCCACGTGGGTTATAAAGAGAGTGGGAAGATTTGGCACACACTTTAAAATGAGTCCCATAATAATCAGACAGTAAATCAAATTTTTACAAATGTTTTAATTTTGGACGGCTTTGGTGTCGTCCCCTGAACTACGTAAATTGATTTTAGAATGCAAATAGCGCTATCCCCCAGCGAAGTGTTAACTCCATCTATATTTAATACTGTATAGCTGAATATTAGTTAAGTTATGCATTTTAAGGCTAGCATTTGGAAAATCGAGAAACTCTGACTCGACAGTTAATATTTGTTTTTTCCTATATTTTTGGCATGTACTGTAACTTGAATAATATTAATTATGCTCTTTTTACTTACAGATCCATTATTGGTGTCCTGTAAAGTACCTGGAACCTTGGCACATCTGCATACCACAAGTCAAGAATACACGAATTGCTTGCTCCCTACGCAGCCATCCTTTTCCTCCCAGTTTAGTTGATTAACTCTCCTGGTGCGGGTTGTGACCGCATTAGGTTTGTAAATCCACTTCCTCCCTCCTCCCCACCTGTATTGCTTGAGTAGAATTTTGAAGATGCATCATTTACCAGGTGAAGGCCGTTGGAACTGCAATCACAACACTATCTTCCCAGTTCAGTTGATCAACTGGCTTGTGAGGTTATTGACCGCATAAGGTTAATCAATTTGACAGCTTCTCTTCACCTCATTGATAATTTTGAGTATTAGCTGTGCCTGTGTTGAAGATTCTCTGAAGTGGGAATCTAAGAGTACTAAAGGCTCCAAGAGCTACTTTCAAACCCCAAAATTCCTTCCCAGTTCAGTTGATTAACTCTCCTGGTGCGGGTTGTGACCGCATTAGGTTTTGTGAATCAACATCCTCCCCACACCCCTATTTCTTATTGGTGCTGCCTGTGTTGAAGATTTTCTACAGGACGTGTGAAATCTAAGAGTGTAGTGCCTTTAACAAGTGAAGGCTCCAAGAACTACTTTTCAAACCCCAATCAATTCCTTCCCAGTTCAGTTGATTAACTCTTCTGGTGCGGGTTGTGACCGCATTGGTTTTGTGTGCAATCACATCCTCCCCACCCACACTTGCTATTGGCGCTGCCTGTGTGAAGAATTCTCTGGAAAAGGGACGTGGAATTTAGTGCTGCCTTGAACAAGGTTGCAAGAGCTGCCCCTCCAAATCCCATCACCTCGTTCCCATTTCAGTCTTATTAACTTTCCTAGTGTGGGTTATTACTGCATTTGATTAGTAAAATTACAGTTTACTGAGAATGGGTTGCTCCAATATGAATTGGTGACGCCTGTACGCTCATTGTCCGTGTTCCTGGTAGTGGAACAGATAAGGTGGCCAAGCCTATTTGTTGGGATCTCTCTCGTTCATCCACAGTTGCTGGAGCAGCACCTGTTCAACAAACTCTACCATCAGCAATCCCAGTAACTACATTGATAAAACCAACAAAATCTCATAATGAAGACAACCCTACTAATGAAGAGCAAGGCCATGGCTCAAGCTGGCAATCAGACACAGGAAGCAGACAGAATTCGTTCTGTTACAAAATCCACCAGTGAAAATATATCTGCAAGCAATGAACAAGGAGGATCTGTGGTACAACCAGCAGTCCAAGCTGAAAGGAGCAGTCAGAATATACCACATACGCCCACTTGATGAACAGTCGGTAGGTGCACGCAAACGTAAAGCCATAGTTGAGTCTGGAAGATTAGAACATGAGGAGAGCACGGTTGAATCCTGTGCATGTCGTAAAATTGTGCACGTGTGGCCGAGGAAGCAGGGGAAAGCAATTCGGCTGCTGATAATCACAGAACTAATATGTCATCAGAAGTTCAGGGAGTAGTAGCAAAGCCAGTTTCAAGTGAAGTATCAAAATTAATTAAAGAGCGTGATCAACTACGTGAAGAAAATTTGGAGCTCCAAAAGAGATTGGCCTTATTTCATGACCTCTTCAAGAATAAGAAGCGTTGGACAATGTTTGTTAGGCGCTTGGGCATACCAACAAACTAACAAGAGCCGAATGAAAATGCCATTCTGCTTGCTCTTGGCTCATGACAGCTCATGATATTGGTGTTGACTCACAGAACTGCTCCAGGAGAATAACTGTTACAGGTCAGATTTATTGTGTATATTGGTTGATGCACACTGCTTCTCATGCATGCTGCATTCATTTCATTGGGTATGGTCAGGATGCCTCTTGGAGATCACCTGGTAGAAATTTACCCGATTCTTTTGGCAAAGATTTGGATATAGAAAATATTCAATGGTTTGTTGCAGTGTGTATTTGATAAAGCTTTAACCATAAATGCCAGCATAGAGAGAAATGTTCAATTTAATAGTTGTATTTGTTGGTTACTTGTAAATAATGATACATATACAGGAAAGTACAATTTATTCATACTGTAGTATAATTTTTAGGCTTGCAAAGATGTTTAAGCTACATTTAAAGTGTGGGAGAACACTACTCCATTGATGTACAGTAATAAATCACTGGTGATAGACTGTCAATTTTCAATTTTTTAATATTAGTTGTTTCAAAATAGTGTTGATATTCTGCTCAAAATTGTACATTGCGCAGTGCACCTGATAATACCACCTAACCTAGGTCTTCCTACCAATTTACAGTAGTACAAACTACACTTCAGCAGTAGTATGGAAATTAGTTTTAATGTATGAACATATACTTACACTGTTTTATGAAAACATGACCAAAATGTTTCTACTAGACATATAAGGTATGTCTTACGGCAATTGTATTTTTTATTTGTATATGCAACATTACACACAAAAGAGGCAAGTATATAATGAAGATAATATATGACCCCAGAAGTTTGCCATTGAACCAAAACAAGCTTATATCTACAGCTGTTACAGGTTTTCTCATAAAGACTGTGCGTGTGCGTGCATGCATATATGTATAAAAAAAATATTTTAAACTAGTGTACCCTCATTAAACAATAAGGAACTGGTTTGCATATACTGCACATGTATATTGTCATTAATGAAGGATTTTGCTTTCACATGCCTTATGATCTAAGGCCGCGGAATTGATTGCTGTCTCTTCGAGAAAGTATTTTCTTCCGTATTTCCTCCTAGTATAGAAACAGGAGTGTTCACAGCCTCTAGCATGAGTTGGAGTGTCACCACTCTAGATGATTGGGAGGGTGTCACACTCCTGAGATGATTTGGAGAGTGGCCACACTCTAGATACGGGGGGTGGGACACACTTAGATGTCAGCGAATGTGATCTTTCCGGTCAACTTGCAGTCCCAATTATTAGGGTACATATACTGGAAGCAGGTAGAGCATATAGATATATATTGTACTGTCATGTCAGTCAAAGGCAACTGGAGTAACTATAGTTTTTGGTGATAAGAGGCATATTTAGTGTAACAGTTGGCATATTCAAATGTACATGGCTGTCTGAAGTTAGGCACACTAAAGCAGAGTGGTTATATGTACCTCCTGGAACAGAATTCTAGAGTTGAGCTTTGTTTGCTACTTGTCTGAAGCAAGAGGTCATTGCAGTTCATCCTTGTGGCAAAGAGCCAGTTTTATAGCCGAGGTGAATTTCCAGTACACTGGTGGGCAAGAGGTAGTGATGGTGATGGCACTGCAGTTATGCCTTGTGGCAAAGAGCCAGTTTTTATAGCTGAGGTGATTCCGTCACTGCAGTTATTGTTCCTTGTGGCAGAAGGAAGCCTTTTATAGCTGAGGGTGATTTCCAGTCACGGTGTCAGTTATTTCCTTGTGGGCAAGAGCCAGTTATAGCTAGGGTGATTCCCCAGTTGTTCACTTGGAGAGCCAGTTGTATAGGGCTGAGGTTTTCTCCCATTTTCTGTGTGGCAAAGAGCCAGTTTATAGCTGAGGTGATTTCCAGTCACTGCAGTTATTTCCTTGTGGCAAAGAGCCAGTTTTATAACTTGGGGATTTCAGTGCTCACAGCCATTTAAGTTTATAGTTATCCTCAAATATGATATTGTAATATGTTCACCTGCTCCTTAGTCTTGTGTCCTTTTTTGGTCCGTTAACCTGGTAGCTTAAAACTGTACAACAAAATTTGAATATGAGCCTGGTAATTGCATTACATTGCTACTTATGTGACAAGTTATACTAGTTGCACTTACACTTCTTTTGTTGGTGTGTAAATATCTCACTTCAGACATGGCTTTTAAAAATTTTATAAGTGGGTTTTTATATTTGATACTTTAAGTGTTTCTTATTGAATTAAGCTTGCTTAATAATTCTTACTTAGCTGTGTTTAAACTTGTCCTAAAATTTTCTTTTCTTTTAGTGTAATCTAGGAGATAAATGATGAAAGGATGTAAAGCATGAAGCTTAAACTTTGATACTGTAGAATGCTTCGGTAACCCCTTTCCTACAAGTAAACAACATCATTAATAGGATAAAAACCCCACACTTAAGTATTTGTGTATTTTATGTAAAAATTTGAAAATACAAAGTCTTCCGAGTACATTATCAAGGGACGAGTTATCTGGTGTATGGACGAGGCTAGTCTTGACGACAAATGACAGTTTGCTACCCAGGATCCAGCCCTCTTTTATTCCTAACCGCCTGATCTTGTCATCTCCAGTTCCCTACTGCCGTGAGCTCTCAAGGGGATGTCTTCTAGGGAATTGATGATCATGTTGGTCCATTCTGTCATTGTGGGAATTCTGAGCGAAGCTGGGTTGTGGTTACTACATAAAGGTCTGGATGCTAGTCCTCATATTCTCTCTCCATGCCATAAAGGGTAGGGGCTATGTCTACTATCGTTTTACGTTATATTTATCCCTCTATTTCGAACATTCAGTAGTCCAAATAGCTGCTCTTTGGGTATGGAGAAGATGCAAGGATATCTAGGACACAGAAGAGACTTCCACCATGTGTGACTAAAGAGCAATTATTAGACGGCATCCTAGGATTGACAGTAGAAGGACAATGATCAATAATCCCAGAATACATCGTGCCTTGGGAATGGTCGAGGTAGGACATGCATCCAGGTCAAGACTAAGAGAGCTAGAGCCCTGGGTAGTAACCTGTAGTCTAGTCATAGAGAGTAAAGTCTTGTCCTACCATACTATTAGTACTCAAGTATGACTTGATGTAGTTTAAATCTTTACATAAAACACACAAATAACTTAACATTTATTGTGGGAATTTTACATAACCTGTTAACTGTGTGATAGAACATTACCATTAGCTCTAAATCCAATTTAACGCCTAGCTGACAGCAACTGTCATATCACAACATGGGTGATCGTCGTGTTATACAGTACATGTACATAGGCGGGGAAGATCGAATGTGTGTCTAGGCCTTACCCCTCAGCATATAGGGATGTGTTTCATAATCCGAGATATTAGAGAGGAGTATTCACAATAATAGGATGGCCTTCATGTGGTACTTTTTTTCTTTTAATCACGTGAGCTATTTACACTGTCAGCACAGTCGTTAGAATAATTTCATTATTTAAAATCAAAAGTCGTGGTACAATAGATGAATTAGGAACACAATAAGCACATGTGATTAATTTTTCACTGAAAGTTACGGTGCTTTACTGGTTATTTGCTCAGAAATTTAGGCAGTGAGATTTCCAGTCACTGCAGTTGCAGAAACCCAGGGAAATCTGAATTATCCCTGTGGTTTCATACATTGATTTTAATGTTTATCCAACTGTAGTAAGTAGCTTTGTCACAAGTATGTTTTCCCCTAGTTTCACACTGTATAAGCATTGATGCACTGTAATTCTGAGTTTGCGTGACAACATCTCATGTTGGAAGTATTTTGTGAATTTGTCCTAAGCAGTTGTCACAATGTCCAGACCTTGACTACACTTATATTTTGCTATGATCTCGTCTACAATATTCTATGTTGAAACACTTTCTAATGTTTTTTAACACCACTTTGTTTTTCTATATGTTAAAAGATGTGCAATTGATAATATATAGATGAATAATTTAAGCACTATTAAAATATTCGAGTACTATTCTATTTGAAGGTCTATGCCTAGAGCCTTTTAATATAATATTCTTTTATTACTCGTATAGTACAATCTGCCAATGTATTTTGGGGTTCATAATTGTTTACTTGAGCAACGAAGGACCCTTGAGTTGAAAGAATCTTTGTTTTAAGGGGGTGCACCAATCCGAAAAGTAGAAATCTTGTTCAACCTATTTTTTATAAATTATTTAAGAAATGGTTATAGAAAGGCCTTGCCAACTGCGCTCCAAGTTTTCAGCATCAACAACCTAAATGAGAAAGGCCGAGGGAAAAAAAATACACAACGTATCTTGCAACGAATTGTCAACATTTTCAAAATCTTTCAGGGAACACATGAGTTAACTAAACTACCCCCCACGGAATTTCGAGAACAACTCCTGTGATCACATTAGCATATAATAAAAGGATGTATGGAGCAGTTTTTTCAAAAAGTGTAGTTAGTGCAATAAGTAGAGACCATATTCCAAATGTCCCACCCAAATATGCAATATACTGATGTTATAGAATATTTATTCTAAATAAATCAACTTGGACTTTGGGTACTACCCGTGCTCCGCCAAGTGTAGAAGGCACAAACTCTACATACCTAAGGTCCAATTTTCATGAAATTTGATTAAAAATGAAAGCTGTGAAACACCTTGAAGTGGAAAATTTCTTGTACCTCGAGTGTAAGAATAAGATCAAAGTATTGGCACCTGTAGCCGAGCATTGACGTGGGACCAATTTCGTTACAGAATTGGCCACCCTTGCAGATAGTGCATCCGTTCAGCAATGGTGGTGATCACGTTCCATGCAAATCCCCGAATAACAAACGGAAAAAAGACAAATTTGGGGAAAGAAAAAAAAAAATAAAAAGTTCCATCGAATTTGATATATTATATTCCTTCCTGCACATATATATTATAATGATATTATAATATAAAGATATAGTATAATATCCCATTATAACACAAAAACATGCTAACCTATTATAATTGGTCCGAATTTCGGGTCCTCAAGGTGGCACTGGCATGGCACTAATAGGCACCTGCATGACTTGCTGGATCCATTCCTTAGGAGTCTGTCTTGGCTTGTGTGGAGGGAGGGAGGTCTAGGTAGGTGTGTAAGGAGGCTCTAGGAAGGTTGAGGAAGGTGTGTGAGAAAGTGTTGAGGGAAAGTGTTGTGGAGGTTGCGGAGAGATGTCCAAGTGATATCACGCGCCATCCTCTTGCGTGCCTCATCACCTCACTACCATCTGTCACTGTATTTACCCTTCTCCGCGCTAAAGCGGCTTTCTTTCACTGATAAAGACGGCGACCGAGTTCCAGATTTGCTGCTCTTATCATCTAACGCTTCATCTATATATACATTGTGCAGTAGAACCGCAACAATGCGCTATCCAAGAGCGAGACTGGAAGCGCGCATCGACGAAGCAGCTATCCTCAATGAGACACACAATGTGACTGAGGGTGTCTGGTCTGCCGGACCCCACGAGGGATGAAAAAGATGCCAATGCACGAATGTATACTTTACTCTATTTCATAAATACAGCGTTATTACGCGTTATTACGAAAAATTTCGGACGTTTAGAACGTACGAGGCAATACCTCTCGCGCGCCACAGCTGCCGGGCACAGGATTCTGCACAATTACGCATGAAAATGTGCAATAAATACGTCAATTTATATAATCGTAAACAATAATTATGATTGTACAGAGTGTTGCCAAGCCATGTTCGTAGCTATTGTTATAAAATATTTCAGAAAATTGTGCGATGTTTCACCGAATTATTCTCGGATGTTGCGCCCCTTAGTTTATTCATAAGATGTATTATTCTTTGCTATTGGATATGTTTGTGATACACATGGATTGTGTAATAAACCGCAGCATTATTTGCAGTATTATCTACTATCCTTTTAAGTTACTTTCTGACGGGTATTCCTATTGCACCTTAGTGTAATGTTTTGCTGCATGATAGGAAATGCAGGCGCACGGAGGGATTAAGAAACTAGCCTAATTAGTGCCCTAGTACTCTATGACTAATACACGTGGATTATTGCGCGATGAATATCGGAATTCAAAATCCTGTGTACAGATAAACTAAATTACAAAAAAGTTTTCAACATACTTTATATTTTTAAAGACATACAAAGATAAAGCTTGTACTTGAAGAATACGCTGTTAGGCACAAAGGGTTACTGGGCCTATTTTACATGTAGACTATTACTGTGACCGTTAATATGCTTTCAGACCATCATAATATTTTATTTACAAAATGGTACAATAGATTTTTGTCCGAAATTACATTAGTGATATTTTACACTCTTGCAAGGCCCTTAACACGCATAGGCGTTTTGGGCAAGTACACCAGGTAGGTGAAAAATAGGTAGAAAAGGTTTAATATAAACAATGTAAAGTGAAAGAGGTGGATTTCACTGTAGCAGAGAGAGATGGAAGAACACCTTAGTGTATATTCCAAAGATGCTGCCCAGCTGGCACCCCTACTATCATGGTAGAGGTGAGGGAGACGTATGCTATTGATGGTTACATCCTGGTGTCTGTAAATGAGATAGGAACGCATATAGTCCAGTACAAGGCACGTGGGATAGCCATACGTGAAGTTTAAGTAAGAGGTAATTATGGTTTACCGTTTCAAAGGCCTTTCTCAGATCAACGAAGAGTCCAATTGTGAAGTCCGTTTTTATCCAATGGCTGTATACAGTGACCTATATTAAAGGCAGACTTATAATGGCATCATTGGTACTCTTTTGTGAGCGGAAGCCAAACTGTCAGGGACTTAATATGTTGAGTTGTACAAAGTAGGAATAGAGCTCTGTGAATAATTTAAAATATTTTTGAAATTATATGTAGATTTGATATTGGTCTAAAATTGTTTATGTCCGCCGGAGTGCCTCCTTTATGGACTGGCGTATTTCTTGCTTTTTTAAGGATATCAGGAATGACCGTCGATCTCTGGGAACAGGACACGTAGAG
>WNGS01165523.1:19113230-19127939 GCA_020271785.1 Procambarus virginalis | reverse complement strand
CGCTAACGCGCACCAAGGGATCAAAGAGTGAGTACATTTTTTTGAAACACAAAATGTAACCCCCTATATGCATGGTTGGCATTGTAAATGTGTGGCCACGTGTGTGGAAGAAAATAATAATAAAAAACTACTCAATTTAGTTGGTAGGCACTTCCTGCCATGGGTCATACACAAGATATTGCTATACGCTACTGGTGGGCTGATTTAAGCTATTTCTGTTATATACGATATAGATATATGTATAATTACTTGTGTAATAAAAACGACATGAGGTATTTTGTTATTGATTTTCACTGCACTAGTTAATTATTCCAGACAAGGAAATGTACACATGAATAAATGAAATGAAATGTAAAGTGTTTGAAATATAGTACAAAAATGCATTTATTAAATAAATCATCACAGTATATATATATATCTAAATAAGTCACAGTATATATCTAAATTTATTAGATATATACTGTGTGGACATGGTTCCACAGAGTTGCCAGGTATCACAATGTTACCGGTGGTAACTTATCAGTGACTACCGGAGAGTGTTATCTAACTCTGCTTGGCCCACCTCCTGGTCTTTTGTACCTGGCGCGCTCTTATATAACATTACGTTAAAGTTTGGTGTCTCGTCTTTTCCTTGAAGCTATGGATGAAAATGGCTCAGGCGACCTCTTCTCGTATGCATTTGGTTTGGTGTTGGATTTAAAGGATTTGGTGTTGGATTTCTATCAACCACTGAAGGGTTAGTAAGGTCACCACAAGAGCTTATGACCAACCAGCAAGTATACTTTAGCCCTGATCATACTCCCGAGCTCTGAGTAAACTCTGAATGTATTGATCTCTTCATGTACATATCTCCCGCAGTGTATTTCTCTTGCTGATCACCCGTACAGGGTACGAAAATGTCCTTCTGCTACCATTCATGGTTTGCTGGTAGTAAACATTGATATACATTTCTGTAATATCACATTACGTGGTGTTATAAACAATATGTAAAGCTAACGTAATATGACGCGCTTAGTAGGAACAATTCAGCATGGCTTTTGGAAAGTGAGTGACGCAGCTAGATCACTCCTGGTTTTGTGCTGACATGCCATGGTCTTGTGGTAACACGTTAGACCATACTAGCTGGAAAGGCAATGTGAGATCTCTATTCTAAACTTAAACGGTCCTAACCAAGTATGTCGTCATTCTTTCACTGCCCCTTAACATTTCGTTATATTATAGCATCACCCAAACAATACATTAGTGTCCTGCTCGAACATATAACACATCTCATTACCGGGTCTGTGTGTGTTTTATCTGAACATTTCATCTTCCAATTATTCTGTTTTAGAATACAAATATCCTAACAATTCCATTTATAACTACCTCAGCATCCAATTGCTTATATATATATATATATATATATATATATATATATATATATATATATATATATATATATATATATATATATATATATATATATGCGAACAAGCCTGAATGGTCCCCAGGACTATATGCGAATGAAAACTCACACCCCAGAAGTGACTCGAACCCATACTCCCAGGAGCAACGCAACTGGTATGTACAAGACGCCTTAAACCACTTGACCTTGATGGGCATAGTAGTGCCGCTTCAAGAGAAGGCTACCCTTCAGTCTGTAATATTCATCTGATCACTGGTCTCCCATTTGATCCTCATTGCTTTGTCTTACTATTATTGAAAGTCAATAACCGTATTATGCAACTTTAATAAAGTTGTCCTTCAGCATTTTGTGGTGTTCAGCTACCCTTATCTTCTGTATCATCCTCACATTACCAGTATACACAAACATTGACATGTAGGGATATAGACTCAGGTAAGTTAGTAATTTAAATGCACAGTAGCAGTCCTAGGCGTTCAATCCCCGACCGTCTAAGTGATTGGGCACCATTCCTCCCCATCCCATCCCAAGTCCTTATCCTGATCCCTTCCCAGTGTTAAATAGTTAATACTATTATTCAATACTATTATTGAAAGTCAATAACCGTATTATGCAACTTTAATAAAGTTGTCCTTCAGCATTTTGTGGTGTTCAGCTACCCTTATCTTCTGTATCATCCTCACATTACCAGTATACACAAACATTGACATGTAGGGATATAGACTCAGGTAAGTTAGTAATTTAAATGCACAGTAGCAGTCCTAGGCGTTCAATCCCCGACCGTCTAAGTGATTGGGCACCATTCCTCCCCATCCCATCCCAAGTCCTTATCCTGATCCCTTCCCAGTGTTAAATAGATTATTGTGTTAAATAATCCCCGACCGTCTAAGTGATTGGGCACCATTCCTCCCCATCCCATCCCAAGTCCTTATCCTGATCCCTTCCCAGTGTTAAATAGTTAAAAACAACAACATATATATATATATATATATATATATATTCAATGCGTTGCTCCTGGGAGTATGGGTTCGAGTCACTTCTGGGGTGTGAGTTTCATTCATATATATATATATATATGCAAACAAGCCTGAATGGTCCCCAGGACTAGATACAACTGAAAACTCACACCCCAGTTATATATATATATATATATATATATATATATATATATATATATATTATATATATATATATATATATATATATATATATACATATATGTCGTACCTAGTAGCCAGAACGCACTTGTCAGCCTACTATGCAAGGCCCGATTTGCCTAATAGGCTAAGTTTTCATGAATTAATTGTTTTTCGACTACCTAACCTACCTAACCTAACCTAACCTAACTTTTTCGGCTACCTAACTTAACCTAACCTATAAAGATAGGTTAGGTTAGGTTAGGTAGGGTTGGTTAGGTTCGGTCATATATCTACGTTAATTTTAACTCCAATGAAAAAAAATTGACCTCATACATAATGAAATGGGTAGCTTTATCTTTTCATAAGAAAAAAATTTGAGAAAATATATTAATTCATGAAAACTTGGCTTATTATGCAAATCGGGGCTTGCATAGTAGGCCAAAAAGTGAGTTCTGGCTACTAGGTACGACATATATATATATATATATATATATATATATATATATATATATATATATATATATATATATATATATATATATATATATATATATATATATTCAATGCACAGACTTGCCTATATAACTCGCAAGCTGAAGTTTATAACTTTTTAACACTCAACCCACCAGGAGACTCGAACCCTGGCCCACAGAGTGGCAGGTACACACTGTATCCACTGCACCATACTTCAAAGCCATAAGAGAGTTACGAATTCCGGGGTATTTTCAGCTTGCGAGTTATGTAGGCAAATGGAATTCTGTGGGTTAAATACCCCGGAATTCCTAACTCTCTTATGGTGTGAAGTATGGTGTGAAGTATGGTGGATACAGTGTGTACCTGCCACTCTGGGCCAGGGTTCGAGCCTCCTGGTGGGTTGTGTTAAAAAGTTATATAAATCTGGCCCAGCCAGGATTCGAACCCATCCGAATCGGACGTCCAGGACCACCCCTAAACGTACACAGTACCGCAACCAGCGCACCATTGATCGTCTATAAAGACTGGTCAGTCCTGGTGTTTATTAACTAAGAGAGTTGACTAATAATATACGCGTTCTTTCATTTCCAAACGAATCTTAACCCCCGTCGAACCCTATTCCAAAATTAAAAGTATGTCAATATCATCATATAAGGATGGTGAAGATGGTAATTAGCATCATCATATAAGGATGGTGAAGATGGTAATTAGCATCATCATATAAGGATGGTGAAGATGGTAATTAGCATCATCATATAAGGATGGTGAAGATGGTAATTAGCATCATCATATAAGGATGGTGAAGATGGTAATTAGCATCATCATATAAGGATGGTGAAGATGGTAATTAGCATCATCATATAAGGATGGTGAAGATGGTAATTAGCATCATCATATAAGGATGGTGAAGATGGTAATTAGCATCATCATATAAGGATGGTGAAGATGGTAATTAGCATCATCATATAAGGATAGTGAAGATGGTAATTAACCTTGAGTAGTGAGTACAGTACCTGAGGGAAGGCGGCGGGTGTGAAGCAGCAATTGCGCTTCCCGAGCGTCTTCCTGTAAACAAAACGGGAAGCATTTTTTGTATTAAAATTAAGTCACCAGTCTGGGGGTATAACGTTGGTCTAAAGCCAGTTTTAAATATTGTTAAGTTTTTTACATAAAGTTGGATCACATTTTCCTCAATAGTGGCATGCGGGTCACTTTTAGTAGGATTAAAATGGTCTAAGGTACATATCCCAGCCTATCGCCGACACAGTGGTTCCCCGTTAGTTGAGATGAATGTTTTATGCATCCCATGAGCTCCCGGGCAACATATATGTAAATACTGTATAGTCTGTATGGGCTGCCAGGCAACACTGGTTTCCCAACGCGCGCCTGCATGTTTAACTCGTATAAACATTTAACTTATTATGCACGCGCGCACAACCATGCCCTTCAAGCACAAATCACAATTTTAATTCAGATACGTACTCCAACACGCACACGTAACATACTCCACATACACTAAGAGGTGGCACCACCTTCTGTGTATACACTTTGAGTTGACTTAGTTCTGGACATGTCCAGAACGAGGCAGTAGAGGCTGCCTCTTAGGGGCCAATAGGTATTCTACACTTACCTTAATTTATATAATATATATATATATATATATATATATATATATATATATATATATATATATATGTATAATATATATATTATATATATATATACAAATGTATTTCCTTTATAATAAACTTGGAATTTAAATATGTTGATGTGACGACTTATATTGAATCTTGTAACTAGCTCATCGAGATTGTAACTTGCTTAGCTAAATGAATTGTGGAGTTCAGTCCTTGAGCCCATTATGTGCCTCTGTAACCCTTTCCACTACTGAATGGGTATGGGGTGCATAATAAATGAACTAAACTAAATATTTTTATTCTGGAACTAGACCAGGCCTTCATCAGTAATTCCTAACCTAATACCTAACACAGCTTCAGACAAATTAGGTTATTTGAATAAATAAAATAAACAAATATTTAACAATGCACTGTATGAAAACTATGTAACAATAAGACATATAGCCCAATACAGAAGCCTCAGGGGAATTGATAGAGTAGATAAGGACAAATTAATTAACACAGGTGTTGCTCGAACAAGGGGACACAGGTGGAAACTGAGTACCCAAATGAGCCACAGAGATATTAGTAAGAACATTTTCAGTATCCGGGTAATTAATAAATGAAATTCTTTAGGAAGTGATGTGGTGGAGGCTGACTCCATACACAGTTTCAAATGCAGATATGACAGAGCTCCATAGGCTCAGGAATCTGTACACCTGTGGATTGACAGTTAAGAGGCGGGACCAAAGAGCCGAAGCTCAACCCATGCAAGCACAATTCTATCAGTATAATACATGACTACACGGTTTCCTTAAGATGATTTGATTTCGGGGCTTACCGTTCCCGCGGCCCGGTCCTCGACCAGGCCTCCGCGATGTGTGTATCAACACAGTAGGTGACTACACAGTGTGTGTACCAACACAATACATGACACCATGGTGTATCCCCTTTTCGTGGAATTAGTTTTACTTGACACGTGTTGCAAGCAACAAGTCTAATCCAGGCATATATTGATCGTGTTCTACACGCACATTATCAGAGCAGCTGCTGGCTGTAACCTGTCGCAACACAGGGCACCCGTGGAACACAGGAAACACTGGTACTTGGGGGAGGCGACTAAGACAGTTAAACTTATGATTAGAACCTGTTTACATAATTATTATTTGCTTAATATTAACCCTCATGGATTAGCTCTACCATTCAGCCCAAGTGGTTAGTTATCCTTTCAGGAGGTTAGGTTGATTGTATATCTCCCCATATTTGTTTGCATTGTGATTCAGTGTACAACTGCAACTTGCATATAGATACAGTGCGATGTAGGCTACTGTACATTTTAAAGTTTTAAAATGGTACAATACCTGATGCTTTACTAAGACTACCACACTACACTCACCCGGAGCCTAGTGCGGCAGCTTTGCACACTTATTGTAATGAACATATACTTCATAATTTAGGACATACCGATGCATCTTTGTAAATTCTTGGACACACAAACCTGACGCAACCTACACTTTACGTAGCATCTAGGATATAGCACACAGAATATACCAGACGCAACACCTGAGATGCGTTTTCACACAACTACGATACACCAAAGACTCACACTGCACATTTACTAATACACAATCTACACGTTCGAGGCTCACAACACGCTTCATACTTTACACACATTACGCCCACTATTCACACTCCAACACACTGCCATCAGTGTGCAATTTCAAACTGTAATGGATCTGTTGACACCCCTTCCCGTTGTTGCTGTACAGTGCTCTACATTACGATGCAGTTGTGCACTGAATCACAATGCAAACAAATATGGGGAGATATACAGTCAATCTATCCTCCTGAAAGGATAACTAACCACTTGGGCTGGACGGTAGAGCGACGGTCTCGCTTCATGCTGGTCGGTGTTCAATCCCCGACCGTCCAAGTGGTTGGGCACCATTCCTTTCCCTTCGTCCCATCCCAAATCCTTATCCTGACCCCTTTCAAGTGCTAAATAGTCGTAATGGCTTGGCGGCGCTTTTCCCCTGATAATTCCCTGCTCCTGAAAGGATAGGACATTTTGTAACTATTGGGTCGATGGTACTAATATGTAGCACTGTAGCTACAGTAAGCCATTTTGTACAATTTTTTTATAGTCCGGAAAAATAAAGCTAAAAAATATATATTCCTAGGCCTAGTATACCACATATATGCACTATATTAGGCCTAGGATGGTTAGATTGTTAGGTAAGATCTTATTAGTAACATTATAACAAATTTCAAGTTCGATCAAATTCAGTTATATAAAAATCTACTTTCTGGTGGAGCATTACGACATATTTGTACTTTCGACCACATCGTTACTCTAAGTACTATCATTTTAGGAGGACGGGCTGCATATAACATACGCTAGATCCTACATGCACACCAAAAGACTAAGTACTGATGATTCCATCGTTATATCAGCACCAACTGACTTTAGGACTAATGGATCGCTCGTTATATCAGCCCCAACAGAGTAGGCTACTTTAATCAATGCGGAAACTTCTCATTTTCATGGCCAGGAGTACATTAGCGACCACAAGCACAATACTCTCAACCATTTTCTTTGATATAAGTCAATGCCAAGCTAAATGTGAACATACATAAAGCCAATGAAAATAAATATAGTTTATGGAGGTCAGAAGCGCATGAGCAAACAGTCAAGTAGTGTTGAAGATGTCATGTGACTGGCTGGGCTGGTGTCGCCTTGGTAACAAGTGAATAAAGCAAGACCGATATCAGGCAACCACCTCTTTGCTCTTAGTCCTGCAGAATGTCCTGGTGCAAGCTGTCCTTAGTCACCAACTTTCACTTCCTCTCTCATAGTCAACAGTACCAACTCTCCCTGTTGAATCACATCCACCAGCCTCTCCTTCTCGAGTGTTCTAGTGTTCTACAGTTGTAAACAACTGACTGTTCTACAGTTGTAAACAAGTGACTGTTCTACAGTTGTAAACAAGTGACTGTTCTACAGTTGTAAACAAGTGACTGTTCTACAGTTGTAAACAACTGATTGTTCTACAGTTGTAAACAACTGATTGTTCTACAGTTGTAAACAACTGATAGTCATAGTTGTAAACAACTGAGTGTTCTACAGTTGTAAACAACTGATTGGTCTACAGTTGTAAACAAACGTGGTTCAGTGTAGTTAGACGCAAAAAAAATGCGTCAGAATGGTTAGACGTCGAAAATTATGCTGCAACGTGTCAAAATTCGCTGGTGACAACTAAGAAGCAACACTCTTTAGCATTCGAGTGTTATCCAATTTTGAAAATGTTGTAAATTGCACTATTAAGTGGCACGCTGATAAATACAAAGTAACACAAATTAAGGAACAAAATAAGGAGCTATTGAGAGAACACAGCGGAGCTTTTGAAACTAAAATAAAAAAAAACAGGCTTAAAGTAAATTAGGCTGAAATAGTGCACCGATGAAATTTGAAAACCGACCAACACCATTTTCTTTCGTTTGTAGATTATTGATTCACTCCCGAGGTCAACATTTTTCTCCGCCGTCAACACAACTATTCCCATTGACCTCTAGCAGTCTCCATCAGCTGACTCTACCGCCGTAGGTTAGGCGTCTCCTGCGTTTCACCATCATCCTCTACATCGCATCCAGTACAACTTCCAGCGCCACCAAATATCCTTTTAATTTTCCCGGTAGCTACATATACATATGTATATGCGCTGGGTATGAAATGAATACATTTTTGTTGACCAAACCACGCACTAGAAACTGAAGGGACGACGACGTTTCGGTCCGTCCTGGACCATTCTAAAGTCGATTTTGACCTATTCCAAATCGACTTGAAAATGGTCCAGGACGGACCGAAACGTCGTCGTCCCTTCACTTTCTAGTGTGTGGTTTGGTGAACATATTTCAGCCACGTTATTGTGACTCCTCGTCTGCAATACATTGTTGTCTTTAATACAATGGTAAAGTATATATGCTAGGCATAAAACCCCATCATTTAAGGTGTTCTGACTAAAATGAGTCCAGACTGAAGCCTACAGATGTCTGACCTCTCATAAACACTTGTTATATTACATATTACTGAAATGAAGTACACGGGCTGTAGCTCTGCAACAGTAAGGAGTAAGTCACAATACACCGCAGCAACACACTCCCAACACACCTAGACTGAGCAGATGAAAAGTATAGGTGTTTAAAGCCTCTCATGTTTATGGTGGTGGGGCAGCGTGATTTTTTTCTCTATCCCGTATTTCAAAAATGCAGCACCATTGTTATTTTCATTGTTCGTTGTTTGTTACATTAATTGTTTAATGTAGCAAACTCTCCACTGGCAATGAGGAGTGAGTGGACTCCCACCACTGGTAGTGAGGAGTGAGTGGACTCCCACCACTGGTAGTGAGGAGTGAGTGGACTCCCACCACTGGCAGTGAGTGGAGAGTAGACACCCCCCACCACTGGCATAGTTACCAGTGAGTCTAGCTTGTGGTTATGATAAGAGAAGTTCGTTATCACAAAATATTTGACTATTTACAGACTTAAAAATGTTCAATATTACACGATAACGTAATAGCTAACAAGTACGCAACGGAACAGTCGCCAGTGCGTGTATGTGACGAACTCAAAGAGATGTGGGTTCGATTCCATCGTACGGCCTCAGTATTTTCTTATAGATTAATCACGCTGTTGTGGTTTTCACTGTGCAAGCAGTTATACTACGTTAAACATTTGGCTTGACTCTTTGAGGGCCCTGTGGAACAATGGTTGTCCAGCCCGTCCTCTCTACCGTTCCAATCGTCAAACAACTGATGTAATAAATTGCCCGAACCGAACCTAACCCAGGACCCACGAACAGAAAACGGGATATCACGTCAATTTGGGAGCCGCTATGATATTTAGTACATCAGTTTTTTTTTTTTACCTCAATAGGATTTATACGTCAAAATGCCATGTATTATTCGAGAAGACGCGTTGTTGTTATGGCTGAATGGTATGGGGCCAGATTCACAAAGCAGTTACGCAAGTACTTACGAACGTGTACATCTTTCCTGAATCTTTGACGGCTTTGGTTACATTTATTAAACAGTTTACAAGCATGAAAACGTCCCAATCAACTGTTGTTATTGTTATAAACAGCTTCCTGGTGCTTTGGAGCTCATTAATTGTTTAATAATTGTAAACAAAGTCACCAAAGATTGAGAAAAGATGGACAGGTTCGTAAGTCCTTGCGTAACTGCTTCGTGAATCTGACCCCTGGGGTTTAATTCCCACGTCAGGACAGAAGTGTTTGGATGTTTCCTTTCACTTGATGCTTCTCTTCACATGGAACTAATTGGTAATCCATGAGTTTGTCAAGTATTGTGGGTAGCAAAGGCAATAGCAAATGGTTAACCAGACCATCTACCAGGAGGCCTGGCCAGAGACCGAGCCGCAGGGACGTTGATCCCCGAAATCAACGCAAGGTAGGTAACCAGCATCTTAAGAAGATTGATAAGCTGGCTTAGGGGAGGACCTTGATAAGCCTAACACGCTTCCTGTGCCCGATTATGGGGAAACCGTATTTATTACAGTTACCATTTAACCAGTCTTAGAGTTTTTTACTAAACCGATGGTTGTTTGAAAAACAATTTAATTCCAGGCATCAGACATTGCTTTTAAGAAGACAGACTGGGAAAATTGTTTTACAATCTTGGAAGGTGTGTGTCATGAGGGATGATTTAGCCCATAAATGCCTGAAAGTTATAAAAACACGTGATGCGTAAACTGGATGTTGAAAAATCAGATCATGTTAGAATGTTAAATAATTCATTAAAACTGACGTAAGAAGTAGCGTCATTGTGGCAAATATCTGGAACACTTGTAAATACATTATACAGGTGTAAAACACGGAGTGAAATACAGGAGTGAAATTTTGTAAATGTAAATAGAACCTGCATTAGAAAGTGTATGCGCTGAAGTTCATTCTCCTCAAAATCTTGGAAAATTTGGACCAAGTCCTACTGACCAACTGTCAGTTCCTACTAACCCTCCGTATCCAAACTAGTTCCATTTTTAACACTTTAGGTATTTTGCATTTATGTAGCTACCCTAGATTATATGAAGGGAGAAGTACATCGTATATCAAGAACTAGTGACGAGATTCTAAAAGTCCCCAACTCGCAGGATGGTTAGTCGGTATGTGATCAGTAGCCTGCGCTGGCAAATTTTGGGTGCATTATGAGGAATCTTTCACATACATAGTTTCTAAATATAAATTTGTCTAGGCCTCATATGAATCTGTGGTTAAGATGCCCTCCCCCCCCGTCTGGAAAATCCTGTTCAAATAACGTTTAACTAACAGTAAATCAACGATGATTAAACGTTACTCGAGCATGGTGCCCAATGGGCGACTCACATCAGTTTTATTTGTATATTCATTATATTATATCCTCTTTATTTATTCCTCTCGCACATTGGTACACTTTAAAACAAAGACTAATAAAATCAGGCGAAGACGCAGCAGAGCGTCCAAGAAAGCGAAAGGTTCTAGGCCTGGGAAAATGAAAACAGGAAGACATAAAGTAACGGTGCACTCTGGCAGCAATGGAAGCCTAGCAACATTATGGTGGAGCACGGAAAGAAAACTTTGGGTGAAAATTGTTGTAAATTAAGGTTTGATATTTCTGTCACAATATACTTTTGTGCCAGTGTGTGTCTAGGCTATAAAGTATTTGCACCGACAAGACGGTGGTTAGTTAGTGGTTAAGACGCTCGCCTGGCGTTTCGCTAGCACTTTGTCCTGGGTTCGTACCCTGGCCGGGGAGGATTTACTGGGCGAAAATCCTTAACTGTAGCCTCAGTTTAACCCAACAATAAAATAAGTAACTGGTTGTTAAACGATTTGGCGGGTCGTATTCCGGGGAACATAGGATTAGGGACTTGAACGAAACGCTATACGCGTGCTGTACAAGAATGTACAGCACGCGTAGCGAATGAATATATATAATTCATATATATTCTATATATATGTTTCTGGAAATATACAGTAATTGATATCCATTCTCTAGTACTGTGACCACAGTTGGCCTCTTATGTAGTACGGTAATAGTACCTAGAACGTTCTGTAGAATGTTACTGGTCTGTTGTAGTAATGTAGTAAGATTGCTCGTAATATATTTTACAAGAACTTGCTAGTGTAATGAGTGGTAATATCTCTCATATTTATGTTTACCTGGTTGATACCTGGTTGATGGGGTTCTGGGAGTTCTTCTACTCCCCAAGCCCGGCCCGAGGCCAGACTTGACTTGTAAGAGTTTGGTCCAGCAGGCTGTTGCTTGGAGCGGCCCGCAGGCCCACATACCCACCACAGCCCGGTTGGTCCGGCACTCCTTGAAGGAAACAATCTAGTTTCCGCTTGAAGATGTCCACGGTTGTTCCTGTAATATTTCTGATCCTCGCTGGTAGGACGTTGAACAACCGTGGGCCTCTGATGTTCATACAGTGTTCTCTGATTGTGCCCATGGCACCTCTGCTCTTCACTGGTTCTATTCTGCATTTTCTTCCAAGTCGTTCACTCCAGTACGTTGTTATTTTACTGTGCAGATTTGGGACCTGTCCCTCCAGTATTTTCCACGTGTATATTATTTGGTATCTCTCTCGTCTCCTTTCTAGTGAGTACATTTGGAGAGCTTTGAGTCGATCCCAATAATTTAGGTGCTTTATCTCGTCTATGCGTGCCGTATATGTTCTCTGTATTCCCTCAATTTCAGCAATCTCTCCTGCTCTGAAGGGGGAAGTGAGTTCAAGACGGGACAACACAAGTGATTTGAAGAGTACAACCATTGTGATGGGATCTCTGTTTGTTAAGTTTGTTAAATTTGAAAGATTTCCTGGTCTATTACGCGAATTTTGCTATCGTTGCGGGAATTGCCATTTTTCTAAGTTTACTGCTCAACTATTACGATGATTCACGGAACGTTGCGATATTTGGCAATACGAAAGACTAACGTACTGTTATAGCCAGATAGGTTAACGTAGCGTTATAGCCCGATAGGTTAACGTACCGTTATAGCCAGATAGGTTAACGTACCGTTGTAACTCGATAATATATAACCTGCGAATTTGGCCTGAAAATGGGCGTTGTGCAGCACTGCCAGCCGTCAAGTTCTGTTTACTACTCGAAATATAACTGCCTTATCAAACATGTATTATTCTCGGAAAACACTATTAGAAAGCAGGCGGTTAACTCTCATTAAAAAATTCTAAACACAGTTTTTCCTGCGCAAAATTTTGAAAAATTCTGAACACAGCCTTTCCTATCCAAAAATATGGCACAATTTGATTTTAATAAAAGCCACACACATAGTTTCCTCCGACGTACTAGATAATTTAACACATCGCTGGAACTATTTGCACGATTGCATATACATAACACAGGCAAATATCTTATGTATAAGAGATAATAGGGTATAGTAACTCAGTCCGTTCTCAAGAGTAAATCCATTAGAACGAGAAATGTACAGGAATAGGCTTCGTGTCACCGCTAACTTCAAATCCAATAGCAGGGAACGTCTCCCATGATGCTGTCCATAGATGGCGTAAGGAACATACAAATGTCCATATCTCCATAGTTAGGCCTACTATCGACAGAAATAGCAAGAGAAGAACATCCAGCTTTCCCTTGGTAGGCTTGCTGTCGATATACATATAGCGTAAAGTAACCCACACAAGGACACTCCAGTTGTCCATTGGGAGTGTCGATAGGTAAGTCAACGCAAGAACGCTTACACATCTCCCTTGGTATTTGCTGTAGATAAAGCAGTACATAAAACGTTTTTTTACACTTTTAGTGACACCGGAATACCCCTGAATTTTACCACCAACTCTAAATATTATTAATATCAAATATCCCACAGTATCTACATTGTACCTTAAGACATCCTCATTATACCTTAACAATGCACATGCCATTAATATCCACATACCATAAATACTCACATTATACCATAAGAAATGCATTCATTAAAAAAAATTTGACATCCGATTATTTTTTATGTTGGTTAATGATCTCAAGTTTTCTGGGAAAGGAAGAGCCCTCTAGCCAACGACTGGGCACTCCCCAGGATACGGCACACAGTAGTTGCCTAACTCTCTGGGAAAAGTGGAAGGGGGTCTGAACGTGTAATTATCTAAGAGTAGTTATGAGGCAAGAGCTGCCTACACTCGTAGTTTTCAGTCTTCCCAGTATTCCTCGTCATAGTCTGCTTTGAAACTACTGATACTTTTGGCATTACAAATCTTCAATGGTTTTCAAACGTAGTTGGCATATGAGGACGGATTGAAAGAACGGGGCTTGACCACTTGAACCATCGGGGATCGAACGCCGACCTTGCTTATAATAAATTTTGTTGTCGGGACAGGCAGCTTGTGTATGTATATCCGTTAGGATTATACAGTGGTCCTGTAGCAACTATATTATGTCAGTACCTCTTGGACCAAGCCTGTCTAACCGTCGATTATCTAGTGTACTGACTTACGAATATTTCCTCTTATATCTAGTACATATTTGTCTCTCTCACACACACACATCCCCAGAATGCAGCCGTAGCAGCTGTCTAACTTACAGGTACCTATTTATTGCTAGGCGAACGGGCATCAGGTGAAAATAAAACTCTGCCCATTTGTTTCTGCCTCGACCGTGAATCGAACCCGGGGCCTTAGGGCTACGACTCTAGAGAGCTGTCCACTTGGTGCGTGCGTGCTCACTTATTTGCTTGAGAGGGTTGTAGATAAAGTGCCCATGCCTTCAAAAGACAGGCAGATCCTTAACCCAAGCGTGGGCTCTCACGTCTACATTTTAATTCGTATATGGTCTGCCTTCATCACTATTTCACCCCACTTATTCACAACCCTGACCTCACGCTGTTTCTAATATTTCAGACTCATTCGAGATTAATTAACGATCTGAATGCTTGCCACACGTTTCGCGCCCTCCCCCTTATTTATTTATTTATTTATTTATTTATGCATATACAAGAGGGTACATTGGGAATGTGTGGATACATAAAACTGGTAATTACAGTCTTGTAAAGCCACT
>WNGS01165523.1:19075688-19088431 GCA_020271785.1 Procambarus virginalis | reverse complement strand
TCTAGTTGGCCCGTAAAAACTTATGCCAAAACGTAGGATCTTTTTCCGTGAACAGCCAATATTTTATACTTACGCTCATGATGCTATCATTTTTCGATGATATGAAAACAAGAGAGATCATTTTGCGTAATAACACTGTAGCGTGTACACTGTAGACTGTATAGTGTTGAGTAAGTTTCCGTAAACTCATAGTATTCACCAGCCATTTTTTGATAGCCAACCCACAAGAAAGAATGCTGAGTACTGAAATGGGACTACAGTATGTAGGTATACTACATATTACATAATACATACTGTATATTACGTAAAATTTAAAAGGCGTATAATGGTGTAGAGGCCGATGGAGGGTTGGCTCGTGCGTCTGGCAGGCGCAGCAGCCGACGGGCTGCCAGTCCTACCGTAGCCTCAGTGACGGGAGGTCGCGCCCCGCTTCTCCTCCTTGTATCTTCGTAAGTTTCAGGGCCATCACGCGTGTTTCGGGGCCTGTAGGCCACAGGTGTACCTCGGCGGCGTTTCGGCGTGGATGCTAATGGCCTTCAGACGGGGCAGAGATGCAGCAAACGTGAACCAGGGCGAGAAACGTTAAGAGAGAGAGAGAATGGAGATGCGAGGTGCGGCTGCGAGTCTTGACAAACGTTACTGAGTCACCCAGTAACGTCAGGAGCTGCTCCTGAGAGCACTTCCTTTCAAGGTAAGACTCTCCTCACTACTTCTTCAAACCTCCAACACACACACACAGCTAGCAGAAGCCTTGGTGTTTAAACCAGCAGGTAACATAGGGGTGTTGTACTCGAGAGCTCCGACTCCCTGATGGCTCCATCAATAACAAATATACAACTCGCTGAAACATTTGGGCTGACGCTCTGGGAATATTTAATACAATTAGGGAAAGTTTTTTTTGGTTGGCTGCGTGTGTTGTGGTGGTGGTGGTGGTGGGTGGACCTGGTGACCTGCAGGTGTTGTGTGTGGTGGTGGTGGTGGGTGGTCCTGGTAACCTGCAGGTGTTGCGTGTGGTTGTGGTTGTGGTGGGTAGACCTGGTGACCTGCAGGTGTTGCGTGTGGTGGTGGTGGTGGTGGGTGGACCTGGTGACCTGCAGGTGTTGCGTGTGGTGGTAGTGGTGGTGGGTGGACCTGGTGACCTGCAGGTGTTGCGTGTGGTTGTGGTGGTGGTGGGTGGACCTGGTGACCTGCAGGTGTTGCGTGTGGTGGTGGTGGTGGTGGGTGGACCTGGTGACCTGCAGGTGTTGCGTGTGGTTGTGGTGGTGGTGGGTGGACCTGGTGACCTGCAGGTGTTGCGCGTGGTTGTGGTGGTGGTGGTGGGTGGACCTGGTGACCTGCAGGTGACTCCAGCCATGTATCGCCCAGCCGGTACACGTGACTTGCACAACAATATTTTCATCGATCAGAAGGATATTGGACAAAATATTGTACAATCACCTTCCTTATATTAGCATAAAAGTCTTGTAATATTGCATGTTGAGTATTTATATAGTAACCTCTCCATTACTAAGCCCAATACTCTACCTGTGTGGTGCACTAAGTCCCAATGATAAATCGGGCACTCAGCTTTAAGTGTAATTATAATTGTCATAATATTAGTAAAGGATTACGAAGGTCATAAAGCAATGGCACTGTTATTTATCCATGGATTAGAGTAATTTACTGGCACTGGGCTATGAACAACTAGTCCTGGTGATTAGAACAGGCTGTACGGATACTTCATATACTGTAGATATATAGGTAACTGGGAGGGAAATTATAGTAGCTTGTTGATTTGGTTTTATCCCAGTATTAGTATATAGTTACATCAAACTTATTTATTACCAATCAAGTTTTCAATTAAGTGTATTAATTATTACCGTTAAGTAGATGTCAACAGTAATTACTGCAAAATTTCCATAATCTTGTATTCTTGTGTATGTAAAATTATTTTACAAAAGAGGAATTGTAGATATGACGAGACGATGTAAGTGAAAAAAATATATTTAGTTTCATTTCGAAATGTCCCCTCCCCTAGCCAAATTCGAGGCTGTCTACACGGTCACCCAACCAGTTACTAGCCAGGCCCAATGGTATTCAACCAGTTGGCCAAGTTTCGCCCATTGCATGTGTATCTGCAACTGGTCGACGCGAGTGAGGACTCTGTTATGCGCGTGTACCTGAATTATGACGCCACTTGTGCGTGTTATAATAACAAATCCAATTAGCCCAAGTGTAAACACGCACACGCCCGCCTGCCATCACACTCACTATTTGTCCTGGGAACAGATATGAAGAGGACTGATCAGCAAGTTGCCAAGCGTGAAAAACACAATTAAAAGTGATTTACGCAAGAGCCAACACGAATCTTGGCAAGAGCAACGAGACGCGTTGCAGGCATAATTAAGAGTAGGACATTATTGACCCCGTGACCACAAATTACAGCTGGTTGACATATTATATTTACATTTGAACATCACACATGAGGTGCGGTGGTATGTTGCAGTTCAGATGAACATTCGTGCGTGTCGTTCAACAGGTTATACATTACTACGCTGGAAGCAATAGTATGGTACTTTTAACGTGGGAGAAGGAGTGAGAAACATAAAGGGGAGAAAAGGAAGAGAGGACGAGGAAAGAGAGGAGAAGACGAGGAGGAACAGGGGCGGGGAGTGGATGGAGATGGGGGGGGGGAGAAAAAGGTGAGAAAGATGAGAAGAGGTGAATGAAGAGGGGAAAGGAGAGGAAGATAAGGGAAGAGAGAGGACAGGTGAGAGGAAAGAGGAGAGGGGCGAGAGAAAAAAAGAGAGGGATAGGGGAAGACTGGAGAAAGGGAAGAGGAGGAGGATTTGATTCCGTATATATTAATGCGTGCGTGCGTACGTACGTGCTCCCCAGATGTGTTTGCTTGGGTGTAACGTGTTGCAGGGAGCTGAGCGTGTCAAGTAGACGAGGAGAACACAAATGATGGAGGGGGGGGG
Source organism: Procambarus virginalis (assembly GCA_020271785.1). Lineage (NCBI taxonomy): Eukaryota > Metazoa > Arthropoda > Malacostraca > Decapoda > Cambaridae > Procambarus > Procambarus virginalis. The sequence continues at coordinate 19,085,471 of WNGS01165523.1, read as the reverse complement.
GGGAGGGTCATTACCCACATGAGCCGTCACCTGTGGACCATCCACTCCCTCCTGGAATTCGCAGATGTAAACCCAGTTACCCGCACTACTCCTGGCCCTTTCCAATGTTTTCTCTTTCCTCTAATCCACCGCCACACTCCCATCACTGCTCTCATTCAATCCTCTCACCTTTCACCCTCTCACCTCCTCTCCTCCTTTCTTTGTTAATTCACCCAACTTCACCTCGGTGTGTGGCTCCCATATGGACCGTTTTACTCGTACTCTCGCTCAGTCTATTCATCCCCTTACCCTCTCTCTCTCTCTCTCTCTCTACTCCATTTGTTATTGATCCACTTTCACGATTGCTTCGTATTTGAACACTCTTACGTTCATCTCAGTCTTCCTCCACACATATCAAAGGATACCTTATCAACCAGGCAGTGATTCATACGTCAGACTGCGAACAGCCACGCCAAATAGCCTGGTTGACTAGTCCAGCAACCAGGAGGCCTGGTCGGGGACCGGGCCCCGGGAACTTTGAGCCCCAGAATCATCGCAAGGTAATCCTCGTCAGATTTGCATTCAGTTATCTCCCCGCTTCTGACTTTTGTTCAACCTTCTCTTTCCATCAGTCCTCCAATTAATGCCTAATTATAATAGTTCCTTCCCTTCTACATTTTTCATTATTACCTTAGGTTACCCCTCTCTTGGTCTCTTCTAAGACTTATCTTCCTTCCCCTCTAATTACATATCTCTTCCAACCGTTGTTGTTGTTTAAGATTCAGCTACTGGGAACAAAAAAGTTCCAAGTAGCACGGGCTATGGCGAGCCCATAGTCGACATACCTAGCACAGGAGCCGGTTGTAGCTGCTCTCTTCCAACCTTCTACCTTTCTTTATCGCTTAGCACCCGTCCTCTTCCCAGCCATCCTCCCTTGACATTCAATTATCCCTCGTTGTTGTTGTTTTAGATTCAGCTACTGGGAACTAAAAGTTCCAAGTAGCACGGGCTATGGCGAGCCCGTTGTAGACTTACCTGGCACAGGAGCGGTGCTGTAACTTCCCTGGCACAGGAGCGGGGCTGTAACTTACCTGGCACAGGAACAGGATTATCCCTCATATGTACCTGTATATATATTCCACAATTCTGAGGTACACCACACACTTAACTTCCAGTCTTTATGTCCCTTGAAACCTTATATTCTTCTTCAGCAGAGTGTTGTCTTGAAGTAGTCATCCTATAAACACGATTGACCACGAGAACACTGTTCGTTCTCACTTTTCGTGTTTGCATGGAGAGAGGTATACCTTGTGGGTATTGCTCTCTAATGTTGAAACTTTGTTGTGGAAGTTATAATTGAGAGCTGTTTATTGGGTGGATGTTATGTGTGTGCGAATGTGCGCGCTATTAAGAAATAGAGGAAGGGCTTGTTAAGAGCGAAAGAAGAGACCCTAACACGGGTGGATGAGAGGTGTGTTTGTTAGGCTAATGTGGAGAAGCAATGAGAGTGACGCGTGAGAGATATACAGTATAATAATGAACTTTTATCGCCCCAGCCAAACAAACATACGGACCCGAAGGTCTTGCACACACAAATATATGACACCATCAGGCATTTCCTCTCCTCTTAGCCAAACACTACGGAGCTGACCAGGAGAGGAGGAGGAGGAGGAGGATACGAAATAGAAAGACTAGTGATAAACTGTTTATTGACTCTTTCGTTGGTAGAAAGAAAACGGGACACTACGTCACTTTCGTGAGCAACTTCCATTATCTAGTACGAAAATTTTGGGCCTTAGGTAAGGCATACGAGCGAAAAGCGAGATCTTTGTAGGAGGACAGGGTGGTGCAGCATCCTGACACTTATCTTGTAACATGCTAAGCTAACCTACATACGTAAATACATAGATACACAGATTTACGAACACTTTATGTAGGGCATACGTAAATCTGTGTATCTATGTATTTACGTATGTAGGTTAGCTTAGCATTTTAAAAACACCGAATCACCTTCTGTGGTTGATTGTTCAATAAACCCTTGAACTATATGTTTAACACATCCCTAACCCTGTCCATGGAGGACAGAAGAAAATGTATATATGCTGGTTAGCATTGTAAATGTGTGGCCACGTCTGTGGTAGAAAAAAAAACTTATCTTGTCCAGGTGCGTGAAGGCCACACAAATGTTTACCAGTATTGCGTACCTCGCTGATGTTAGGCTATGTGCCACCAACAATAGGCTTCAAGTTACATCTAACCCCCAAATCCTTCTCGTACATTAACTCAAACATTTTCCCCCATTCCAAATGTTATCGCCCGGTATTTGCTGCATTAAAGTCGAGGTTATCTTGAAAGAATTTCGGGCTTAGCGTCCCCGCGGCCCGGTCATCGAGCAGTCATTTCTCAGGCTATATCTCTAGTTAGAGCCTTATTAGTTCTAATTATGAAGAATTAACCGCGTGAGAAACAGCTTGTGGGAACTTAGAAATCCTCTATACTTTGTTTTACTTTAGAATACTATTTTGCTTTGCTGTTAGGGAGATCTGATAAGCAAGGATTAGCGGCACCAGTAACCTAAACTAATTATTAAAACTATAACTGGTGCTCGTCGACTCAGCCAAGACAAAATTAACACAGCTAATCATGCGATCATGGTATTAACTAAACCAGGACGATAACAACATGTACGACAAGATTACAATAATATCCAATACAGAGATTAATATATCCGACGACGATATGGTATGATAAAGGGAGTTGTAGCAGTATCCAGGGAACGTTTTAATAATACCGCAGAAAAAGATTAATATTGCTCCAAGAGCAGACCACAATATTGCTCTAGAGAAGACTACTATATCACTGCACACAAGATTGTAATATTGCCCGTGACTAGTTAGTAGTATTGTCCCAGATAAGATCGTAATATTGTCCCAGATAAGATCGTAATATTGTCCCAGATAAGATCGTAATATTGTCCTAGATAAGATCGTAATATTGGCCCAGATAAGGTCGTAATATTGTCCCAGATAAGGTCGTAATATTGTCCCAGATAAGATCGTAATATTGTCCTAGATAAGATCGTAATATTGTCCCAGATAAGATCGTAATATTGTCCTAGATAAGATCGTAATATTGTCCCAGATAAGCTCGTAATATTGTCCTAGATAAGATCGTAATATTGTCCTAGATAAGATCGCAATATTGTCCCAGATAAGATCGTAATATTGTCCTAGATAAGATCGTAATATTGTCCAGATAAGATCGTAATATTGTCCTAGATAAGATCGTAATATTGTCCCAGATAAGATCGTAATATTGTCCTAGATAAGATCGTAATATTGTCCTAGATAAGATCGCAATATTGTCCCAGATAAGATCGTAATATTGTCCTAGATAAGATCGTAATATTGTCCCAGATAAGATCGTAATATTGTCCTAGATAAGATCGTAATATTGTCCCAGATAAGATCGTAATATTGTCCCAGATAAGATCGTAATATTATCCCAGATAAGATCGTAATATTATCCCAGACTTTACTTAAATATTCAGATTATTATCGTAGAATCTAGATGAATCTTGTTATGAAATGCCAGGGAACAACAAAATACCACCTGGGCACTGTTCCCATCATGATGCAGGCCTAAGTCATCTCGCAATTACTCGACGATGCAAAATGAAGAGACGTCGTGAGAATAATGGAATTAAAAGTGTAGAGTAGGGACCTAATTTTGTGACGAGAGGGATGGGGAAGGGGGGTCTTCTCCAAAGAGTAAGGGGTCATCCGTGTTTCTGGATATTGTACTGAAGGTATCCCTTCGCACTGGTTAAAGGGATACTAGCCTCCTTTCTTCCTTAAGACTAGTCTTAAGCCCAGAGACAAAGGGTGAAGACAAGAGGCTTTTTTTTCATACAGGATAAAGGTAGAAAAGATAGTCTGCTACTTGGTAAAGGGCGATAATGAATGAGCCGTCTGTACTGTATAAAGGGTGAGAGTTTTGACGGTGTAAAGAAGGGGAGATGTTGACTGAAGAAAGGGGGTGTAGAGGAAGGAATAAGGGTTCAGAGGGAAGGAGGATGGATGTAGAACCAGAGGATGAAGGAGGAAGGAGACGTGAGAGGAAAGAAGACAAGGAGGGGAGGGGGGTGTATATACATGGCATGTTGCAGGGTGTTGCAGGATTCCTTGTTTAGTGTATTGCCTGTCTTACATAACTCAGCTCCGTCTTATTGGATTTGATTGGGTCGCCGACAGTAGCACCGCCATCAGTACCAGTACAAACGACAACGTTAACAAGGGAATTATCAGCAAGATCATCATCAGGAACAACATAAGCAGAACAAATTGCAGTATTATCATCATCATCATCATCATCATCATCATCATCAGCGGCAATAGTGGTAGTAATAGCACCAACAGAATCATCAGTAACAGCTGGAAAATCAAACAACAGCAGCAGGAAAGTCAAACAGCAGCAACAACGATTAGTTACAGCAAAATCATCACTAACAGCAATAACAGCAATAGCAACACTAATCAAAGACTTAGAATCAGCAGTAGCAGCACCAATAGCATCAGTAAAACAGTACCAATAGCAGCATTAACAGCAGTCTCAAGAAGTAACCACAATAACCAGCTACAAGATCAGAAGCAGCATCAGCAGTAGCAGGAATATTAGTAGCAGCAGTAGCAGAAACATTAGTAGCAGCAGTAGCAGCAGAAACATTAGTAGCAGCAGTAGCAGAAACATTAGTAGCAGCAGAACTTTAGTAGCAGCAGCAGCAACAGCAGCAATAACAACAGCAACAACGCCATCCCCTTTGTGACACCACATGGCGGCCGGAATTAATTTAACCAAAATGGCCTCTGCTCTTACAAGATTAAATACCTAGCATAATTCTATTGTGCCTCAACTCAGTATACGACAATTAATAATGAAATAAAAACGCTATACAAATACATCTCACGAGTTGAAAGACAAGTTGTTTTATTTGTCTTAAGAATTAATGCCATTGTCGTGTTTGTTGGGCCTCACAATACAAGCTCAAGATAAGACAATCACAAGGAGGGCACGTGCGTAATGGCAGTTAGAGTGGGTGAGAGTGGGTGAGTCAGTGAGAGGCACTCATATGAGAGAGGCCGGGATAGGGGGAGCATCCCATGTGTTAAGGGCCGAGAGAGGATGTGTGGGATGATGGAGCATCCTAACCAAAGAAAGGGTTGGGGGAGGTGGGGGAGGTGGGGGGAGGGAAGTGCCCAATGGGGAAGGATGGTGAGGATGAACATCTTAGATGGAGAGGTCAGACAGGGTTACATCCTATTTAGTGGAACCTGTAGAGGAGTGAGTCGCTGTGAGAGCTCGTTAGGAGACACTAAATCAGCAGCCAGATAAGAGCTTAACTCAGTAAGCTCTTATCTTACATTCTTATCAAGCAAAGTATGTAGGCCGAGCTTCAACTCCTGGTTCCCACCCTCTCTGTTTGTAGTTTAATTCAATGACACGACCAGACCACACACTAGAAGGTGAAGGGACGACGACGATTCGGTCCGTCCTGGACCATTCTCAAGTCGATTGTCGACTTGAGAATGGTCCAGGACGGACCGAAACGTCGTTGTCCCTTCACCTTCTAATGTGTGGTCTGGTCAGCTTACTTTAGCCACGTTATTGTGACTCATCGCCTGCTTAAGCATATTTGTTGTCTTGGGGCTCCGCTATCATTGCATATTTAAGCTAATCTACTTACATAATAATAGTAAATTGGCATTATGTTGTTCATTGGGAGACGCAGGGAACCTGTTCTATTTCTCTAGTGTCTTATCAAGAGCTAATCGGAATTTCTTTTCTCTTTATTAAATAATATGCAATATAATAAGCCAGCATTTGTGGTATAGGCTTAGAGTAGGTGCTAAACCTACTCTAAGTAGGTTTAGCACCTCTGTTAAGGCGGCATCTAGAACTGGCACTCATCTCATACAGTTGAGTGACGCGGAAGAGTGATGTATAGCGAAGAGCAAATCTTAACATATTCTTAAGAATGAGAACGACTCATTCTTAAAAATATATAAACACACACACACACACACACACACACACACACACACACACACACACACACACACACACACACACACACACACACACACACACACACACACACACACAAAACTTGCTGTGATGCTGACAATGGAATTCCAGGATGCAGTAGAGAACTTGGGGGTCCTTCAGACTTTGTTTGACTCCGGAAGCACCAGGTGTAGCAGTGGTGAGTGGGTCGTACTGTAATTATTTTCGTGGCTGTAATAGATGGAGGTCTGCAGTGGGTTAAAGCCTGGCTGTAGGTGGTATTATGTGGCAGTAGTGGATTAGTACGAGCGTAGGGATGTGGTGCGTGTGGTCGTGCGTGAGGTTGTGGTTGGGTGGGAGTGAGGTGGACTTACACACGTGGGTAAGACTGGAGAGGACGGTAAGATTGAGCCTGAAATGGATGTGTGACATTGGGTTACGGGCTCACCATAGCCCGTGCTACTTGGAACTGTTTGTTCCTGGTAGGTGAATCTTAAACAACAACAAGGGTGCGTAGGTGGAGACTGGTGGTGGTGGTGGTGGAGCACATTTTCTCACGTCTAACGTGTGCAGCGACCCGCGACACTCACACAGGTCCTTCAGTGATTCGCTGCGGCCCTGTGCTGAAAGTGGTGTTAGTGGTAGTGTTACTGTTATCGCCTCTTGCTGTTACTTTTTACTTTGGCCACTTCTTTTGTCGCTATTGGTAACTGTTATTACTGCTATTGATGTTGCTGCTATAATTACTGCTGATGTGTATCTCCTAGAGAGTCTATCTTTGATATACAGTGTTATCAGTACATCCTTCTGGCCAATTCCTGGCGCCTTCAGCTGCGTGGACGCCTCAGGTTTATAGAGCTCTCCTGTTCAGCAACGCACATAGACAAGTGGCTGTCAGTACATGAGTCTGTGTGCACCTTCGATCGTGTATGTACTCACCTAATTGTGCTTGCGGGGGTTGAGCTCTGGCTCTTTGGTCCCGCCTCTCAACTGTCAATCAACTGATGTACAGATTGTGTGTGTGTACTCACCTATTTGTACTCACCTATTTGTGCTTGCGGGGGTTGAGCTTTGGCTCTTTGGTCCCGCCTCTCAACTGTCAATCAACTGGTGTACAGATTCCCGAGCCTACTGGGCTCTATCATATCTACCCTTGAAACTGTGTATGGAGTCAGCCTCCACCACATCACTGCCTAATGCATTCCATCCGTTAACTACTCTGACACTGAAAAAGTTCCTTCTAACGTCTCTGTGGCTCATGTGGGTACTCAGTTTCCACCTGTGTCCCCTTGTTCGCGTCTCCCCAGTGTTGAATAGTTTGTCCTTGTCTACCCGGTCGATTCCTCTGAGGATTTTGTAGGTTGTTATCATATCTCCCCTTACTCTTCTGTCTTCCAGTGTCGTAAGGTGCATTTCCCGCAGCCTTTCCTCGTAACTCATGCCTCTTAGTTCTGGGACTAGTCTAGTGGCATACCTTTGGACTTTTTCCAGCTTCGTCTTGTGCTTGACAAGGTACGGGCTCCATGCTGGGGCTGCATACTCCAGGATTGGTCTTACATATGTGGTGTACAAGATTTTGAATGATTCCTTACACAGGTTCCTGAACGCTGTTCTGATGTTAGCCATCAGAACAGCGTTCAGTGTGTGTGTGTGTGTGTGTGTGTGTGTGTGTGTGTGTGTGTGTGTGTGTGTTGTGTGTGTGTGTGTGTGTGTGTGTGTGTGTGTGTTCACCTTTATGTACTTTCAAGGTAGAGTTTCAGTTTATGTTTCTTAAGAATTAATGCCATTGTCGTGTTGTTGGGCCTCACAATACAGCTACAAGATAAGACAATCACAAGGAGGGCACGTGCGTAATGGCAGTTAGAGTGGGTGAGAGTGGGTGAGTCAGCTGAGAGGCACATCATATGAGAGAGGCCGGGATAGGGGGGGCATCCCATGTGTAGGGCGAGAGAGGATGTGTGGGATGATGGACATCCTAACCAAAGAAAGGGTTGGGGGAGGTGGGGGAAGGTGGGGGGAGGGAAGTGCCCATGGGAAGATGGTGAGGATGAACATCTTAGATGGAGAGGTCAGACAGGGTTACTCCTATTTAGTGGAACCTGTAGAGGAGTGAGTCGCTGTGAGAGCTCGTTAGGAGACACTAAATCAGCAGCCAGATAAAGAGCTTTAACTCAGTAAGCTCTTATCTTTGGTAGCATTTCTTAGCAAGCAAAGTATGTATGGCCTGAGTTCAACTCCTGGTTTCCACCCTCTCTGTTTGTAGTCAAGCTTCATATGACTGCACAATGGTTTCAACGACCAGACCACACACACCTAGAAAGGTGAAGGGACGACGACGTATTCAGGTCCGATCCATGGACCAGTCTCTCGATGGTCGACTTGAGAATTGGTCCAGGACGGACCGAAACGTCGGTCGGTCCCTTCACCTTCTAATGTGTGGTCTGGTCAACTTACTTTAGCCACGGTATATGTGACTCATCGCCTGCTTAAGCATATTTGTTGCTTGGGGTCGGCTATCATTGCATATTTAGCTAATCACTTACATAATAATAGTAAATTGGCATTATGTTGGTCATTGGGAGACGCAGGGAACCTGTTCTATTTCTCTATGTCTTATCAAAGAGCTAATCGATTTCTTTTCTCTTTATTAAATAATATGCAATATAAAAACGCAGCATTTGTGTAAGGCTTAGAGTAGGTGCTAAACCTACTCTAAGTAGTTTAGCACCTCTGTTAAGGCGGCATCTAGAACTGGCACTCATCTCATACAGTTGAGTGACGCGGAAGAGTGATGTATAGCGAAGAGCAAACCTTAACATATTCTTAAGAATGAGAACGACTCATTCTTAAAAATATATAAACACACACACACACACCAACACACACACACACACACAAACACACACCACACACACACACACAACACATCTACAAAAACTTGCTGTGATGCTGACAATGGATCCAGGATGCAGTAGAAACTGGGGGGTCCTATCAACTTTGTTTGACTCCGGAAGCACCAGGTGTAGCAGTGGTGAGTGGGTCGTACTGTAATTATTTTCGTGGCTGTAATAGATGGAGGTCTGCAGTGGGTTAAAGCCTGGCTGTAGGTGGTATTATGTGGCAGTAGTGGATTAGTACGACGTAGGGATGTGGTGCGTGTGGTCGTGCGTGAGGTTGTGGTTGGGGTGGGAGTGAGGGTGGACTTACACACGTGGGTAAGATGGAGAGGACGGTAAATTGAGCCTGAAATGGATGTGTGACATTGGGTTACGGGCTCACCATAGCCCGTGCTACTTGGAACGGTTTGTTCCTGGTGTGAATCTTAAACAACAACAAGGGTGCGTAGGTGGAGACTGGTGGTGGTGGTGGTGGTGGAGCACATTTTCTCACGTCTAACGTGTGCAGCGACCCGCGACACTCACACAGGTCCTTCAGTGATTCGCTGCGGCCCTGTGCTGAAAGTGGTGTTAGTGGTAGTGTTACTGTTATCGCCTCTTGCTGTTACTTTTTACTTTGGCCACTTCTTTTGTCGCTATTGGTAACTGTTATTACTGTATTGATGTTGCTGCTATAATTACTGCTGATGTGTATCTCCTAGAGAGTCTATCTTTGATATACAGTGTTATCAGTACATCCTTCTGGCCAATTCCTGGCGCCTTCAGCTGCATGGACGCCTCAGGTTTATAGAGCTCTCCTGTTCAGCAACGCACATAGACAAGTGCTGTCAGTACATGAGTCTGT
>WNGS01165523.1:19064321-19067891 GCA_020271785.1 Procambarus virginalis | reverse complement strand
GCCTAGGTCCTATATATATATATATTTTTTTTCTTTTTTGGTTGTCTTTTTTGTTTTTTTTATAGTATATATATATAATATATTATATATCAGTATATATGTGTGGGGTGTAGAGAGCGAGAGAGGTAAGCTATGAGCGGTTTCCATGGCAACGAAGAGTGATGACCAGGTGTTGGGTAGAGACCTCCCCCCCCCTCCTCCCCCTCACAACGTCCCCTCGCTCCTGCTCTCTCTGCCCACCACTGCTGCCACAGCCTCACTGCTGCCACACGCCTCACTGCTGCCACACACCACGCGCCACCTCACTGCTGCCACACGCCTCACTGCGCACCCTGTCCACTACCAATGTCTCGGGGTGAGTCTGTGGTGCCCTTACACTCGTATGTGCTCGATTTGAACAAGATTAGTGCCAAGCTAAGATGGTTAGACAACGAGGATTGATTAAAGGAGCTAAATCGCTCACAACCCTGGATGCGAGGGAAAAGTAGACAAGGGATATGATCACAACTACAGGATTCTAAGGGGGAATAGACATGGTGGAGAGGACATCCTCTTTATACAGCTTTAATAGAGCAAGAGGACGTGGATGAAAGCTGGAAACTCAAGCGAGTCGAATAAATGTTAAGGACAATACAGTACAATCACCTTATACGGGTCATCAACAAGTGGAACGCGCTAAAAGAAGAAGTTATGGAAGCCACCTCCTCCCCCTCATCCAAAGCTTTAAGGCCAGATTCAACGAAGAATTCGAACGACAAAATTGTTAAATTATATGTCAACAGACAGCAGAACAAGGCGGCAAGGCGACACAGGAGTCATTTCGTCCTTCTCCAAGTCTGTTCTCTTTCCCTGTCTTATGATTGAAACATATCAGCACAAAATAGAACTCCAAACAGTGGATATAAATTGAAGAAGTTTAGACTTAGGAAAGTACTGGTTTGTAAATAATATCGTTGGTTTATGGAACAAATTACGTGGGATCGCTAGATAGTTCAACTCTCATAGGTTAGACTTATATATGAATGAGTTTGGGTGAATATATATATGAGTTGTTTTGTAAGGGATAATCGGCCTTATGCAGTTTCCTTTATTCTTATATGGCAAGAGGTGGGTCTGTCAATTACAGCCCCACCTCTTTCCCAGTAAAGGAAATAAACTGTGTGTTCCATCATCTAGGAATAAGGAACTCTTAGGCCACGGAGTCCTACACGCTTACGGGCTCACCATAGCCCGTGCTACTTGGAACTTTGTTCCAAGTAGCGAATCTTTAACAACAACAACAACCTACACACTCCAGCGGGATTGATTTGCGAAAAGTTCAGCAGAAATATGCAAACCTAAGACAATGGTTTCATTCATACTGGATTTTATACGATGCCAATGACCCCTGATAGATAAATTATCAATCAGTTAATTTGACCCTACTCCGGATTGAGTGATTGATAAAGATTAAGCCACTCAAGAGGTGGCATGGGCATGAATAGCCCGTAATCCCTACTCCAGTTGCAAGCTTTGTTTCAGAGCCGCACACTACACCATACTCCGTCACTGGGTGTTGCTGCCTGTGCTCCTCTTCTCTGGGGCCACAAGCCTTCTCCCGCAGCCGCTCTCGCTCACTCCCCCTCAATCACGACACAACCAAACGTCAGTTCTTCTTATATTAGCTAAACTGTCACCCGTTGGAAAAGCCAGTCATATCTTTATTCCTAACTTCTCTGTTCGCTCACTCGCTGTTCGCTCACGTAATCCTAGGGTCCGGGTTCGATCCCGGTGATGGCAGAAACAAAATGGGCAGAGTTTCTTTCACCCTGATGCCTCTGTTACCTAGCAGTAAATAGGTACCTGGGAGTTAGACAGCTGTTACGGCTGCTTCCTGGGGGTGTGTATGTATGTAAAAAAATAATAATAGTAACAGTTGATTGATTGAGAGTTGAGAGGCGGGCCGAAAGAGCAGAGCTCAACACCCGCAAGCACAAGTAGAGATGAATATTCACTGCCAGCCGGCTTGCCTGCCCGCCCTCTCCGTTATCTAACATCTTGGGTTCAACAAGCATTTTACAAGCAGAAAACTGTTTTCTTACCTCAGCGCATTTTAAATTTGGGGACTAACAATTGCTTTTCTGTGGTTATTTATTATGAATATATGATTTTATGTTAGGCTTCATTTGTATATGGTTGAGGGAGACGCTGTAGCCATCAATGGACCAGGCAATTATTTGGTCAGCTGACTATTACTTCAACACCTTTTGTTGTGAGAACATGTTCATAGATGGCGCTGGTGGTGTGGTGCCACTGGGGAAGGTAGCGGCGCCACAGTGAGGCACAAGCTGGCTCAACTTTTTCTGAAGCCGCTGACTTTTCTGATGTTGAAGACTGATGGTTTGTCCCGACTCTAACACTGAAGATGTACTTTCTGGCTTTTCTTCTTCTTATTCGCGCAGAATTTCTATCTAAATCACCGTCTGCTGTTGCTAACTTTAAACAATTCATTTGTTTTACTTTGTTGTTTATGGTTAAAATCTTATGTCGTTATCATGTGCCCTCTATTCTTCCTCTCCTCCAGTGGTGAGGTCTTGATCCCTCAGTCTTTCCTGCACCAGTATAGTGAAGTTTTATACCCTAGTCTTTTCTTATAGCTCAAGCTCCTCAGTTCAGAAACGAGCCTTTTCACATATCTTCAATCTTCAACCATTGCCTTGGGTTGCTTCAAGGGAAGGCTACGTATTCAAAACTGGGTCGTACATATGTTGTGTATATGACCTGGAAGGCTTCTTTGTCCAAGGTTTGGGACGTAAATGTTGGCCAATTTGGCATGTGCTGCTGACGTTATTCTGCTGTGTGCTTCTTGTATTATAGTTGGGGTTATGTTCACTCCCTGGGGTGTGTATTATCTAGTTGTTCTTGCGGGGGTTCAGCTCTGCTCTTTCGGCCCGCCTCTCAACTGTCAATCAATCAACTGTAACTAACTAGTAACTATTTTTTTTCTTCACACACACACCTAGGAAGCAGCTCCGTAACAGCTGTCTAACTCCCAGGCATCTAGTTACTGCTAGGTAACAGGAGCATCAGGGTAAAAGAAACTTTGCCCATTTGTTTCTGCCTGGTCCGGGAATCGAACCCGGGCCGCAGAATTACGAGTCCTGCGCGCTGTCTGCTCAGCTACCAGACCCTCCCCCCAGAGTGTGTGTGTGTGTGTGTGTGTGTGTGTGTGTGTGTGTGTGTGTGTGTGTGTGTAAGTTTCATCAAAGACAATGTGCTCTGGTATCAGGAACTAAACAACCATGTAGTATCGTTTCCGTCGTAGCTACCTGATACTGTACCTCCATAATCTCACCCCCCCCCACGTCTCCCACAATCATGACAACCACCACCGCAACCACCATCACACCTACCACCAACCACAACCATCATCACCACCACCACCACCACAGTCACCACCACACCAACTTCCACCACAATATTTTTGTATCATGAGAACGGAAGGATTTATAACTGTGTGGATATTAAATATTATATTATGATATATGCCACCATGACTGCACGGGGCGCCGAGCATAATTTCCTGTGATT
>WNGS01165523.1:18989321-19061821 GCA_020271785.1 Procambarus virginalis | reverse complement strand
TATCGAACTATTGAGTAGTCTTATTAGTCTTCATTTTTATGGGTATAAATTTATCTAATTCCTGTCGGGTTGCTGATGTATATCAGAAATAGAATAAGCTGCAGTGCTGATCTTTGAGGTGTGCTGTTGTAATCTCGCATCCCACCAGAGAGACACCTGTCCCACCATTTTCCAGTTACACCAGCCTAGTTCTCATATTTGTGTAAGAGCCTTTAATGTATTTGTGTATGTATGCATTTTGTATAAATTTTGTACTATACAATTGTTATGAAATCTTAATCTTTCAGAGTGCACTCTGGGTTGTCCCTGCTGGCGGGCGGAGGGGGTGAAGGTGGGGGCGTAGGTGGGGTGCTGGGGCTTGACACGCAGGAGGCCCCACGAGCACCCCAAGAGGCTCTCACCTTCCTCCAGGGAGACCTCGTCCCACACACCAACTTCACGCACACCTTCCTCAAGTCCATACTCACCTCCATCGACAGCAAGGACCCTGGTAAGAACAACAATAGGTTAGATGCATACTTACCTCGACACCTGTCTTGTACTGTAAGGGTAGCCTTAACACATTAGCGAGCCAGCCGCTCGCTACCGCTGGCTGGGTGGAAAGGGAGGGTGCTTCTTCGTCTTCATTATACGGTACAAGATACCCATGGGGCGAGCGGGGAGTAGGGTGCAGCTGAAGAGAAGTCGGTGAGAGGAAGCGCTCGAGTTGAAGAAAAAGTGCCAGGGCTTGACCCAACTGCATGCCTAGAAGAGTTGACCCTGAGCAGCCGTGGAGTGCGGACGTGTCCCTCCGTGCCTGCTGGGGTTATTAGCTGTTTGGTCGCCAGGTGGCGGGGCGTCGCTGCCCCCCCCCCCCCCCAGTGTTGTTGCCTGGCTGGCTGAGTGCGGACGTGGCAGGTGTTGACGTGGCGGGCTTACCATGGGTGGTCCCCTTCCATCTATTAAGCGCGTGAACTCCGTGGGCCTGGAGTTCACTGGGCGTGCTGGATATCCGGAAGTAGCCGTGGTTCTGTGCGACTTGCTTCATGTCCCTGTGCTGGACGTCGACGGTATTGAGATTGTGACTGCCCATCGCGTTGTCGTCAAGCTTGTGACGGAGGAGGTGTACCGTGATCTCCTCGGTCGGTACGAGGGACGCTCGTTGTCGATGCCGGGTGGTGCCGGCTCGGTTTCCATATCAGACCGGAGTGGTGCGCTGACCTATGTCAGTGTGCATGGGGCGCCCCTGGAGTTTCCCGAGGATCTTCTTCGGCGTTACTTCCAGAGGTTTGGGCCGGTCGTCAGTGTGAGGGTCAACACGATATCCTCTGGGAGGTTTGCCGGAAGACGGACGAACATTCGCACCTTGGGAATGCGCCTGAGGGCGGATATTCCATCTTCGGTCCGGCTTCTGGGGTGCTACATCCGGGTGTACTATGCCCGACAGCCTCGGACCTGTTTCCGGTGTGGCTTGATGGGGCATCAGGCTGCCGGGTGCGATGCGGCTCCGGTTGCCCCTGTCAACCTCTTCAGGGAAGAAGATTTCCCTCCGCTTCCCCTGGACGAGGACTCCGGGGATGCGGTGTCCGACCTGCTGGTTGTTGCGGCTACCCCGGCGTCTCCTGACGTTCCCCCGGATGTCGCCGGCCCTCCTCAGGAGGTTGCGATGCTCTCGGTGGATTCTCCTGCTCCTGTCCCTGCTGCTCCAGTGGGCCTTTATGCTGCGCCCTCCTCACCGCCTGATCACCTGTCTTCAGCTGCTGCGCCTGGCCCTGCATCATCGCCTCGGATCCCGGCTGTGCTGGGTGCTGAGGTGGCTGTGGGGTCCCCGGTTGTGTGTGGTCCGGTTCCCCCTATGGTCGAGGCAGCTGCCGTTTTGCGGCGGACGTCTGTTCGTCCGGTTCGTAGTGCCCATGTTTCTGGGTCGGCTTCCGGCTCTGACGATCTCCGGCCGCTGCCCAAACGATCCAGGCCTTCGTCGTCTCCCTGGGCTGATGTTGGGGACTTTAGTGACTGTGCGGACTCGGGTGTGGATGGAGTGGTTCCGGGTACGGTGCTGGCTCCGCAGTTAGTGGTGGCGGACGTCCATGCGCCTGCTGACATTGGTGTC
The DNA here is from genome assembly GCA_020271785.1 of Procambarus virginalis. Classification (NCBI taxonomy): domain Eukaryota; kingdom Metazoa; phylum Arthropoda; class Malacostraca; order Decapoda; family Cambaridae; genus Procambarus; species Procambarus virginalis. The sequence goes on along the minus strand of WNGS01165523.1, from coordinate 19,059,732 downwards.
AGTGTCTCGGGTGTGCCTGCTGTTCCCTCTCCGCCGGGGGCCTCTCCGCGGTGGGGAGTGGTGGCCTCCGCTGCCGGAGTGGGTGGGGATGGTGGGTCTGGGCGTGGCCTGGTGGTGACCTTACGGAAAGGCGTGCGCGGTTCGGTTCCCCCGCGGTCGTCCGGTGGTGTGCCCGTGGATGCTGAGGCCCCTGTGGTGGTGCCTTCTCCCACGCTCCCTCCTCGGAGGTTGACCGTTGGGCCTCCGGACTGGCCGCCGAAGTCTGTGATGCCGTTGGGTCACTGGTCGCGGGTTGCGGAGATACCTTTCGGCGATGAGGTGTGGGACCATGTACCGGTCAGACGGTTCCAGTGCGATACGGTTTGGGTGCCGAGTTTGCGGGTGTTTGTGGCCAACATCCCGGATATGATGGAGTCCCCAGTGGATGGTCAGGACCCTTGGCAGTGGTTACTTTGGGAGGCGTACCATGTACGCTTCAATCGGGACGCGTTTCCGCGCAAATATGAGCCAATATGAGTGATTCTATTCTTATGTGCTGTGTGCCCTGCTGGCTGTTTTGTATGCCTTCTGGTAGTTTGTGCCCGTGCCTCTCCTTTTGGTTTGTGGCGAAGCGGGTGTTTGGGTGTGTGTGTGCTTGGCCTTCATGTCTTAACTTTCATTGTTGTTAACGTGCCCTATGGTTTATTTATTATATGCTTATGTGTTGTATGAGTTTTTTGTTTTGGATTGGGTGGCTTAGGGTGTGGTGTATGTTACTATTGCATTTTTGTATTACTTCCGTTTTGTTCATTCTGTTGTTTTGTTTTCGGTCCTTCAGGCCGGTGTTTTGTTTTGTTTGTTGTGTAACGATGGTTTTCCTTTGATTGCGTGTTATCCATCTTGATTTTTGGTTTATACTGTACTGTTTGACATGCTCCTGTGTTTTTGTTGTTTTGCATTTGTTTATCTTTTGTACTGTATTTTAAATGCCTTTTTCGAGTTTTGTAATTTGTTAAGCTGTACTGTCGGCCCTTCTGGCTGCTGGTTTTTCTTTTTTTGTTTTTCTCTTTGTGTTGTCATGTGTGTCTATTTGTTTTTTATTGTATTTAATTTGCATGTTTGCATGTAAAAATAAAAAAAAAAAAAAAAACTGCATGCCTAGATTGATGCTGAACAACTCAGATTCAGATTCTTTATTTAGGTAAAGGTACATCCTTTGAGTTATATACATAATGATAGATTTAAAGATAGAGATAGTACATACAATACCTAAAGCCACTAGTACGCAAAGCGGACAAAGCTCCATATAAAGCTGGGCGATGAGGCTGGATCCCTTGGGTGGTGCTGGATATCTTGGTGGAGTCTTCTTATCTTGATAGAGTTTTAAAATTTAAAAATTCAAATGTTTATTCAGGTAAAGTACATACATACAAGGGGTGATACAAATATTGCTGAATTTATAGATAGAGCTAGTACATACAATGCCTAAAGCAACTATTACGCAAAGCGTTTCGGGCAAGAAAAACACTAAAGACTAAAACTTAATATTTTCTGTCTTCGGTGATGATCTCCACAGTGGTGGATATGGTGGCAAGAAAAAAAGTAAATAAAAACGAGCAAAATTAAGTCTCTATCCCTCTAAAGAAGGGAAGGAAAGCTTCCGCTTTCAGTGTGGTTCTGTAGACGTATCTTCGGTCTTCATGGCTTGACCTTTTTATTCTGCTCTCCATAAGTCGAAGGTTTATATGTTGGTAGCTTGCCGCACAGGATACAGTTTAAAGTAGTCAGGTTGAGTGTTTCCAGGTCATAGAACTGGTACATATGGTCAGGTTTTATTTGCAGCTGTTTTTTCGTGGTTCTGTTTGGGGATGGCCTGGAACTCGTTGGCATGGAAGGTGTGGATTTGCCGGCTAGGTAGAGTGCCTTTCGTGTCGTAGTCGTTGTATATATTGTCTGGTGCTCGCATAATGAAAGCATCGGCATATTCCCTGACTTGTTCTGGCTTTTGTTCACCATTCAGTTGGAATGGTGGTGGTGTTTTTGGTGGCCTCTGTTTCTGTTAGCCTTGGTGCACCGCCTGGGTGCTTGATGATGATGCTGTTGTTTAAGATTCGCTACCTGGAACAAAAGTTCCAGGTAGCACGGGCTATGGCAAACCCGTAGTTCTATATATGGGGTGCTTGACCTGGCCTCATTTTAAGTATCCCCTAGCCACTATGTGCGCAGCCAGGCACAAGTTTCTAGTCATTCTTTTTTTCTCTATACTGAAAAACCCGCGCTTTCTGAAATCACAGATCCTTATTGGTAAAGTTCCATTGAATACATTATTATTCAGAACTAGAATGTATTTTTGAGAGAAATACAAGATGAAGTAACATATGTTTAATGTCTTAGACATTCAGATAATAATAATAATAATAATAATATATTTGCAAGAAGGTACAATGGGTTGGTGAGATTACATAAGATTGGTATTTTTACATTCATGCAAAGTCATTAACACAGCATTTTGCTAGATAATGGTAGGACTAATACAGGCTGACTGAGGGGTCTCGTAGTACAGTCAGGTTTATTCCTAACTCACAATCGAGAATTCCAGGTTCGGATCCCGAGTGGGACAGAAAAGGTTGGGGTGCATTTCCTATGACCTAATGCACCTCTTCACCTAGCAGTAAGTAGGTACTCAGGAGCTAGTCAGCTTCTTGTGGGGTTGCATCCTTGGGAAGGTCAGTAGGTCGACTTTGTGGGGGACCTCGATACAGTATAAGCCTAACATTTATATATATTATATACAATATTAAATTATTATATACACTGGCTGCCAGTCCCCCAACACCGTGAATGATTATTTATTATTACAGTATTAAATTGAACTATATGACTAATGTATCGCACTATTACTCTTCAGTGGTGGCTAATGCGTGGTTGGAGACTCTGTTGGATGTAATAGACCTTCTTCCCAAAGAAGTAATTAAAGATGAGGTATGTAGTTATACAGTCGGGTATTACAGTACCCGTGAAAGATGCATCTCATAACATGTAGAATGATTATTATTATGGGGATTTTGAAGGATTTGTGCTAATATTATTACATATTTTTATTATAACTTGGATAGGAAAATGTCAAATATTGATTGATTTTAAAGTACTGTATGGCTAAAAATCTTGATGTGTGATTAAGTCTGCTCAAGACTTAACAGCATTTAAAAAGGTAAATTATAATATTATGCAAAAGCATGCTTTTATATATCTTATGAACTATATTATCATTACATAGTGTATTTTTTTTTCAGATTTTAACTCTAGCAGTGAGCAAGGGCCAATCCCAGCAGGTGTCGGCTCGCCTGGCTGCCTGTAAGCTCATTGGAAAAATAGCTACCAAGTTTGAACCATTCCTGTGAGTATTGTTTGGTGTGAACTCAAATTTATGTACTTGCAGAGTTGTATGGCAGAGCCTTAGCATCACTTTTAGAACCATTGGCACTTAAATGCAAAGACTCTTCTCTCATTTTTCGTATGCAATTTACAAATTTTATTTTGACCAGACCACACACTAGAAGGTGAAGGGACGACGACATTTCGGTCCGTCCTGGACCATTCTTGAGTCGATTGACCATTCACAATCGACTTGAGAATTGTCCAGGACGGACCGAAACGTCGTCGTCCCTTCACCTTCTAGTGTGTGGTCTGTCAACATACCTTAGCCACGTTATTGTGATTCATCGCCTGCAAATTTTATTTTGATTTAGTAATGACAGCCATTTTATTTAATTAATTATAATTTTTTTACATTCTGAAAAGCTCTTTCTGCCATACATGTCTTATTCATGTGTTTAGTGTTTTATGTGTCCCCCTTGTTCTACTGTACTTACCTACTTGTACTCACCTACTTGTGCTTGCGGGGGTGGAGCTTTGGCTCTTGGTCCTGCCTCTCAGCTGTTCCTCACTTTGAACATTGTTTCTCTACAGTATCTACTTGATCAATTCCTCTTATAATCTTATTTAATGTTAACATGTCTGCTGTGAAGTTCAGTTCCCTCAGTTTTTTCTCATAGCTCAGTCCTCTTAGCTGAGGAGTGAGCCTGTTGCATATATTTGTATCTTTTATTGGATTGTTTTGTATTTAGGTGAGGTTCCATGTTGGGCTGCTTATTAATGAGCGAGTCTTACATAGGTTGTATATGGTACATGGAAAGCTCATGTGGCCAAGTATTAGAAGGCTATCCAGAATTTTTTTTCTTTATTATGTAAACTGACATTTACATACGATAAAAGGAAAGTCACCAAGCAGATCGCAGTACACAAATACTACCAGACACAGATGGAGAAACAGAGCACCAAAACAAGAATTAAACATACACCAGAGCAATACATAACTGAAAAGAAAAACAACATCAGTATCTGTTGAAAAGATATTAGAAAAAGAAAAGAAAAATATTAGGAAAACAACATACACAATGGATCTCAACAAATGGAGTTCTGTACCAACTATTAAAATTAATAATATAAAACACACCACCAATACACACAGCCATCCACATGAGGAACAAGCAAAAAATAAAACACACACCCTACTGTAGGCAGGGATGCAGCCCCAGTCAACAGAAACCAGAGGGTGGACAGTACCCCTCATCCAGCGGCCTATTATCTGCTGTCACCCTGAGTTCAGGCCGGTATACGTTCTTGGGAGCAGGGAGGCATGAAGAAGCGGAAGACACAAGAGGCGAGGCCACAGACTCCTTTTTGAACACTGAAACCAAATCAGTCCTTGCATGACCACCAGACCCAGGGTCAACAACCCCCTACCCCGGGTCACTAGTACAGGGAGGCACAGAGACCACTGCCACCCCGCCCCTGCTCCCTCACCACCCTTGCCTCAACCACCCCACCTGTGGGTTCTATAGAGTCCACAAGAATCTCTCCACCAGGTCACCGTGACCTGGCAGTGCCTTTCCTGCGCTTCAGCCGAGGAACCAGCACATTCTGGCGTGACGTCTTCTGGAGGCGATGTGGGGGATGTACATCTCCATCGTAGGGGCAGCTGGTGGTGCTTTCCTAGACGAGGGAGAGACCCCCATGTCCAGATACCCCACAGGCAGAGCAAGATCATCAGTACCGCACACCAAATCCGATGGGGACAACTCCCGTGGATCTGGGGCTGCCAACTCAGCAGGCAACACACTGGGTACACTTAGCAACCCATCAACCACCAGAGCCGGAGCCTCATCAACACACACCTTCAGCCCCTTGACTCACAAGGCACACCACCAGCTCCACGCCAGCCCCCGGTACACTCGCCCCAGGCGCAACGCCCTGCAGGCTGGCAGGTAGAACAACATCCTGAACCAACACCACCTCACAGCCCCCCTGGGAGCAGGGGGAGCAGAGCCAAATCCCCCACTGACACCACCTGGGGCAGCAGAGATGGAAAGTCATCCTCCTGAAAGATATTCACATGGTTAACCACAGTAACGACGCAATCCGCCGCCAGGTGACCCGGCAGGCCACAGTGAAAACACGTACGGGGCTGACCTCTATACATGCAGCGTAGCGTAAATCCCATCAGGGACAATGAAGAAGGGACACACTGCTCCAGAGACATCATCAGAGTTCTGGTGTCATCAAGCATCACTGCTCAATAGCCGGCGGAGACCTTGTTCCACCGAACACTGAGTACTTCCTCAAACCGTCCAGACAGCTTGGTCAATAGCTCATCCTCCTTTTCGAACGACGGTCCTCGCATCGCCATGTAAGTCAGGGTCACACTCAGGTTAACCATCCAAGTGGTACCCGCCCCATCAGGCAGAGGGAAAGTACTCCCCTTACACTGACTGAGGAACACCTGAAACACATCTTCATGGAGAAACTTAATTAACATACGATGGACCTGCAGTAGCTGATCACCCATAAGATTGACCAACTTGATACGCAGCATGTCCACCAAAGTAAGACCAAGTAACGTGTGGTCCATTTTCAAGGAAAATTTTAATTCTGCTGAGGTAGTCCTCTTCAGGGGAGATGAGAGAGAGGCTATCCTGGACAACGTCCACTCCGCCCCGGCAGGGCACAAATCCAGCCCTGACACTGCTACATGTCCCTCACCACCATGGCACATGCATCATCTGAGGAGCCGGAAAACACGTCCACCCCCTCTGGTGGCCGGGCGACGAATCTGCTGTCCAGACATTGGACAGTTTGACATATGCTTCAGAAGTATTCTACTAATGTGTGCTTCCAATGTTAAATCTGGTGTTATGTCTATTCCCAAGTTTTTCTTCATGTTGTACTGCTGTTGGGGATTTCTCATTCCTCTTCCACTCTTCATAACTTTGCATTTGTTTGGTTTAAAGGTCAGGAATCATTTTTCACACCTCTTAGTGTTTACATTATTTCAATTTTCATTTGATCAAATTCCTGCTTTGTAATGCCATATACCATACAGTATTTTGCCAATTTTTTACCTTGTGCTGGCCATTTATGGTAGTTTCAAGTAAATATATATTATATTTTATAATTTTTTATTTTAGCTTGTAGTTTTCAAAATGCTGTATGCCTATTAAAATTGTGTTTGTAAGGCATATGAGGAGAAATGCTAATATGGAGATAACTTTCTCAATTGCTCCTCTGTGATCAAGCCACAGCTTGTAGACAGTGACAATAAAGTGGGTAAAAATTATGCATCCAAGCCACTTGATAATGATCCTGGATAGACTGAAATGTTGTCATTTTCTATATTTTCAGATGTATGGGTTGGGTGTCATATCTACAGTAGTTCTTTATCTGCTGAAAAATATACTTACAGTTGTAAATGTGATATACTGCATTCTGTTAAAAGATGTATACATTTCTTCCCCTAGGTTGAAAACTGAAGTAGTTGGTGTTGTACAAAGCTTGTGTCAAGATGTATGTGGAGAGGTACGAGGCAGTATGTGTAGTCAGCTGGCTGCTGTGGCAAGGGGTCTGGGTCTGGATGCCACCAAGACTCACATCCTTCCAGAGCTTGTGGATCTCTGCTCTGACGAGGAGACCAATGTGCGGTTGGCCGGGATAAACACAGTAGTACTTATGATTCCTCTGCTTGATGATGGTTAGTATGCTTTATTACAAAATATGGTCAAATCTTGCTTAAATTTTAACTCTTATACTTATGATTCATTACTTTTTAGTTTATATTCACGTGACAATTGTTTTATTATAATTTTTTACTTGTTTTAATCATATTCTAGTACTGGTACAGTATGTATTGTCTCAAATGCATAGTCATAATGATATTACTCTTCTCTTTTTCAACTAAACTTATTTCAATTATTAGAATTACACAAATCTATATGTTACATATGAAGATATGTATTACAGATAGAGTACTGTACATCATTACTGTATTTTCTTAAGGTGACAATAATTAATATTAATTGTATTAAAAAGCATGTTTGTTAACCTAAGCACAGAGTGCCAGCTATTCCTTTGAGTGTTCCAGCATAGTCACAGAGATATTTATTATTCCTTCCTTTGGTTAGTTCCTTCTGATTCTTTTTACCAATTATATTTATATCGGATTCATTGGATATATAACCCAGAATAGGCAGTCTAGGCATTTTTAAATGATTCATTTGCCACTAGATGTTGATCTAGAGAATAAGATCTTGCTACCCATGGGACTAGTCGGCGTATGTACTGTACCACTGGTTCAACCTGAACACCATCAAGCTCTCCTGGTATCACCTTTACATACTACAGTAATGTCCTTAGAGTGCTACTCTGAAAATATATATTCTTGCATGATTACATGCTCAAGTACTATATAAACATGTCTTTTCCAGCTTGGACATGAAATATTTAGTAACAATGCTGAACTTGTACAGATTTTCCTTACACACACGTCAAAAATGCTCTATAAGTACATGAAATCCAGACATGTTTTCTGTATTTTACATATTTTTCTTGATGCAAAATCTTTTAAGTTTTTTTAAGATTCTATTATATTGGAGTTCTGCATTTTGTAGGTTGAACCCTATAATTATTATTATTATTATTTTATATATACTGTACAAGAGTTCTTATAGTCTTGTACAGCCACTAGCACGCGTAGCATTTCGGGCAAGTCCTTAATCCTATGTTCTTTGGAATATGACCCCAAATTGTTTAACAACGTGGTACCCATTTTACTGTTGGGTCAAAAGAGGCTACAGTTAAGGATTGATGCCCAGTAAATCCTCCCTGGCCAAGATACAAACCCAGGGCAAAGCGCTCGCGAAAAACCAGGCGAGTGTTTTACCACTACACCATGGGGACTGCTTGTTATTAATTAGCGAGCAGTTAGTACAGTAATTGGGTATTAAAGGGTTTAGGATATGATACAGCTTTCACTGTATTCATAATTCTTTGTTTTTTCTTATTTTTTTTATGTTAAAGTAAAATAAATTGTGAAATATACAGTAGTTTGCTGATTTGCAGTTATTGTACAAAGGACAACTGTTAAGCTTACTAAGGTCCCTCTACCCAAGGGTTGGGCTGTCGACTCAGTCATCCCTCCCATTGTTGGCCACACCCAATGGTGCTAAACTTGACCGACTGATTGACATTTACATTGTCAACTTCTTCACATCAGATGCCAACTTGTGAAGGACTTTTTAGCCTCGTGTATTCAGTCCATGTCTAATTATTTTATACATATAATACAGCACTGTACTCCAACAATAACTGAAATGTATTCATTTATATAGTAAAAATGGACATAAGTTATTTATTTATGACTTTACCCATCAGAGACTCGAGTTGGAACACTTGTTCCACTTGTGAGGAAGGTATGTGAGCGAGCACTAAGAGTAGAAGACGCATCTTTACCTGTAACTGCACATCTTTTGGGCCGCATATGCCATGGGCTGCATGGTGAGTAATTAATAAGTGTATAATTGTTAAATCAAAGGACTTGTACATGCATGTACATAAATTTAATGTTTAAATGTCTTAATTGTTTTGTACAGTATTATTACTTTGTGATACAGGACGATAAATCTATTTTTCAGATGAACTAACTGAAGATCAGAAGAACTGGTTCTTGAATTTTTACTGTACACTAGCAAAGTTGGGACTCCCCGACTCCAAAAAGACAGAGCTACCGGTAAAGAAATATAATGCACTGTATAATTTTTTTAGTATAGCACTAAGTGTGTTACAATGTATCTTATGCTTTTTAATTGTTAATATGTAAATTTAATTGGAATGTGAACCCTCTCATAGTAAGTTAATTTGTGTGTGCGTGTGTGTGTGTAATTATCTAAATGTACTTTGAGGATGAGAGTTACACTCGTGGTGTCCATCTTCCCAGCACTCTGTCATATAATGCTTTGAAACTACTGAAGGTTTTGGCTGCTCTATCAGCTATCTCACCCTGTCAGAGTAAAAGAGACAAATGTATGTAAATGCATACATTTATATATATATATATATATATATATATATATATATATATATATATATATATATATATATATATATATATATAAATATATATATATATATATATATATATATAAATATATATATATATATATAATAATATATATATATATATATATATATATATATATATATATATATATATATATATATTATATATATATAATGTACATATATGTGTGTGTGTGTGTATATGTATGTGTATAAAGTATATATGGAAGCTGATCAGAATTACATTTCACCTTTGTAAATGCACATTAATGACACTATGTAAAAGTCACATCGAACACTTTATGTAGGGCATATGTAAATCTGTGTATCTATGTACAGTATTTACGTATGTAGGTTAGCTTAGCATTTTAAAAGCACCGAATCACCTTTTGTGGTTGATTGTTCAATAAACCCCTGAACTATATGTTTAACACATCTCTAACCCTGTCCATGGTGGACAGAAGAAAATGTATATATGCTGGTTAGCATTGTAAATGTGTGGCCACGTCTGTGGTAGAAAGTAATAAAAAAAAATAAAAAAAAATCTCTTTGTAAAAGAAAGCTTTTGTGTCAGAGTGGTTCCAGGGACGTGAGGTTTAACTCCCGTAGTCTCTCCTCGTAGTTCATTTTAGCTCGTAGCACTAGTACCCCAGCTCGGGTACTAGTCTGGGGGCAAACCTTTGAACCTTCTCCAGTTTAGTCTTATGCTTGAATAGATATGGACTCCATGCTGGAGCTGCATACTCCAGGATTGGTCTGACATATGTGGTATACAATTTTCTGAATGATCCCTTACACAAGTTTCTAAATGCCGTTCTTATGTTGGCTAACCTGGCGTATGCCGCTGATGTTATCCTCTTGATATGGGCTTCAGGGGACAGGTCTGGCATGATATGAACCCCCAAGTCTTTCTCTCTCTCTGACTCTTGAAGAATTTCATCTATATAATAATGATATAATAATAATAATTTATTTAGGAAAAGTTCATACATAGTTGCAAAGATACAGTACAAACATTCTGTTTGATTTAAAGAAAGAGGTAGTACATACAATATCTGAAGCCACTAGTACGCATAGCATTTCGGGCAAGGTGAGGTGGGGAAAAAAATCTCCCAAATGATACCTTGTATCTGGTCTCCTGCTCCCTACACCTATCTTCATTACATTACATTTGTTTGGGTTAAACTCTAACAAACACTTGTTCGACCATTCCTTCAGTTTGTCTAGGTCTTCTTGAAGCCTCAAGCAGTCCTTCTCTGTCTTAATCCTTCTCATAATTTTGGCATCATCAGCAAACATTGAGAGGAATGAGTCTATAGCCTCTGGGAGATCATTTACGTATATCAGAAACAGGATAGGGCCGAGTACAGAGCCCTGTGGGATTCCACTGGTGACTTCATGCCAATCTGAGGTCTCACCCCTCACTGTAACTCTGCTTCCTATTGCTTAGGTGCTCCCTTATCCACTGGAGCACCTTACCAGTCACTTCTGCCTGTCTCTCCAGCTTTTGTACCAGCCTCTTGTGGGGTACTGTGTCAAAAGCTTTCTGACAGTCCAAGAAAATGCAGTCTGCCCGGCCTTCTTTTTCTTGCTTAATCTTCATCTGATTAATCTTAATCACGCACACACACGCATGTGTGTGTGTGTGTGTGTGTTTGTACAATGTGTTCTATATTTTTATGGTAATGCAGAGAAGCTTTCACTTATTACAGTGCTTGGAGAAGATTCTTACTCTTGTCATTTTGGAAGGTAGGGAAAGATATATAATTGTTACTAGAAAATTAATTACAATTTTAGGTACATTTAGAGTAACTTTTAGCTTGCTTAAATTTAAGACAATTTTTCACCACAAATATTAAAGCGTTTAATATTTGGAGTACAAAAATACATACAGTAATTGTTTCCCCTGATTGATATTGATATAATCGCAGTACCATTACTGTACTGCTTAGTAATGGTATTACAGTATAGTAATGATAATGCTTTTATGTCATTATCATTCAAGGAAGGAATTATGTATTTTATATTTGTTAATACGGTTGCAGATGCCAGATTTGGTAGCAGAAGTTCGTAATGGAGAGTATGAGGCCGAGTGTCGGCAGCAGTGTGCATATAATTTGCCATGTATGGTAGCATTTGCTGGAGGATCAACCACCTACCGAACCAGTCTGCATGATACGGTCTCGTCTCTCATTACTGATCCCAGTCAACAAGTTCGAACAACTGTAGCAGCAGCCTTTCATCAGGTATGTACAATACTATTATTGCTTGAAACATTTAAATTCAACTTAGATTTACAACTACAGTAGTCAGTTTTATTCATTAGAATTTTTCCTTAAAATTCTTAAATTATTTTGTTTCATTATGTTATTCTGAAGTCAGTATTATTAAAACATAAAAAAGTACATTGTGCTGTGTAATATCTTATTTCAATAAATTCCTAAATCATTCCTCTTTTAAGGAACGACACACAACTAAAAAACTTACTCTATAATATTCATATTTCTTCACCCATTTTAGCTGTGTACTTTGGTGGGTAGTGAGGTGGGACTTGTGAAGGAGGGACTTCTACAGTTGTTGCGCTCTGAAAGCCTGGACATATTGGCAGCATTAATGCCCAACCTTCCTCATATAATCACCACCATGCACAGACACAATGCAGTTACTCCACAGTCTCCTGTAAGTTAGCACTTCAAATTTTAAATGGCATATGAAAATATGAAATTGGAGATTGGATATAAATAAGAGGATATAAATAGGGTTCTTAAAATATTAAAGCAAGGTAGAACATGAAAAAATGTTTCAAATTGGAGGCTTAGAGTTTTCTTTAATAAAATTACAAATTTGTGGAAAACGTTACTAAGTAACATGATACAAGCAAACTGACAGGAAAGTTTCAGGTATATAGGCTGGGCTAGCACATATGTGGGACCGGGTGAATGTAAATACAGGTAGTAGCTTCCTTGCATGAACCAGTAGGCCTGATACAGATTCATTTATTTTTATATTCTTTTACGTTTTAGTGTATCACTGCTGGTTGAAGAGCTTGGAAAAATAAATTGTATTATCAATATACAGTACATGGAAATTAATTATAAAATGTTTAGTTTCTTATAAATAAATAAATAAATAAATATGTTTATTCAGGTAAGGTACATACATAAAGTGATTTTACATAAATGGATCGATTTATAGATAGAGCTTAGTACATACAATGCCTAAAGCCTCTATTACGCAATGCGTTTCGGGCAGGAAAAACATTAATATCTAAAACTTAATACTAATTGATTATGAACAGAGAGGAGAGCTTATGGAAGTGGTGGGGGCCATCAAGCAAGGGGAGGAGACACTGAGCATCACAAGCATGTGGCGAGTGCATGCTGAAGCTCTGACTCAAGCAGCTGCTCTCGCTCCCTGCCTTCCCACCGACCTCATCTTCACTCAACTTGTTCCTCTTATGTTCATTAGGATGCAAACAGCTGTAAGTATCAGTGTATCCTTAGTAGTTCAAACTATTATCATTTTACTTGCTTAGTTTTTAAAATGTGTATAGTTAATATATTAATGAGTTTATTGTATCACATGTAATGAATAGCATTAACAACAAAAATTATTTACAGTATCCTGCACAAAAAAATTGAAACTGTTATATACTGTATACTAGGACATTACATTTTGACTGTTCGGATGGACAGTGCTTATGTGATGACTCGGATGCATGTGACATGGCCCATTCTGGTAGTTGACGCCTCAGCTGACAATGATACAGGCTTGAAAAAATCAGGACATAATCAGTATCCTGGCACTGGTGGGTGCTCACATCAATGTTCTAGATGGCAGTGGTTTGGTTGATACTTCAACTCTGTATGTAGTCATGCTTTTGACTTCTCAGAGCTTTGTCCTCACATTATTTTAACATTCAGGAAGTTGGAATGTGGCACCAAATAACTTCTTGGCTTTGTCTGATCTAAAAAGGATCAGGAATGAAGGAGACATCATTTTTATTTTAGCTACCCTCAGGTGGGCCTGTTTGCCTCTGCTTGGAGCAGCAAACTTCCTGTATACTGTACCTTATATTGCTCCATTCCCCAATCAAGGGGCATCTGCACTGGATGTGCTGTATCTCAACTGTAGCCCCACTAATCCCCTCCTTTCATCATCCCTAAATTATCAAAACCACCTCACACTGAAGGATAGGAATTTGACAGAAGGAGCAAGACATTATGCATTTTGCTTTGAGTCTCACATGGCTCCTAGGAAATTATAGATTAATACATTTCTTTGCATTATTATGTATATATTTTCACCAAAAGTAGCAATAAGTTATATACATTATATTTTTTCTGATTCCTCAGCGGCCAATTCCATGTCGACTTGCAGCAGCCAGGACATTGCTGGTTTACCTCCGACACATGAACACCTCAGAGCAGAGAGAACATATCAGTAATACTCTTGTGTCAGGTGGGTTCTTTGTCTTGCTATTATACGTAGAATAAGAAAGAATAGATTACAGTTTTACATATTTGTAGAAAAATTGTGGTTAAATTACAGTTTACATGTACAATATTATTATTTCCATTAATTTTCTGAGGTATGATCTCTCGGATGGCCCTTTAACTAACGTTTCTAAGATCTACCCCATACTATTCACCAGACTCTTAAAATAAGTCTTATCTTTTTTTGTGCAAATTACTATTAGTATATCAAAGCTACACAACCACCACCAATGTCACCACAGCAATGTCAAGGAAGCTGGTAATCCTTAATTTTAAACCTGGCATCCACCCAAAATTGGAGTAGCACTTCATTTTTTGCCTTTTCCAGCCTAAATCCCAAATTTGGATTAGTGTGTTAGTTCAAGTCCAGTTTCATTAGCTGACCTCTTCCTTTGCTATATTTGAGGTTGTCCAGCCAGTGGCAATTCCTGTGGTTTCTTGGTTCCTAAATATTAACACTCCAAAGTTAATTTTACTCTTTTGAGGCATTCTGTTTGGTGTGTGTGTCCAGCATTTTGTCCAGTACCAGCATAGCTTAATGTTTTGGTTTACATTCCTTGTATTAAGGTCCCATAATTCAGCCATAAAAGATAAAGACATTGTTGACAAATTTATTTCTGGACCATGGTAAAATCACTAGTGGCACAGTGGTAACATATCTATTTACTTAGAAAAAAAAAGATAATTTTCAGATGTAGATATGAATTATGTCAGTAATTAATGTAAAGCTAATGACTTTTGAGACATTATCACAGAATGAAATATTAAAGTTATATAAATTAGCTAAAATAATATGTCAGAATCTAGTAACTGTTAATTAAATAAGAAAGGAACAATGTAAACAGTTCCTTAAATTATTATTTGTCTAAAATTTCAGAATTTTGTGAAGGAAATAGTTGCCACAAGCGAATGCTGTTTCTCAACGTAGCAACGATGGTTCTAGAAATGTTCTCCAAGGCTTTCTTCAAGTCTTACTTCTTCAGGCCACTACTGTCTTTACATTGTAAGCAAATTACAGTACTGTACTGTACTTCAATGGAATAAAATAATTAGATGTGTAATTTCATTGATAAGTATTTATGCTTATGTTTATATATATTATTTATATTATAATATATATGTAAATTATGTGTGTGGGTACATTCATGTGTGTGAAAAAATGTATCATGGTAACTGTGAGACTGAGAGACTGTGAGACAGGGCTCAAGGATGCAAGCAATCATTCACTTGTGTACTTGTTTTTATTTTTTGTATTTCTTTCTATTATATACAAGAAGATACATTGGGTTTAGGAGAGTAAATAGCATTGATGTTTTTACATTCTTGCAAAGCTACTAACATGCATAGCGTTAGGGGCAGGTCCTTAATCTAAAAAGATAATTTTAAGTAGGTAATTTGTAGCAAAATTTAAAGAATATTATGTTTCATATTATGAAGAATATTATTAATTAGAATATTATGAAGAGAAGTTTCCATATTGTTTGTTACAGGTGATCAAGTGCCCAACATTCGGTTGAAGCTGGTAGTGCTACTTCCCCAGATGAAAGCCACAATTTCACTGCCTGAAGATAAAGCCAGGCTTCAGGTGAGATATACTTATTTTAATACAAGAGCCTTTGTATTTTGTGAAGCAGAAGTTATTCCTATATCCCAAGTACAGTGGAACCTCGAATAATGAATTTGATCCGTTCCGGCGCCGTGCTCGTCATCTGAAACGGACGTCATACAAAACGAATTTCCCCTTGACAATAATGGAAATCAAATTAATCCGTTCTACCACCGAAAAACATCAATATGATATGTTTTAAATAATGGAGCAGCCTACCTTACATACACTGAACATACCTTTATGACATTTTTCTTTCTTCAAATTTGTTCAATATTTTTTTCATTTTTTTTATAGCAAAAGGTTCGTTCGGTGTTCGGCAGGTAGGCTGCTCCATGTTTCGTAAATAAAAAACAATAAAAATGAAAAATAAAAAAAGTTGAAACAATTTGAAAAAGGGACAAATGCCATAAAGGTTCGTTCAGTGTTTGTCGGGTAGACTGCTCCATTATGACAGTCTTTCCTTGTTTCAAATGTATTCCATTTGTTTTGTATTTTTCATTTATGTCTCAATAATGGGGCAGCCTACCCGACAAACACTAAACGAACCTTTATAGCATTTGTCCGTTTTTCAAATTATTTCAACTGTTTTTTTATTTTTAATTTTATTTTTATTTAAGAAACATGGAGCAGCCTACCTGCCGAACACCGAACGAACCTTTTTGACATTTGTTCTGTTTTTCAAAATTTTTCTTTTCTTTTTTATTTTCTTTTTTTTTTTTTTTTTATTTAAGAAACATTGAGCAGCCTACCTGCCAAACACCGAATGAACCTTTTTGACATTTGTTGTTTCGCAAAAAATTTCATTTCTTTTTTCTACATAAAAGTCGATGCTTTGCAACATCACAACAGTCACCCCTTTATATCCCAGCATCATCAGCATCTTTAAACAAAAAAACATAATTTATTTGCATCATCGGAGGCGTCCGAGAATGTGCGAGAAGCAGCGTGACCTCACCATGTGGTGTTGTCGTTATTCAAATGAGTGCTTGCCATATGAGACGAATTGTCGGTGATCTGGGCACTTGTTATCCAAAATGCTCGCCAATTGAGGCACTCGTCACTCGAGGTTCTACTGTATTTGTATATATAGCTGCATTTAGGTTGTGAATCACCGTAGGG
Source organism: Procambarus virginalis (assembly GCA_020271785.1). Taxonomy (NCBI): domain Eukaryota; kingdom Metazoa; phylum Arthropoda; class Malacostraca; order Decapoda; family Cambaridae; genus Procambarus; species Procambarus virginalis. The sequence continues at coordinate 19,043,079 of WNGS01165523.1, read as the reverse complement.
CTTCTACTGTATCTGTGGGATTGGTTTTAGTAGAATATAAACTTTAATTGGATTTATGCAGAATAATTACTGTTGTGGACCCATTTGGGATTCATGTACTGCCATCTAGTGACTTTAGTTAGAATTTTTGTTTAAAACAAATACATTCTAATCTGGTATCACATTTTTTAAATTTGTGTAGCCTATGGTTTCCATTATTAACTTTAACACATGCTTTACTTTTATAAAATAATTTGATTCCACCTAGCATATCTCCTACATCTTAGATCTTCAAATCCCTCTTAAACTGCAGTCTTCTCTTTATCATCAGCTTTCACCGATATGTAATAATTTTGTTTTAATTATTTTGTTAGCAAAACCTTTGACTTTAGAAGCAATGTCTTGTTGTATTTTAACATGTAAATTTATTTAACAGGAGCTAGAGACTGTAGTGGGCAGCTTACTAGTGAGCGAGAATGACAGGGATGTGTCAGCGGCCATATCTACTACTATCACTCAGCTCGACAAGATTGAAGTCTGTGAAAGCCAGGTATTGAAGCCTCACCAGATAATGATCTAACAGTTTTTCATCATTTTATAAAATTTTGTGGGCCAACAACTTTAGTTATTGAGAGATTGCCTTATGCAGAGAATAAGTCCCAATAATAGGGCTGAAACATATTGCCACAATAATATAACACGGCTTGATAATGGTCCAGGACGGACAGAAACGTCATTTCTCCATTTTGTGACGTGTGGTTTGGTTATCATATGGCTGAAAACAAATGTCCCAATTCACAGAGAGAGAGAGAGAGAGAGAGGCCCAGTAACACTGAACTCATAGATAATTGTTTGATTATTTTATCCATATTTTGAAGTTTGTATTAATTACTGTTGTTCATCTTTACAGCGTGGTTCTCCTGAAGGTGAATCAGGTGGGCAAGAGACAGAGGATGAAAGAAGGGAGAGACAAGAGCGAAGAGTTGTTACAGATTCCAAGGCTGTCGACAAAAAATCTCCAGGTTTAAATGCTTTTATTTTAATATTCCTGATAAAGTTTTATGTATTCTTTTGCCGTGTAGATGAATATGAAGATAAGAATGAAGAAAGTGCGAAAGGATATTTGTCCATGTGTGGCAGCTCCTGTATATATCCAACAGCAATTGTTTACAAGTTAAGCCATGCTTCAGCTATTCTGCTCACATATCTATGCTACATGGTATACCATTGTCAGGGACAGGAAGCCTGTCACATTTATGGAGGTCCCTTGCCAAGACCATGGGTGTCGCATGGTCATCCATCCAGTACTGGCTGTAAACTCGCCTTACAGTGATACACCAAGTTATTGACCGAGTGATACACTCATAATCCACTACACAATGTCACTAACAAATTGTTGAACTATTTCTTGCCTTTCCAGTCATTTTCTGTGTGGCACTTGTTTTCTTTACAATTTTGACTCAATTTATGTCAGAATAGCACCCCTAGATGTATGCAATGAGCCTTGAGAGGACAAACACTTGCCAGGCTCAGAGTAATTCATGCACAACAATAAGAGCAAAGAAAACCGTTTAATATCGTCAGCCAGATTCAGCCCAAGGAATACACCTTGCAGCAAACGCTACCAAAAAGCATCCTGAGATTCAAATAGAAGTGATCCCTTCTGAGGATGAACTGATGTAGTGAAGCAGGCTGAGGAAACACTAACTTGCTCAGCACTTCCAACATACGGTCCCATGCTAGTAGGCCAAGCCTAAAACTTAGAGCCAAAATAAGTCGGTCATTGAGGCAGGTCAAGGCATTGTTTTCTGGGCCTCCCAGGAGGATTTACCAACTTTTATATATTTGTCTTGGTTTCAGTCACACTTGGCTCAAGCTATACACCACACTTACAGTATTCAAGTGACCCAAAAGTCATTTGAGCACCTGACAGAACAGGCAGCATCTCTGTGAAACCTAGTGAGAATGCAAAGCATTCAACACAAGATGTACTCCAAAGAGAGAGGGCTGTTGAGCTGGTGTCCCAAACCAACCCCAACCATTATAGTTGCTGAAAGGTAGATAGCTGGTATTTCTCCAAGTTCACTAAGAACCCAAACTGGTTCAGAACCCTCATGAAAACATATCCTTGGCTAGCAGATAAGACCAATGACTTGGGGCTCAAATTTGACAGTTGTTGTGGTAGGCTGGGACTGAATTTCCCTGGAGCCAAATCACCTGAAGGATCACACTAGTCAACCAGGTAAACATTTTGGGAGCCAACTAATCCCAGAGGATAGAGCCTAAATGTGGTAAAAGGTTTATTTGATCTGCATTCTCAGCCAATTCCTGAACCTCATAGAACTCAATTTGAAGACATTTTTTTATTTTTGGGTATCATCAGAACATGAAACTAAATTTAAAGTTAGTTTCATCATCAGAACATGATACATGTCATCAGAATCCACTGATGGTAAACTCAGGATGCAAAAGTGTTAAATTATATTTATACTGTTCTAGCTGCAAGTTCACCTACTGTTATTAAAACTGTTAATTTCACCACAAATATAATTTTTATTATTGCTTTTGTTCCCCAACGGATTTTTACTTAGTAATAACAACAGTCTGAAAGTGGAAAGGGAGATAATTGTAATAATGTTGTTGTTTTGGCTATTAGGCTTGGATTTATTGTACCTGTATAAACTCTTTAATCACTGCAAATAATCCTATATCCTACAATGGCTTTTAAAGACCTTCTCAAAATACTGCATTACTCACTGTGTGTATTTTGCAAGTAAAGATTTCTTGACTTATTTGTTGATTTTGTAACATTTAGATCTCAAGTTATTTATATTATGACATCATGTATATAAACTTATTAATAATACAGATGGAAGCCGAGGTGATGGAGTAGGCCTAGGTGAGAGGCGCTCGATACAAAGGTCATCCAACCGCCGAAGTTCAGGCATTGGTCGATTGCCCTCATATTTAGAAAGAAGGCGTAGCAACTCTCATGCACCAACAAAACCACCAGATGAATGTACAATACTCCGGTAAGTATCAGGTGTTATTCTTGGAAAGGCAACTGGTGACCACAGATCATTTCAGTCTGAAATCCTGGTAAGTATATTATAAAATTACATGAAGACCTAAAATTGAAGGTGATAGAAAGTAGTTTACTTGCATTTTTTAAAGCTGTCCAGATACTTTGTTCGGTGGTAAATATTAAATTGCAGCACTTGTCTTTCTTCTCCGGGCTGATGGCTACCCACCCTATGAAAGTGGGATTCGGTGAAATAATGTTGTAATGTAAAGCCATTTTCACTCGTACAGCACTGCTGTTGGAGGTATCTGGAACTTTATATTCTCTTTCAGTAATGTGAAATGTCGTTGTCCAGCTATATAATGGCCTGTCATTAACATTCATGTATGTACAAATATTGTGTGCCATTTGGGGGTAACTTTCAGATAGCATACAACTTGAACTTCACTATTTGAGGAAGAGGGATGGTTGATTATTATTAATGTTTTCATACCATTGTGTTACTGGACAACAAATTTTTACATTAGTCATCTATTGTTGTAAATGTTCATTTTGTTTGAGCCTTTATTCTTTTTTGTGCTTTATTTGTCTGAACTTCATGCAAGGAATAATTATACTGTATTGTATATACAAATTGTTTGAGTATAGGCCATTCTGTCACTTCCTTAGGCAATATCTCGAGCTCCCAGGAACTGCCAAATCCAACCTGGTCAGCTTGACCTTTTCATCTCTGATTGAGCGAGAGACTTCTCCTTAATTTAAGTGATAGCTGATTCATTCCAAGACATTTTTGACTCTTGCACTGTTGGCTTGGACTGTCTGTAGTCAGCCCAAGCTGGAATGAGCTTATCACCAGTGCCTTCCTAGCCAAGTACTGTACTTCCATAATCTGACGGGGGCATTTGAAAAGATTCTCTTTGCACTGGTGCAGAATGTCATCCTGTCCTGATTGTCATTGATCCTTTACAATTAGACCTTCAGTGATCTTGTCTGAGTGTATTGCTCAGAGTTTTCCACAGTCACTCAAAGCATGATTTTTATTTCAACTGTTTTCCAGTGTTTTGTATTTTTGTTTTCATTTTGTTCTTTATTTTTTATATTAAAACCCATATTTTGCAAAAAAAAAAAACTCCTGTAACATTGGGATAACTGTAACTGTTCTTCTTTGTCTTGATTCCAGTTATGAAATATAATCATAGGTCTTTTATAATAACAATTTCCAATGCTTCCTTAGTACAGACAGCCATATTCGAATTAGAATTATAAACTGTGTTCATAGTAACTTACACAAATCATTACAATATTGGCTGGACTAAACAGATGTACAACAGTCTACATCAAACTTACCGTATATATTTTTGCATAAATTGACTAACACTTTGGCTTGCAATTTTAATGATAATATATATATATATTGGGAAAATAATGTGTAGTTTACCATGAGAGTAGTGAGAGAGATAAGCATACATTACAAAATTTAGGTTTTGAGAAGACAGTTCGAAGAAGTAATAAAACTAATCATACCACGACATTAGACATTTACACACAGGGTAACTTGCACAAACTTACACACAGGGTAACTTACACAAACTTTATCACTTTGCATTTAATATTACTGTACTAAAATCACATACTTATTATTTGTCTCTGTATATTATATTTCTAATTTAAAAAATGTATATATTTCAGGATATGCCTTTGAATTTTTTTTAAACTCTTAATAGTTTACTAATTGTCACCAATTTTTAATGCAATTTTGGTTTTAATATTTTATTACTTTTATTATTTATCATTTCTTTGTGTTGAACTTTAAATTACTTAGGTCCCATTGGCACTGGATTCAGGGCCCAAATTACATCATGATAATAATTGCTTAGATAAATTGTTGCTCATATTTTTTCATTACAATCTATTTTTAATGAAATAATGGTTTGCATGGTGTGCTAGATATAAAACAGTACATTGTTTGCTTGGTTGATGTACTTGCTATGTGGTAGGAGAGGGGAGGGAATTTCAGGGGAAAGCGCCAAGCTGTTATGGCTATATAGCACTGGGAAGGGGTCAGGATAAGGATTTGGGATAGGACGGAGTGAAGGATTGGTGCCCAACCACTTGGACAGTCAGGGACTGAACGCCGACCTGCATGAAGTGAGTTCGTCGCTCTACCGTCCACCCCAAGTGGTTGAGCACCATTCCTTTGGGTTGAGTTGGGTTGGAGAGTATTGGCTGGTATTGTTGTTTACTACAGAGAAGGTATGCCAAACCTTCTGCAACCTGGTGCCTAATTTACAATAAAAGTAATTTATCAGTGTAAAGTGGTGGCAGCTATCCTTGATGATCCAGTAACATGCTGGCAGACTGAATAAGACACTTAGTCTTTAACATTTACTGATAGTTCTCCAATATATCACTTGAACGTGGTTATCTTGGCAGTAATATACAAATACAAATACAAATAACTAACAAATACAAATATAAACATCACTCATTCTGTAAGAAAGTTTTGTAGATCTGATTGGTGTATTTTTATTAATTAACACTTTCGTGCACCCGGCACAAGTGCCCCAACCCACCCCAAGGTGGGCCTGGCGTTTCCTGGAAGTGCACACCCACACTAACATAGGTACTCTTTCTAGTGTTCTGACCTCAATTTTCAAGCTACATGTTCATTTTGGTATCAAATTGTTCACAATCTAAAGGTGCGCATTTTAAATCTGGTACCATAATAATCGAACAATAAATGGAATTAAACAATATTTTTAATTTTGGACACTCATCACCACACAAGTATTATAATATTTGCAGTGTTCTGACCTCAACTGTCATGCTACGTCGTTCATTATGGTATCAAATTGTTTGCAATCTAATGTCCCGTATTTTAAACCTAGTCCCATAATGATCAGATAAAAAATATAATTTTAACAAATATTTTAAATTTTGACACAACATGCATCACCAGTGGACATCTGTCAATTTATTTACTGACCCAGACTGCGTCGCTGCCGGACGAAAGTGTTAAAGAGTGGTAAAAATGTTTTCATAGGAATATATTGAATTGAAGAAATACTGAATAAATGAAAAACATTTTACTGCACATAATGGTAAATTATGCTTAAAAAAATTAAGCTTCTTTCAAAGGCATTTAAAATATCAAGTATGCCTTTCAGTTTTTCCATGACACTGAAGTTTTGTATTGAGGTAGTTGATTCAACACCAAAGAATATTATGTCAGTCAGTCATTTTTGTTCGAATAGTTGAGGCAAATGCTGCATTCTGAGGTCATTTAATTTTCAGTGGATGACATTCTGGCACTTGCATCACAGGAATTTTTGAAGCCTCACTTTTACTCATGATAGGTACTAGGGAGTTATGGGAGAAAAACTCTGTGCTCTTTTGTTATCACAAGTAACTGTCAACATAAAGCTGTTGATGACAGCTTGTTTGCTTAGCTGACTAGTTGACCAACAGTGCCCACTTTCAGGGGGCAGCACCATGTGCTCCATAGGGTTTCAAGAGCCAGACAGCATCGCATTTTGCATCGCATTTTCTCTGACTGTGTCTCGTGTTAATTTACTTGGTGGAGACCAATTCATAGGCTTAGTGGTACTAATGCTTAAGCACCAGGGAGCTACTATGGTTCTAATGAAATGGGGGCTTCATTTTATTTAACAAAATTTTTTTGTAGCTAGTTGTAATGAAAGCTTTTTTTTATATTGTACTGTATTTGATAATATTTTGTCTGAAGATATATGTACAGTATTTTATCTAAGTTATATATAGTTTTAGAAAAATACATTCAATACTTTCAAATATATATAAATGTAGAATAATGTTTTCCCCTTATTTGCAGTGAATTTTTAGGAATTTAAGTTTTCATTTATGTTATTTTAAAATTTTGTTACATGATTTCAGTGATGTGTCCCTGCATGCATGCATTATAAGTTCATTATTAATGCCTTGGTGTCCTTTCTTCTTGTCTGATTTAGTATGTCATCCTCTGTCTGCCTGAACCCTTTCCTTCATTACACGCAGGGTGTTTCAAGTAGGAAATGACTCCAAACATTGACTTTCACTTTTCTAAATTAAGGAAATTAATACTCAACCTACACATATGAAAGAAGGAAAATAACGATGTTTTGGTTTGTTCTGGACTTGATTAGGGTCCAAGACAGACTGAAATATCATTATTTTCTGTCTTTTTCATATGTGTGTGGATTGGGTGTTAGTTTTCATTCACCTAATAATTGTAATTTATTTTCTGCAAAGAGAATAAATATTTGACTGTATAAAAGATAGAGTTTAAATATTAATTTGTGTATTAAAACATACGAGGAATTGTCTTACATACAACAGTAATATTAAAGGAGTTTTTGGTATAAAAAAAAAAGTCCAAACAGTGGAAGGATGTTTTCCATTGATCACTCTGCTATGGAGGCAGGAAACAACTTATTGTTAAATAATGGTATGTACATTTAGCATGATATTTAGAAATAGTTTTCATTTAGTATTTATTAAGTTTATGCAGTAAACTCTCACATCTGAATGTGTAATACTTTCTACTAATCCTCGTCCACATTTCTTGCATATATTGTGTGCTGGAAATTACATTTTGAAGTGTCAGATAAAACATATTATTTCTGGCAGGTCTTGAGCTAGTAGAGGCGATGAGTCACAATAATGTGGCTAAAGTATGTTGACCAGACCACACACTAGCAGGTGAAGGGACGACGAGGTTTCGACTTGAGAATGGTCCAGGACTGACCGAAACGTCGTCGTCCCTTCACCTTCTAGTGTGTGGTCTGGTCAATGAACTAGTAGATGTAAGAAATATGATTTATACTACACATAATGAAATTTATGTAATATACTTCCAGTTTTGTGTGAAATTAGATGTAAGTAGATGTAAGAAATATGATTTATAGTACACATAATGAAATTTATGTAATATACTTCCAGTTTTGTGTGAAATTTAACACACACCTTCTATTCTAGATAAAAGCTTTTAACCATTTATTGCGTTAACTTGTTTAACAATTATATTTTTGTATTTTTTTAATATTGTAGGTCGATGCAATAATAGTGCAATTGATGATCATGAAACACTGATCATTTGTATGTGGAATATTATGGCTTTGAGTAGATATGAGTAATTTGGTTACTAACTAAAGAAAAATCTAAAATGTCTTCTGGATCTTCTGATGCTGTACGCTTTGAGTACTGCTCAGTACTCGCTCGCCATTTCAGAGCAATAGAGATTTCTGAAATAGGCGCAGTAATATAGAGAACATCTATGGCACACATAGACATGATAAATCACCTAAATTATTGGGACCATCTCAAAACTCTCAAAACGTACTTTCTGGAAAGGAGACGAGAGAGACAAGTAATATATACAGTACATGAAGATACTGAAAGGCCAGGTCCCAAATTTGCACAGTAAAATAACCACATAGTGGATTGAAAGATACAAATGGAAGTGTAGAATAGAACTAATGAGAAGTATAGGTGCCATTGGCACAACCAGAGAGCACTGTATGAACATCAGAGATCCATGGCTGTTCAATACTCTCCCAGCAGGCATTAGAAATATTATTGGAACAATGGTGGACATCTTCAGGAAGTAATTAAATAAGTTTTTACAGAAGTTCCAGTCCAACTGGGTTGTAGTGGGTATGTGGGCCTGTGGGGTGCTCCAAGCAACAGCCTGTTGGACAAAGTTATTATAAGTTAAACCTAGGCCCGGGCCATGCCTGGGAGTAAAACTCCCAGAACTCTCTCCTGTAGTAAGTCAAGTCATCAGTAGTTGGTCAAGACAGTCATCAGTAGTTGGTCATGTCAGCCTATCATTAGTTGGTCAAGTCAGTCATCAGATGCCTGAGTCAATAAAGTCAGTCATGATTAGTCAGTCAATAGTCAATTAGTCATCAGTAGCAAAGTTATTTAAGTCTGTCATAAGCAGCCAGGGGAAGCAATTGGGGGTCACCTTTAGTAATGTAACAGACTAGGTTAGTCAAGTTGAAGTTGACCTAAGTATTTTGATCAATAATAGTCTTCAAAAATTACATGTATTGGCTTGGAGCTATAGACGTACCTACAAGTTTCGGACCACTGTGTCTGTTTGGGTTTGATCTAAACTTATAAAGCTCAAAACTTGGAGGATGCTAGCTAAATGTGTCTTGAACAGAACACAAAGCTCGAGGTCCAGCCCTCGGCCACACCTGCAGTTGCCAGCTGACTCTGGTTGTGATAGTGTATCCCTCCTTTTAAACAGAAGCTGCCTCACATAGGTCATTATGCCTTCTGCACTTAATCTGTTCCCATGTGGATCTTATCCTTGGGAGCACCCAAACTATTCTGTTCAGAAAAGTGTTTTTATTTTGACTCAAAGCCTTATTTTATGTCATCTTAAATGTTTTCTTCTATATGGAGGTTTTCAGGGGTTTAACAGGCTTTGAAATGAGTTCATGCAAATTACAATACAGTATATGAGAGTTTACTGCACAATAAGAAAATATTAATTAGTACAGTTTTATTATATAAATGGTGATTAATGTACTGTGATATTTTTAAATAATGCTGTGTAAATATATTTTCAGGGTAGTAAGTGTTATTTTCTGATTGCTTATGCCTCCAAAGTATAATTTTTTTTATTAGTCTCCTCAAACTTGTCTTCGACATTTGCCTAAGATATCCTGAGGTACTGGAAGGCTGTCGACTTATTAAACAATGTGCCACAGCTCTAGGTGGCACTAGTTAGTAGCCTGAAAGTACCTTCAAGATGTCTTCCCTAAGCTGTCTTAGTTTGAGGGGGGAAAAATAATAATTTTATTTACTTGGGAGACATAAGCAGTCAGAAAATAACACTTAACTTCCCAGGAACAAAAGTTTCATAAAATTTTGTAATGTTTTATGTTATTGTAGTTACATTTATGGTAGCTCATATTCTCTGTGAGATAATTTTAGGTGTAATTTATACAAAATATTAAATTTTTTTTATATTATACTTTAGCCTCTTAGAAACTTATCATAATGTTAATAGACCCCTTTTTACTTATTTGAAAAGCTGATTTCAGCTATGATTAATTGATCTCTAATTCCTGTTAAAGGCTTTGTAAATTAGTTGATACCTTTTAAAGTACGGCTATCATCATAAGTTGATTTTTGTCATTAGCACTGGTTTTTATACAAATGATGTAAATATGGCAGTAATACATCTGTTTGGATGTACAGTAATAGATTAATCTAGACTCATGAAAACGTCTACTCTAATTTAATTGCTTACTTATGATGTCTTACTTTTTACTTTGAATCTACAGTATTTGTGGACAGTGTTCACGGACAGAATAGCAGCAAAGGAGTGGGCTGCACGACACTTCCTTTGAGTTGTGCCGAGAGCGGGTTTACATGCAATAAAAATACAGTATACATATTTCATTGCAGCCCTAAATACAGCACTTGGTCACTATTTTTATTAATTGTGTGTTCATATATATATTGAGTTATTCCACAAAATGAGTAAACTGCAGTTAAGTGGCAAACATAATAACGATCTAACTTGAACACCAGAGCCCCCGGCCCTCATCCCTACTTGATGAGTAAATAAACAATGTACAGTATCGACATGTCCATGATCCTAAAGACTCCTCCACCCAGCTCCCTCCCATATGTTTAAACACTAGAAAAGACTTAGATTTTTTTTTTATTTTCCAAAAGTTTTACATGCAAATATATCATTACAGTATATAATTTTATAAGAACAATTCTTTTTCGTTTATGGGCTCAGCTAGAGAGGTTCCCCGATGATAGCCGCACATTAAGGGTTAAAAGGTTTTGTTCAAACTGTTGTAAATTTAATTTCAATAAAGACATTTTAGTTATTTCAGGCTTGTGTATTATGTTACTATTGTAATATTTGTATGATGAACATTATGCAGTTGATACATTATTCCTGGACCATGAACTTTTACCATTCTCATTGTTAAAAAATTTCCTTATGTTTTTGTCTTATCTGCACATACTGTATATTCAAAACTTGAAATGTTCTTCAATGTTGAATTTAATGAATTCATTTATTAACATGGTTTGTTTTTGTTTAACAAATACAAATAAAAAGAGATGGCACATTGTAGATGTGTAGGTACTATAGCATCCTGTGCAGCCTTTCAGTGGAGTAGAGAAACTAGATCTCTGAGTGGCAATGATCTTACTATCTCAAATGATCTAATGTATTTTATTTAATTAAAGGCCATGAGTCATGGAAAAACTTAATCAAATAAATTAATGCACAGTTATAATGAATTCTGTATTATTAAAAGACAAGAGATCGATAGATCAAATAAGAGATTTGATCAATAGATTTAATTAAAGCTATGATGAAATGTTCACTATGTCAAATTTTTGTTTAGATTTGCTACATTTCTGCATTATTAGTAAAATGACAATATGGCATCAAAATATGAAATTATTCGTATATTGTTGTCATAATTTATATTGTTCTAATTGCTTATACAAAATCTTCATATTACTTTTTTGAACCAGGTTCTCTCAGTTGCTCCACAAGCTAAAGCTTGAGCTTACTCTAACCACAATATTCGTATCAGACTCTTGTCAACCTGTGCCTCATGATAACAAGGAACTTTTCAAATGATTTTGTCATCTAGCTGAGGAGGAAAGATTGGTAAGATAAGGTTCAAACCTCTGCCAAATCGACTGCTTGCAAAGACATTAACCCTTAACATGCTCGGGTCTAATATCCTGCTATCCGCACAGGCGCATGTCATTTTGAAAAAAAAAAAATATTTTTTCTCCTAACCTGTTAATTTGTGTTCACTGATCACGGGAAAAATAATAAAAATCGTAAGTGCCATATATTGCCCGCTATAGGGCGGGAAGTCTGGCAAATTATAGGCGCTGACTCAGCATGCGTCCCAGGCGGTCTGTTGCTCGCCAGCTGTCAGGCCAGAGTTGCCACAAAGATAATTACCTAATTATTTCAATGTCTGATTGATGTTTCATAGTTTTTTTTGCTGTAATATTATTCAATAGTGTGTAGTTTGATATATTTATATATAAAATGAGTGAATCATTGCTGTACTCAAAAATATGGTGTGCATATTGTTGATTCAGTTATGTTCATCAATCAGTGAACAAATACTTTGTCGGTTATTACACTATAAGCACAGGTTATATATAAGTATCTGCATGTTTTGTTTCACTATAACGAACCACTAAGTAGCTATTAGAGTCAAAAAGTAACGAGGAGTGACCGCCGTGTACCAGCCAGCCACTCCTGCCCTCCCTCCAGTCATCTGACTCGCCCACTTCTCCTCCCACAATACTGTTTTTGCTATAATTCACTATATACAGATGGTATATAAGTATCTCATTTTTTGTTCACCATAACTGTACATCTACTCGTGTATGGTGAGTAAATGCACAAAGACATAGGACCTAACACAGTCAGCTGATGGCTGCCTCCCTCAAGGCCCACACACACTAATATTTCTCCTCCACAATACTGTGTGACGTTATTACGCTATATACACACATTATAAATAAATATCTACCTGTTTTATTCACCATACTTGTACAAATAACTGGTATGGTGCCCAAAGACGATCGTGGTATCCAGTAAACAACACCGTTAGAATAATGTTTTCCCCTTATTTTGCAGTGAATTTTTAGGAATTTAAGTTTTCATTTATGTTATTTTAAAATTTTGTTACATGATTTCAGTGATGTGTCCCTGCATGCATGCATTATAAGTTCATTATTAATGCCTTGGTGTCCTTTCTTCTTGTCTGATTTAGTATGTCATCCTCTGTCTGCCTGAACCCGTTCCTTCATTACACGCAGGGTTGTTTCAAGTAGGAAAATGACTCCAAACATTGACTTTCACTTTTCTAAATTAAGGAAAATTAATACTCAACCTACACATATGAAAAGAAGGAAAATAACGATGTTTTGGTTTGTTCTGGACTTGATTAGGGTCCAAGACAGACTGAAATATCATTATTTTCTGTCTTTTTCATATGTGTGTGGATTGGGTGTTAGTTTTCATTCACCTAATAATTGTAATTTATTTTCTGCAAAGAGAATAAATATTTGACTGTATAAAAGATAGAGTTTAAATATTAATTTGTGTATTAAAACATACGAGGAATTGTCTTACATACAACAGTAATATTAAAGGAGTTTTTGGTTATAAAAAAAAAAAGTCCAAACAGTGGAAGGATGTTTTCCATTGATCACTCTGCTATGGAGGCAGGAAACAACTTATTGTTAAATAATGGTATGTACATTTAGCATGATATTTAGAAATAGTTTTCATTTAGTATTTATTAAGTTTATGCAGTAAACTCTCACATCTGAATGTGTAATACTTTCTACTAATCCTCGTCCACATTTCTTGCATATATTGTGTGCTGGAAATTACATTTTGAAGTGTCAGATAAAACATATTATTTCTGGCAGGTCTTGAGCTAGTAGAGGCGATGAGTCACAATAATGTGGCTAAAGTATGTTGACCAGACCACACACTAGCAGGTGAAGGGACGACGAGGTTTCGACTTGAGAATGGTCCAGGACTGACCGAAACGTCGTCGTCCCTTCACCTTCTAGTGTGTGGTCTGGTCAATGAACTAGTAGATGTAAGAAATATGATTTATACTACACATAATGAAATTTATGTAATATACTTCCAGTTTTGTGTGAAATTAGATGTAAGTAGATGTAAGAAATATGATTTATAGTACACATAATGAAATTTATGTAATTACTTCCAGTTTTGTGTGAAATTTAACACACACCTTCTATTCTAGATAAAAGCTTTTTAACCATTATTGCGGTTAACTTGTTTAACACTTATATTTTTGTATTTTTTTATATTGTAGGTCGATGCAATAATAGTGCAATTGACGATCATGAAACACTGATCATTTGTATGTGGAATATTATGGCTTTGAGTAGATATGAGTAATTTGGTTACTAACTAAAGAAAAATCTAAAATGTCTGTCTGGATCTTCTGATGCTGTACGCTTTGAGTACTGCTCAGTACTCGCTTCGCCATTTCAGAGCAATAGAGATTTCTGAAATAGGCGCAGTAATATAGAGAACATCTATGGCACACATAGACATGATAAATCACCTAAATTATTGGGACCATCTCAAAACTCTCAAAACGTACTTTCTGGAAAGGAGACGAGAGAGACAAGTAATATATACAGTACATGAAGATACTGAAAGGCCAGGTCCCAAATTTGCACAGTAAAATAACCACATAGTGGATTGAAAGATACAAATGGAAGTGTAGAATAGAACTAATGAGAAGTATAGGTTGCCATTGGCACAACCAGAGAGCACTGTATGAACATCAGAGATTCCATGGCTGTTCAATACTCTCCCAAGCAGGCATTAGAAATATTATTGGAACAATGGGGACATCTTCAGGAAGTAATTAAATAAGTTTTTACAGGAAGTTCCAGTCCAACTGGGTTGTAGTGGGTATGTGGGCCTGTGGGGTGCTCCAAGCAACAGCCTGTGGACCAAGCTTATTATAAGTTAAACCTAGGCCCGGGCCATGCCTGGGAGTAAAACTCCCAGAACTCTCTCCTGTAGTAAGTCAAGTCATCAGTAGTTGGTCAAGACAGTCATCAGTAGTTGGTCATGTCAGCCTATCATTAGTTGGTCAAGTCAGTCATCAGATGCCTGAGTCAATAAAGTCAGTCATGATTAGTCAGTCAATAGTCAATTAGTCATCAGTAGCAAAGTTATTTAAGTCTGTCATAAGCAGCCAGGGGAAGCAATTGGGGGTCACCTTTAGTAATGTAACAGACTAGGTTAGTCAAGTTGAAGTTGACCTAAGTATTTTGATCAATAATAGTCTTCAAAAATTACATGTATTGGCTTGGAGCTATAGACGTACCTACAAGTTTCGGACCACTGTGTCTGTTTGGGTTTGATCTAAACTTATAAAGCTCAAAACTTGGAGGATGCTAGCTAAATGTGTCTTGAACAGAACACAAAGCTCGAGGTCCAGCCCTCGGCCACACCTGCAGTTGCCAGCTGACTATGGTTGTGATAGTGTATCCCTCCTTTTAAACAGAAGCTGGCCTCACATAGGTCATTATGCCTTCTGCACTTAATCTGTTCCCATGTGGATCTTATCCTTGGGAGCACCCAAACTATTCTGTTCAGAAAAGTGTTTTTATTTTGACTCAAAGCCTTATTTTATGTCATCTTAAATGTTTTCTTCTATATGGAGGTTTTCAGGGGTTTAACAGGCTTTGAAATGAGTTCATGCAAATTACAATACAGTATATAGAGTTTACTGCACAATAAGAAAATATTAATTAGTACAGTTTTATTATATAAATGGTGATTAATGTACTGTGATATTTTAAATAATGCTGTGTAAATATATTTTCAGGGTAGTAAGTGTTATTTTCTGATTGCTTATGCCTCCAAAGTATAATTTTTTTTTATTAGTCTCCTCAAACTTGTCTTCGACATTTGCCTAAGATATCCCTGAGGTACTGGAAGGCTGTCGACTTATTAAACAATGTGCCACAGCTCTAGGTGGCACTAGTTAGTAGCCTGAAAGTACCTTCAAGATGTCTTCCCTAAGCTGTCTTAGTTTGAGGGGGGGAAAATAATAAATTTTATTTACTTGGGAGACATAAGCAGTCAGAAAATAACACTTAACTTCCCAGGAACAAAAGTTTCATAAAATTTTGTAATGTTTTATGTTATTGTAGTTACATTTATGGTAGCTCATATTCTCTGTGAGATAATTTTAGGTGTAATTTATACAAAATATTAAATTTTTTTTATATTATACTTTAGCCTCTTAGAAACTTATCATAATGTTAATAGACCCCTTTTTACTTATTTGAAAAGCTGATTTCAGCTATGATTAATTGATCTCTAATTCCTGTTAAAGGCTTTGTAAATTAGTTGATACCTTTTAAAGTACGGCTATCGATGTACAACAGTCTACATCAAACTTACCGTATATATTTTTGCATAAATTGACTAACACTTTGGCTTGCTTTTAATGATAATATATATATATATTGGGAAAATAATGTGTAGTTTACCATGAGAGTAGTGAGAGAGATAAGCATACATTACAAAATTTAGGTTTTGAGAAGACAGTTTGAAGAAGTAATAAAACTAATCATACCACGACATTAGACATTTACACACAGGGTAACTTACACAAACTTACACACAGGGTAACTTACACAAACTTTTATCACTTTGCATTTAATATTACTGTACTAAAATCACATAATTATTTATTTGTCTCTGTATATTATATTTCTAATTTAAAAAATGTATATATTTCAGGATATGCCTTTGAATTTTTTTTTAAACTCTTAATAGTTTACTAATTGTCACTAATTTTTAATGCAATTTTGGTTTTAATATTTTATTACTTTTATTATTATAATTTCTTTGTGTTGAACTTTAAATTACTTAGGTCCCATTGGCACTGGATTCAGGGCCCAAATTACATCATGATAATAATTGCTTAGGTAAATTGTTGCTCATATTTTTCATTACAATCTATTTTTAATGAATATAATGGTTGCATGGTGTGCTAGATATAATACAGTACATTGTTTGCTTGGTTGATGTACTTGCTATGTGGTAGGAGAGGGGAGGGAATTATCAGGGGAAAGCGCCAAGCCGTTATGGCTATATAGCACTGGGAAGGGGTCAGGATAAGGATTTGGGATAGGGCAGAGTGAAGGATTGGTGCCCAACCACTTGGTCAGTCAGGGACTGAATGCCGACCTGCATGAAGTGAGTTCGTCGCTCTACCGTCCACCCCAAGTGGTTGAGCACCATTCCTTTGGGTTGAGTTGGGTTGGAGAGTATTGGCTGGTATTGTTGTTTACTACAGAGAAGGTATGCCAAACCTTTCTGCAACCTGGTGCCTAATTTACCATAAAAGTAATTTATCAATGTAAAGTGGTGGCAGCTATCCTTGATGATCCAGTAACATGCTGGCAGACTGAATAAGACACTTAGTCTTTAACATTTACTGATAGTTCTCCAATATATCACTTGAACGTGGTTATCTTGGCAGTAATATACAAATACAAATACAAATAACTAACAAATACAAATATAAACATCACTCATTCTGTAAGAAAGTTTTGTAGATCTGATTGATGTATTTTTATTAATAACACTTTCGTGCACCCGGCGCAAGTGCCCCAACCCACCCTAAGGTGGGCCTGGCGTTTCCTGGAAGTGCACACCCACACTAACATAGGTACTCTTTCTAGTGTTCTGACCTCAATTTTCAAGCTACATCGTTCATTTTGGTATCAAATTGTTCACAATCTAAAGGTGCACATTTTAAATCTGGTACCATAATAATCGAACAATAAATGGAATTTAAATATTTTTAATTTTGAACACTCATCACCACACAAGTATTTATAATCTTTGCAGTGTTCTGACCTCAACTGTCATGCTACGTCGTTCATTATGGTATCAAATTGTTCGCAATCTAATGTCGCAATTTTAAACCTAGTCCCATAATGATAAAATAAAAAATATAATTTTAACAAATATTTTAAATTTTGGCACAACATGCATCACCAGTAGACATCTGTCAATTTATTTACTGACCCAGACTGCGTCACTGCCGGACAAAAGTGTTAAAGAGTGGTAAAAATGTTTCATAGGAATATATTGAATTGAAGAAATATTGAATAAATGAAAAACATTTTACTGTACATAATGGTAAATTATGCTTAAAAAAATTAAGCTTCTTTCAAAGGCATTTAAAATATCAAGTATACCTTTGAGTTTTTCCATGACACTGAAGTTTTGTATTGAGGTAGTTGATTCAACACCAAAGAATATTATGTCAGTCAGTCATTTTTGTTCGAATAGTTGAGGCAAATGCTGCATTCTGAGGTCATTTAATTTTCAGTGGATGACATTCTGGCACTGGCATCACAGGAATTTTTGAAGCCTCACTTTATACTCATAATAGGTACTAGGGAGTTATGGGAGAAAAACTCTGTGCTCATTTGTTATCACAAGTAACTGTCAACATAAAGCTGTTGATAACAGCTTGTTTGCTTAGCTGACTAGTTGACCAACAGTGCCCACTTTCAGGGGGCAGCACCATGTGCTCCATAGGGTTTCAAGAGCCAGACAGCATCGCATTTTGCATCGCATTTTCTCTGACTGTGTCTCGTGTTAATTTACTTGGTGGAGACCAATTCATAGGCTTATTGGTACTAATGCTTAAGCACCAGGGAGCTACTATGGGTCTAATGAAATGGGGGTTCATTTTATTTAACAAAATTTTTTTGTAGCTAGTTGTAATGAAAGTTTTTTTATATTGTACTGTATTTGATAATATTTTTGTCTGAAGATATATGTACAGTATTTTATCTAAGTTATATATAGTTTTAGAAAAATACATTCAATACTTTCAAATATATATAAATGTAGAATAATGTTTTCCCCTTATTTGCAGTGAATTTTTAGGAATTTAAGTTTTCATTTATGTTATTTTAAATTTTGTTACATGATTTCAGTGATGTGTCCCTGCATGCATGCATTATAAGTTCATTATTAATGCCTTGGTGTCCTTTCTTCTTGTCTGATTTAGTATGTCATCCTCTGTCTGCCTGAACCCTTTCCTTCATTACACGCAGGGTGTTTCAAGTAGGAAATGACTCCAAACATTGACTTTCACTTTTCTAAATTAAGGAAAATTAATACTCAACCTACACATATGAAAAGAAGGAAAATAACGATGTTTTGGTTTGTTCTGGACTTGATTAGGGTCCAAGACAGACTGAAATATCATTATTTTCTGCCTTTTTCATATGTGTGTGGATTGGGTGTTAGTTTTCATTCACCTAATAATTGTAATTTATTTTCTGCAAAGAGAATAAATATTTGACTGTATAAAAGATAGAGTTTAAATATTAATTTGTGTATTAAAACATACGAGGAATTGTCTTACATACAACAGTAATATTAAAGGAGTTTTTGGTATAAAAAAAAAAGTCCAAACAGTGGAAGGATGTTTTCCATTGATCACTCTGCTATGGAGGCAGGAAACACTTATTGTTAAATAATGGTATGTACATTTAGCATGATATTTAGAAATAGTTTTCATTTAGTATTTATTAAGTTTATGCAGTAAACTCTCACATCTGAATGTGTAATACTTTCTACTAATCCTCGTCCACATTTCTTGCATATATTGTGTGCTGGAAATTACATTTTGAAGTGTCAGATAAAACATATTATTTCTGGCAGGTCTTGAGCTAGTAGAGGCGATGAGTCACAATAATGTGGCTAAAGTATGTTGACCAGACCACACACTAGCAGGTGAAGGGACGACGAGGTTTCGACTTGAGAATGGTCCAGGACTGACCGAAACGTCGTCGTCCCTTCACCTTCTAGTGTGTGGTCTGGTCAATGAACTAGTAGATGTAAGAAATATGATTTATACTACACATAATGAAATTTATGTAATATACTTCCAGTTTTGTGTGAAATTTAACACACACCTTCTATTCTAGATAAAAGCTTTTAACCATTTATTGCGTTAACTTGTTTAACAATTATATTTTTGTATTTTTTTAATATTGTAGGTCGATGCAATAATAGTGCAATTGACGATCATGAAACACTGATCATTTGTATGTGGAATATTATGGCTTTGAGTAGATATGAGTAATTTGGTTACTAACTAAAGAAAAATCTAAAATGTCTTCTGGATCTTCTGATGCTGTACGCTTTGAGTACTGCTCAGTACTCGCTCGCCATTTCAGAGCAATAGAGATTTCTGAAATAGGCGCAGTAATACAGAGAACATCTATGGCACACATAGACACGATAAATCACCTAAATTATTGGGACCATCTCAAAACTCTCAAAACGTACTTTCTGGAAAGGAGACGAGAGAGACAAGTAATATATACAGTACATGAAGATACTGAAAGGCCAGGTCCCAAATTTGCACAGTAAAATAACCACATAGTGGATTGAAAGATACAAATGGAAGTGTAGAATAGAACTAATGAGAAGTATAGGTGCCATTGGCACAACCAGAGAGCACTGTATGAACATCAGAGATCCATGGCTGTTCAATACTCTCCCAGCAGGCATTAGAAATATTATTGGAACAATGGTGGACATCTTCAGGAAGTAATTAAATAAGTTTTTACAAGAAGTTCCAGTCCAACTGGGTTGTAGTGGGTATGTGGGCCTGTGGGGTGCTCCAAGCAACAGCCTGTTGGACAAAGTTATTATAAGTTAAACCTAGGCCCGGGCCATGCCTGGGAGTAAAACTCCCAGAACTCTCTCCTGTAGTAAGTCAAGTCATCAGTAGTTGGTCAAGACAGTCATCAGTAGTTGGTCATGTCAGCCTATCATTAGTTGGTCAAGTCAGTCATCAGATGCCTGAGTCAATAAAGTCAGTCATGATTAGTCAGTCAATAGTCAATTAGTCATCAGTAGCAAAGTTATTTAAGTCTGTCATAAGCAGCCAGGGGAAGCAATTGGGGGTCACCTTTAGTAATGTAACAGACTAGGTTAGTCAAGTTGAAGTTGACTTAAGTATTTTGATCAATAATAGTCTTCAAAAATTACATGTATTGGCTTGGAGCTATAGACGTACCTACAAGTTTCGGACCACTGTGTCTGTTTGGGTTTGATCTAAACTTATAAAGCTCAAAACTTGGAGGATGCTAGCTAAATGTGTCTTGAACAGAACACAAAGCTCGAGGTCCAGCCCTCGGCCACACCTGCAGTTGCCAGCTGACTCTGGTTGTGATAGTGTATCCCTCCTTTTAAACAGAAGCTGCCTCACATAGGTCATTATGCCTTCTGCACTTAATCTGTTCCCATGTGGATCTTATCCTTGGGAGCACCCAAACTATTCTGTTCAGAAAAGTGTTTTTATTTTGACTCAAAGCCTTATTTTATGTCATCTTAAATGTTTTCTTCTATATGGAGGTTTTCAGGGGTTTAACAGGCTTTGAAATGAGTTCATGCAAATTACAATACAGTATATGAGAGTTTACTGCACAATAAGAAAATATTAATTAGTACAGTTTTATTATATAAATGGTGATTAATGTACTGTGATATTTTTAAATAATGCTGTGTAAATATATTTTCAGGGTAGTAAGTGTTATTTTCTGATTGCTTATGTCTCCAAAGTATAATTTTTTTTTTATTAGTCTCCTCAAACTTGTCTTCGACATTTGCCTAAGATATCCTGAGGTACTGGAAGGCTGTCGACTTATTAAACAATGTGCCACAGCTCTAGGTGGCACTAGTTAGTAGCCTGAAAGTACCTTCAAGATGTCTTCCCTAAGCTGTCTTAGTTTGAGGGGGGAAAAATAATAATTTTATTTACTTGGGAGACATAAGCAGTCAGAAAATAACACTTAACTTCCCAGGAACAAAAGTTTCATAAAATTTTGTAATGTTTTATGTTATTGTAGTTACATTTATGGTAGCTCATATTCTCTGTGAGATAATTTTAGGTGTAATTTATACAAAATATTAAATTTTTTTTATATTATACTTTAGCCTCTTAGAAACTTATCATAATGTTAATAGACCCCTTTTTACTTATTTGAAAAGCTGATTTCAGCTATGATTAATTGATCTCTAATTCCTGTTAAAGGCTTTGTAAATTAGTTAATACCTTTTAAAGTACGGCTATCATCATAAGTTGATTTTCGTCATTAGCACTGGTTTTTATACAAATGATGTAAATATGGCAGTAATACATCTGTTTGGATGTACAGTAATAGATTAATCTAGACTCATGAAAACGTCTACTCTAATTTTAATTGCTTACTTATGATGTCTTACTTTTTACTTTGAATCTACAGTATTTGTGGACAGTGTTCACGGACAGAATAGCAGCAAAGGAGTGGGCTGCACGACACTTCCTTTGAGTTGTGCCGAGAGCGGGTTTACATGCAATAAAAATACAGTATACATATTTCATTGCAGCCCTAAATACAGCACTTGGTCACTATTTTTATTAATTGTGTGTTCATATATATATTGAGTTATTCCACAAAATGAGTAAACTGCAGTTAAGTGGCAAACATAATAATGATCTAACTTGAACACCAGAGCCCCCGGCCCTCATCCCTACTTGATGAGTAAATAAACCATGTACAGTATCGACATGTCCATGATCCTAAAGACTCCTCCACCCAGCTCCCTCCCATATGTTTAAACACTAGAAAAGACTTAGATTTTTTTTTTATTTTCCAAAAGTTTTACATGCAAATATATCATTACAGTATATAATTTTATAAGAACAATTCTTTTTCGTTTATGGGCTCAGCTAGAGAGGTTCCCCGATGATAGCCGCACATTAAGGGTTAAAAGGTTTTGTTCAAACTGTTGTAAATTTAATTTCAATAAAGACATTTTAGTTATTTCAGGCTTGTGTATTATGTTACTATTGTAATATTTGTATGATGAACATTATGCAGTTGATACATTATTCCCTGGACCATGAACTTTTACCATTCTCATTGTTAAAAAATTTCCTTATGTTTTTGTCTTATCTGCACATACTGTATATTCAAAACTTGAAATGTTCTTCAATGTTGAATTTAATGAATTCATTTAATAACATGGTTTGTTTTTGTTTAACAAATACAAATAAAAAGAGATTGCACATTGTAAATGTGTAGGTACTATAGCATCCTGTGCAGCCTTTCAGTGGAGTAGAGAAACTAGATCTCTGAGTGGCAATGATCTTACTATCTCAAATGATCTAATGTATTTTATTTAATTAAAGGCCATGAGTCATGGAAAAACTTAATCAAATAAATTAATGCACAGTTATAATGAATTCTGTATTATTAAAAGACAAGAGATCGATAGATCAAATAAGAGATTTGATCAATAGATTTAATTTAAAGCTATGATGAAATGTTCACTATGTCAAATTTTTGTTTAGATTTGCTACATTTCTGCATTATTAGTAAAATGACAATATGGCATCAAAATATGAAATTATTCGTATATTGTTGTCATAATTTATATTGTTCTAGTTGCTTCATACAAAATCTTCATATTACTTTTTTGAACCAGGTTCTCTCAGTTGCTCCACAAGCTAAAGCTTGAGCTTACTCTAACCACAATATTCGTATCAGACTCTTGTCAACCTGTGCCTCATGATAACAAGGAACTTTTCAAATGATTTTGTCATCTAGCTGAGGAGGAAAGATTGGTAAGATAAGGTTCAAACCTCTGCCAAATCGACTGCTTGCAAAGACATTAAAGAGCAAAATTAAATCTGATGTCCCCTATGAGAAATTATGAGAAATTATTGACTAATACAAGAACTGCCAGCCTAATTTCTGTGAACCGCTGGTAGGCTAGGTATATACCACTCTAACCATCACTAGATGGCAGCAGTAACACCAACAAGAAATCAAAAGACCCAGTTACTCTTTCTTGTCACCTGGCATCCACTCTTGTTCTTCTCACCCATGCAGAGGAAAAATTCATAAAGTATAGTAGCTAATATTCAGGGTATCCATTGTTCAGTGTTCACTTAATGGTATGTGCCTACTCTTTTCTATGACTTTGGTTTGGTTTTATTTTTTTTTACTCTCAACTTAGCATGTGGGTTGCAGGTTATTTTGCTTTGTGTTGATTGAAGAAGACTGACAGTCATCAGAGCTATCTTCTCTGTGGCTGTCTGGGTGTTTTTTGGGTGTGGGCTGGGTCTTGAGCTGGGATGCTTTCCTCACAATCCATTTGGGACTGTCTCAGTCTTAGGACTTTGTGAAGTGCCCTGTTTATACACATTTAGAGATTGTGTACTCGCCTAATTGTGAACTGATGTACAGATTCCTGAGCCTACTGGGCTCTATCATATCTACATTTGAAATATGACGTATGTTTGTATGTGTGTGTTTGCACTGTCACGGGCATTCAGAGGTTTGCTTGAAGTATTGTACCTGCTATTTATGTTTGAGTTAAATGCCTCCTTAAGTTCTTCTAGAATGTGGTCCCTTTGGAAGATACAGATGCTCCTCATATACAATGGTTCACTCACTCAGCCTACCTGAAAGTTAGACTAGGCAAAAATTTATGATCTTCCTGTTGTGAGGTGGGAATAATGTCTCTGAAATAACCCTATTGTCATTGAATGTAGGTCCTCTGCCACTGTCTAGTTGTAGTACCCAGTTACTGCATCCTCCATTTTTAGGAGCCAGCTTACCTGTTATTGTTGGTGGTGCTGCCATTTAGTGGTAGGTAGAAAAAGTGTTGTGTTTATAAAATACTCCTGAGCAGTCCCCTTAGTCATGACCTGGACCATATCCTGGGCCCACCCAGGACACACTAGGTTTTCTTGTTAGGCTCACATCTACCTGTGCTCAAATATAACAAGGAACTTTATAAATGGATTTGTCACCTTGTCTTGTCACTGGGAGGGAAGACCAAGGAAATTAAATAAAACTCAACATTCTCTCCAAGAAATATGTGGAAAGCATAAGGAATGCCTGTAAACTATTGGTAACCTTAATATATACTATTTTTTATCTTGGTTGACTTATTCTGTCTATTCTAGTATTAAATATATGGATAAAGAAATGGTCCGGGGAACAATTTAGCACTATTGTTTCAAGTGTCTAACTTTCAAACATGTGCCTTACAGTGGTGGTGCGTATCAAGCTTCTACTACTAACACATCTCCTAGCTCTGCTACTAACCCCAATGAATGGTCTCTTGATGATGATGATGATGACAACGAGTTGGACATAAGCGACATCTGTGATGAGGTCCTCCTTAGTCCTGAAGAACCTAGCATTGATTGGGATGAGCAGCTTTCTCCTGAGTCACCAAGAATCATTAGAGAGCCTCCATCTTCAGCTTCATCACATGTCTCTAGATCACTGCACTCGAGAGATAGACACTTAGAATCAAGAGATTTGCACTCAGATTCAAGAGAGAGGCATTCAGATTCCAGAGATAATCTCTCTGGTTCTATAGATAATCTCTCAGGATCAAGAGATGGCCTCTCAGGATCAAGAGATGGTCTCTCAGGATCAAGAGATGGTCTCTCAGGATCAAGAGATGGTCTCTCAGGATCTAGAGACAAACTTTCAGAGACAAGGGATCGTCACTCAGATTCTCGAGAAAGACTTTCAGATAAACGTACCAAACATGTGTCTTCTCGGCGACCACCTTATGCATCTTTACCATCAGATAGTGGTGAAAATGAAGATAGAATATCAGAGAAGCTTTCAGCCAGAGAGGTCTTCTGGTTGCGCACATCTCGTCCTCGTTGGCGGAGAAAAGTTGCATCAGCAGATACCAGCCCTGAAGAGCCACGGCGAAATAGATTTGGTCGAGGATGGTCAATTGATGGACGTGGCAGTCACTCAGACACCGAAGATCCAGATATTCTATATGATGGCCGTCGTCAGACAAGTAAAGAAACCAAAATTCAGTCTCCAAGCTCTCACAATACTGCTAGCCCACCAAGTCCACATGGTATGTATACTTGGCCTCCACAACATACCCGTCATCGCCACCATAGTGCTTCAGAGTCAGAGGAATATGAGAATGAGCCAGAACCAGGACCTGGTCACCATGACACATCACAACACCCTGGTAATTCCTATGATACAATGTCATGTCGACGTACCCCTTCTACACATCTCTATGAAGCTCCCATTCATAAAAACGTCATTTTGATGTTTCTTCTCGAAGGAATGAGCCATCTGATGCATTTAACACTCGCTCTCATCACTCGGATAAACCCTCTAAACGTCACAGCAAAATTTCCAATTATTCAGATTCATCTACTCATTTCTACAGTTCATCCAATAAAGAAGAAAGTTCTTCCAAAAAATATAATACCTCTTCATGCTCTCTAGACCCATCTATCCACCACTTACAATATGGAAGTCATGCAAATGAAAGTAAGAGTTCTACAAGTAGCAGACAACGAGAGCGATCCCCACAACCTCTACCCGGCACCAGACCTCATCATGTTGCTTATCCTCTGGATTCTGAAGATCCTTATATCTATCATGGTTTTCCCCCAACCCTTCCTCCTCATCTTTCTGCAATGTACTCTCCCAGATCTCTTCCAACACATTTTTCATATGATCATCCTGAAGAGTACCTATCTTCTCTTGCTTTTACTGAACCATTTAGCCCTGACCCTTATCATGCAGAAATGTTTGCTGCTGCTGAATTTTATCCACGAGAACCTTATCCTCAGTACAGTTATGATGGTGATAGATCCCGGGGAGCCCATGAGCATGAAGCTAGAATGATGGAGCAGCCTCTCCATTCATATTTTTTATTAGACACTGCAGAACTAGCACCTTGGTCCTCGCCTCCAGCTTATCCTATTGGACCACTAGGTGCTTCCTGGTTACAACATGGCCTTCACCCTTTGGCTCGCATTCCTCCTTGTCTCATTCCTACACCTTATTCCCGCCCTAGACCCCATATCCCTCTTGCCTCACCCCCATGGCGCCTTACTCATCCTGCTTCTCTCCCCAGCATGTCTACACTCGACCCCACTACGGATGAGTTCTTGGTTGATGCTGGTATTCGTATAGATGAATCAGTCATCAATAGTCGTCTGCCCACTCCACAGAACAGTGCTTCACGGATTTCTCGCTGGAGGGCCTCAGATCGCACTTATGGTAGCCATCTATCTACGAACAATGAGGGTGGTACTATGGATAACAAGAATCGTTGTAGCAATAATTTGGGTAGTTCCCGTTTGAGACAACCCTCCTCCATTGCTTCAGTAAGTAGAATACCAGCACCACCAGGTGCAATAGGGCACCAGAGTGAGTCTCCTCGTGGTCAGGATAACCAGACTATTAATCATAGGGATAGTCAGAACACTTCAGGTTCAAGAAGAGGCAGCCAGGGTGGCAATGGATCAACTGTTAACAATGTTGTTACGCGTCTTCGACCACCATCTCGTCCCAACAGACCAGTTTCAACTGTTGCTCCATCTCCATCTCGTGGGCTGCTTCCATCACGTACAAAGTCTCTCAGTCATGAAAACTTGCGCACATCTCCTTCCAGATTAGCTCTTCCAACTTCTCCATCAGTGTCTCCAAATTCTTCCCGTGCCACTTCCCCACAAACTTCTCCACAGGAAACTGAAAATCGTCCTAGAACCCTTAATGTGGTGGGGTCACGCTTGAGGCAACCTCAAGTTCGTACTCCTAGAAACAGAGGATCTAGACCTACAAGTTGCAGTTCTTCCCCAGGGGGTTCACGCTGTTCTTCCCCAGGGCTGGATGGACCCATTAGTGGCTTTGGCAGAGGTAGCCGCAGTGGTAGCCATAATGGGAGTACAAGTTCATCCCCAGCCTCTTCTCGCTGCTCCTCACCTGCTGCAGAAGATCTGCGTTCCTTGACTCGGGGTTCACAACACAGGTCATCAGCTTCTGTGACACGTGCTAATTCATCTACAACTAGATCTGGTCGTCATACTTCTAACTCCACTTCTGAACAAGTTACCACTCCTCCCTCTCCAATACCTTCACCACGTTCCCAACGTCAGGGTTCATCCATTCCTAAGCCATCATCTGTTTCAAGGGGAAAACCAGCTGGGAGTAAATTGCCCCTTCCTACATCAGCAAGAAACTAGTTTTAGTACAGTCTTTGTTACATCAACTTAATTCGTATTTCTTATAAGAATTATTTTTGGAGTACTTAAGAGGTGAGCTCATGTTTTTTTTTTTTTAAATATGGTCTCCCTTTATATGCAGGTATTAAGAAAATAACAATTCTGAATGCTAATGAATGCTAGGAGCCAAAACTAGGAACATTTTTTTGTGTTTTTCAAGCATGGCTAGACTCTTTTATTTTTAAACTTTTAAGTACATTGTCAAGACAGGCAAGTGTTTCATTTGTTTATATTTTATGGTCGCGTCTCATAAAGATTATATGAAGTGTGCCTAAAGTTATGTGACTTAAAAAGACTTTCAAGCATATTTTGTTATCTAGTCAACACTTCAGCTTTATATGATTTTCAAAATGTAAACTATATTGGTGAATATAGGCCAGTTTACTTAACAAAAATTAACACTATATGATGATATTATATACAAATACATTAAAAACAAAAAAAACTGATGAATAATGTACCTAATTGATATAATATTCCTGAAAAAGCAGGTGCCATTTCCAAAAGCCATTGAATAGGTTGTGATAACTTTCGTTTTGTTTATGTAATCCAAGTCTTTGTTTGGTTCTTGTATGCTGGTGCCCATTAACACATACTAGATAAAGAATCTATTTTTGTTATAGGAAACAACAAATGGCACAATATATTATTCGATAATTATAGGTATCCCCCAGCAGGAGTATCTAAGGGTATTGTTAAATATCTCTGTTTTTCTTTTGTTTTATTTTCTTCTTCAGGGTATCCATTCACTATCCCAAGAATACTTCATTGTATTGGCTTGAAACTCTGCATTCCTAAATTTTAGTTAAAAAGAATGCTGGTATTGAAAATGAGCAATGAAGCCCCATGACAACTGTTATTTTTCATGTAATATCTTTTGGAAACATCAGTGTTTTGCCTTAAAACCTGAAATACTTACATATTGTCATCATACATCTAAAGTTCATTTTGCTTTTAGGCAGTGTATCAAAATAACAACACAATATTGTGTATTTCTCTTTTATTCTCTGCAATATTTTGAGAATGCTTCATCATATTTGTTTGAACCTAAAACATTTAAGTATAATAATACAGTCGAGCTTCCTAATTAATATTGGGAAGTGTAGCCTTCCCAGGATGCCATTTTTAGTATAAAATAAAATTCAGTACTCTAAGATTCTTAGCAATAAGGAGAAATCATTAGTGACAAGTCCCCAGAGTTTTATCAGCAAGTATGGATGTTCATCTTTCCCCTCCACATCTACTCCAATACCCAACACTCACACGTCACACACAAGGGGCCCCCCCCCATCCTAGCTTGTTACGTCTACTCCAATACCCAACACTCATACGTCACACACAAGCCCCCCCCCCATCCTAGCTTGTTACGTCTACTCCAATACCCAACACTCACACGTCACACACAAGGCCCCCCCCCCATCCTAGCTTGTTACGTCTACTCCAATACCCAACACTCATACGTCACACACAAGCCCCCCCCCCCATCCTAGCTTGTTACGTCTACTCCAATACCCAACACTCACACGTCACACACAAGCCCCCCCCCATCCTAGCTTGTTACGTCTACTCCAATACCCAACACTCACACGTCACACACAAGGCCTTCCTCCTAGCCCTCTACATCTCCCCACTTCCACTTACACTGCAACCCACAGGGACAAGGGGGTAATTATATTTGTAATATGGTTTGTATTGTGAGATATGTCTGTTATAGAAACTAGGGATGCTGTATTAACTTTGGTTGGCTGCATTTGAAAAGTATCGAGTTGACATTGACTGTGATTTAGGATGACACAAAGCTATTGATCTTCGGTACAGAAATAAAGCCGTAAGAGTAAGAAGTATTTAGAAATATTAAAGGTTAGCAAATGATCATGAATTCTTTTTTAGTAAGTGCAATACCATTATTATTTATTTGTTTAGTTATTGTTAAACTGTATGTAGCTAGTAAAGTTTGCAATACATGTAGATTTATTAGAATAATGCAAATATGGTAATAAGTTCATAGATTATTTATGAACAAATTGATTTAAATGTTGAAGTTTGATGACTAAGTGATAAATACTGGATCATCATTTGAGGACTTAATATATTTAAGTGATATCTCCATTCTTTAAATGAATGATTGAAGTGTAATTTCATGCCAATATTAATATATTGTCAAGTGTTGCCAACTCACCACAACATTTTGGGTGTTGTCATTACACTTGTGTATATGCTATAAGAAATGATCCATGTAACAGGAAAAGAGGGTCACTTTGTTTTGAATACATGCCTGAAAGTCAAAAGTTAAATGAAGTGTGCTGTTGGCATTATTCATGGCAATATGTTCATCTTTATTGGCATGTACTCAATTATATACAGTAATAGCATTGTAATTAATTTAAATAACCTTAAAACAGCCTTATTAATGCACACAATACATAACAAATGACTGGTGAGAACTGAAGGTAAAGTACACTGGCCGGAGAGAAACTTTCTGAATGAACATTCATTATCTCGAAGGATGTATCAAGCCTCAGCATTTTCTTTTTCATTAAGCTCAATCTAATATTTATTAAAAATAACTTTTATTTTTCCTTGTCAATGCATTTGAAGCAAAGATTTTTGTTTGAATGTTGTAATAAATGTGATTTATATAACATACATTTTTAAGAGTGAAATGTATTTCAGTAGTCAATTATATTGACAGTAATGTTGTTAATTTATTCATAATATGTACAGACAGCATTTCATTTGATATTCAGGGTTAAGTATATTTATTGTACTATTTAATAATATATAGTTGAGATGCTTTAGTATTTGCCAAATACTGTATTGTTAATTGTAACAAATTTAAGCAATGGTTCTTTGCCTGAGCAGCTAAAATTTATTTTATATAATAAATATTTAGTTTTGCATATTCTTTTGTATTAAACTGTTGTAATTATTTGGTAATGTTTATTACCATGAGGATGTATGCTTGGGGTTTAATTTAATTGATCTGTACAATTTTATTCTCTTAAGGTATATTTTTACTTAATATGATTATCTGTATTTTCCATTGTGCTAATACAGGTACTTTAGAAATATAGCAACTACAATTACAGTATTTGTTTTTGGAACAAAGTTAATTTATAGTAAACACATTTGATTAATGATATATAGATATCTTATTTTTTTATTGATCATTAACACATGAAAAACCCATAGATACACCTACAAAGAAGACTGCAGCTGCTTGAGTGGAAGACTGTGAGATTGGTGCTGTTCATTCTAGTAGCATAGTTGTAAAACATTAATGGTAAGACATCCTATCTCACTTTGATGCCAGTACACACTATTTTACACAAATGCATTTTTTGGGTAGTATATTATCACCAATTATCAGGTTTTAAGAAATTTAGTACAAACAATTTAATATGTGCATGGTGTAAAATGTTATCATAGTTGTATTATATTGAAGTAACTGTGGTTTCATTTATGCCAAGTAAATAATTGTTCACATTTAATTAGTAAATTTAAATATATAGTTAATACAGTCTTGATATTTTCAAAGTTCATATGTTTGTGTTTATTTATACCAGCCGCTCGGTAAATCTCACTACATGTCTTGGTGGAGTGCCTCTAACATGCTGAAGAAAGGTCATATCTGAAATACTGCAGCACTCCAAACTCGCCAGTTCCAAGGTTACATAATGTTGAAATTGTTGTAATGAATTTTTAAAACCATCATTTGTTGATTAAGAATATTTGTAATTACAAAATGAATATACTGTACAGTATTCACTATGTTAAAATATTTTATTGAAAAAAAAAAGAACGGTTTATAGCATTGAAGACCCAAATGCAGAACTAGGATTGTAGTTATCAATAATGGTTACTTACCATGTGTTGTTCTAATATTATTCTGAAATCATTAAGTTTATTGTAAGTATTCCATTACTTTTCTTGATAAATACGCATGCAACTATTACCTAGTCGTGCTTTTCAGTAAAGGTTTGTAGACCTTAAGAATATAATATCAGTAACTTCTATTATAGAGCTCTTACACACAGTTATTTCTTCACAAAGTACCCAGAAGAAGCAATAATGCCACTACAGTGGAAAGATGGAACATTCTACTGTATAGTGAATGTCAGCATGAATGTAGCATAGAAAATACAAGTAGCTCTCAGTGTATATTGAAAATTGGTGCTACAGTATAATATTCAGTTTCAGCATTTAGCATGTATGAATAATCAAACTTTTTAATTTTTAATCACCATTTTGTGGCATGTTTCAGTAATGGCAAAAACCATACTAGGTACCCTACATAATACCTAGGTACCCTACAAATTTGTGATACTCATAAATGATACTGTACCCACAAATGATACTCATACAGCCCAAGCATGCTGAAGTTATTTGATGAAATATCTGTGCCCAAAATGATCATAAGCACTGTCAGGTATTGGGATTAAAAGTAAGACGACTTTCCAATACTTTAGTGCAGTCTGTAACTAAGTGGTTATAGTACTGGACATGCCAAGGGACATGGAGGCTCTGGCTGACCGGGTTCAGCTAAAACAAATTCAAAGGTATGCCACGGAACTAGTCCCCAAGATGAGAGGTATAAGCTACAAGTAAAGACTACTGAAATTAAACCCTCACAACACTGGAAATTAGAAGAGGTAGAGGAAACATGATTACTACCTATAAAATTCTCAAAGAAATTGACATAGTATATAAAGTCAAACTATTTGGCACAGGTGGCATATGAACAAGGGGACATGAGTAGAAACTTAGTACTGTATGCAGATGAAAAGTCACAATAACATGACTGAAAAATGTTAATCAAACCACACACTAGAAATTGAAGAGACAACGACGTTTCGGTCCGTCCTGGACCATTATCAAGTCGATTGTGATGAGACGAGGGAGGCAAGAGATTGCCTCCAAAGATAAGAGCAAGGCAAAGGCTTGCTCTTATCTTCCTCTAAGATTTCAGTCTCCTCACCTCTCTGTTGCCTTGTTTAATCTCTTGCTTCCCTTGTCTCATCACAATCGACTTGATAATGGTCCAAGACGGACCGAAACATCGTCGTCTCTTCAATTTCTAGTGTGTGGTTTGGTCAACTTAGTATTGTACTCAAATGAGCCACAGAGCCATTAGAAAGATTTTTTATTTGGTCAATTCTTAACAAATTATTAAATTTAACTATTAAATTATTAAATAGTTAACAAATTAAGCATTAGGTAGTGATGTGGTGAAGGCAGACTCACTCACTCACTTAGGCAGACTTTCTATAGTACAGTGATATGATATTTTTACAAATAAATAAATGGTTAAATAAAGACTACAGAATTGACATACCAAGATAATAATAGTCATATTATAATAAGCTATTGATAAATATCTCATTTATGATGAGTAAACATCAAGTCCATTTAGTTACTAAAAATTTCCTGTGAAGAATAAAATGGTATATTTTTTATTATGAAATCAATTGCAAATTTTTATGAGGACATAACAAATATTCTTTTCTTATTAATACTGTATTGTCTTCAGTTTGTTTACTATTGTAATTAGATTTTTTTATACAGTAAATATGTTGGCTTATATAAATATTGTTTATGTAGTGCAGCTCACTCACACAGAACAATCCCGCCTTTGTCTGCCTGGTACATCTCTCCAACTTGTCCTGACCTACCATGCAAATGTGATTTCACATGCAGTTTCAACACACTCGTCTAATTACTACCTCTAAGTTTACTTATATAGAACATTAAAAGTCACCGATAAGCTACCCAAGAAGCTTAGTTATACCATGGCACAACTCAAATAGGTCTGCCTACAATACAGGTAGGGTACCTGATTTTATACAAATATTTTAACAAAAGATGTTTAAAACATCCCAGTGTTTCCCTTATGTAAATCAAATTTTCATCATTATGTAGTTAAAATGAGTAAAGATAAAACTGAAGTAAGTGGCTGAGGAATAATCATTGACGTAGTATAATGTCTTTTTTTTTTTTTTTTAGTAAAAAGGTTTGTAGGCAACAATAAAAATATACAATTCATATTAAAATTATGCTGATGGAGTAAGATAGCTTCTGATGCTCAAGGGTGGATAGTGCAGAGCTAATTGCACCATTATCAAAAGTAAATGCAAATACCTGTACTGTACACAATTAATTGGGTGCGACTGTTTGAAAAAAAAAGTTATAAAAGGAAGGATAGTGGTTAAATTTACATAATATAGAAGGGCTGTTACACATTGATTATAAAAGACAGGTTATGTCTATGAATATATGGTAACAAAATCTAAATTTTGAACTGTATTTAAAAGTTTAAACTGTGGTGATAGTTGTGCAAGTAGGTGTAAACTTTTTAAAGGAAATGAATATAAAGAGAATAGCTGAAAGACTGTAGCTGATGATCTGAATAGGTGTTTGCAATAGCAACATTGGTGATGAAAAACTTTAAAACACGATGGAAACATAACGAGTTTATAGATCATACGACGTGACGGTACAATGAGTGGGATACACAGTACATGTAAACATCCTGGTGTGTGGAGTTAGCATTACACATTTAATGGTTTGCTGTACTGTATTGTACAGTAGAAGGATTATAAATATTCTGTAGATATATAGACTACAGTATTGTTAAGTAATGGTGTGCTAAAATATATTATTGGTTTATGAACTATGACCTCATATTTCAGTGCTAAGTGTGATGTGTCTATACTGTAGTATGACATTTCATAACTGATTCTTGGGTGCTACTTTGTTTATTGAATAATAACTTCATACTTGCTCTTATATTGCTGTTGACAACCTATCTTATGCTGCAGGCAATATTAAATTTTGTAAAATTACTAGTAAATCATAGTTATTAAAAATAACTTTTCATACATATTTTTATTATTTCAAACATTTTTAATATAATCCAGAAATGTAAAACTTTTTAGTAGTAATAAATATATACGTAATAATATACATACATACATACAATTAGCTAATTGTGTAATCACTTAGGTAATTACACACACACATGTGTGTGTGTATATATGTATGTATGTAATGTGTATGTGTGTATGTATATATATATATAATATATATATATATATATATATATATATATATATATATATATATATATATATATATATATAAATATATATATATATATATATGTCGTACCTAGTAGCCAGAACGCACTTCTCAGCCTACTATGCAAGGCCCGATTTGCCTAATAGGCCAAGTTTTCATGAATTAATTGTTTTTCGACTACCTAACCTACCTAACCTAACCTAACCTAACTTTTTGGCTACCTAACCTAACCTAACCTATAAAGATAGGTTAGGTTAGGTTAGGTAGGGTTGGTTAGGTTCGGTCATATATCTACATTAATTTTAACTCCAATAAAAAAAATTGACCTCATACATAATGAAGTGGGTAGCTTTATCATTNTATTTTAATTTAAAAAATATATATATTTCAGGATATGCCTTTGAATTTTTTTTAAACTCTTAATAGTTTACTAATTGTCACCAATTTTTAATGCAATTTTTGGTTTTAATATTTTATTACTTTTATTATTTATCATTTCTTTGTGTTGAACTTTAAATTACTTAGGTCCCATTGGCACTGGATTCAGGGCCCAAATTACATCATGATAATAATTGCTTAGATAAATTGTTGCTCATATTTTTTCATTACAATCTATTTTTAATGAAATAATGGTTTGCATGGTGTGCTAGATATAAAACAGTACATTGTTTGCTTGGTTGATGTACTTGCTATGTGGTAGGAGAGGGGAGGGAATTTTCAGGGGAAAGCGCCAAGCTGTTATGGCTATATAGCACTGGGAAGGGTCAGGATAAGTTTGGGATAGGACGGAGTGAAGGATTGGTGCCCAACACTTGGACAGTCAGGGACTGAACCCGACCGCATGAAGTGAGTTCGCGCTCTACCGTCCACCCCAAGTGGTTGAGCACCATTCCTTTGGGTTGAGTTGGGTTGGAGAGTATTGGCTGGTATTGTTGTTTACTACAGAGAAGTATGCCAAACCCTTCTGCAACCTGGTGCCTAATTACAATAAAAGTAATTTATCAGTGTAAGTGGTGGCAGCTATCCTTGATGATCCAGTAACATGCTGGCAGACTGAATAAGACACTTAGTCTTTACATTTACTGATAGTTCTCCAATATATCACTTGAACGTGGTTATCTTGCAGTAATATACAAATACAAATACAAATAACTAACAATACAAATTAAACATCACTCATTCTGTAAGAAAGTTTTGTAGATCTGATTGGTGTATTTTTATTAATTAACACTTTCGTGCACCCGCCAAGTGCCCCAACCCACCCCAAGGTGGGCCTGGCGTTTCCTGGAAGTGCACACCCACACTAACATAGGTACTCTTTCTAGTGTTCTGACCTCAATTTCAAGCTACGTTGTTCATTTTGGTATCAAATTGTTCACAATCTAAAGGTGCGCATTTTAAATCTGGTACCATAATAATCGAACAATAAATGGAATTTAAACAATATTTTTAATTTTGGACACTCATCACCACACAAGTATTTATAATATTTGCAGTGTTCTGACCTCAACTGTCATGCTACGTCGTTCATTATGGTATCAAATTGTTTGCAATCTAATGTCCCGTATTTTAAACCTAGTCCCATAATGATCAATAAAAATATAATTTTAACAAATATTTTAAATTTTGACACACATGCATCACCAGTGGACATCTGTCAATTTATTTACTGACCCAGACTGCGTCGCTGCCGGACGAAAGTGTTAAAGAGTGGTAAAAATGTTTTCATAGGATATATTGAATTGAAGAAATACTGAATAATGAAAAACATTTTACTGCACATAATGGTAAATTATGCTTAAAAAAATTAAGCTTCTTTCAAAGGCATTTAAAATATCAAGTATGCCTTTCAGTTTTTCCATGACACTGAAGTTTTGTATTGAGGTAGTTGATTCAACACCAAAGAATATTATGTCAGTCAGTCATTTTTGTTCGAATAGTTGAGGCAAATGCTGCATTCTGAGGTCATTTAATTTTCAGTGGATGACATTCTGGCACTTGCATCACAGGAATTTTTGAAGCCTCACTTTTACTCATGATAGGTACTAGGGAGTTATGGGAGAAAACTCTGTGCTCTTTTGTTATCACAAGTAACTGTCAACATAAAGCTGTTGATGACAGCTTGTTTGCTTAGCTGACTAGTTGACCAACAGTGCCCACTTTCAGGGGGCAGCACCATGTGCTCCATAGGGTTTCAAGAGCCAGACAGCATCGCATTTTGCATCGCATTTTCTCTGACTGTGTCTCGTGTTAATTTACTTGGTGGAGACCAATTCATAGGCTTAGTGGTACTAATGCTTAAGCACCAGGGAGCTACTATGGTTCTAATGAAATGGGGGCTTCATTTTATTTAACAAAATTTTTTTGTAGCTAGTTGTAATGAAAGCTTTTTTTTATATTGTACTGTATTTGATAATATTTTTGTCTGAAGATATATGTACAGTATTTTATCTAAGTTATATATAGTTTTAGAAAAATACATTCAATACTTTCAAATATATATAAATGTAGAATAATGTTTTCCCCTTATTTGCAGTGAATTTTTAGGAATTTAAGTTTTCATTTATGTTATTTTAAAATTTTGTTACATGATTTCAGTGATGTGTCCCTGCATGCATGCATTATAAGTTCATTATTAATGCCTTGGTGTCCTTTCTTCTTGTCTGATTTAGTATGTCATCCTCTGTCTGCCTGAACCCTTTCCTTCATTACACGCAGGGTGTTTCAAGTAGGAAATGACTCCAAACATTGACTTTCACTTTTCTAAATTAAGGAAAATTAATACTCAACCTACACATATGAAAAGAAGGAAAATAACGATGTTTTGGTTTGTTCTGGACTTGATTAGGGTCCAAGACAGACTGAAATATCATTATTTTCTGTCTTTTTCATATGTGTGTGGATTGGGTGTTAGTTTTCATTCACCTAATAATTGTAATTTATTTTCTGCAAAGAGAATAAATATTTGACTGTATAAAAGATAGAGTTTAAATATTAATTTGTGTATTAAAACATACGAGGAATTGTCTTACATACAACAGTAATATTAAAGGAGTTTTTGGTATAAAAAAAAAAGTCCAAACAGTGGAAGGATGTTTTCCATTGATCACTCTGCTATGGAGGCAGGAAACAACTTATTGTTAAATAATGGTATGTACATTTAGCATGATATTTAGAAATAGTTTTCATTTAGTATTTATTAAGTTTATGCAGTAAACTCTCACATCTGAATGTGTAATACTTTCTACTAATCCTCGTCCACATTTCTTGCATATATTGTGTGCTGGAAATTACATTTTGAAGTGTCAGATAAAACATATTATTTCTGGCAGGTCTTGAGCTAGTAGAGGCGATGAGTCACAATAATGTGGCTAAAGTATGTTGACCAGACCACACACTAGCAGGTGAAGGGACGACGAGGTTTCGACTTGAGAATGGTCCAGGACTGACCGAAACGTCGTCGTCCCTTCACCTTCTAGTGTGTGGTCTGGTCAATGAACTAGTAGATGTAAGAAATATGATTTATACTACACATAATGAAATTTATGTAATATACTTCCAGTTTTGTGTGAAATTAGATGTAAGTAGATGTAAGAAATATGATTTATAGTACACATAATGAAATTTATGTAATATACTTCCAGTTTTGTGTGAAATTTAACACACACCTTCTATTCTAGATAAAAGCTTTTAACCATTTATTGCGTTAACTTGTTTAACAATTATATTTTTGTATTTTTTTAATATTGTAGGTCGATGCAATAATAGTGCAATTGATGATCATGAAACACTGATCATTTGTATGTGGAATATTATGGCTTTGAGTAGATATGAGTAATTTGGTTACTAACTAAAGAAAAATCTAAAATGTCTTCTGGATCTTCTGATGCTGTACGCTTTGAGTACTGCTCAGTACTCGCTCGCCATTTCAGAGCAATAGAGATTTCTGAAATAGGCGCAGTAATATAGAGAACATCTATGGCACACATAGACATGATAAATCACCTAAATTATTGGGACCATCTCAAAACTCTCAAAACGTACTTTCTGGAAAGGAGACGAGAGAGACAAGTAATATATACAGTACATGAAGATACTGAAAGGCCAGGTCCCAAATTTGCACAGTAAAATAACCACATAGTGGATTGAAAGATACAAATGGAAGTGTAGAATAGAACTAATGAGAAGTATAGGTGCCATTGGCACAACCAGAGAGCACTGTATGAACATCAGAGATCCATGGCTGTTCAATACTCTCCCAGCAGGCATTAGAAATATTATTGGAACAATGGTGGACATCTTCAGGAAGTAATTAAATAAGTTTTTACAGGAAGTTCCAGTCCAACTGGGTTGTAGTGGGTATGTGGGCCTGTGGGGTGCTCCAAGCAACAGCCTGTTGGACAAAGTTATTATAAGTTAAACCTAGGCCCGGGCCATGCCTGGGAGTAAAACTCCCAGAACTCTCTCCTGTAGTAAGTCAAGTCATCAGTAGTTGGTCAAGACAGTCATCAGTAGTTGGTCATGTCAGCCTATCATTAGTTGGTCAAGTCAGTCATCAGATGCCTGAGTCAATAAAGTCAGTCATGATTAGTCAGTCAATAGTCAATTAGTCATCAGTAGCAAAGTTATTTAAGTCTGTCATAAGCAGCCAGGGGAAGCAATTGGGGGTCACCTTTAGTAATGTAACAGACTAGGTTAGTCAAGTTGAAGTTGACCTAAGTATTTTGATCAATAATAGTCTTCAAAAATTACATGTATTGGCTTGGAGCTATAGACGTACCTACAAGTTTCGGACCACTGTGTCTGTTTGGGTTTGATCTAAACTTATAAAGCTCAAAACTTGGAGGATGCTAGCTAAATGTGTCTTGAACAGAACACAAAGCTCGAGGTCCAGCCCTCGGCCACACCTGCAGTTGCCAGCTGACTCTGGTTGTGATAGTGTATCCCTCCTTTTAAACAGAAGCTGCCTCACATAGGTCATTATGCCTTCTGCACTTAATCTGTTCCCATGTGGATCTTATCCTTGGGAGCACCCAAACTATTCTGTTCAGAAAAGTGTTTTTATTTTGACTCAAAGCCTTATTTTATGTCATCTTAAATGTTTTCTTCTATATGGAGGTTTTCAGGGGTTTAACAGGCTTTGAAATGAGTTCATGCAAATTACAATACAGTATATGAGAGTTTACTGCACAATAAGAAAATATTAATTAGTACAGTTTTATTATATAAATGGTGATTAATGTACTGTGATATTTTTAAATAATGCTGTGTAAATATATTTTCAGGGTAGTAAGTGTTATTTTCTGATTGCTTATGCCTCCAAAGTATAATTTTTTTTTTATTAGTCTCCTCAAACTTGTCTTCGACATTTGCCTAAGATATCCTGAGGTACTGGAAGGCTGTCGACTTATTAAACAATGTGCCACAGCTCTAGGTGGCACTAGTTAGTAGCCTGAAAGTACCTTCAAGATGTCTTCCCTAAGCTGTCTTAGTTTGAGGGGGGAAAAATAATAATTTTATTTACTTGGGAGACATAAGCAGTCAGAAAATAACACTTAACTTCCCAGGAACAAAAGTTTCATAAAATTTTGTAATGTTTTATGTTATTGTAGTTACATTTATGGTAGCTCATATTCTCTGTGAGATAATTTTAGGTGTAATTTATACAAAATATTAAATTTTTTTTATATTATACTTTAGCCTCTTAGAAACTTATCATAATGTTAATAGACCCCTTTTTACTTATTTGAAAAGCTGATTTCAGCTATGATTAATTGATCTCTAATTCCTGTTAAAGGCTTTGTAAATTAGTTATACCTTTTAAAGTACGGCTATCATCATAAGTTGATTTTCGTCATTAGCACTGGTTTTTATACAAATGATGTAAATATGGCAGTAATACATCTGTTTGGATGTACAGTAATAGATTAATCTAGACTCATGAAAACGTCTACTCTAATTTTAATTGCTTACTTATGATGTCTTACTTTTTACTTTGAATCTACAGTATTTGTGGACAGTGTTCACGGACAGAATAGCAGCAAAGGAGTGGGCTGCACGACACTTCCTTTGAGTTGTGCCGAGAGCGGGTTTACATGCAATAAAAATACAGTATACATATTTCATTGCAGCCCTAAATACAGCACTTGGTCACTATTTTTATTAATTGTGTGTTCATATATATATTGAGTTATTCCACAAAATGAGTAAACTGCAGTTAAGTGGCAAACATAATAATGATCTAACTTGAACACCAGAGCCCCCGGCCCTCATCCCTACTTGATGAGTAAATAAACATGTACAGTATCGACATGTCCATGATCCTAAAGACTCCTCCACCCAGCTCCCTCCCATATGTTTAAACACTAGAAAAGACTTAGATTTTTTTTTTATTTTCCAAAAGTTTTACATGCAAATATATCATTACAGTATATAATTTTATAAGAACAATTCTTTTTCGTTTATGGGCTCAGCTAGAGAGGTTCCCCGATGATAGCCGCACATTAAGGGTTAAAAGGTTTTGTTCAAACTGTTGTAAATTTAATTTCAATAAAGACATTTTAGTTATTTCAGGCTTGTGTATTATGTTACTATTGTAATATTTGTATGATGAACATTATGCAGTTGATACATTATTCCCTGGACCATGAACTTTTACCATTCTCATTGTTAAAAAATTTCCTTATGTTTTTGTCTTATCTGCACATACTGTATATTCAAAACTTGAAATGTTCTTCAATGTTGAATTTAATGAATTCATTTATTAACATGGTTTGTTTTTGTTTAACAAATACAAATAAAAAGAGATGGCACATTGTAAATGTGTAGGTACTATAGCATCCTGTGCAGCCTTTCAGTGGAGTAGAGAAACTAGATCTCTGAGTGGCAATGATCTTACTATCTCAAATGATCTAATGTATTTTATTTAATTAAAGGCCATGAGTCATGGAAAAACTTAATCAAATAAATTAATGCACAGTTATAATGAATTCTGTATTATTAAAAGACAAGAGATCGATAGATCAAATAAGAGATTTGATCAATAGATTTAATTTAAAGCTATGATGAAATGTTCACTATGTCAAATTTTTGTTTAGATTTGCTACATTTCTGCATTATTAGTAAAATGACAATATGGCATCAAAATATGAAATTATTCGTATATTGTTGTCATAATTTATATTGTTCTAGTTGCTTCATACAAAATCTTCATATTACTTTTTTGAACCAGGTTCTCTCAGTTGCTCCACAAGCTAAAGCTTGAGCTTACTCTAACCACAATATTCGTATCAGACTCTTGTCAACCTGTGCCTCATGATAACAAGGAACTTTTCAAATGATTTTGTCATCTAGCTGAGGAGGAAAGATTGGTAAGATAAGGTTCAAACCTCTGCCAAATCGACTGCTTGCAAAGACATTAACCCTTAACATGCTCGGGGTCTAATATCCTGCTATCCGCACAGGCGCATGTCATTTTGAAAAAAAAAAAATTAATTTTTTCTTCTAACCCGTTAATTTGTGTTCACTGATCACGGGAAAAATAATAAAAAATCGTAAAGTGCCACATATTGCCCGCTATAGGGCGGGGAAGTCTGGCAAATTATAGGCGCTGACTCAGCATGCGTCCCAGGCGGTCTGTTGCTCGCCAGCTGTCAGGCCAGAGTTGCCACAAAGAGATAATATCTAATTATTTCAATGTCGCTGATTGATGTTTCATAGTTTTTTTTGCTGTAATATTATTCAATAGTGTGTAGTTTGATATATTTATATAATAAAATGAGTGAATCATTGCTGTACTCAAAATATGGTGTGCATATTGTTGATTCAGTTATGTTCATCAATCATTGAACAAATACTTTGTCGGTTATTACACTATAAGCACAGGTTATATATAAGTATCTGCATGTTTTTGTTCATATAACGAACCACTAAGTAGCTATATGAGTCAAAATTAACGAGAGTGACCGCCGTGTACCAGCCAGCCACTCCCGCCCTCCCTCCAGTCATCTGACTCGCCCACATTCTCCTCCCACAATACTGTTTTTTGCTATAATTCACTATATACAGATGGTATAATAAGTATCTACAGTTTTTGTTCACCATAACTGTACATCGAGCTTGTATGGTGAGTAAATGCACAAAGACATAGGACCTAACACAGTCACTGATGGCTGCCTCCCTCAAGGCCACACACACTAATATTCTCTCCTCCACAATACTGTGTGACGTTATTACGCTATATACACACATTATAAATAAATATCTACCTGTTTTATTCACCATACTTGTACAAATAACTGGTATGGTGCCCAAAGACGATCGTGGTATCCAGTAAACAACACCGTTGTCTGCACGGTGGCGTCGTGCAGACGACGCCACCGCCCTCACCAAAATGGCGGCTCCAAACTTCTCTTGCTGTTTATACCCTCTATACACCCGTTATATATAAGTATCTACATTTGTGTTCACTATAGCGAACCACTAAGCTGGTATGCTGAGTGCA
This sequence comes from Procambarus virginalis, assembly GCA_020271785.1. Classification (NCBI taxonomy): domain Eukaryota; kingdom Metazoa; phylum Arthropoda; class Malacostraca; order Decapoda; family Cambaridae; genus Procambarus; species Procambarus virginalis. The sequence goes on along the minus strand of WNGS01165523.1, from coordinate 18,999,788 downwards.
GTCAATAAAAGGTGGCCACACATCAGTCAGAAACATCGCCACCCACCCTCCCTCCCACAGCATTACTCCTCCCTCCATGGCGCACAGCGCTAAATATCATCGCAATCCTGCTATTATCAGAACCCTGGTCACTTTTACTCACAGTCAGGGGTCCTCTGTAATATCATCGCTACGTAATAGCATGAACAAGTATATTTTGGCATTTTTAGGCGATGCTGTGGTCACAAGCTGAATCAGCAGTGCTGTGAGCTCAGGCTGCGTGCGTCAGGCTTGGTAGCTTACGCGATACTGAGGCCCCTAACACCCGGGAGTTTGGCCCCGATTTTTTTTAAAAATGGCGTCTGTTTACAAGAGCCTGATGAAGGTGTGGTGAACCATGTGTATCCGCGGGCCGTTTAAATCTTGCGTAGTACTCCAACACATCATATGACGTGAAGAGCAGTTGACTGGAAAACGCCTAGCACGTCATATGATGTGATGCGCACTTTAAGGTTAAAAANATAGTAAGTTAATTTGTGTGTGCGTGTGTGTGTGTAATTATCTAAATGTACTTAGAGGATGAGAGTTACACTCGTGGTGTCCATCTTCCCAGCACTCTGTCATATAATGCTTTGAAACTACTGAGGGTTTGGCTTCTCTATCAGCTATCTCACCCTGTCAGAGTAAAAGAGACAAATGTATGTGCATGCATGTGTGTGTATATATGTATGTGTATATATTATATATATATATATATATATATAGATATACATATATATATATATAATATATATATCTATATATAATAATATTATATATATATATATATATATATATATATATATAGATATATATATATATAAGTATGTATGTATGTACGTATATGTGTGTGTGTATGTATATGTATGTGTATAAAGTATATATGGAAGCTGATCAGAATTACATTTCACCTTTGTAAATGCACATTAATGACACTATGTAAAAGTCTCATCGAACACTTTATGTAGAGCATATGTAAATCTGTGTATCTATGTATTTACGTATGTAGGTTAGCTTAGCATTTTAAAAGCACCGAATCACCTTTTGTGGTTGATTGTTCAATAAACCCCTGAACTATATTTTTAACACATCTCTATCCCTGTTCATGGAGGACAGAAGAAAATGTATATATGCTGGTTAGCATTGTAAATGTGTGGCCATGTCTGTGGTAGAAAGTAGTAAAAAAAAAAATAAAAAAATCTCTTTGTAAAAGAAAACTTTTGTGTCAGAGTGGTTCCATGGACGCGAGGTTTAACTCCCGTAGTCTCTCCTCGTAGTTCATTTTAGCTCATAGCACTAGTACCCCAGCTCGGGTACTAGTCTGGGGGCAAACCTTTGAACCTTCTCTCGTTTAGTCTTATGCTTAAATAGATATGGACTCCATGCTGGAGCTGCATACTCCAGGATTGGTCTGACATATGTGGTATACAATGTTCTGAATGATTCCTTACACAAGTTTCTAAATGCCGTTCTTATGTTGGCCAACCTGGTATATGCCGCTGATGTTATCCTCTTGATATGGGCTTCTGAGGACAGGTCTGGCATGATATCAACCCCGAAGTCTTTCTCTCTTTCTGACTCTTGAAGAATTTCATCTATATAATAATAATATAATAATAATAATTTATTTAGGAAAAGTTCATACATAGTTGCAGAGATACAGTATAACATTGTTTGATTTAAAGAAAGAGGTAGTACATACAATACCTAAAGCCACTAGTATGCATAGCATTTCTGGCAAGGTGAGGTGGGGAAAAAAATCTCCCAAATGATACCTTGTATCTGGTCTCCTGCCCTCTACACCTATCTTCATTACATTACATTTGTTTGGGTTAAACTCTGACAAACACTTGTTCGACCATTCCTTCAGTTTGTCTAGGTCTTCTTGAAGCCTCAAGCAGTCCTTCTTTGTCTTAATCCTTCTAATTTTGGCATCATCAGCAAACATTGAGAGGAATGAGTCTATAGCCTCTGGGAGATCATTTACGTATATCAGAAACAGGATAGGACCGAGTACAGAGCCCTGTGGGATTCCACTGGTGACTTCATGCCAATCTGAGGTCTCACCCCTCACTGTAACTCTCTGCTTCCTATTGCTTAGGTACTCCCTTATCCACTGGAGCACCTTACCAGTCACTTCTGCCTGTCTCTCCAGCTTTTGTACCAGCCTCTTGTGGGGTACTGTGTCAAAAGCTTTCTGACAGTCCAAGAAAATGCAGTCTGCCCGGCCTTCTTTTTCTTGCTTAATCTTCATCTGATTAATCTTAATCACCACACACGCATGTGTGTGTGTGTGTGTACAATGTGTTCTATATTTTTAGGGTAATACAGAGAAGCTTTCACTTATTACAGTGCTTGGAGAAGATTCTTAATCTTGTCATTTTGGAAGGTAGGGAAAGATATGTGATTGTTACTAGAAAATTAATTACAATTTTAGGTACATTTAGAGTAACTTTTTGCTTGCTTAAATTTAAGACAATTTTTCACCACAAATATTAAAGCGTTTAATATTTGGAGTACATAAATACATACAGTAATTGTTTCCCCTGATTGATATTGATATAATAGCATTACCATTATTGTACTGCTTAGTAATGGTATTACAGTACAGTATAGTAATGATAATGCTTTTATGTCATTATCATTCAAGGAAGGAATTATGTATTTTATATTTGTTAATATGGTTGCAGATGCCAGATTTGTAGCAGAAGTTCGTAATGGAGAGTATGAGGCCGAGTGTCGGCAGCAGTGTGCATATAATTTGCCATGTATGGTAGCATTTGCTGGAGGATCAACCACCTACCGAACCAGTCTGCATGATACGGTCTCGTCTCTCATTACTGATCCCAGTCAACAAGTTCGAACAACTGTAGCAGCAGCCTTTCATCAGGTATGTACAGTACTATTATTGCTTGAAACATTTAAATTCAACTTAGATTTACAACTACAGTAGTCAGTTTTATTCATTAGAATTTTTCCTTAAAAATCTTAAATTATTTTGTTTCATTATGTTATTCTGAAGTCAGTATTATTAAAACATAAAAAGTACATTGTGCTGTGTAATATTGTATTTCAATAAATTCCTAAATCATTCCTCTTTTAAGGAACGACACACAACTAAAAAACTTACTCTATAATATTCATATTTCTTCACCCATTTTAGCTGTGTACTTTGGTGGGTAGTGAGGTGGGACTTGTGAAGGAGGGACTTCTACAGTTGTTGCGCTCTGAAAGCCTGGACATATTGGCAGCATTAATGCCCAACCTTCCTCATATAATCACCACCATGCACAGACACAATGCAGTTACTCCACAGTCTCCTGTAAGTTAGCACTTCAAATTTTAAATGGCATATGAAAATATGAAATTGGAGATTGGATATAAATAAGAGGATATAAATCGGGTTCTTAAAATATTAAAGCAAGGTAGAACATGAAAAAATGTTTCAATTGGAGGCTTAGAGTTTTCTTTAATAAAATTACAAATTTGTGGAAAACGTTACTAACATGATACAAGCAAACTGACAGGAAAGTTTCAGGTATATAGGCTGGACTAGCACATATGTGGGACCGGGTGAATGTAAATCATAGCATCCTTGCATGAACCAGTAGGCCTGATACAGATTCATTTATTTTTATATTCTTATACGTTTTAGTGTATCACTGCTGGTTGAAGAGCTTGGAAAAATAAATTGAATTATCAATATACATGGAAATTAATTGTAAAATGTTTAATTTCTTATGTGATTATGAACAGAGAGGAGAGCTTATGGAAGTGGTGGGGGCCATCAAGCAAGGGGAGGAGACACTGAGCATCACAAGCATGTGGCGAGTGCATGCTGAAGCTCTGACTCAAGCAGCTGCTCTCGCTCCCTGCCTTCCCACCGACCTCATCTTCACTCAACTTGTTCCTCTTATGTTCATTAGGATGCAAACAGCTGTAAGTACTGTATCAGTGTATCCTTAGTAGTTCAAACTATAATCATTTTACTTGCTTAGTTTTTAAAATGTGTATAGTTAATATATTAATGAGTTTATTGTATCACATGTAATGAATAGCATAAACAACCAAAATTATTTTTAGGATCCTGCACAAAAAAATTGAAACTGTTAAATACTGTATACTAGTACATTACATTTTGACTGTTCGGATGGACAGTGCTTATGTGATGACTCGGATGCATGTGACACGGCCCATTCTGGTAGTTGACGCCTCGGCTGACAATGATACAGGCTTGAAAAAATCAGGACATAATCAGTATCCTGGCACTGGTGGGTGCTCACATCAATGTTCTAGATGGCAGTGGTTTGGTTGATACTTCAACTCTGTATGTAGTCATGCTTTTGACTTCTCAGAGCTTTGTCCTCACATTATTTTAACATTCAGGAAGTTGGACTGTGGCACCAAATAACTTCTTGGCTTTGTCTGATCTAAAAAGGATCAGGAATGAAGGAGACATCCTTTTTATTTTAGCTACCCTCAGGTGGGCCTGTTTGCCTCTGCTTGGAGCAGCAAACTTCCTGTATACTGTACCTTATATTGCTCCATTCCCCAATCAAGGGGCATCTGCACTGGATGTGCTGTATCTCGACTGTAGCCCCACTAATCCCCTCCTTTCATCATCCCTAAATTATCAAAACCACCTCACACTGAACGATAGGAATTTGACAGAAGGAGCAAGACATTATGCATTTTGCTTTGAGTCCCACATGGCTCCTAGGAAATTATAGATTAATACATTTCTTTGCATTATTATGTATATATTTTCACCAAAAGTAGCAATAAGTTATATACATTATATTTTTTCTGATTCCTCAGCGGCCAATTCCATGTCGACTTGCAGCAGCCAGGACTCTGCTGGTTTACCTCCGACACATGAACACCTCAGAGCAGAGAGAACATATCAGTAATACTCTTGTGTCAGGTGGGTTCTTTGTCTTGCTATTATACATAGAATAAGAAAGAATAGATTACAGTTTTACATATTTGTAAAAAAATTGTGGTTAAATTACAGTTTACATGTACAATATTATTATTTCCATTAATTTTCTGAGGTATGATCTCTCGGATGGCCCTTTAACTAACGTTTCTAAGATCTACCCCATACTATTCACCAGACTCTTAAAATAAGACTTATCTTTTTTTGTGCAAATTACTATTAGTATATCAAAGCTACACAACCACCACCAATGTCACCACAGCAATGTCAAGGAAGCTGGTAATCCTTAATTTTAAACCTGGCATCCACCCAAAATTGGGGTAGCACTTCATTTTTTGCCTTTTCCAGCCTAAATCCCAAATTTGGATTAGTGTGTTAGTTCAAGTCCAGTTTCATTAGCTGACCTCTTCCTTTGCTATATTTGAGGGTGTCCAGCCAGTGGCAATTCCTGTGGTTTCTTGGTTCCTAAATATTAACACTCCAAAGTTAATTTTACTCTTTTGAGGCATTCTGTTTGGTGTGTGTGTCCAGCATTTTGTCCAGTACCAGCATAGCTTAATGTTTTGGTTTACATTCCTTGTATTAAGGTCCCATAATTCAGCCATAAAAGATAAAGACATTGTTGACAAATTTATTTCTGGACCATGGTAAAATCACTAGTGGCACAGTGGTAACATATCTATTTACTTAGAAAAAAAAAAGATAATTTTCAGATGTAGATATGAATTATGTCAGTAATTAATGTAAAGCTAATGACTTTTGAGACATTATCACAGAATGAAATATTAAAGTTATATAAATTAACTAAAATAATATGTCAAAATCTAGTAACTGTTAATTAAATAAGAAAGGAACAATGTAAACAGTTCCTTAAATTATTATTTGTCTAAAATTTCAGAATTTTGTGAAGGAAATAGTTGCCACAAGCGAATGCTGTTTCTCAACGTAGCAACGATGGTTCTAGAAATGTTCTCCAAGGCTTTCTTCAAGTCTTACTTCTTCAGGCCACTACTGTCTTTACATTGTAAGCAAATTACAGTACTGTACTTCAGTGGAATAAAATAATTAGATGTGTAATTTCATTGATAAGTATTTGTGCTTATGTTTATATATATTATATTATATTATATTATATAAGTAAATTATGTGTGTGTGCATATGGGTGCATTCACGTGTGTGAAAAAATTCATCATGGTAACTGTGAGACTGTCAGACTGTCAGACAGGGCTCAAGGTAAGTACATGCAAGCAATCATTCACTTTTTTTTTTTTTTTTATTATATACAAGAAGATACTTTGGGTTTAGGAGAGTAAATAGCATTGATGTTTTTACATTCTTGCAAAGCTACTAACATGCATAGCATTAGGGGCAGGTCCTTAATCTAAAAAGATAATTTTAAGTAGGTAATTTGTACCAAAATTTAAAGAATATTATGTTTCATATTATGAAGAATATTATTAATTAGAATATTATGAAGAGAAGTTTCCATATTGTTTGTTACAGGTGATCAAGTGCCCAACATTCGGTTGAAGCTGGTAGTGCTACTTCCCCAGATGAAAGCCACAATTTCACTTCCTGAAGATAAAGCCAGGCTTCAGGTGAGATATACTTATTTTAATACAAGAGCCTTTGTATTTTGTGAAGCAGAAGTTATTCCTATATCCCAAGTACAGTGGAACCTCGAATAACGAATTTGATCCGTTCCGGCGCCGTGCTCATCATCTGAAACGGACGTCATACAAAACAAATTTCCCCCTTGACAATAATGGAAATCAAATTAATCCGTTCTACCACCGAAAAACATCAATATGATATGTTTTAAATAATGGAGCAGCCTACCTTACATACACTGAACATACCTTTATGACATTTTTCTTTCTTCAAATTTGTTCAATATTTTTTTCATTTTTTTTTATAGCAAAAGGTTCGTTCGGTGTTCGGCAGGTAGGCTGCTCCATGTTTCTTAAATAAAAAATAATAAAAATGAAAAATAAAAAACAGTTGAAACAATTTGAAAAACGGACAAATGCTATAAAGGTTCGTTCAGTGTTTGTCGGGTAGACTGCTCCATTATGACACTTTCATTGTTTCAAATGTATTCCATTTGTTTTGTATTTTTCATTTGTCTCAATAATGGGGCAGCCTACCCGACAAACACTAAACGAACCTTTATAGCATTTGTCCGTTTTTCAAATTATTTCAACTGATTTTTTATTTTTAATTTGTATTTTTTATTTAAGAAACATGGAGCAGCCTACCTGCCGAACACCGAACGAACCTTTTTGACATTTGTTCTGTTTTTCAAAATTTTTCTTTTCTTTTTTATTTTCATTTTTTTTTTTTTTTATTTAAGAAACATTGAGCAGCCTACCTGCCAAACACCGAATGAACCATTTTGACATTTGTTGTTTTGCAAAAAATTTAATTTCTTTTTTCTACATAAAAGTCAATGCTTTGCAACATCACAGCAGTCACCCCTTTATATCCCAGCATCATCGGCATCTTTAAACAAAAAAACATAATTTATTTGCATCATCGGAGGCGTCCGAGAATGTGCGAGAAGCAGCGTGACCCCACCATGTGGTGTTGTCTTTATTCAAATGAGTGCTTGCCATATGAGATGAATTGTCGGTGATCTGGGCACTTGTTATCCAAAATGCTCGCCAATTGAGGCGCTCGTCACTCGAGGTTCTACTGTATTTGTATATATAGCTGCATTTAGGTTGTGAATCACCGTAGGGCTTCTACTGTATCTGTGGGATTGGTTTTAGTAGAATATAAACTTTAATTGGATTTATGCAGAATAATTACTGTTGTGGACCCATTTGGGATTCATGTACTGCCATCTAGTGACTTTAGTTAGAATTTTTGTTTAAAACAAATACATTCTAATCTGGTATCACATTTTTTAAATTTGTGTAGCCTATGGTTTCCATTATTAACTTTAACACATGCTTTACTTTTATAAAATAATTTGATTCCACCTAGCATATCTCCTACATCTTAGATCTTCAAATCCCTCTTAAACTGCAGTCTTCTCTTTATCATCAGCTTTCACCGATATGTAATAATTGTTTTAATTATTTTGTTAGCAAAACCTTTGACTTTAGAAGCAATGTCTTGTTGTATTTTAACATGTAAATTTATTTAACAGGAGCTAGAGACTGTAGTGGGCAGCTTACTAGTGAGCGAGAATGACAGGGATGTGTCAGCAGCCATATCTACTACTATCACTCAGCTCGACAAGATTGAAGTCTGTGAAAGCCAGGTATTGAAGCCTCACCAGATAATGATCTAACAGTTTTTCATCATTTTATAAAATTTTGTGGGCCAACAACTTTAGTTATTGAGAGATTGCCTTATGCAGAGAGTAAGTCCCAATAATAGGGCTGAAACATATTGCCACAATAATATAACACGGCTTGATAATGGTCCAGGACGGACAGAAACGTCATTTCTCCATTTTGTGACGTGTGGTTTGGTTGTTATATGGCTGAAAACAAATGTCCCAATTCACAGAGAGAGAGAGAGAGAGGGCCCAGTAACACTGAACTCATAGATAATTGTTTGATTATTTTATCCATATTTTGAAGTTTGTATTAATTACTGTTGTTCATCTTTACAGCGTGGTTCTCCTGAAGGTGAATCAGGTGGGCAAGAGACAGAGGATGAAAGAAGGGAGAGACAAGAGCGAAGAGTTGTTACAGATTCCAAGGCTGTCGACAAAAAATCTCCAGGTTTAAATGCTTTTATTTTAATATTCCTGATAAAGTTTTATGTATTCTTTTGCTGTGTAGATGAATATGAAGATAAGAATGAAGAAAGTGCGAAAGGATATTTGTCCATGTGTGGCAGCTCCTGTATATATCCAACAACAATTGTTTACAAGTTAAGCCATGCTTCAGCTATTCTGCTCACATATCTATGCTACATGGTATACCATTGTCAGGGACAGGAAGCCTGTCACATTTATGGAGGTCCCTTGCCAAGACCATGGGTGTCGCATGGTCATCCATCCAGTACTGGCTGTAAACTCGCCTTACAGTGATACACCAAGTGATTGACCAAGTGATACACTCATAATCCACTACACAATGTCACTAACAAATTGTTGAACTATTTCTTGCCTTTCCAGTCATTTTCTGTGTGGCACTTGTTTTCTTTACAATTTTGACTCAATTTATGTCAGAATAGCACCCCTAGATGTATGCAATGAGCCTTGAGAGGACAAACACTTGCCAGGCTCAGAGTAATTCATGCACAACAATAAGAGCAAAGAAAACCGTTTAATATCGTCAGCCAGATTCAGCCCAAGGAATACACCTTGCAGCAAACGCTACCAAAAAGCATCCTGAGATTCAAATAGAAGTGATCCCTTCTGAGGATGAACTGATGTAGTGAAGCAGGCTGAGGAAACACTAACTTGCTCAGCACTTCCAACATACGGTCCCATGCTAGTAGGCCAAGCCTAAAACTTAGAGCCAAAATAAGTCGGTCATTGAGGCAGGTCAAGGCATTGTTTTCTGGGCCTCCCAGGAGGATTTACCAACTTTTATATATTTGTCTTGGTTTCAGTCACACTTGGCTCAAGCTATACACCACACTTACAGTATTCAAGTGACCCAAAAGTCATTTGAGCACCTGACAGAACAGGCAGCATCTCTGTGAAACCTAGTGAGAATGCAAAGCATTCAACACAAGATGTACTCCAAAGAGAGAGGGCTGTTGAGCTGGTGTCCCAAACCAACCCCAACCATTATAGTTGCTGAAAGGTAGATAGCTGGTATTTCTCCAAGTTCACTAAGAACCCAAACTGGTTCAGAACCCTCATGAAAACATATCCTTGGCTAGCAGATAAGACCAATGACTTGGGGCTCAAATTTGACAGTTGTTGTGGTAGGCTGGGACTGAATTTCCCTGGAGTCAAATCACCTGAAGGATCACACTAGTCAACCAGGTAAACATTTTGGGAGCCAACAAATCCCAGAGGATAGAGCCTAAATGTGGTAAAAGGTTTATTTGATCTGCATTCTCAGCCAATTCCTGAACCTCATAGAACTCAATTTGAAGACATTTTTTTATTTTTGGGTATCATCAGAACATGAAACTAAATTTAAAGTTAGTTTCATCATCAGAACATGATACATGTCATCAGAATCCACTGATGGTAAACTCAGGATGCAAAAGTGTTAAATTATATTTATACTGTTCTAGCTGCAAGTTCACCTACTGTTATTAAAACTGTTAATTTCACCACAAATATAATTTTTATTATTGCTTTTGTTCCCCAGCGGATTTTTACTTAGTAATAACAACAGTCTGAAAGTGGAAAGGGAGATGATTGTAATAATGATGTTGTTTAGGCTATTAGGCTTGGATTTATTGTACCTGTATAAACTCTTTTAATCACTGCAAATAATCCTATATCCTACAATGGCTTTTAAAGACCTTCTCAAATACTGCATTACTCACTGTGTGTATTTTGCAAGTAAAGATTTCTTGACTTATTT
>WNGS01165523.1:18954996-18968721 GCA_020271785.1 Procambarus virginalis | reverse complement strand
TTTATACAAAAATTTCCCATTCAAAATATATTGTACCTCGTAAAATTCACACGCTCTTTGTTCCTAGGTAATCTAATTGCCACTTGCCAATGCCCTCGAAAAAATTCCTTGACAACATAAATCTTGCCAGGATTATTTTGAACCTAAGAACAAATATTCATCTACCAACTATACTGACCCACCATTAAGTGGCAGCATTACTGTGAAAACATTGCAGGAGGCAGCAACCCTTACTTGTTCTTGTGGTACAAAAATTGACACCGTTGCGAGGACTAACAGTCAACAATGGCTCTCTTCACTGAAGCAGTTTGGTTTCCTTGGCTGGTCACACTCTCTTGAGCCAGACCTGGGGTACGTCAGTGCTTTAGTGGATTTGGTTGCCTTGTCAAAGCTTGCAATGAGTTGACAATCCATTCACATTTTTTCACCAATTCATAAGTTTAAGTGCACTGTCTTGTTTAGGTTGCTGCATGGTGAAATTATTGCTGTAATTACTATGCTTCAGACAGCCTTATGCAACTAGTTTTCCTTGAAACACAACATGCCCAGTGATTTACAACATGGTCTCCAATTACTGCTAGATGAACAGTAGTAGTCAAAAATAGTTCAGTCGACCCGCCCTGTTAACCTGAACCCAGCCAAACTCACTTGAGGCACAGGGCAGGTGTGCTACCACTGTGTCACAGAAACTTATGAGCAGTGGCTCATTGTGGGCTACGGTCGGCAGAGCGACCGAGCACACACAAGGAAGACTATGAGTCCAATCCACTGCTTGAGAAATATCAAGAGGGTCCACTGTTTTGCCTCCTCTTGCCTTGGTCGTGATCCACATCTTACAAGTGCTAGTCTTGCCTGGCTCCCCAGCCTCCAGGACTGGTTAAGTGCTCCTAATGCCTTCAGCTTTTGGCAACAGACACAGTGGCTGCATTAGGGATAAGTTTTAATGATAGCCATCCACGAAACTAACTGGGAACACGAGCTCCTTCACCGAGAGTTGGGGCCCATTGCCACTTCCTGGGTGGAGCATCAGATCCCTGTCTCCTCCTGACTGGCAGCCATTTATTTTTTCTCACTCAGGAAGTGGCTTTCATTGTAGCCACTCATGCCTTAGATTATTATATGAAATAATTGGAAAATATCTTAAAAAAAAAAAAAATGGCATTGATATTTTTATTTATTTTAGGATATAATAAAGCATTGCATGTGAAGTCCTCAGTTTAGGGTTAAATAAGCAAGTAAAACTGAAAATAAGCCGTACAGTACACTGGTATTTCATTTAGTTAGTTTTGTCAGTACAATACTTGTAATAATAAAGCTACTCCAGGAGGTCCATGTAGCAAACAGGCTATCCAGGAATGTTTGTCTAGTACTGGAAGTACTGTAGCTACTGGTATAATGGTATTATAAACCTGTCACGAGTGCCACTTGCCATCCTTAAAGATTTTTCTTTAAGACATAGGTTACATTAATCTATATTCTTTAAATCTCTCAAATCTTAGCCTAACAATATTAAAGTATAAAGATCTCTATCTTTAACTTCATTTACTTACAGTAAGGCTTTGATCAAAATTTATTGAAACTTATAATTTTGCTATGTGAAGTAATTTTCAAAGCTGTTAATATAGCTAATATTATGTACTGCAGGTTGTGGGAGGTATGTACCAAGACCATTTAACCATAGTGTTGCAGCCGACCTGGAGAAGGCATTTGGGGGATGGGTTTGCCCAGCTAAGATTCTCTGAGTAAATGACACATTAAAGTTAGTAACAGCGTATTATTGCTTTCAGCATTTATATCACCGTTTCTGTAATTCATTGATGCAAATAAATATTTTTACGTAAAATATATTTTACTTCACCCAAAGTTTAAATAAAGCCAATGTAAATTATTATTGCAGTATGGAAACAAATACGGTAAAGCAAAATTTATGTTTATAAATGAGGTACAATAACAGTGTATAGTATTATTATTTAATTATACTGTATAAAATAAATTCTTGCCACCCATTACCTACCATGGTTACCTTGTGATGGTTTCGGGGCTTAGCATCCCTGTGACCCGTCATCGCCCAGACCACCATACCAGTAACCTTGGCATGGTGGTGGCACTTGTGTGCTTTCTTTGACACAAGAACTTACTACCTACTTTAATTTTCTTACTCTTATCCATGCAATCTTTTTAGTACCATGCCACTTTCTTGCTACAAAAAATTTGTTTTCACACACTTCCACCCTTTCATATTCCACACAGCCCCACACAATGTGGTGTCAGTAGTAGAGAGAGCAGTCTCCAACTGGAGACTGAAACCACTCGACATAACAGAAAATGACTTATTCCATACAGTTTAACAATGCTAGGTTTGGCAATGTAGGTTCAGCAAAAACTAACATTTTGTATGATGTTTATTCTAACTGCATATTTAAGTGGTTGTAAATTGATCCATACTCTTAACTTGGTATTAACTGCCATGACATGCAACCTTATCTGATACTGCATGCCAAAATTTAAGTACATAATATCCTTGGCTTCCATGAGCAATTAACACTTTTTTTAGTCAGAAGTAAACAAAGCATTTTCTTAGCTTTATAGAACTAACAGATTTTGACACTGCATTAACATAATTACTCTTGTTTATAATTTCTATTAAATCCTTCAGACATTATTTTTTTTTGAAGACATACAGTAAATATTACAATTATTAATGGAACTAAGAGTACATTTTATGTGATTTCTGTTTAATATTGTCTTCCAAAAGCATGATAGAACAAATGGCTTAGCCAAAGCATATGCACTTGTGAAATGTATTATAATTTAGTTACTTCTACTCCGCTTCAGCAAGACTACAAGTCGCTCGTGAAGTTTGCACCATACAATGATGTTGATCCGACAAAATGTTAAACTATCAGCACACTTACTTTAATACTCTACCCTCCTTTAACATGCAATTGAATGTTAAAAAAAAATTCCAAACACTTTATAAAATAATAATGATGTCCAACACTGTACAGTGGAAACAAGCTTGAATATAAACAGACTATTCCTCCAGTTAATATTTACATATAATTAATTATAATTAAATATTAATGAAATAATAGTTACATATACAAAAAATATACACAGAAGTGTGTTCTAACTAGAAAAAAATATTAATATTGGGTTGAATTTTGTAAAAAAATAATCTCATACGGTACCTGTATAGAAGGAATTTCTCGTACTGTTGCATCCTTTAACTTATCAAATTGGAATCTTTCCAGTACATCCAATGTTTCATTAGACGAGTACTGTTCCAGCCTGTTTCCACTGCTATTATAAAGATTGTAGACTGACTTCTTGGCTATTAACAAATTTATCCCATTCTTGAATCGATTATGATTAACCAATATGAGTATTGGGTGTATAATAAGACATCGGAGAATAAAATATTTTTTCAGTGATCATTTACAGCATCTAAACTTATAGGTTGGTCAGTGGTTATTACACATTCTTCAACCTTTTTGTGACTGGCAACTTCATAATATTCTAATATACAATACTCTTTAGTGAATCCAAGGCTTTATATACAGTACAGTAATTAAAATCACATCCAATATCCATTATAAATATCACAGCTTCAAATATTATATGATTATAACAAGTCCAGGCAATGCATTGTTAATAAAAACTATTGTGTTATCAATTCACAAAATACACACTTCAAGGAATGATGTGCAGACTAAGCCAAGATATACAGTACAAGAGTGAAGGAAGAGCCATCACCATCACTTTCCATATTGAAGGAAAGGACAAGTTTTATCTTGTCTAAATAGATGCCCAACTCAGCACTGCCCTAATTAAGTGCTTATTTGCAAACTATATACTGTACTGTATACTCATTTTCACTCCAAGAATAATCATAAAAATGCAGTTTAGAGCAATTATGATTACTGTACATTACTTTGTTATAGTGCATATATATATATATGTGTTTAGAAACATTTGCATTTTCTAAAAAAAACAAAATTTTGTAAAACAAGCCTTGTTGCTTTTTTGGTGAATTAATGATTTACTCTAACCAGTTATCAATCCTCTTGCCTTCAGGAATGATGGTCCAGTTCGGGGAATTCTCATTCTCATTCAACCAATGAAAGTCATCAATTTTATTCCACTGGTTGTATTAAAATCTAAACCACTTTGGCAATAATGGTCTTTTAGTTCTGAGTAATTAAGGTTGTAAGGGGCAAACTGAACATTTTGGCAATTTCTATTATAGCTGCTCCTGTGACATGCGATAAAACTGTGTGTCTTGTGTGTTATGAATGCGAACTTGCTGACTAGCAATGACAAACTTACAATTAATACAGTCTTTAACAAATACTGATCTTGAAGTTGGGCCAACAACCACAGTACAGTTCTTAAGTGAAGCCACCTGTAACGAGCTTGGGTTTCAAGAGCAATAACTTTACAATTCTGCAGATTTTGAAGGTTTAATTGCCGGTTCTCCAGTTCACTTGCAGACATTGTCAGTGTCTGATCTACCTGATCTTTAAAACCAAAAAACTGTTTTTCAATTAACTCTTTTAAGGTATTACTGTAACTTGATGTGCTGCCATCAATGGTATCTATCTTAGCATCTTTGGCTTTTCCACTTTTCTCTGAAACTTTTTTCTTCCCAAAACCAAACTTTTTCTTGGGCTGTCGTTTCTCTATTACACATTGAATACGATCATTCAACTCCTTCATCTCATCTAAGGCTTTCTTAATTTGGAACGAAGCCAAGAACATTGATGACTCGTTGAGAAATGTTGCATTTGCTGTAAATCCTTTACCAAGTCATCAAAGTATGCTATTAAATCAACTTTGTTCACACTTTCAGCTTCTTCAGTCTTTCTTTCCAAATCTTTCTTCATAAGTTGGAAAGTTTTATGAAAATAGTCAGCATTTTCAGATACAGCTTCATTACTTTTTTTCTCTGAACGTCTTTCCTCCGCTTTCTGTGTTAAGTCATCAGTTCTCTGCTTCATACGTTCCAAGATGAAGGCATAAGTAGAAGACTGTGATGGATCCATTGTTCTAACACTTATCTTTATGCAATAAAATACTACTTTCAATAATTGTAAACACTAACCTGAATGCAATCTCCTCAACAGTACAATTACTAAATTCTGTACAAATAAAGAGATGAAATCTCACGAATCCTTCTCAGACTTGGCCAGATATAGCTCTCGAGCCTTCCTAACAGCTACTTCAGGGTCATCTCCTGCTGCAGCATTCTTCAGCACAAACATAATCGCAGCAGTGTTGCTTTGAGGTACCTTTTCATAGTCTTTTTGTTGTCTTTCGGGTATGTTCTGCCAAAAAGATAAATATTTAGACATCAAAAGTACCTAGCAGCTACCTGATCTAGTGGACCAATTTAACAAGAAAATTACACATATAATAAATTTTGGATACTGAAACAATCGACCTTCAGTCTTAATTTATAATCTCCAAAGGACTGACTGACACTATTTCCTGCAAATGGACCATACATGGATATATTTCACTTATTTATTGGGTATTCTGGTTGTAAACCAATGGTGGGTTATATTCCAGGGAAAACTAGTGGAGCTTAACTAAATAATATTAGGGATAGAAGAGTCTACATGGAAAATATAAGGAAGCAATTCTTAAACCGAGTCATAGAAAATTGCAGCAGACTATATATAGAATTCCTTAGTCAATGCAAAAACAATGCAAAGTAAAAAATAAACTATAAAATGTGTCACAAGTACAGCTCTTATCTTGCAACTATGTTTAGGTAGAATAGACAAGCCACCGGCTTCCTGTTCTCATCGAGGCCACTAGTGTTAGTGGTCCTCAGGTAAACTCAAACTATGTTAGCCCAAAGGCAGACACACATGGTTCAATACACATAGCCAGCACGGGTGACAATATCCCATTGCAAAATCTGACCCAATAAAACACAATGACAAACCAATACCCAATATCTTTGCTACATACTGACAAACCAATATATACTTATAATTTCCTCATTATTAAAGCCTTCTCTCTCGTAAGTCAGCATTAACCACATTCACTACCAAGGGCATTCCACGAAAAAAAAAAAATTGGTGGAAAATAGCCTAACCTTGTGGTGTGTCTCAGGCTCATGCTCAACCATCTTCATCAGAAAATATCCTGCAAAGGTGAAGCCCCCCAAGTAGAATATACTCTTCATAGCAGCCATGTCTACCACTTCTGTAAGCTAAATCCAAAAATACCAATAATGCTTTTACAACTTCATTGATAAACTAAATTTAAAGTCCTAAAAAATATTACCTTACTATTATATAAGGCAAATGGAATGCGCATTCAAAATATTTATATCCAGTTATCCCACTTTGTTCTTCCCAAAGTAAGATTCCAATGTTAAGCAGGGAGACACTAAGTACCAAGTACCCTAGACAGAATTTTGGTGCAGTACTAAAAAGTCTGGAGACAAACTCTACTCAAACAGATCAATTCATGCTAAAGTCCATCTTTTTTAATAGAAAATTGATTGCAGTGGAAGATTACCAATACAGTACAGCATTATATTTGTTTCAAGACATTCAACATTTTGTATTTAATCTGCCTTTATTTCATGACTGAGTTTCCATATTTGCACAGCATGTGAGTACACACTCTCAGTAACCAAAATGAAATGCTATCTGGACCTACTGAATAACTCAAACTGTTCATTCAGGGTTTTACATGCTGTAATTATTTATCTATCTCGGTGAATATTTCCTACTTTTAAACTCTGGATTTTATCTTCCACAAAATTTACTTTTAATGAATACTATAACTCCCTATAAGCTCATAATCCATCTATATAATAATTCTAATTCTTGGATGGATTATGCTTTTCATTTGTCTGTTATTTCCTCTTCAAAATTTCTTTCCTCCTTCCTTTTTGCTGCCAATATTAGTTATGAGCTTATTTGTATTTCTCACATGTTTATTTTTTCTCTCTTACTACTGTACTGTATATTGGTTCCAGTTGTTTCTTTTTGGGCTTTCTAGCCTTCTGCCAATTTCTGTCAAACAAGTCCCATTCTCTTGTTGCCTGCTTTACGTTGATAGCTTCAAATAATCTATATAATAAAACAAGATTAAAATAACAGTAGCAAATAAAATTCCAAAGCCAAATGAAAATGAAGAATATAGCAATGTGTAAAATTATTTACGTTACACTTAAGTGTTCTTAATCTAACCTAAATCCATAAATAATGAAAAATAATCACTATTTATGCACATTAAGAATTTGGAATTTTACATGAACATATATACCACAAATTCTTACCTCTGAAAAGCTATTGCAAGCTACAATTCTGGCAATATATGCTAAAGCTTTCACTCCTGCTTTGCTACAGATTCTTCCTGCTTCTCTCTAATGGCTGGAAACTGCTTAGACCAAATATGCTGATCAAATTGTCTTGTCTGGTCTTTATTGTTGAAAAATTCACCAACACTATAAAATACTGAAAAGAATCATCATATCAGTGTATTGAAAGCTTTGACAGATGCAGTTTAATGCTGATAAATGTAAAGTTTTGAGGCTAGGTAATGATGATAGTTACAAGATACGAGCTGGATGGTGTCGAGATTGCTGTAACACCCATGACCCCCCTCCCCCCCTAGAGTTCACACCCAGGGAAGCCTTCTCAAAGAGGTCGGCCCAGATGACCTCTGGATTATCTTTTATGTTTATTAAAAAATTCCTGGGTTAGTTTTAGTCAGCTAGTTTCAATTATGTAATACTTCATGATACTCTTGTCAAACATTGCAATGGAATTAGACCCCAGATTCTTATGTGTAAACATCCATGGATCTCCCCCTTTTAGCCAGGTCAGAGGTCAGCCACACTCATAATTAATAATTCCTCTCTTGAACAGTGTATGGTGAATGTCAAACAAGCTTGATGGAAAAATTCTTGAGTGTTTGTGCACGTGTGGCCGACCTCTTACATTTTTGGTGTAGGTAGCAACAGCAAATCTCTCCCCCCCCCCTTTTGGGGTGTATATATTAGTCCTGTAGAGACTTAGAGACAGAGTGCCAGACACCAGGGTCAGGAGTGGATCTGTGAGAACATCGCACAGCCAGGGAGGGACAGAGTGAATCCACCGGAGGGAGAGACAGAGGTCTTAAGGTAAAGTGTGATCTCTGAGGGTTTTGTTCCATGTCTAAATTTCTTAACTATTGGCCAGTGTTAGAGTAGGATTTATAGTGGTGATTAGCATAATTTTGTTCTCAATAAACTTTTGTTAAATTTCATGTCTGTGTCAATTGTTGAATCCTCTTAGCCTTTTGGATATAGTGGGCTGACAACTGTCCCATAATTAATGACAGTTATAAAAAGTACTCTCCAAGACAAGCAATGTTTCTTGCCGCGTTGCTTGATATAGTCTCAATGGTCAAGGCAGATGGTGGCAGCGTTTTTTAATCCTGTGTAGCATTTCCTTGTTGGCAGTGTACCTTTTGGTTCCGGTGTAACCATCATATGTCAGCTCATATTACAGTGTTCAATAACAGTGTTACCAAGTGCAACTAATAGGAAGTGTTACTCAGTATAAGTAGTAGGGTTGCATATATTATTTAGTTTATATTTTATAGTGGTGTTACATTGCGAAGTCAGATTGCGAAAGGGATCTGGGAGTTATGATTAGTAAGAATTTAGTAATTATCGAGATAATATATATATATATATATATATATATATATATATATATATATATATATATATATATATATATATATATTATATATATATATATATATATATATGATATAAAATTATTTGATAGTTTTGAGCCAGGGTACTGTTTGATTATGGTAACTGGGCTAGTGTTCTAGAAGCATACAGTACTAACATATAAAGCAGCAGGTGAAACACTTGGCATAGCATGCTCTATTACAGCTTGTTGGATTAGAGCAACACCATATAACGAGTGTCACCAAGATACAAATTTCAGGGATAATCTACACATCTTTTTGACCAAGTCAACAGTTGGTTTTAAAAGCACTCAGCCTCTGTACAGTACTGTACTTCTGATCTGCTCTTAAAATGAGCTAATGCTGTGATGATAAAAGGGTAATCAAGAAAGATATCCCCCAGGCCAGCACATTTTGGGATAAAACTTGGTGGTACAGTATAATGAGAAGAGGAGATACAAATGTTACCTCATGCTGTAATTATAGGGAGTGTGATGACTGATGAAAATTAAGCCACCCAAGAGGGGCATGGGAATGAATAGTCATAAAAGGAGTGTGAGGAGTACAGGGTTTATATTAGTTCATGTGTGATGATAAGTATAGGTCTATTGGTGAAATTAGTAAAAGCATACCAATACAATATGAGAGCAGTAATTGACAGTCACTGGATTGACAGTGTTTGGAAGGTCATTTATTTCAGTTTCGGGAATAAGGATTTGGTAGCCATTCCAGGCACAATTGAGTGTTCTTCAGTGTCTCTCAAGCATCTATATGACCAAGCAGATACAGTAATTTAAAAATATTCAGCTGCATCAGTACAGTGTGCTAATCTGACATGACAAAGCATAGACCTCTCCTGCTTTGGACCATAATAGTCAAGGACCATAATGGTCATGGACCATAGTTACATTATTATTCAGGGATAAATGGACAGGGACACTTCCAAAACAATCTTAACTAATTTACATCTTTCTACATAATCTATTACTCAAGAAGACCGGAGATGAATAGTTTTTGAACAATTCATAGGAAAAACCTCTGCTGTCCAATTTACTATCCAGAACAGTGCAAAGTTATTTTTTTGTACTAGAAGTGCTTTTGCAAATTTCATTTAGCAATTAATATTTCTTATACAAATCTAACCAAACCTGATATGATTACTTGACCCCAATAGTATTTACCTTCCAGTCCTGAACTGTATTGTTGCTCATGTAATATCGGAAGTCTGAAAATTAATAACATTCTATTATTTACTATATACAGTATAATGTAAATTATTTCACAATAAACAATACTGTATTTGCACACCCATTCAAAGAGCACATAAGTCAAAACTAAAATAATGCTTCATATATTCCTCATTTTAATACTGTACACAAAGTACATTAAAAATTAAAAAAAATAATTTTTTAGTTAGATAAAACAATTAGTGAAATATACATATACAGTACAGTATATGATTTTGCATACCCCTGTCTGTATTCATGCGATGATAAACATAGTAAACACCACCAAACAATCCCACTTCAAGAGCCAGTAAGACTGCGGCACTCTTCTTTACAAAGTTAAATAGCTGAGACCGTGGGTATTTTTTCATGGTAAGATAACCTGAAATTAAAGAAGGTATTTTACTTGTATGAAACTCCATCCAGGAACAAATTGTTGTATTTTGTGTAAAGCCTTATGCGATATTTAACCAGTTTTGCCAGACCGTTTAACAAGGTTTGCCAGACTGGTGTTCATGTATGGTACTGCACTTGCAATTTTGTTTTATCTAATTAAGTATTAAGCCAAGAGGCTACTATTAGTTAAACCACTTGAGATGGTTAAATTCATCTGGAGCTTTAGCTATAATTTAGTCAATCCCTTGAGGGTGGCTATTGTATGTACCGTAATTCTAATGCTTGTGTGGGAAGTATGTGGTGACTCTGGACACTGGTAGCAACCAGACTGCAGGACAAGAGAAGAACTACCTACCTACCTACCTTTTTTTTTTTTTTTTTTTTTTTTTTAATCAATGCTGTTTGTCAACATTTTGTATTTGTGCTGCTTTTTCAGTCATGTTCCCCCTTTTCTCATCTTTATTTGTATTTGTTCTCAACACATTTTATTCTTTATGCTCAATTAGTATTAAGTTCTAGATATTAATGTTCTTCCTGCCCGAAACGCATTGCGTAATAGTGGCTTTAGGCATTGTATGTTCTAGCTCTATCTATAATTCGATCCATTAATGTAACCTCACTTGTATGTATATACCTTACCTGAATAAACATATTTATTTATTTAACTCGTGGAGAACAAACAGCAGACGGCAATGTTAACAGAAGCCCGCCAGATTACAGGCAAGAGGTGGGACACCCTCTGCAGTGCGGAAAATTAGAGTAGATGACAATATCGGTCTTGATAAAACTAGCACAGTTCTATAATAGTATAGCTTTACTATATAGGCGAAATTAATTAACAGTAAGTTTTTCAACTGTATACATTTTTGGTAAAGAAAAAAAGGATTTAAAATAGTTGGCATTCTTTCTAAAATTATATATTATGTACCCCACCCTGCCCTGGTAATGCTTTATTACTCTTTCATCTATCCTTATCTCAACTATGCTAATCTGTGCTTGGAGTTCTACTACCCAAAATCATCTACATCCTCTAAATACTCAACACAAATCAGCTATTAGAACTACTATAACAGACGTAAGCCCCAGACAGCACTCGGCCCCCTTACTTAATATCTAACATTCAAAGATTTAAGTCACTGTGCATCTTTTCAAGTACATCCATCCTTCCATCCTTCCATCCCGTATAATCACCCTCTGCTCAAGCAGGAAATATTCAACAGCCAAGTTGCTCCGGCGACTCTGCTGTCTCCTCATGTGTGTCTGCTGTGACTCATCACTTACCACTGGCGGCCACATAACACTTTACATCACACTTCACCACCCAGTCCATCAACAAAATTAAAACAAGGCAAGCTTCAATGAAGTTTCTTATATTTACTGGAGATGTGGCGGTGCTTCCTAGTAACTACAAAACCTCATCAACAAATAAATACCTGAGCGGCGAGGACGTCAGCTGCTGACCACAACAGGACGGTTGTCCTCCAAGGCCGCCCTCACACTACCAGCCTAAACTTAATTCTTATTACATACGCCCTTTTTAAAACTAATGCAATACATTCACATTTATTAACTATAGTTTTCTGAGTCCAGGAATCGTAGTAACCATATAAGATCGCAGTAACCTATAAGATAGCAGCAGATATAATTCATACATCAAAATAACATAATTCATGCATAAAATGTATTAACCTCGCTTTCCCTCCGTTAATACCTTTTGAGATAATCATTAACGCTCGAGGCCAAAGCATGATATAATATTAATTGTGACCAGTTTTAGGAACTACGAACTACGTGTCCAGGGAGTGCATGGCCCGTGGGAGGGGGGGGCGGGGAGTTAAGGGTCACCTCATGGACAGTGACACTGTAATGGTCACAATTAGGCTGGGATATCGCTACTATCAATGATAGCTACTAGGGTATCATTACTATTAATGAGATAATGACAGCTACTGGGATATCATTACTATTAATGACAGCTACTGGGATATCATTACTATGGATATCATTACTATTAATGGCAGCTACTGTAAATCATTACTATTAATGACAGCTACTGGGATATCATTACTATTAATGGTAGCTACTGGGATATTATTATTAATGGCAGCTACTGGGATATCATTACTATTAATGGCAGCTACTGGGATATCATTACTATAATGGCAGCTACTGGGATATCATTATACATGGCAGGTAACTGAAGGCAATCTGGTTAATTATGACAGGTGCTGTGTCGAATTACTGACCCAGGATACAACCCCACTATAAGCTGAATTTACCTGGGGCCATTAATACTAGTGGTCTCGACAAGGACTGGAAGCCGGCGGCTTGTCAAAGGTCCCCCCATTTGCCACTGATTATCTTTTCCAGCTGTATTTTAAACACCAGCAGAGTTTTGGCATTTCCACTTTACCATAGATAGCTTTATTAAAAGCTTGACAACTTTATTATATAGAGCTTTCTCTTGCATGAAAATATAGTAATAGATAATATTTTGTTGAACATCACTAATTTGCTGAACGAACTAAATATTGGGTTCCGTTCTTGAACAGCATTACATCACTTGAATGCTGCCCCATGTCTCACAGGCTATAATAATAACAAAATAATACTGTATTAATAATTATGTGGAGTTATAATCATTATTTACCTGAAGGTCACAATCTCCGGTAGGTTTGACAGATAGGAAGCCAGTGTATTTGAAGTGAAGTACTGTCACCTAGCAAGCAGTTTCATGGGTTTATTTTCTTTATGGGAGAAAAAGCATCTTCTGTTGTCTGTCCTACATTGTGGCATGATGACCTTTGAGCTAAGCTGTTACCCCTGTGAGAGAGATATTGGACCTTCCAAAGATGTGATCTGGATTAATTTCAAAATTTGTTTCTATTTATAGGTTTCAAAATTAGCTCCATTGTGTCTGGTTTGTAGCATTGGTTCCAAGGCTCCCAACCTTTACTGGCATATATATTCAATTTGGTTCTGGGATGAGTTGACAAGTCACACTGACCCAGTCCGAATTTATGCTCTAATGGGAGCAGCCAATAGCTTGTTTTAGGGAAGTGGTTGAGTGTCCTGGCTTAGGAAACAATAACACCAGTCTCCGTGGTGTAGTTGTAAGACACTCGCCTGGCGTTCCACGAGCGCTATGTCATGGTTCATATCCTGGTCGGAGGATTTACTGGCTCAATTCCTTAACTGTAGCCTCTGTTTAACGCAACAGTAAATGTGTACTTGGATGAAAACGATTCTTCGCGGCAGGGGATCGTATTCCAGGGACCTGCCTGAAACGCTACGCGTACTAGTGGCTGTACAAGAATGTAACAACTCTTGTATATATCTCAAAAAAAAAAAAAAAAAAAAAAAAAAAAAAAAAAAAAAAAAAAAAAAAAAA
>WNGS01165523.1:18930292-18953996 GCA_020271785.1 Procambarus virginalis | reverse complement strand
TTATTCTCTTTGTTTCCTTTCCAGAAAAGCTGGTCTCTGCTAATAAGGCAATGAATATTAAAGAAACACCCTTTTATGGTGGGTAACTTGGCAGCTCCCTGTACAAACCCTATGCCCCCTCTTCTCATAAGTGTTAGGGGGTGTTTCAGGTCGGGGAAAGGTACTTGAATGAGTTGGCTGACAAACTGGGACTCTAGGTGGCCTGGGCTACCATCTGGTGGCCAGATGCATCACGGGTGAGGTATTTACCCAGCAGCAATGATTGTTTCCTTTACCTTAGGGTTTTAAACTCCTTCAAGATGCTGTTCATTTTGATGCACTTATACAGGACTTTTGTTCATTTTAGTGTTAATATCCAACTCCCAATCCCTCCTTACCTTGTAAAGAGAGCCAAATTCTTGTCCTGGTTTTGACAGGCTCAGGTGGATTTCAGGACTTGTGCAATTCCTTAAGGCTTGACACTCCCAGTGCTATAGCTCAGGAAGGTATTAATTAGTCCACCAGAAAGGTCATTTCATTACATTCAGCATTTGATTTTTTTCCACGAAATGGGAACAAGGCCTGAAACTAAGGTGTGGCAGCAAAAAGAGTTAATTTGATCTTAAGAAGGTTAAATCATAAACTTCTAAACTCCTGACATTTTAAATGTGAAGTTTATAATTATGTATTACAATGTAGTGGCCAGCATTGTGGAGCAGATTATGAAGTGTTAGCTCTTACAACAATAGATGGCTCTGCAAGTCATACTAAAAAAAGGCACAAAATACAATAGCTATGAGGTAGGAGCCCTAAGA
Organism: Procambarus virginalis; assembly: GCA_020271785.1. Taxonomy (NCBI): domain Eukaryota; kingdom Metazoa; phylum Arthropoda; class Malacostraca; order Decapoda; family Cambaridae; genus Procambarus; species Procambarus virginalis. Next base: position 18,953,202 of record WNGS01165523.1, on the reverse strand, counting down.
GCCAGAGTACATATCTAACAATGAGTATTCTTTCAAACATCTTTTAAGTGGTGGAACTGAGAAACATTCAACTTGCCGGTTAGCCTTGATGTGCGGTCCACCCAACGACCAACTGGAGAACCCAAAATTATGATTGTTAGTGCGAGAGCTGCCCCATACACTGCAGCAAGGCGCAAGGATCCTGGAGTGATCTAAAATATCATAATGTTACAATTTTTCTTTCAGCCTTACTAGCATATACAGGTACCATGGTTTTAACTCATTTGAAAATGTACAACCATTTATGAAGTTTTCGATTTGTAATTGTATTCATAAACTACTTTTGAAATTCATACCATATAATTCTTACCAAAAGTTATTAAACACATTTTTAATCCACTTAAAGAACCAGTAAGTATCTTAATAAGTTGCTGAGGATCATAGACCTTAAATAATTACTCTATATCTTTTAACTGAAATATAGTAGTAACAATTTCCACAAAACAGATTTCACATACTATATTTAATTTCATCAAGCAACAAGAAATGAAAATTCACTTCTCCCTAGTATAAAATGAGGAAGATTCAATGAACTAGTCTGTGCATACAGATTAGATTAGCATTATAGCTAAATCGAAGAATGAATAAATTTGAAGAAAACTTATAAGTTAGAGGTCACCAAAAATGACAAAAACCAGCTTTAGGGAATTAAGGGCAAGCAGGCCTACAAAACTGCAATACAGCATTGCTGTATCATATATATTCTTTTGTTTCTGGTTTTAATAGCAAAGTACTGTACAGAGCAACACATACTTCAAGGAGGAAAAGACCACCAGCAAACATCCACATGCGATCTCCCCAAGACGAGAGGAAATGCGAGACATACACTTTGAAAGTTGCCGAACAGCATCTCTGGCAATAGTTTCCACCTCCATTTTCATCAGATTTTTCTGAAAAATAGGAAAAAATAGGTGGCAAACCAATGAACAGGAATTGTTGAGCCCACTATACAGGTGTTAGCACATTCACCAGAAGAAAAGTCAAGGACTACAAAAAGGAACACGGACCAGCCTGATTTGTCCAAAACTGACCATCAAAAAGCCAAATTTTTGGGTGGCTGACCAACTGCCTTCCTTTATACCACAACTATTTTCTTAGTTTTAAAACCTATCCAAAACAGTGTCTTATGTGGCTTAGCACGAATGTAGCATTTCCACATAAAATTGTTACAAAACAAATTGAATATGTTTGTAAATGTTTAAATGATTAAAAATAAAATAAATAAAAATAAATAAATAAATAAATACAATACTTCATTCAGTTACTACTTCCTCTTTTAACTTCCATACTTCAGTTACTGACTTCCAGATTTTAAGTTGCCCTCTTAAGTTGCCCGAAACGCTATGCGTGCTAGTGGCTTTACAAGAATGTAAAATGAACTTCATTTCTATGTTCTCTCTTAACCCCCAATGTACCTTCTTGTATATAAATAAATAAATAAATAGCTCTCATCAAGCTTTCAAGAAATCTCCATGACTGAATTTCTTATCTCTTCAAGATTTTAAATTGTCAATTCAATAAGTTAGAAATACAATACTGAATTTTAATCGTGTAACATGTAACATTTAGAATACTGTATAGGCAAAACAAGTTTATAGATTTAATATTGTACAGAATTTAAAAATCTTATTCCAAAATATTTCTCACCATATGCTTCAGCAATATTATTAACTTCGGTAGTAGTATACTCTGTATCATCTTTTCCAGAGTCCTCCAGCTTTCTGTAAATTTCTCTGGGAGTGTTTATGTGGTCAGTAGATGTACTCTTGATGGCACTGTTCAATTGTTTCCGAATTTCTTTTTCTGTTCCAGCATCATCTTCAGGGGCACTAGCCACTGATATTCCTATCATATGAAGGTCCTCTCCAGACATTTTGCCATAACCTGAAGTAGAATACAGTACTGGTACATTAATTAAAGATTGATACAACAGCACTGGCCAAAAAAATACAGACTTTACAAGTAATTAGACGCTTATTTTGGATTCAGAAAGCTAGGATTGGTTAGGCAGTTCTATTTCCAGTATTAAATTAAACTTTGCAACTGACTTTGTGATAGGTTTATAATGTAACATTTAAAATTACAGTACAGGTATATTAAAATAAACAATGATTTTGTGCAATGCCCAATGATTTGATCCAAAGAACACAGCAGTGAGTCCAGAAAATATCCTCACTAATTAGTGTTGATAACACTGATTAGTTTTAGCTACATCAGCTTTGAAGCTGGCTATACAGTACTGGAAAACTAAAGAACTTTTTTGGGTAATTTGAGAAAAAATCTGAATAAGAAATCCTTAATTAGCCCAAGGAGTGTGAATACTGTGCATTGGTCGAAGGGTGCTGCATTATTTGCAAAGGAGTATGGTCAAATCGTACACAGGCATTTCAGCAAAGTTTGCATTTAATTATGAAAACTGTACACAGTATATCATTGGGTTAGGCTGGGCTAGGTTATGTTAGGCTGGGATGAGTTGGGTGGACTGAGTTAGATTAGGTGGGTTTTGTGCCAGCAGAGTATACCATATTGGGTGTGAAGAGAGACATACCTACTGGACACTGATATGTTGTTTACCATTCCCATAATCATGGGCAGGAAGACTGTTAGGCTTATCAAGGTCCCCATAGATCAACTACTGACATTTCCCAAGAAGAAACCCACAATAGTTGACTAATTTCCAGGTACAGTATTTATTTATTGTTAGGTGAAATGGAATGTTTCTCCAAATGTTTCTGTCATGCTGCTGGGACTGAACCTGGGATCTTTCTGTTGTGTATCAATGGCATCAACCATTATGCTGTCAGGACCTTAAATAATGTACTTGATACAAGAAAAACATGATCATTGCTGTGCTCCTGCATTACCAGTTGTCATCCTATTCTATACTTTATCTATAAAGCATAGTACAGGCCATAGGTCTATATCCAATATAGACATTCTTAGTTTATGTAAGGCAAGGGTTCATAATTCAAACTGGGAGTTTCTAACAAGGAAACTTTCCCAAAGGGGGTGGAACATAAACCCTTCTTTTTACTTCATTAACAATCTTAGATACATCAACATTTCTGTGGTTATCAAACTACAATACAGTATATGATAGATCCAAAAATTTATGCCATTTAATGTCATTGCTACTACTCATCATAAGCATATGAAATAAATGGCAATGTACTAAAATGGATAAGACCATGGCTTAAACAAAGAAAGCATAGGGTCATCATAAATGGAAATGAATCCGAGTGAAGAAGTGGGCTACCGCAAGGTACCATCTTGGGGTCAACCCTTTTTGTTGTATACATCAATGACATAGATGAGAATATTACAAACCATATTATAAAATTTGCAGATGACACCAAGATTTATGGTAAAGTACGAAGCGAAAATTATATCGTGTCCTTAAAAAGAAATCTACATGAAGTCCACAAGGCTTTGCATATAGGGTATAACAATGCATATCACAACTATCAAATCAACAACATGCAGCAGATTAATGAAGAAAAGGGAAATCAATCCATAATAATTTCCGATGTCAGGGACAGGAAGACTTAGGCTTAAGCTTAACAAGGTCCCTAGAGGCCAACTACTGGCCATCCCCAGGACTCGCTCACAATTGCCAAACTCTTGGGTACATACCAGTACTGTGCTCACCTATTTATGCTTGAGCTTCGGCTCTTTGGTCCCATCTCTCAACTGTCAGTCAACTGGTGTATAGGTTAACAGCTAAGTGAACAGAGATATCACGTAAAAGGAAATATATAAAACCATTTCTTTTTTGCCAGGGGTTGAACCTCGGTACCCTCAGTCGAGCTGCAGATATAGATAATAATAATAATAATAATATTAATTTTTATTCTTAAGAATGTGTGTACAAAGAATATAAATCCTTATCAGGGCCCTAATTAGGGTCTTTGTAGTACAGTCAGGTTTGTTCTCGACTCACAATCCAGAATTCCAGGTTCGAATCCTGGGCGGGACAGAACTGGCATGGCACATTTCCTATCACCTAATGCCCCTGTCCACCTAGCAGTAAATAGGTTCCCAGGAGTTAATCAACTTATTGTGGGGTTGCATCGTGGTGGGGCTGAAAGGTCAGTAATTCGACCATGGGGGGGGATGGGACCTTGGTATAAGCCTAACATGTACTATACATATATATACTGGCTGCCTGTCCCCCGACACAATAAATTATTATTATATTAGAAGATGAAGGGACAATTGGAGGTCCAGGAGGTTACACATACAAATGATATCATTATTACTAAAGCGTTTCTGGCAAAACTTAGAATAATTTAGATACAAATTACTTATAGATATAATGGTAAACAATACAGTAGTAAAAGATGACATAAGCTACAAGACCCAATGGTGACGCAGTTGCCACATTTCTGGGCAAGAAAGAGGAAGGTAACTTACAGGGCTGCCTCCTCTGCGTGGTAGCAGAGGAAGCAGAGGCAGGCAGCCCCACGTCCCACTAATTAAGCCAGCACATGGTCACTCGGTCCGTCATTCTCAACTCCTTAATTGCTCCTATTTACCCTCCCGGCCGGGTCTTCCTTCGTCTTAAACTCATATCTTGGCCTTTATGTTATGTTAGGTTCCAATCGCTTTTCTAAATTACTCCATAGGATTTTCGGTATATTATTTATGTAAATAAACTATAGGTACCCAGGTTATTATACACTATAGTGTACTATTGCTAGAACTTAACTCGTTTCGCGAGCGCTTTGGCCCCCGGTTCGTATCCTGGCCGATGAGGACTGACCGGGTACTCACCTAGTTGTGTTTGCGGGGGTTGAGCTCTGGCTCTTTGGTCCCGCCTCTCAACTGTCAATCAACTGGTGTACAGATTCCTGAGCCTATTGGGCTCTATCATATCTACATTTGAAACTGTATGGAGTCTGTCTCCACCACAACACTACTTAATGCATTCCATTTGTTAACTACCCTGACACTGAAAAAATTCTTTCTAACGTCTCTGTGGCTCATCTGGGTACTAAGTTTCCACCTGTGTCCCCTTGTTCGTGTTCCGCCCGCGCTAAAGAGTTTGTCTTTGTCCACCCTGTCAATTCCCCTGAGAATTTTGTAGGCGGTTATCATGTCTCCCCTTACTCTTCTGTTTTCCAGGGTTGTGAGGTTCAGCTCCCTTAGCCTTTCCTCGTAACTCATTCCTCTCAGTTCCGGGACCAGTCTGGTGGCATACCTCTGAATCTTCTCTAACTTCGTCTTGTGTTTAACTAGGTATGGACTCCAGGCTGGAGTTGCATACTCCAGGATTGGTCTTACATAAGTGGTATACAGGGTCCTGAACGATTCCTTACACAATTGATTGATTGATTGATGAAGATTAAGCCACCCAAAAGGTGGCACGGGCATGAATAGCCCGTAAGTGGTGGCCCTTCTGAGCCATTACCAGTATCAAAAGCTGATACTAGAGATCTGTGGAGGTGCAACTGCACCTTGCGTGACGGGAGATGCCTCCCGTTTACACAAGTTTCTAAAGGCAGTTCTTATATTGGCCAGTAAGCATATGCCGCTGATGATATCCTTTTGATGTGGGCCTCTGGGGACAGGTTCGGTGTGATATCGACCCCCAGATCTTTCTCTCAATTTGACTATTGTAGGATTTCACCTCCCAGATGGTACCTTGTGTTCAGCCTTCTGCTCCCTTCGCCTAATTTCATTACTTTACACTTTCCTGAGTTGAACTTTAGCAGCTGAGTTTGAACTTTAATCGGGTACCAATCATTTACTGCAGCCTCTGTTCACCCAGCAGTGAATGGTTGTTAAACGATTTATTTATAACCACCCAATCCCACTCGTATACATGTCCAACCCTCGTTTGAAACAAGCGAGGTACCCCACCTCCACCACGTTACGCGGTAATTGGTTCCTCAAATCAACAACCCTGTTACCAAACCAGTATTTATCCAAGTTTTTGGTTTAAGTCAGAGTGGGAAAATTTGTAAATGGAGTGCCTCAAGGCTCTGTCCTGGTACCTCTGTTGTTTATATATATATATATAAATGATGTTGGGCGAGTTAGGAGTGAGGAACTAATACAAAGATTCAAGACAGCAATAGAATTAGTTAGGAGCAAGGGAGGAATCCCGATCATATGTGGCATTCTTCCAAAAAGGGAGTGGGAAATGAATGGATGTCGAGGGCACTTGGTGTCAATTGCCGGCTGGAAAGATATTGCAAATCAAATGCAATATCTTTCATAGACAACTGGGAACACTTCTATGGAAGGATGAAATGTATGCTCGTGATGGGGTGCATCTATCGAGAGCTGGGGTTGTTGCTGTTGCAAACTCGTTGGAAGAAGTGGTTAGAGGTGTTTGTTTGGGTTTAAACTGTTAGTAGATAGAGGTATGGGAATTGATTTTGAGGAAGGAGGTAATAAAAGCATGTGTTTGCGGGAGAAAGGAATTGGCAAAATGATCAGGGAAAGAGAAGGGCCTCAAAATAACAATTCACTTAGGGTATTTACACAAACAGTAGAAGTCTAAGAAATAAATTAACGAATTAAATGCTCTTGTCTGCACAGAAAAAAATAGATATTATTGCACTTACCGAAACGTGGATGATGTAGATAATAGGGAACTATTAGCTGAATATCAAATAAATGGATTCAAACTATTTCACACAGATANCCAGGGAGTGCATGGCCCGTGGAGGGGGGGGGGCGGGGAGTTAAAGGTCACCTCATGGACAGTGACCTGTAATGGTCACAATTAGGCTGGGATATCGCTACTATCAATGATAGCTACTAGGGATCATTACTATTAATGATAGCTACTGGGATATCATTACTATTAATGACACTACTGGGTGATATCATTACTATGGATATCATTACTATTAATGGCAGCTACTGTGAAATCATTACTATTAATGACAGCTACTGGTATATCATTACTATTAATGGTAGCTACTGGGATATTATTATTAATGGCAGCTACTGGGATACATTACTATTAATGGCAGCTACTGGGATATCATTACTATTAATGGCAGCTACTGGGATATCATTATACATGGCAGGTAACTGAGGGCAATCTGATGGTTAATTATACAGGTGCTGTGTCCGAATTACTGACCCAGGATACAACCCCACTATAGCTGAATTTACCTGAGGGCATTAATACTAGTGGTCTCGACAAGGACTGGAAGCCGGCGGCTTGTCAAAGGTCCCCCATTTGCCACCGATTATCTTTTCCAGCTGTATTTTAAACACCAGCAGAGTTTTGGCATTTCCACTTTACCATAGATAGCTTTATTAAACTTGACAACTTTATTATATAGAGGGCTTTCCTTGCATGAAAATATAGTATAGATAATATTTTGAACATCACTAATTTGCTGAACGAACTAAATATTGGGTTCCGTTCTTGAACAGCATTACATCACTTGAATGCTGCCCCCCATGTCTCACAGGCTAGAATTAACCAAATAATACTGTATTAATATTTATGTGGAGTTATAATCATTTATTTACCTGAGGTCACAATCCCGGTAGTTTTGACAGATAGGAAGCCAGTGTATTTGAAGTGAAGTACTGTCACCTAGCAAGCAGTTTCATGGGTTATTTTCTTTATGGAGAAAAACCATCTTCTGTTGTCTGTCCTACATGTGGCATGATGACCTTTGAGCTAACTGTTACCCCTTGTGAGAGAGATATTGGACCTTCCAAAATTGATCTGATTAATTTCAAAATTTGTTTCTATTTATAGGTTTCAAAATTAGCTCCATTGTGTCTGGTTTGTAGCATTGGTTCCAGGCTCCCAACCTTTACTGGCATAATATTCAATTTGGTTGCTGGATGAGTTGACAGTCCCACTGACCCAGTCCGAATTTATGCTCTAATGGGAGGCAGCCAATAGCTTGTTTAGGGAAGTGGTTGAGTGGTCCTGGCTTAGGAAACAATAACCCAGTCTCCGTGGTGTAGTGGTAAGACACTCGCCTGGCGTTCCACGAGCGCTATGTCATGGGTTCATATCCTGGTCGGGAGGATTTACTGGCTCAATTCCTTACTGTAGCCTCTGTTTAACGCAACAGTAAAATGTGTACTTGGATGAAAAACGATTCTTCGCGGCAGGGGATCGTATTCCAGGGACCTGCCTGAAACGCTACGCGTACTAGTGGCTGTACAGAATGTACAACTCTTGGTATATATCTCAAAAAAAAAAAAAAAAAAAAAAAAAAAAAAAAAAAAAAAAAAAAAAAAAAAAAAAAAAAAAAAAAAAAAATTATAAGGTATATCTACTAGGGATACCAAAGGAATAGTAGTGATAGATTACAGCTTTAATTCTAAATCTTATCATATACATATAATTTTTTTAAATAATTGTAATTATTAAATGTATATTATACTATATATTATAATTGTAATTATAATTATATATATAATGGTATATATTATAATTAATAAATAATTATTATTTATTAAATATAATAAATGTAAATTTTTAAATCATTAGTTTAAATACAATTTTATTTGGACATGTTTTATTTAATAAAACTCTGGTTAAATTAAAATCTCGATAAACATTATAAACATTTATTACAAAAATATGATGCTATAAATTTATAATTACTCAGGTTTACAATATTCCTCTGAAATAAAGTACTTAGTATCGAAAATAGTACTGTATCATACAATTAATGATTAAAATAGCTCTTTTAGAAAATACTGTACTGTACTATTACAGTACTGTAATAATTACAGTACTTCAATTATTTTTATACTTTGCAAATGAGTCATAAATATATTGTACACATAACACCCTGTGTTTGGCCAGCTTCTCGGTGTTCAGAAACGTTTAAAAATCATCATTACCACATTTCCAACAATTCATGGAGTGAGGATTACCGTAACTAATGTACAGTAAGAATGGTTATAGTACTTAAGTACATACAGTATATTAAATCACCTGGTACTCTGTGCAAGGATTTAGTGCAGGTTGCTTCTATATGAAATTAAGTTTTTCCCTGCTCAAAGTCCTAATTTTTTACATTTGGGTCAATTTTGTTACAAGTTCTTCACTCTGTTCCTCATGTTTAACTAATCTTTCCATATACTGTACTCTGCTGTATTTTGGTTACAACAAAATTGTGTGTTATTTTGCATTTTGGTTATTAACCTCATATTTTACTTTACTATACAGTACTGTACAGTATGTGCACTTTATGTACTTTACTGCTTAAACTGCAGCTATATTGTTATATTGAATGCATATTTTATTACATTATACCTTTAAATAATCCTCAAAATATGCTACAATGTACCTGTTCATAACCTGCAAATTTTACATTAACGTAAGTACTAATCTGTGTAAAATTTTCTTACTATGTATCTGTAAACATTTTTTAAATTTTGCCAGAAATTACCTACTTAAAATTATCTGATAGATTAACGACCTACCCAAAATGCTATGCATGCAAGTGGTTTTACAAGAATGTAAAAACATTTAATGCTATGTGCACTCATAAACCCAACATACCTTCTTGTATATAAATAATTTTTTTATTATTTATGTACTGTATTATGTACAGCACTGTAATGCAGTTCTTAGTCCTGGGACTCGTCCTATGTCCCATGAGGTTCCTAACTATATTGTACTACACATTTTAGATTACCAAAAGCTTTCCAGCAACTCTTTCCCATTTAGAACCACAAACTGACAATATAAATATTCAATATTTAATTGAGCCCATTATGTGCCTCTGTAACCCTTTCCACTACCACCCACAAGATGGGTATGGGGTGCATAATAAATGAACTAAACTAATTAACTAATTGAGCTCATCACAGTTAAATTTTATAAGATTTACCAAATAAAATGTATAAATTTTACTTTTTTTTTGTACACAGGAGGGTACAGGAACAGACGATTCTGGCTCTTGTTAGCAGCTGAGAGCTTTCCCTTACCATAGCACATGGTAAGCCTTAACCCACCAGCTTTCCCAGGAACACAACCCACCAATTGGTTAACAATCAGGTACCCAATTATTGCTGGGTAAACAGAAGTAAACAGTTAAGGATTGACGCCTAGTCAATCCTCCCCGGCCAGGACTTGAACCCAAACCAAATCACTTGAGAGACACAGGGCATGTACAGTATTAGCACTGTGCCACCAGACTAGTAAAAGGTTCCTTTACCCTTTTAATAGCATTAAATCTAGTTACAAATGTTTTATCTCGATATATATTTACATGTACAGTAGTTAGTTTAGTTCATTTATTATGCACCCCATACCTATCTTGTGGGCAGTAGTGGAAAGGGTTACAGAGGCACATAATGGGCTCAGGGATTGAACCCCACAATTCATTTAGCTAATCGAGTTACAAAATTCAGTTTAAGTCGTCACATCAACTTACTCATCGTTGGAACATTGGTTATAAACTTGTCTCTAAATTCGCGTATCTTTTCGCACTCCATCACATAGTGACGGAGGGTGTGCGAATAATTTTGTTGACACAGTTTACATTTGGTCAGGTCTACATTGGCAGATAATGAAAATTACATGTACAAAAGATGATGCTTTATCTCGTGAAGGTTCAGTGGTTAAAAACTTTACAGCTATCAGTTTCAAGCCAACTCTAAATAAGAGCAAATGTCAAACTCAGAACATTATGTTCCTCAAAGAAGACACTTGAATTATAATATATTGCACTGAATACTGGCATTAAAATGATATTAGAAAAAAGGATGCATTTCCTCTTTCTAGGTTAAATAATTGATAAGGAATGAGCACACGCCATCATCTGAAAAAATGCAGTTTGTTCAGCATTACATGAATATCAGAGATAATACACACACATACACAAACACAAGAGCTATGAGGAGAGGTTAGAGGCATTAAATATGCAAAAACTAGAAGATAGAAGAAAAAGAGGCGATATGATCACTACGTACAAATAGTAACAGGAATTGATAAAATCGACAGGGAAGATTTCCTGAGACCTGGAACTTCAAGAACAAGAGGTCATAGATTTAAACTAGCTAAACACAGATGCCGAAGAAACGTAAGAAAATTCACCTTCGCAAATAGAGTGGTAGACGGTTGGAACAAGTTAAGTGAGAAGGTGGTGGAGGCCAAAACCGTCAGTAGTTTCAAAGCGTTATAAGACAAAGAGTGCTGGGAAGACGGGACACCACGAGCGTAGCTCTCATCCTGTAACTACACTTAGGTAATTACACTTAGGTAATTACACCCAACCTATTACTAGACATAATAGGTGAGTACACACACACCAGTAAACCATCCACAGAAATATCCCAGTCCCATCACAGACCAAGTGTAATGTACAGTATTCTGCACGAGTTAACATATACATTATTTTCATTGGTTACTGTCTCCAAGTAAACTGCATTCACTCACCCTTCACAAAGTATTTTAATGCTTTAAAATATTGACTTGGAAACTTCAGTAATATCACAATATCAAAATACAAACCTATGAGGTATCTATACTGTAGCAGGTGTGAGCTCTTCTGCTTCAGGGGTAATTACAGTGTCCATTGGAGTCGATGTTGAATGTCTGCGGGCATATGCTGCAAACAATATCCACCTGTACCAAATTATAATCTTTATTATTCAACACTTGGATGTGCAATATAGTTATACCTGAATAAATGTAAACAAATAACACTGGGCAAAATAAATAATTCCAGAGCTAAGTCAACTCGTGTATCAGGAACAGTTCAGGGCCACCAGGCTAACAACACTGCAAACTAGGCATGGCAGGGCAGATCTTATTAAAACTTAAAATACTGAACAATTTGGAGGATGTTGATCTGGAAAATTTCTTCAAAAGGTCAGATGTAACACAAACAGGGAGGAATGGTTTCAAGCTCAACAAGCCACAATGTAGAAATGAGAACAGGAGATACTTTTTCACCCACAGGGTTATTAACTCATGGAACTGCCTACCCGCAAAGCGGTAAACACCAAAATTCTGCAAACTTTCGAAGTACAGCTGGAAAAGATCAAGGGAACCGGGGGACCTTTGACAAGCTGCTGGCTTCCTGTCCTCAGTGAGGCCACTAGTGTTAGTGGCTCTTGGGTAAACTCATTATATATATATATACTATATATATATATATATATATATATATATATATATATATATATATACTGTATAAATATATATTAGAAAAATGTAAAAAAATTCAATATAATCAAAATTAGTGCACTAAGCTCATAGTGTCTTGTTTTCCCAGTATGTATTCTTTGTCATACGAGGCTTTGAAACTACTGATGAATGTCTATTCACCAGATTTACTACTAGTTTAATAAGGATTTACCTAGTTTCAGCTTTAACAAATTGCACTTTGTAAAAATGCAATGAAAATGACCGTTGTATAAAATAACTTACGCAGTTGAAACAAACAGAAACGACAGGATAACGAGAAAGCCAAAAGTTTCTCTTCTGGGAAGGATGATGATAAGGATAGATCGCAGAAGGTTGAGTGCCTGATTCAAAGAGGATTGCACACCGTTAATGGCCCCCCTGTGACCTTCCTCGACTTCCTCCTGTAGGATCTGCGTCACTGTCAGATCTGCCACCCACAATCCTATAAACAGTATTACAAAAAGATTTTCTATTATAAGTTGCTCATCAAAATGTGTGTGTTTGCATGTTGATATGAGTAAGCTCATATCAACATACAATACAGTATATCAGTACATATATATACATATATATATATATATATATATATATATATATATATATATATATATATATATATATATATATACATACACAGTGTACTATAATTAGAAACAACCAACAGTTGGCACAATGTGGTAAAAGAAGAGAAAATTTTAAATTATAGCTTGGCCTTCCATGAGATAAGCACATAAAGCTTAATGATCCAAATCTAGGCCTATCTACATACGTATGTCTACCTAAATCTAAAAACACAATTTACTGAGCAATGTCTCTCCTTTACATACTCACCGAATCTTGAAGTTATGATGCCAGTCAGAAGAAGAACCACAAACATGTATTCAGTCTCTTCTGTAGCTCCAGTGCTTGACTCATCTCCTATCCATTTGGTTGCATTTAAGCTTACAATTTCAGTCTCAATAATATCACTTGGTGGAGTAGTTAAATTTAGTGTGAAATATGGAGGAGTGGTTAAGGTGGAATTTGTTAAGTCTGTTGAGCTCTGACCAATGCGCAAGAGAGCCGAGACATCAAAAGGACTTCCGGGGGCGAAGACGGAAGCCACACACAAGGTCAAACACAAAGTTTCAGATCCAAACCCAACTAATCCTGTGTTAGTAACACCTATCTGTTAGAAATGAGAACATGTAGTTAACACACAACAATAGAAAGCACTTACATTAACCAAAATCAATGTGCACTGTATATAAAAGAAAATGTCCATTAAGGTAAGGACAACTATCAACATTCTCTTAAGCTGCCTTTCTTTTTAAGTGAAACTAAAATATGACTGTGCGTTAATATGAATTAAACCTTTCTGAGGTAATCATTTGGCTGCTCCCTGAAATAAGATCCCATTGTATCCACAGGCAGGATTTTGTAGTCAGGTACTACAACAAAAAAAAAACACCAGATACGGTACACAAGAATTTTTCAAGCATCCCTACAGCATTGTATATACTGTACAGTACTAGGAACTTGCTGGACATTACTAATTTCAACAAAGATAGACCATTCTGGGGAAAAATAAAAAGAGGCATCCAAAGATGAAAGTACTACCCCCAAGAGCCCAGGACGGGCAGAGAACATCTCCCTCTCCTTCCAATGCCAACTAAATGAGACCAGAAAAAGGAGAGACTTAAACATCAAAACAGATGCCAGGAAGTCACAGCTCAAATGAACTGGGCAGCCAACCATTTCATTCACCTTTATTTCACTTAATTTCTGTAAATAAAATATACAAAATGTTAAAATAATATGTCTCATAAAGTACATTAAATATTACAAAGTGAAAATAAGAATGGCCAGTTTTATCTACGTATTTCTTGTCAACTCGCTTACAATTCTATACTGAAACACATGGTGACACTTGTAATAAGAGTGTTCATGTATACGTGTAATATACATGTACCCAGTACATGTATACTTTCCCTCTTGCACCCAACAACTTTTCCTCCCCTGCAGAAACACTGGCATCTCAGTACAGTATTCACAACCTACTGTGTCCATCTTTCACATTAAATATTGACATCCCTCAAAATTTCAACCATGACATTTCAAATCTTCTCTCTCATGTATTCTCTCTGAATATTGTGAAGTTTGTAAAGATATTTCTGCATATGGCTGAAAAATACTAACCTTAGATCTTAAAATAGGAGATGCTAAAGAGCCAAAAATGCCAAACAATGAGGCAACAGCTGTCAAAACACCAAGGATGTTCTCAGGAACACCAGAGTCATACACGAATGCTGGAAAAAATACAACATCGATTTTAAAGGAGCATTATTTAAAATTATATCTAAACCTGTTTGCAGATTTATATACTGTACTGTATCTTGAATTTTTACATATTCTAGCATAGGTCAAGTTTTATGATTTAGCATTGAAGGAGTTTTGGAAGTTCAGTTTTCTTCACAGGGCCTTGTTGGACCTTGTGTGGAATGTAAGGGTAGCTACCCCCTGCTAAGTCTCCTTGGTTTGACTTGGCTACCACTTGACCTTGTTCTTCATGCCACATTATATGTTGGATGTTTGAGAACATTTTCAGAAGAACCACATTTTGTCTCAGTGGTGTTTTCACTGTGTTGAATCTGGCTCAAGGAATTCTAAAGTTTTCTTTGCTTGCATGTATGTGACCGGCTCATGGATCTCCGTGTAATATATCCTCGAGCTTTGCAGGGTTTGCTGCTTTAGAGTTTTTTCTATAGGTTTTTAAAGTTTAGTTTCTTGGTAGCTTCTAGGACAACTTTCATGATGTGTTTTCCTGGTATGCCCAAGATGGGTCAGGGATGTTGGTCCCTGGCATTAGCACAGGTTCACTTTAACATCATGGAGTTAATGGTCATGCTGTTAGCACTGAGTGCTTAACTCTCCACATTCAGTGGTCCAGCATATTCCAACAATTTGTATTGGTTTCCCCCTCTGCCTTCTCTGGGTTTAGTTCTCTCAGCTGTCCGCATTCAGGGGTTTTAACTGTGTTGTTGAGTAGACGCTATCATCTTATCTAATCCAAACAAAGTAGCAGTTTAATAATAAACCTTTCCAAGGTGTATGCAAAACATATTGTTTCTCATGTGGACTATTTTGCATCAGCATACAACCCCACACTGCTAATGCAACACTCCATTTCTCCGATAAAGATGTCCCCATGTTGAATGATAATATCCAGCAACAAAAGTGTATACTGCATGCATGCATGCATGCATGCATATATATATATATATATATATATATATATATATATATATATATATATATATATATATATATATATATATATATAGTACAGTATTATGTGTTTAGTAAAGATTCCCCCCACCATCTGAAATGTTCAACATACATTATATGTAAAACTTACCTCTAGAATAATTATCAAAAGCTAAAACTGTCATATACAGAAGAGCAAGAGCAAGTCCAGCATCTCTCACTGGGTGCTGCATGAAGACGAGCCAGGCTCCCCATGCTGACATAAGACGCTTCAATACTGTACGTATTTTCTTGAATTTGCTCGTTTCATCAATACCCTGTGATTCTTCAGTATTTTCTTCTGCATTTGATGTGCTCTCCTGTAAAATACAACTTACAGTATTCTAGTTAAATGGAACTCATTTAGCATTCTTGCTAAGATTAAAATTAATCACACATTAAGTCAGTTCAATGGTAAGTTTTACATTCATTTTAGCTATAAATATATTTTTCACCAGTATATAAATATATTTTTCACCAGTCACGGAGTGAGACAAATGCTGTACATTCATTTAAAGACTAATATTTCTCACAAGAGAATTGCTACGGACATAAGAATTTTCCCCATACAGCATTTTCTTTTATGTTTGGTATTTCAGCACCTTGTTTAGTTTTGCCTTCTTTCTTACTTTTAGCTTTGGCTTTTGAAGGTCAGCATTAGAATAAAAGAGATGGTGCAGCAAGCCATACTCCACGAAGAGGGAACCCACATTCCAACCGGCAATTGCTATACCACCAACAGCCATCCCAAAGGCTGTCATGATCACACCTACAATTATAGGTGCTAGGACTTCAGTACTAAGGTCGACTGTCCTCAATACACTGTTTACCTCTGAAAGAATAATATATTATAATAAAATCTCTCATCTTTATCTACATTTTATTTTACTTCAATGGAAGACATTGCCAGTTACTTGTGTAATTTAAGTACATTGTTTAGAAATTATAGAATTTATTTCATACACTGAATATACATCATAAATCTTCAACACCAAAACATATAAACACATATTATACTTACAGAATTATGCTTAGCATAAATTATTTAGAGCCCATTTATTTGACAAGGCTCAATAAAACATTGTATTTTATTGTTCACTCAAAACAATACAAAGGCTAGGCTTTAGTCCACTCATGTAGGGTCAGGGAGAAGGTAGAGAGGTTGTCTCACACACTCCAACTCTACAAAAGCTGACTGCATAAAAAGGTGCATAATATGAACAAGGATTCAAAAGACTAACTCCAAACTTTAGCAGGATTTGCATATAGAAAACCATGTATTCACCTGCTCCTCAAGCATAGTACTAAGGTCCCACTTAGGTCAAGAACTTAACCCAACCTGCTAGAAGCAGCCAGAATGTATGCTAGGTTAATGATCTTGGGCAGACAGAGGCAGATACCACTGTAAGGTTTCTGCCTTACAGTGGTGCTGCTGCCACTGGCTGGGGTCAAGGGGTACTGGTGATATTTTGGGTTGTTGCTAGTTAGAATATTCAGGGCTCCATTTGGTCATATGAGTGACGTTACTGGACTCTAATTATTTTAAGCTTGAAAACAAACACTTCTATATACATTTAATTCTTACCAGGTGGCTTGTTACTCGGTGACTCCCACCACATTTATATATATGTATACATGTTCTTGCATGGACCTTATTTGATATATATGTGCCCTCGTAGCGCTTACAATGTTTGAATCATGTCTTGACTATGCCATAATCCTGATAATGTGCAGAGTATCAGTATGCCTTTGGAAGTGATGCCTTAATGCAGCTCAGCCAATGTATTTATAATATTAGAAATATGAAATTTAAGATAACATTAACAATTAAAGAAGATTGCATACATACTTGCCAGCTCATTCTTATCTTTGCCACAGATGACAACAATCCAGTCTTTCTCAATGGAAAGTTTTGATCCTAACGACCCAATGCGTGCTAAACATGCCGTTAGTATCACAAAGCCCTGAAAAACAGGTAAAGTACATCAGCCTCCTGTGATTAAGTATACTATGCTGTATTTTCAGTCATAAGTAGTCCACCAGCTGTATCAAGACCTAAAAGTTATCACACTCTGTCATTTGCAGCTCTGAATCTAAAACAATGTACTATAATACAAATCTACTTTTATTATTGAATATTAAACTGGTTAAAAATGCTGCCAAATCAACTTGAAAACATACCAATTTATGCAACAAATTTAAAGTTACCCAGCTAACCCCAGAAAAGCTTGGAAGTTACTATATGCTAGCCAATCTAAATTTACTAATCTACCTTCCTGTTTAACTTAAAACTTACCATAATTCTAGCCAGATCAATTTGCATCTTACCAATATCACCTGATTATTTGAATCTTTCAGAAAGAAGCATGTCTAAATATTAAAACATTGATTGTTGTAAAAGCACTTAAACCAATAACTGTGTTACTTGCAACTCACCTCAGCAACAATGAGTGACCAGCCATCCCAAGCAGTAAATATGTGATGCTGTGTAGTGATGATAACCCAGAAGGCAGCACAACAGCACACCATGATGTTCTGTAAGCTCAAACTCAGCTGGGCAGCTGTGAAGGAGAATCAATAAACCTTGTCAGCTCTTGAGAGTTTTACTAGTCCTGCAGCTTGACCTTAGGCCAGGGTTCCCTGACACCAGTGTAGTCAGTAAGACTATACAGTACTGTACGTGTGTTGGGCCGAGAGATTCGTAGGATCACATTTTCATCACAACTATGCAATTCCTTACAGTGTAAAATATCGGTTAAATAAGTTACAGTAATAAGATTCTGCACATAGTACTGTACCATAAAATATAATAACTAAAAGCCTGTTTCATGTTCATGCAGAACACACAGTTACAGTGATACTGTATATATATTTTAAACATGTTTGAGCTTGGTGAGTATCTTCTGCCTCCCTCATGACACTTGAGCACTGTAATGTATTTGGCACAGAGTAGTACTGTAGTTGTTTGNATACCACTCTTACGTGCATACACGCTCATGCTCTCTGTTGAAAAGTGAATTTACAACAACGAATGAAATGGAACTCAGCATCTTTATGTAATCTAAAGAAAAGTTATTATAAACGTATAAGACATAATTCAGACAAGGGTAGATAGCAACATTATGGAGAATATAGCGTGTATAGGATGGTGTATTAACAGAAAGTTTGCATATACCACTGTGAAACAGCATTAGTATCCATTAATATCCAAACAGCGTGAGTATCCATTAAATCAATATATTGTACTGGAATGATGAAATTAAAAGTTGTCTAAATCAAAACAAAATATATTGCATATCGGGAAGAGAAAAAAACTTGAAACTAAGAAATTACAGCAGAATACATTATGAAACTTTGTAAACATAATAATGAGTCACATCTTGCAGAAAAAACAAAGTAAACAAGAATTGTATTATTACACAACAAATTTTGTTATTCTAGAATACGATCAAGAGGTATAGGTTCTAATAACAAATTCGTAAAGCTAAGATAACACTTTAATCACTGAATCAGAGGCATTCACCGTACCTTGGAGCTAATTATCTCTCAAGGTTTGTAATGACAGAATACGTTATCTCGTGTTAGTCGCTATCATTTTCACCACTATCACTGTGACGTGGGAAGATGTCATCTGTAGCGGAACGAAGTATAATTTGTGAGTATATTCACTGAAAGACATTCAGAGCAACACTAATCACAAAACTGTGATAATTCCAACAGCTAAGGAATCATTTTCAAAATGACACTGTATCAATGATATGACACTATCATGCAGTGACAGATGAGAGTGTATCAGAGACAGATGACACTGTATCAGTGACAGATTAATATTTGTCACTGCACAACAACCTACCATTCACAGGATGAGTATGGTGTGTCATTAAAACTACCATTCACAGGATGAGTATGGTGTGTCATTACCGCTCACTAAGTATGGGGTACTTACAATAGCTGCCACTACAGCTATTATAAGCTGCAGTGGCAAAGAAAAGTGCATTCGCCATGTGTCGGCTGACCTCTGGTGCGAAGCGGTAAGCATATGTGTTACCTCGGTGTAATATAGGGACATTTCTAAGGGAAGATGGAGTACGCTAACAGGTATACCTCATTAGCTCAAACTTTACCTTTGTCTCAACCTTGCGGTCAACCAGCCGTCGGGCGCGCGTCCATATCGTCATCTCGTGTTGCCTTCTTTGTTAAACAAAGAAACGGAAAACTACTACTTACATTACTACATACTGCAGTAATAAACAAAATCAGTCGGTTCGAGTGTAAAAATAAATTTCAATAAATTATCATAAACGAAATTGGAATCGTAAACAGAACTCCACAGAACTAATAAATAACACATCAAATTACTCGGAAATAAGGAATTTTTGCCCTCAATAAACTGAAATTAATCCACTGTATATCTTTACGTATACGGTGGATTATTGTCACGAATATCTATCTTCTTGCAAAGGTAATTGTAGCATAATATACAAATTATTTTCAGGGGCCATCTTGTTGGCAAACACGAACATTTCAGAACTGGGTATGTGGTGGGAGTGCGACAACCGTGTGTACGGCAGGACCAATACCCCTACGACACCAGGCGAACACCAGGCGGCTCTTCCGGCGGTGAGGTGAACTCATTCACCTTTATATATAAGCAAATAGATATTAAGTTAAACACATATCACCATTTGGTTCCCATTTGGTCCGGGAGACATCTCCGTCACGCAAGGTGCAATCGCACATCCACAGATCTCCAGTATCATCTCGGGATAGTTAATGGCTCATAAGGGCAACCACTTACGGGCTATTCATGCCCGTGCACCTCTTGGGTGGCTTAATCTTTAACAATAACTTAACAACAAGTTAAACACTCAAGTTTCAGTCCCGCTCCTGTGCCAGGTAAGTCCACTACGGCTCACCATAGCCCGTGCTACTTGGAACTTTTTGTTCGAGTAGAGAATCTTAACAACAACAACCTACTTTTTTAGTAGGTTGTTAGGTTAAACAACCTACCATTACATATGTTATCATAATGTTATCCGACTCACCCTATGTTATCAGGGCTGACGCCTCTCCTGTCCATGAGGGTGGGAAGTTGGGTAATGATAATGTATATAATCACAATGGCGTGATATATGGCTGCCGACAGGCGGGCAGTTTATATATCAGTACATGTTAGGCTTATATTGGATTCCCCCTTTCCCCAAAGGGTCGAATTACTGACCTTCCCCAGGTTGCAAACCCCACAACAAGCTGATTAACTCCTATTTACTGCTAGGTGGACAGGGGCCTTAGGTAATAAGAAACGCCCAATCATTTCTGTCCCGACTGGGATTCGAACCCGAAATTGTCAATTGTAAGTCGATAACAACCCCGCAGCCCATCCTCATAAGCACAGGCTTATCCATTCCATGCACCTGCCAAACCCCCTGTTTATGAATGAAAAACGGTTTACTGATGACGTTTGAGCGCTCGAACAAGTGATTCACTTACGACTTTTGTTCAAACAACAACGCTGCAAATGCTTCACCCACGTATGCAGGTGATGAGTCACAATAACGTGGCTGAAGTATGTTGACCAGACCACACACTAGAAGGTGAAGGGACGACGACGTTTCGGTCCGTCCTGGACCATTCTTAAATCGTTGTCTGGCTTCACCCACGTACTACAAATACAAATAATCGGCAACAGAATCTAAGCACCTAATCAAACCAATGCCTAAATATTCTAATACTGTATATAACAATATTAATTTATATTTGAGAAAAATCTGGTTTTGAATGAACAGCATGTTAAAATTGAAGAATGCATCTTTGGGGTCGACCGCTGGATGGAATGGACTTGGTCTGATGATGGATTGTGCAGACTGTACTACCGGAACCTGATGATTGATAAAGATTAAGCCACCCAAGTGGCACGGGCATGAATAGCTCGTAATACCGGAACCTGACACAATGAATTATTATATCAATGAGAAAATCATTTGGTGCAAAGAGGTGACTTGAACCAGAGTTCTAGTGATGGCAGGTGTCTGAGAATCACTAGAACGCCGGTTCAGGTTACCTCATTGCCACAAATTATTTTCTCAATATATGTATTAGTATTAATTTAAGATAATAATGAGAATGTTGCTTACAGTGCGCACTGATGTGTGCGTGTGGCACCCCGCTGAGTCTGGGCACGGACACCGGCGGGTCTATCCGCACCCCGGCCTTCTTCTGTGGTCTCTTCGGCCACAAGCCTACTACTGGTGAGTCTTACGTCACTGACGCATATTACTCCACTTTTTCAAAGCCATAACTTAGAAAGGCTTTTTTATATATATACATTAGCCTTAAATAGCCAATACAACAACATACAATAATCAGGGGAACGCGCCAAGCCATTTCGACTATATAGCACTGGGGTCAGGATAAGGATTTGGATGGGACGGGGGAGGAATGGTGCCCAACCACTTGGATGGTCGGGGATTGAACGCTGACCTGCATGAAGCGAGACCGTCGCTCTACCGTCCAGTCCAAGTGGTTGGGCTTAAATAGCTAATAGCATGCAATAATTAGATTGTTAGGTGGACCAGTTGAAGAACTTTTCATGTTGCTCAACATTCTCTATAGACACAGTGGGAACATGACAATATTTAAATGGAAAAAATTCAAAGATACATTTTTTAATTATTAGGAAAAATACTCGTATATATGTTTAGAAAAAATCCTATTTATTATTTCCCCCCCTGACTACTAATCTAGGTTTGGTGTCTCTCCGTGGCTGCAAAATTCATTTTGATAGTGAATACAGCGAGATTCAGTGCGCTGGTCCCATCACTAGACATGCTCAAGACTTGGCTCCCATCCTGACCGTTCTTGCTGGAGACAAAGTTAGCAAACTTCGTCTTGGAAAACATGTAAGTGTAAAAATATCCAGTTAAGTTTGAGGAATTTATATTTTTATAAATCAGTTATTTAATTGAAGGTTAATAAGAATGATAGTTTGGCATGTATTCACAGGGCATTTGGCTGTTCACAGGGTGTTAGGCCTGTATCATATTATAATATGTACATTATATTATACATACTGTATATAATGTATAAAAGGATCGGGGAGTTGGGCAACTGGCATGGGGTTGCAATGCTCGGAGGGTCAGTAGTTTGCCATAGGGTGGACCTTCTCTACAAGCCTAATGTATGTATGTGTATGTATGTGTATATATAATATATATATATATATATATATATATATATTAGGGGTACCACCTCTGGTGCAATTGCAGGGACCCACATCCTCGAAGAAGAAAACAAAGAGCATTCAGAGAAGATCTTGTGGATTCTCACTGAATACTTTATTCTTTTCTTCTCCTACCACCCCTATTATTTTTTTGTATGTTTTGTTTTATTTTATATATATATATATATATATATATATATATATATATATAATATACATACACACACACAA
>WNGS01165523.1:18916997-18930160 GCA_020271785.1 Procambarus virginalis | reverse complement strand
TAAGAACACTGCTTTCCCCCAAAAAGCGGTGGGTTTTCTGAGGAAAGAAAACATATGTCTGGAAGTTGAGTCTAACCGCCCAAAGCTGCGCGCGCAAACGAGTCGAGGTTATATAAGCTCTGCCTGCGGACTGGGTGGCCCCCTGTCTCGACAAGCAAGCAGCTGCTCACTTACAAAACCCCCACCCTCCTCCCGGGATCCTCTGCATCCTCTGTTTCTTTTCAAAGGGATGACGCACAGACAGGCTCAGGGGGCACTTGTTCTAGCTTGCTAAGCATTTTGGTATCTTTGGGGGTGCTCCGCCGAAACCCCAAAGTGCTAAGCCTGCAGATAGCTAAGAAATATTACCATGAATTGTAATTAGTGTAAATTCAAATAATGCAACTTTCAATTACTAACTATAGATGTAACTATTAATTGTAATTGATTTAATACTTACAATTAATAGTTACATCTATAACTTGACTTATCTTGACTGGACGGTAGAGCGCCAGTCTCACTTCATGCAGGTCGGCGTTCAATCCCCGACCATCCAAGTTGTTGGGCGCCATTCCTTTCCCCCGTCCCATCCAAAACCTTATCCTGACCCCTTCCCAGTGCTATAAAGTCGTAATGGCTTGGCGCTTTCCCCTGATAATTAATTAATTTAATACTTTATCATTATAATGATTATTCATTATAATTATTCTCTAATACTTTATTGTTATACATTAGTCACTAATTATTTATCATTCACCCTAATTAGCTATTTGATTCATTGAAAATAAGTGTTTATCATTATACTATTTATTATTATTATATTTATTATATAATAATAATAATTTATTATTTATTATTAATTTATTATTATTATTTAATTTATTATTTATTATTAATTTATTATTTATTACTAATTTATTATTTACTATTATAAAATAAACAAGTCCCCCAATCTGAGCCCGTTTTCTTCCAACCTCAGAAAAAACTATGTAGCACGGTGGTACGCGAACAAGGGGACACAGGTGGAAACTGAGTACCCAAATGAGCCACAGGGACGTTAGAAAGAACTTTGTCAGTATCAAGTGTAGTTAACAGATAGAATGCATTAGGCAGTGATGTGGTGAAGGCTGACTTTATACACAGTTTGAAATGATCGAGCCCAGTAGGCTCAGGAATCTGTACACCAGTTGATTGACAGTTAAGAGACGGGACCACAGAGCCGAAGCTCAACCCCGCAGACACAACTAGGTGAGTACCATATCTTCAACATCCATGCCACATCCTCTAAAACATAATCGCCTCAAAATCAACACCACATCCTTTTCAACATCCACACCAGATCTTGTCGGACATCTACACCACATCCTCTCCAACATCCATGCCACACCTCTTCCAACATTCACCCTAGCATCGCCATCATCTATTAACAACCTTGGCAACGTCCTGCACTAACATGTACGACAACCTCCTCTTCAACATCTACCCAACCTCCCAACGTCAATCCTGGCTCCTCAACATCCATCTCCCTCAAACTTCTCCGAAACATTCACCAGCAAACTCCACGCTGACATCAACACCTTTCCAATATGTCTGCCTCTGTATTTAACCTCTATAACAGTCATCACAGCCTCAACCTTCTCTTAACTCTCAGCTAAAAAGTAGGAGAGAAGAGAGGAGGAATTATCAAGGGAAAGGGCAAAACTATTACGATTATATAGCACTGGGAAGGGGGGTCAGGATAAGAATTTGGGATGAGACGCAGGGAAGGAGAGAGAGAGAGAGGGGGAAATAGAGGCACTATTTCCACGATAGTGGAAAACCCCTACGAAATAACTAACGAGGTATTTCAAAAGAGGAATGTTTTGAAATATCTCGTTAGTTATTTCATAGGGATTTTCCACTATCGTACTTCCGCACCGTTACTTTTCAATCTCTAGCAAACCACTGTTAGACCAGTCCTCAGTTTTGCTTACTGGGTTGTCCATTTCCTCTCCAAAATCACCCCAACTCCCTTTTCAAAATCAATCCCAACCTCCTCACCCAAATATCCACGGCAACTTAATTAGTGTGCTTATTTTCTCCCCATTGTCTTCTTCAATCAACTGCCATCTCTATAATGATTTTTTTATTTAATATCATACAATGCTATTTCTGTTACCTGAAGCCTATTTCTGCATATTTCTTATCGTGTTGTTTACCTTCACTAACTTCTGCATATCAGCTGTTTGGTTGTCCCACCACCTGAAGAAGAAAGCAGACTCCACGTAGATGAACTTTTTCTCAGTGTCGTCCTTGAGTGCCTGTATTACGGAGTCCAGCACATACTGCACACCCGCCCTCTGAATGTCATTCTTTGCTGGAAGGAACAGAAATACCAGCCATATGAATGCCATTCTTTCCTGGAAGGAACAGAAATACCAGCCCTCTGTATGTCATTCTTT
The DNA here is from genome assembly GCA_020271785.1 of Procambarus virginalis. Classification (NCBI taxonomy): domain Eukaryota; kingdom Metazoa; phylum Arthropoda; class Malacostraca; order Decapoda; family Cambaridae; genus Procambarus; species Procambarus virginalis. Next base: position 18,927,740 of record WNGS01165523.1, on the reverse strand, counting down.
GCTGGAAGGAACAGAAATACCCGCCCTCTGATTGTCATTCTTTGCTGGAAGGAACAGAAATACCCGCTCTCTGATTGTCATTCTTTGCTGGAAGGAACAGAAATACCCGCCCTCTGAATGTCATTCTTTGCTGGAAGGAACAGAAATACCCGCCCTCTGAATGTCATTCCTTGCAGGAGGAAACAGAAATACCCGCCCTCTGAATGTCACTTTTCGCTGGAAGGAACAGAAATACCCGTGCTCTGAATATCAATTGCTGCGAGGAACAGAAATTCATTTGAACATTTAGAAAAGGATTTTAAAGCCAACATTTCTCTGCAATGTTTCGGTCAATTTGAGTATAAATCGAACACCAAAACGAGAGATTTTCAAATACAGTATATAGATTGGTTGAAATGTTTTTGTGGGAAATTTCTAACAATATATAAATTCACTACACAGAGAAATCCCATCTGTCCCACGGAACTCTATACTTACAGCCATAGTAATACTGATCAACTGTTTTGAGCCAGCCCACATCATCATGCGTGTGACAGACAAGGTGCACATTAAGAAAGCCTGTCATTCCAGGATTGCATGTCTGAAAACGAAAAAAACAAGGTCGATTAACAGGATGACACATCTCTGTGATATTGATGATGGATGCCACTTTCCCCGCGATCTGTTTATTCGAGCATATTGCCTGTGAGGGGGGGGGGAGCGAGGGTTTTCGCATTAAAAATTTGTGACCGCTGACACGTGATGTAAATGTTATACAAGACGTCAGCAATAAGCTTACACTTGTATAGTGATGTGATGTATAGTAACCGGATTAGTAGGAGGTCATGTCCTAGCCAGAGTACACAGGATTCTCACCTGACGCACACTCACACACATACACAGACACATACACATACTCACACCTTACGCCACACTCAGCATTTCTGTAAACTAATTTGACCAGCTATCTTGGGAAGGCTCTCTCATAGATGTTCTGGTGACTGGACTTCCTTTTTTGTTCCCGCCCACTTTCCCTTTAGGCGCAAATGTTATTGCTTTAAGCAAACTCGGTATTTTTCAATGAAGAAACTGTATTTTCAGGATTTATTGGACACCCCATATCTATCCTGCGAGCGGAAGTTTATTGTGCACCCCATACTCATCTGTGAGCAGTAGAGCATTGTGCACCCCATACTCATCATGTGAGCAGTAGAGCATTGTGCACCTCATACTCACCCTATGAGCAGTAGAGCATTGTGCACCTCATACTCATCTGTGAGCAGTAGTGCATTGTGCACCCCATACTCATCCTATGAGCGGTTATCTTAAGATGATTTCGGGGCTTAGTGTCCCTGCGGCCCGGTCCCTCGACCAGGCCTCCACCCCCAGGAAACAGCCCGTGACAGCTGACTAACTCCAACGTACCTATGTACTGCTAGGTAACAGGAGCATCAGGGTGAAAGAAACTCTGCCCATTGTTTCTCTCCGGCGCCCGGGATCGAACCCGGGACCGCAGGATCACGCGTCCAGTGTTCTCTCCGCTCAGCCACCGGTAGTTCATTGTGCACCCCATACTCGTCATGTGAGCAGTAGTGCATCCATACTCATCATGTGAGCGTTATAGTGCTCTAGAAGACTAATTATACAAGTAGTCTAGGGGGTTTTCTGCAGTGTGGCTTAGCAACTTAATTTGCAAGCGTACGTGAGGTTGTTGCCTCCGGCATGCGTCATGTGGGAAGAAATGGCCCGGGATTATGTAACCAAACCCATTATTTTTGAATGTGTCTGTGTGATCAATACTTTGATAGAACTGTTGTAGTGCAGAAAAGCTTGTCAGTTTATCCAGGTAAGTTTCGCAATTTTCACAGCTGCCTCGGGTTGGACTTTCTCCAGTGATTATGGCTTTACAGATGCTTTATCTCAGAGCTTCAAAGCAATGCAACAGTGCGAGGCTGAACAAGGTATTTACGTACAACTATGGTTGTTTTTCGTTCCTACATTGAAAGGTACCTTTGATGAGCTTATATAGTTATGTAGGATTTGTCCATATATGTTGTACTTGTTGGGCTATTTTGCTAAGGTTCCTTTCTTATCAGCAATAATAAGAAAATATTTTTATTCAAATAACTGTGATCTACATTGCTCAGATCCTTTATGAATGACGTGGCATTTGCCTTTGTTAAATTACTTAGATATTAACGTTTGTAAACCAGTGACGATGTATAGTTCATATTACAATTAATATCTACTTCCGGTTTAATTGTCCCGTAAATAAAAAATTCAAATGTACTAAATCCTTATGAATAATTGTGGGGTACTTTGACAAGGCGCCTTTTTTATTATTAACAAGCTTAGGTATACACAGCAATGTGCTGCTACCCTATTCTATATGAAAGATTACACAGTGTAAATAAAAAAGGGGCCGTCGACTGGACAAGAATTAGGTAAATTCAGGAATTGTCCACGTAATTAATATATCTATTATGTGTCTATTAATCTTGTTTAAATTACCAATCAAGTTTCAATGTAATCAATCAGAGCTTTTATAATATACCAATGTGCTTTAATATACTTACTAATCTCTCTCATCTCATTTTTTCTTGCAATGTATCTGTTATCATTTTATTAATTCTGCTAGAATTTACCTACTTAAAATTATCTGTTAGATTTAGGACCTGCCCGAAACGCTGCGAGTACTAGTGGCTTTACAAGATTGTAAATACTATGCTATGTATTCTCACAAACCCAATGTACTTTCTTGTATATAATAAATAAATAAAAATATAGGATACACAGAAGCTAATTCCAAATTTGCATGAGAGCATGTATGAGCGATGATTGAGCGTATGTGCGTGTGGGGGGGATTTCTTACCTAACAAAGAGTTTGCGTGCAGTGCCAATGCACGTAGGGGCTACATACTAATCCGGTTGATGTGCTTGGACGTACCATGGTTGGTCGCCCTCCACTTAATAACAAATGAATACACATGTAAACGGAAACCTATATTAATATTTTAGTTAAGAACAATATTTATAATTATTTGACGACGATTCTGGTTGGACTAAAATATTTTATTCATGATTCTCGGCGTTGCTGGGGTCTGTCTGTCTCCCTTCTCTCTACCTATCTCTATATATATATCGCTCTATATCTCTATCTACCTCTTTAACTATATATCTATCTCTTACCTATATCTCTATCTAGCTATATCTATCTCTCCCTCAAGAAACACTGCAACAAATGTATGGGTTTCAGAGGCTTTGCTTTGCTTTCTCTTCTCTTCCGTTTTCATTATTTAGCTTTACGGTAACAACTCCAAGTTAATCACCGCCATATTTCACACACTTTACTTCATGAAGCCGCCATAAAAGTAGCCTAGGGCTGTTTATAATTGCTAATATTTCTTAAAGCAATTAACTTGGGTCAACTTCGACCAGCCCATATGTCCGTCCCGTACCCCAGACCATTCATCCAGTTGATTGACAGTTGAGGGGGACCAAAAAGCCAAACCTCAACCCCCGCAAACACAACTAGGTGAGTTCCTTGCCAATTTGGGGTAGGCTAGCCTAAGCGTCTGGCCTCTACTTTTGGACAAACAAACAAGCATTGAACTTACGCCTATTCCTTACAAGCAAGTGTCATCTTTAAAAATTGATTTTCAACTTAACGATAATCTACATTTCTGTTGCAACGATTATTAATATTACTATTATTATTATTATTATTATTATTATTATTATTACAAATTCCACTCACCGATTGGCAATGACTTGAGTAAGTAAGGCGAAGAAAACCAGGCAGCCAACGGCCCACATCGCGGTCTTGCCCCTGTTCTTGGTATCTCCAAGACTCATCTCCACCTTCCTTGATCTCCTCCTTAACCACGTGTGTTTCTTCACTTGCACTGAAGGTGGAAATAGAGGACGCGAGGCGAGACAACTTCACACACCGACCATCCGTCGCCGCCTGCTGTTGCCACGTGAGTAAGGCTTCCTGACAGCCGCTCACCGATCTATTGTTCTCACTCTGCTTGCTTGCTTGCTAGTGAATTGCGCATTACGGTCGAGTAAATGTAGATAATCTTTTATATATAACAGCAATGCGTGATCCTAGCCTGTATAGAAGATACATGAGAGCAGTATGACAAAAGGTCCTATTTAACTTAGAAATAATAGCATTATGTGAGGGAGGTGGTAACCGCGAGTGTCCGCGAGTGAGGGGGGCGTGTACTGGGCGGAGCGCTGCTGCCTCCCCCTTCCTACCCTTAATCATTAAACCTGTGGCCCATCCTCCGTCCTGTTCTGAACACCGGCGGCGGCGTGTTTGAACATCTCTCATGTGGTATTGTGTCACCAAGTGGACAAAAGGAAACTGATTTGGCTGGCCCTTCATGTTATCGCAGGCTTATCAATCGCTATGGGAGTCACAAAGACTGGCACGACTGTTCTTATTCAGTTCATTCATTTTTTAAGTTTATTTATGATTTATGGAATCCGTAACCATCCTGCATGCGGTGGGTTCTGAACCCAAATTAATGTTTTTTTTTTAACTTAGCAACATACATTTGTTGTGAACTAGATATTCACTCGTCATTTGGCAGTAATGCACCCAAGTTACTCTCCTGCAGTGTAACCTAACAGTGACTATACAGTAAAGTGAGGGCATTCAAAATGATCTGCTGCCAGAAGTCTTGGCCAAATATCCCCAGTTTGCTAATTGTAGATACTGAGCGAATGTAACCTATCCACCGCTGCCCACTGGATGGGGGGCGGTGTGCAGGACAACCATATCAATTGTGACACTGGCTCTCCACATATGTCATTTGCTTAATTTAGAAACTGTGCTTGTAGTCAGCCTATTGTTGATGGGACGATGCGCATTGAATTTTGTAACTAGCTCATCAAGATTGTAACTTGCTTAGCTAAATGAATTGTGGGGTCCAGTCCCTGAGCCCATTATGTGCCTCTGTAACACTTTCCACTACTGCCCACAGAATGGATATGGGGTGCATAATAAATTAACTAAAGCTGTTTTTGACACGCCTACGAGTATTTTTTTTGGGGTAGCTGTTGCTTTATAATTACATTTTCTTGATGCTCGAATTCTTCGTCGAATCTGACTAAAATTTTGGCTAGAGGTGGCTTCCACAACTTCTTTCATTATATTCCATTTAATTGCTGAACATACGTACATGGTATGAGCATTTACATTTCTACAACTCATTTGTGTTTCCAGCTTCCACTTCAATTATTATTGTTGCCACTAGGTTGAGCAGAGTTCAGTGAACTCTGTAAATATTTTGTGAATACTGGAAAACTTGATATACTGGACCTGTACGGAGGTTCGAGGCTCCTAGGGACCAAGTGAATGAAATGTTATAATCCGCACTAGTGATGTAAGATATATTACTCTGAAATATTAAAAGCATTTATCAATTTGACAGAAGTAATTGCCCTAATTTCATATTGTCTCAATTTAATTATTTATTCAAAGTTTTCAACAAATGTGGTGTTAATCTTCAAAATACATTCGCATTAAGGGGTCCTACCTCGTTTTCTATTAATACAAGTGTTGTTCTTCCATTGTTGACCTTTGGCTCTTAGCCTACAGCTTGCCTTAAGATGTCAAGTGTACTGATAATAGATAACACGGCCCGGAGGGTGTACACTTAGTGCTGCTGGGGCAACCACAGAGTTGATTACTTTCTTGTTGTGAGGCATTCTGATGCCATTCTCACACAACAGGTGCCTTCAATTATTTCAGCATTTTTGGTAAGTAGGCCTAGACACCATTACTATATGTAGCATGGTCCAGATAGTGTGATACCGTTTATATAATCTCATAATGTGACGGTCGAGCGGGGCCCAGTGATTTAACGCTATACTGTATTTTATTGTAATAAATATGCTCAATTTATCATAAAGTTAGATTTTGGGTTAGGCTGCTTCAGTATTTTGAATGCTATTTTGAATGTCGATAGTACAGAACATGACTTTATTGGGTCTCTTAGTGCAGTTAGCTTCATTTTCAACTCGCAACAGCGATTCTGGGTTCGATTGCTGAATGGGACAAAAATGTTTGAGCACGTTTCCTTTCACCTAATGCCCGGCAGTAAATAGGTACTCGGGAGTTAGACAACTGTTGTGGGGGTGGCACTGGGGCCCCGAATGGCTTATGACACACACATACCCCCCCATGTGTCATCTTGTAAAGTTGGGTGAGGCTAGCCATAAATGTCTGACTTACTAATTTAGGACAGCCTAACGAACAGACATTCTATTGTATAGAAATATACTTCATATCTGTTGTTTGTGGGCAGAGGATGTGGATGGTGGGCGGAGGTGTGGTGTGGGGTGTGCGGACGACGCTGCAGGTGGTACACTGGGTGTGGGACACCTGGGTCACCCTGGTCTTCACACTCATAATGGGCTGGCGGAGGAAGAGTCACCTCCCTCCCGTCTTCAACCCAATTCTTCTTCTCTCTGCCTCTGAACTGGCGGATAAAATAAGAGAAAGAAAGGTATTTACTAGCAAATACATTTGCATTATGTGGCAACTCAATAATTTACTATATGTAAGAATGTATCCTAGCATGTTTTTAGTTACATGAATTATATTCTGGTATAAATATTTGCATATAGACCATTGCAAAGTACAATATAATATATAGTAAGTAATTATCAAAAGAAGGCACCAAACCGAGAAGGCTATATGTAGCACAATATAATATATAGCCATCTTTAATTTTACCAAATAGTGTTTGAAAAACTCAAGAAATCAAAACACAGAGCACACAGTGACTTTGTACACCACGGCCACTAGAGGCTTCAATTTAGTGGGCTCTTGTGGACACATTATGCTATATGACGTCACAAATTTGAAGTGAATGACCGTGAACATGGGGACTAAGGCATCTTAACAAGCACTAACATTTAACCATTAGCACAACACGTGGGACAGACACTGGATATGCTTCTTAAAACTTGTACTTCAAATTTATTTTTCTTACTACATAGAAAAAATATTGTGACCTGGCGTCACTATTATAGTGGTTATACTGTATGTAGTAACCAGATCCCATTGCTGTATTGACTACTATGGATAGTGACATGACCCCATTACTGTGCTACGGTGTATAGTGACCTGACTCTGCTACTAATATAACAAAACTCAAATCATTAACTTGTCTAAAACCCTTTTAAGTGGTATTTTTTTTCACCATAGCCCCTAGGTCTCTGTCACACTGCCTATAATGTGAAGACCAGCTTCAGGCAATGTATATATAATTCCATGTTCGGCTTAAGACTTGGTATTTGTCAGGTCAGCAGCGTAGAGGTGGTGAGGTCTTACGTGACGAGGATCAGTAACGTCAACCCCATCCTCAACGCCATAGCCCAGGAGAACTTCCAGTCTGCCCTCCTCCAAGCCAGGATGGTCGACGAACGCCTCGACCAGGTACTGCCATAATTACACCAGTTTGGAAGTAATGCCACTCTGTGAACTCTTATTACAATAGTTGATAAAATGTTCTGGTCATAAAATTGATTGCCTGATTTTTTATATATTATTCTTTCTTGTGTTATTATTAACAGATTTGTTACATTTCCCCCAGGGTCTTCACGATGGAAGTCTGACGAAGGAGTGGCTGAAGAAGAACCAGCCATTTTTAGGTGTTCCCTTCACGGTCAAGGAGACTATTGCTGTGGCCGGTAAACAATGTTCCTGTTTTAATAGCTTATAATCATGAGCACATATTCTTGTATGTATTTACTATAAGAATGCACATTTACACTGCTTAAATTCTCAGTAGAATAGGCAATTCAAACAAATTAAGCAAAACATTTGAGTTATACACTATTTACCCATTATGTGCCTTTATATTCTTTTCCACCACCACTCACAGGATGGGTATGGGGTACACCACCATTCACAAAATCTCTATGAGGTACACTACCGCTCACAAGATAGGTATGAGGTACACTACCGCTCACAGGATAAGTATGAGGTACACTACCGCTCACAGGATAGGTATGAGGTACACTACCGCTCACAGGATAGGTATGAGGTATACTACCGCTCACAAGACAGGTATGAGGTACACTACCGCTCACAAGATAGGTATGAGGTATACTATCACAGGATAGGTATGAGGTACACTACCACTCACAGGATAAGTATAAGGTACACTACCACTCACAGGATGGGTATAGGGGTGCATAATAAATGAACTAAACTAAAGCCTGACATACACAGGGTGCTGTTTCGGCCATAAGAATTTATAGAGTGGAGTATGAGCATGTGTTTTGCACTTATAGGCATGTAAATACGAGGACATAAAAGTAATTATAAAAAAAAGGTGAACTACCGTATATTAATTAAAATCAGAATGATAGGTCTTTGGATTCCGTGGTAATGGTGGTAAGTATTGGTCTTAAATGAAAATTAGATACTCTACCTACCCAGAGTAGAGAAAGTCATTAAATGTATATATATATATATATAACGCTAACATTGCAGGGTTACCACATACGGGCGGACTTATGGCGCGCGACTACGTTATCGCTTTCCGGGACGCTGAGGTCGTCACCAGGATGAAGAAAGCAGGTACATGGAGGTTCTTTTTGTTATTAATATTAACATGCTATTATTGTTAATAATTATTATTATTGACATACTTAGGTACACATAGCAGTGTGCTGCTACCCTAGTCTATATGCCAGGTTAAAGAGCATATGGGTTCATGGTTTAGCAGTAGGTGAATAAATACCAATGTTTGCCTCCCACTATACCTATAATGTTTTATCTAAATCATTCTAAGTTTTGCTCGAAACGCTTTGCTTTTGTCCAACGTTTGAAACAAATGTTTCACATTTGTTTGTGTAACCCTCCTGTACGTATCTGCAATTGCCCCCTTCATCTTATGTTTTTTTGTACACACATTCTTATCAATACAAGTATTTTTATTATTATAAAGGTGGTAGGGGGACCTGTAATCATACATACCAACTCTTACGTGCATACACGCTCATGCTCTCTGTTGAAAAGTGAATTTACAACAACGAATGAAATGGAACTCAGCATCTTTATGTAATCTATAAGAAACAAGTTATTATAAACGTATAAGACATAATTCAGACAAGGGTAGATAGCCAACATTATGGAGAATATAGCGTGTATAGGATGGTGTATTAACAGAAAGTTTGCATATACCACTGTGAAACAGCATTAGTATCCATTAATATCCAAACAGCGTGAGTATCCATTAAATCAATATATTGTACTGGAATGATGAAATTAAAAGTTGTCTAAATCAAAACAAAATATATTGCATATCGGGAAAGAGAAAAAACTTGAAACTAAGAAATTACAGCAGAATACATTATGAAACTTTGTAAACATAATAATGAGTCACATCTTGCAGAAAAAACAAAGTAAACAAGAATTGTATTATTACACAACAAATTTTGTTATTCTAGAATACGATCAAGAGGTATAGGTTCTAATAACAAATTCGTAAAGCTAAGATAACACTTTAATCACTGAATCAGAGGCATTCACCGTACCTTGGAGCTAATTATCTCTCAAGGTTTGTAATGACAGAATACGGTTATCTCTGTGTTAGTCGCTATCATTTTCACCACTATCACTGTGACGTGGGAAGATGTCATCTGTAGCGGAACGAAGTATAATTTGTGAGTATATTCACTGAAAGACATTCAGAGCAACACTAATCACAAAACTGTGATAAATTCCAACAGCTAAGGAATCATTTTCAAAATGACACTGTATCAATGATATGACACTATCATGCAGTGACAGATGAGAGTGTATCAGAGACAGATGACACTGTATCAGTGACAGATTAATATATTTGTCACTGCACAACAACCTACCATTCACAGGATGAGTATGGTGTGTCATTAAACTACCATTCACAGGATGAGTATGGTGTGTCATTACCGCTCACTAAGTATGGGGTACTTACAATAGCTGCCACTACAGCTATTATAAGCTGCAGTGGCAAAGAAAAGTGCATTCGCCATGTGTCGGCTGACCTCTGGTGCGAAGCGGTAAGCATATGTGTTACCTCGGTGTAATATAGGACATTTCTAAGGGAAGATTGGAGTACGCTAACAGGTATACCTCATTAGCTCAAACCTTTACCTTTGTCTCAACCTTGCGGTCAACCAGCCGTCGGGCGCGCGTCCATATCGTCATCTCGTGTTGCCTTCTTTGTTAAACAAAGAAACGGAAAACTACTACTTACATTACTACATACTGCAGTAATAAACAAAATCAGTCGGTTCGAGTGTAAAAATAAATTTCAATAAATTATCATAAACGAAATTGGAATCGTAAACAGAACTCCACAGAACTAATAAATAACACATCAAATTACTCGGAAATAAGGAATTTTTTGCCCTCAATAAACTGAAATTAATCCACTGTATATCTTTACGTATACGGTGGATTATTGTCACGAATATCTATCTTCTTGCAAAGGTAATTGTAGCATAATATACAAAATTGTTTTTCAGGGGCCATCTTGTTGGCAAACACGAACATTTCAGAACTGGGTATGTGGTGGGAGTGCGACAACCGTGTGTACGGCAGGACCAATAACCCCTACGACACCAGGCGAACACCAGGCGGCTCTTCCGGCGGTGAGGTGAACTCATTCACCTTTATATATAAGCAAATAAATATTAAGTTAAACACTCAAGTTTCAGTCCCGCTCCTGTGCCAGGTAAGTCCACTACGGG
>WNGS01165523.1:18889497-18911997 GCA_020271785.1 Procambarus virginalis | reverse complement strand
GTAGTCCAGAATTTAGGTAGCAAGGCAAAAATAGCTTAGTGTGGTCACCAATTCTTGGGTATGGTAAAGTAGAAAAAACCTTGAGGGGCTACCCCACAAGCGACTCTACCATGGCATCAGGTGCTTTGCCATTGGGAAGGCAAATATTAAATAAATTTCAGCTCTCACCTCTATTAATTTTATTGTATTAAATAATTTCAGTGCTAAAAATACTTATGCAAATTCATAAATAAAGAATATCAGTACTGTGCATTGATGTTTGAATACTGGCAGTTTAGATCATATTTTATACTGATGTTTATTATTATTCTCAGGGTGAAATCAACGTGTATACAGAAATAACACGAGCCATACTGGGCCGTCCACTTCACACTGTACCCTTACTAGCTCAGGCGCTCCTTGACAAATTGGTTGGAGAAATCAAATTTCTCAAGGACCAAACAAAGGTACTGCTTGGCAAGGAAACTACAGCTGCTCCCATGCCAAAAGTTCAGTTGGACACTCAATGGAAAATTCTGCAAATGAGAGTGCAAGTAAGCTAAGTACTTATATTCAGTGTACTAGAAGGGTAAAAATAATTACAGTAAAGAAGACCTTTTCTGTTCACATTAGATTTCTATATCATGCCACATGTCTATCATATATGTTAGCTTGGAAAATTGATCATATGTAGTGCAAAGCATATGCAAATTTCTGCATGAAATCTCTCAAAAGTAGCTAAATTTCATTGCCAAATCATAGTTAAATGGACCTAAAGTCATGTCCAGGAGGCACACTTGAGTGTTGTGCAATGATGATGATGATAGGCATCCATCAGTCCTCCTGTTGTGCAGTATTGTGCTCTTAACAGTAGGACAGTCAAAGATGGCAAGCAGCAACCTGATCTTCAAACCATTTCTTTACAAATTTAGTAACTGTCTCTTCAAACACTTAACCATTCTATTTGCATTTTCAAGGTCAAATATTTTAAAATATGAGTATAATGTGGGGAAAAGCCTACAGCCACCAATACTGAATATGAGGGGACCAATCTAGAGATCGCCTCGAGTGACCACCCCCATCTCCCAACGTATTACTGTTACTGTGATTTCCTAGTCCATGACAACATTGTGATGGAGTACATAAGGTCATAATGGATCTGTAATTTACCAAAACAATTATACAAAAATGTCAAGGGAACAAATGTGAGAAATGAACAGTGTGCCAATCAGGCCTCTTATTCTTCAAAGTTTATATACAAAGTCAAATGTTTTGCAGGAAGATTCTACCATGAACACTAACCCCCTTTCCCCCTCTCACATAACAAGTAAGGTTTAATTAGATTCTGTTTAACCAAAAATGGGTAAGTAAAGGGATGTAGTGTACTTGGTGAAAATCATGAAATGATCAGCTCAAATATTTAAACATCATGGATGACTAGTTCATCACTTTAGTTCCTCACTGAAGTGAGGAACAATTGAAAAAAAAAGTGCCTGAAGGTCACACAGCATTCAGTTTTATTTTTATACAAAAATAATTACAAATTCAGTCTGCCCTGATTTTTTCAACGGACGTGATTAAGTCACTAATTTTGTTCCCCCGTCACATTTACAAACCTCCAAACTCTACTCCAGTTTTACGTTAATTTTAAATTCTGTTTACATTTGTTTGGCAAACTCTGCATTAGTAATATATATGCCAGTTCTGTGCCCTCATCTTCCTTATCCACATTGTGGACATTTCAGAGAGACAGCAGTGTCTACTTTCTCAGAATATTCTAGGTTTTCAGTAAATTTTAATTCCAACATTCATGAGGATTGTTTGGGGTGCAGCAGGAGTTGCATTATTTTTGGGATCTGCCAAGATGCAAAAAGTTTATAAAATGTATGCAAAATAAAAGATCATCTTTAAGAAGCCACTAATTCACACTGTGGTGTTTGGGCATTAAACCATACACCAAATTGTGCATATGTGAATCTGTCCTTGTACTTTTCAAATTTTGGAGTTAAAAGTTCAGCAAGTCTTAGTAAATACATATGGCATCAGCTCAGTAATTTGGATGCCAGCAACCCAAATCTCTTAGTACTCTAATTTGAATGAATTCACATTCAAGTTTTTAACCCTTTAACTCCAAAAAAAAAATTGGGTTGCCAAGATTTCTACCAAACAAAAGCAAGAACTTAATTTTGTCATTTTTTAACATTCTCAGTAACAAATTTGGTTAACTTGAATGTATAGTTAACTCAAATAGGGGCAAGCCCCATATAATTTGGATTATCGAGCACTAAACAGTACAGTATTTGTGTTGCCTGAATTTGCAAGTTGAAAGTCTACTTTATTTTTTCAGTTTAATGAACAAATAATATTTTCATCATTTTCATTCAGCGCCTGCTTGGAGACAATGGAGTTCTCCTATATCCAAGTCACCCTACATTGGTACCCTATCACAGTGAGTCATTCTTTCGCCCCTTCAATTTTACCTACACAGCCATCTTCAATGCATTGGGATTTCCTGTAACTCAGGTGCCTCTTGGACTGTCCCCTGATGGTCTTCCACTTGGTATACAGGTAAGAAATGCTTGGAAAGTTTTAAAATATAAATTATATACTTATTTTTTATATCTTTTAGGACATTTATACAAAAATTTCCCATTCAAAATATATTGTACCTCGTAAAATTCACACGCTCTTTGTTCCTAGGTAATATAATTGCCACTTGCCAATGCCCTCGAAAAAATTCCTTGACAACATAAATCTTGCCAAGGATTATTTTGAACCTAAGAACAAATATTCATCTACCAACTATACTGACCACCATTAAGTGGCAGCATTACTGTGAAAACAAGTTGCAGGAGGCAGCAACCCTTACTTGTTCTTGTGGTACAAAAATTGACACCGATTGCGAGGACTAACAGTCAACAATGGCTCTCTTCACTGAAGCAGTTTGGGTTTCCTTGGCTGGTCACACTCTTCTTGAGCCAGACCTGGGGTACTGTCAGTGCTTTAGTGGATTTGGTTGCCTTGTCAAAGCTTTGCAATGAGTTGACAATCCATTCACATTTTTTCACCAATTCATAAGTTTAAGTGCACTGTCTTGTTTAGGTTGCTGCATGGTGAAATTATTGCTGTAATTACTATGCTTCAGACAGCCTTATGCAACTAGTGTTCCTTGAAACACAACATGCCCAGTGATTTACAACATGGTCTCCAATTACTGCTAGATGAACAGTAGTAGTCAAAAATAAGTTCAGTCGACCCGCCCTGTTAACCTGAACCCAGCCAAACTCACTTGAGGCACAGGGCAGGGTGTGCTACCACTGTGTCACAGAAACTTATGAGGCAGTGGCTCATTGTGGGCTACGGTCGGCAGAGCGACCGAGCACACACAAGGAAGACTATAGAGTCCAATCCACTGCTTGAGAAATATCAAGAGGGTCCACTGTTTTGCCTCCTCTTGCCTTGGTCAGTGATCCACATCTTACAAGTGCTAGTCTTGCCTGGCTCTCCAGCCTCCAGGACTGGTTAAGTGCTCCTAAATGCCTTCAGCTTTTGGCAACAGACACAGTGGCTGCATTAGGGATAAGTTTTAATGATAGCCATCCACGAAACTAAACTGGGAACACGAGCTCCTTCACCGAGAGTTGGGGCCCATTGCCACTTCCTGGGTGGAGCATCAGATCCCTGTCTCCTCCTGACTGGCAGCCATTTATTTTTTCTCACTCAGGAAGTGGCTTTCATTTAGCCACTCATGCCTTAGATTATTATATGAAAATAATTGGAAAATATCTTAAAAAAAAAAAAAATGGGCATTGAATATTTTATTTTATTTTAGGAATATAATAAAGCATTGCATGTGAAGTCCTCAGTTTAGGGTTAAATAAAGCAAGTAAAACTGAAAATAAGCCGTACAGTACACTGGTATTTCATTTAGTTAGTTTTGTTCAGTACAATACATTGTAATAAAATCTACCAGGAGCCATTAGCAAACAGGCTATCAAAGGAAATGTTAATGTAAGTACTGTATAACAATGGTGAATGTTATAAAAAGTCACAGACTTGCCATCCTTAAAGATTTTTCTTTAAGACATACAGTTTACATTAATCTATATTCTTTAAATCTCTCAAATCTTAGCCTAACAATATTAAAGTATAAAGATCTCTATCTTTAACTTCATTTACTTACAGTAAGGCTTTGATCAAAATTTATTGAAACTTATAATTTTGCTATGTGAAGTAATTTTCAAAGCTGTTAATATAGCTAATATTATGTACTTGCAGGTTGTGGGAGGTATGTACCAAGACCATTTAACCATTAGTGTTGCAGCCGACCTGGAGAAGGCATTTGGGGGATGGGTTTGCCCAGCTAAGATTCTCTGAGTAAATGACACATTAAAGTTAGTAAACAGCGTATTATTGCTTTCAGCATTTATATCACCGTTTCTGTAATTCATTGATGCAAATAAATATTTTTTACGTAAAATATATTTTACTTCACCCAAAGTTTAAATAAAGCCAATGTAAATTATTATTGCAGTATGGAAACAAATACGGTAAAGCAAAATTTATGTTTATAAATGAGGTACAATAACAGTGTATAGTATTATTAATTTAATTATACTGTATAATAAATTTCTTGCCACCCATTACCTACCATGGTTACCTTGTGATGGTTTCGGGGCTTAGCATCCCTGTGACCCGGTCATCGCCCAGACCACCATACCAGTAACCTTGGCATGGTGGTGGCACTTGTGTGCTTTCTTTGACACAAGAACTTACTACCTACTTTAATTTTCTTACTCTTATCCATGCAATCTTTTTAGTACCATGCCACTTTCTTGCTACAAAAAATTTGTTTTCACACACTTCCACCCTTTCATATTCCACACAGCCCCACACAATGTGGTGTCAGTAGTAGAGAGAGCAGTCTCCAACTGGAGACTGAAACCACTCGACATAACAGAAAATGACTTATTCCATACAGTTTAACAATGCTAGGTTTGGCAATGTAGGTTCAGCAAAAACTAACATTTTGTATGATGTTTATTCTAACTGCATATTTAAGTGGTTGTAAATTGATCCATACTCTTAACTTGGTATTACTGCCATGACATGCAACCTTATCTGATACTGCATGCCAAAATTTAAGTACATAATATCCTTGGCTTCCATGAGCAATTAACACTTTTTTTAGTCAGAAGTAAACAAAGCATTTTCTTAGCTTTATAGAACTAACAGATTTTGACACTGCATTAACATAATTACTCTTGTTTATAATTTCTATTAAATCCTTCAGACATTATTTTTTTTTGAAGACATACAGTAAATATTACAATTATTAATGGAACTAAGAGTACATTTTATGTGATTTCTGTTTAATATTGTCTTCCAAAAGCATAATAGAACAAATGGCTTAGCCAAAGCATATGCACTTGTGAAATGTATTATAATTTAGTTACTTCTACTCCGCTTCAGCAAGACTACAAGTCGCTCGTGAAGTTTGCACCATACAATGATGTTGATCCGACAAAATGTTAAACTATCAGCACACTTACTTTAATACTCTACCCTCCTTTAACATGCAATTGAATGTTAAAAAAAAAATTCCAAACACTTTATAAAATAATAATGATGTCCAACACTGTACAGTGGAAACAAGCTTGAATATAAACAGACTATTCCTCCAGTTAATATTTACATATAATTAATTATAATTAAATATTAATGAAATAATAGTTACATATACAAAAAATATACACAGAAGTGTGTTCTAACTAGAAAAAAAATATTAATATTGGGTTGAATTTTGTAAAAAAATAATCTCATACGGTACCTGTATAGAAGGAATTTCTCGTACTGTTGCATCCTTTAACTTATCAAATTGGAATCTTTCCAGTACATCCAATGTTTCATTAGACGAGTACTGTTCCAGCCTGTTTCCACTGCTATTATAAAGATTGTAGACTGACTTCTTGGCTATTAACAAATTTATCCCATTCTTGAATCGATTATGATTAACCAATATGAGTATTGGGTGTATAATAAGACATCGGAGAATAAAATATTTTTTCAGTGATCATTTACAGCATCTAAACTTCTAGGTTGGTCAGTGGTTATTACACATTCTTCAACCTTTTTGTGACTGGCAACTTCATAATATTCTAATATACAATACTCTTTAGTGAATCCAAGGCTTTATATACAGTACAGTAATTAAAATCACATCCAATATCCATTATAAATATCACAGCTTCAAATATTATATGATTATAACAAGTCCAGGCAATGCATTGTTAATAAAAACTATTGTGTTATCAATTCACAAAATACACACTTCAAGGAATGATGTGCAGACTAAGCCAAGATATACAGTACAAGAGTGAAGGAAGAGCCATCACCATCACTTTCCATATTGAAGGAAAGGACAAGTTTTATCTTGTCTAAATAGATGCCCAACTCAGCACTGCCCTAATTAAGTGCTTATTTGCAAACTATATACTGTACTGTATACTCATTTTCACTCCAAGAATAATCATAAAAATGCAGTTTAGAGCAATTATGATTACTGTACATTACTTTGTTATAGTGCATATATATATATATATATAATATATATATATATATATATATATATATATATATAAAAAAATATATATATATATATATAAAAAAGAAAATTGCATTTTTGCAAGCCTTGTTGCTTTTTTGGTGAATTAATGATTTACTCTAACCAGTTATCAATCCTCTTGCCTTCAGGAATGATGGTCCAGTTCGGGGAATTCTCATTCTCATTCAACCAATGAAAGTCATCAATTTTATTCCACTGGTTGGTATTAAAATCTAAACCACTTTGGCAATAATGGTCTTTTAGTTCTGAGTAATTAAGGTTGTAAGGGGCAAACTGAACATTTTGGCAATTTTCTATTATAGCTGCTCCTGTGACATGCAGATAAAACTGTGTGTCTTGTGTGTTATGAATGCGAACTTGCTGACTAGCAATGACAAACTTACAATTAATACAGTCTTTAACAAATACTGATCTTGAAGTTGGGCCAACAACCACAGTACAGTTCTTAAGTGAAGCCACCTGTAACGAGCTTGGGTTTCCAAGAGCAATAACTTTACAATTCTGCAGATTTTGAAGGTTTAATTGCCGGTTCTCCAGTTCACTTGCAGACATTGTCAGTGTCTGATCTACCTGATCTTTAAAACCAAAAAACTGTTTTTCAATTAACTCTTTTAAGGTATTACTGTAACTTGATGTGCTGCCATCAATGGTATCTATCTTAGCATCTTTGGCTTTTCCACTTTTCTCTGAAACTTTTTTCTTCCCAAAACCAAACTTTTTCTTGGGCTGTCGTTTCTCTATTACACATTGAATACGATCATTCAACTCCTTCATCTCATCTAAGGCTTTCTTAATTTGGAACGAAGCCAAGAACATTGATGACTCGTTGAGAAATTGTTGCATTTGCTGTAAATCCTTTACCAAGTCATCAAAGTATGCTATTAAATCAACTTTGTTCACACTTTCAGCTTCTTCAGTCTTTCTTTCCAAATCTTTCTTCATAAGTTGGAAAGTTTTATGAAAATAGTCAGCATTTTCAGATACAGCTTCATTACTTTTTTTCTCTGAACGTCTTTCCTCCGCTTTCTGTGTTAAGTCATCAGTTCTCTGCTTCATACGTTCCAAGATGAAGGCATAAGTAGAAGACTGTGATGGATCCATTGTTCTAACACTTATCTTTATGCAATAAAATACTACTTTCAATAATTGTAAACACTAACCTGAATGCAATCTCCTCAACAGTACAATTACTAAATTCTGTACAAATAAAGAGATGAAATCTCACGAATCCTTCTCAGACTTGGCCAGATATAGCTCTCGAGCCTTCCTAACAGCTACTTCAGGGTCATCTCCTGCTGCAGCATTCTTCAGCACAAACATAATCGCAGCAGTGTTGCTTTGAGGTACCTTTTCATAGTCTTTTTGTTGTCTTTCGGGTATGTTCTGCCAAAAAGATAAATATTTAGACATCAAAAGTACCTAGCAGCTACCTGATCTAGTGGACCAATTTAACAAGAAAATTACACATATAATAAATTTTGGATACTGAAACAATCGACCTTCAGTCTTAATTTTATAATCTCCAAAGGACTGACTGACAACTATTTCCTGCAAATGGACCATACATGGATATATTTCACTTATTTATTGGGTATTCTGGTTGTAAACCAATTGGTGGGTTATATTCCAGGGAAAACTAGTGGAGCTTAACTAAATAATATTAGGGATAGAAGAGTCTACATGGAAAATATAAGGAAGCAATTCTTAAACCGAGTCATAGAAAATTGCAGCAGACTATATATAGAATTCCTTAGTCAATGCAAAAAACAATGCAAAGTAAAAAATAAACTATAAAATGTGTCACAAGTACAGCTCTTATCTTGCAACTATGTTTAGGTAGAATAGACAAGCCACCGGCTTCCTGTTCTCATCGAGGCCACTAGTGTTAGTGGTCCTCAGGTAAACTCAAACTATGTTAGCCCAAAGGCAGACACACATGGTTCAATACACATAGCCAGCACGGGTGACAATATCCCATTGCAAAATCTGACCCAATAAAACACAATGACAAACCAATACCCAATATCTTTGCTACATACTGACAAACCAATATATACTTATAATTTCCTCATTATTAAAGCCTTCCCTCTCGTAAGTCAGCATTAACCACATTCACTACCAAGGGCATTCCACGAAAAAAAAAAAATTGGTGGAAAATAGCCTAACCTTGTGGTGTGTCTCAGGCTCATGCTCAACCATCTTCATCAGAAAATATCCTGCAAAGGTGAAGCCCCCCAAGTAGAATATACTCTTCATAGCAGCCATGTCTACCACTTCTGTAAGCTAAATCCAAAAATACCAATAATGCTTTTACAACTTCATTGATAAACTAAATTTAAAGTCCTAAAAAATATTACCTTACTATTATATAAGGCAAATGGAATGCGCATTCAAAATATTTATATCCGAGTTATCCCACTTTGTTCTTCCCAAAGTAAGATTCCAATGTTAAGCAGGGAGACACTAAGTACCAAGTACCCTAGACAGAATTTTGGTGCAGTACTAAAAAGTCTGGAGACAAACTCTACTCAAACAGATCAATTCATGCTAAAGTCCATCTTTTTTAATAGAAAATTGATTGCAGTGGAAGATTACCAATACAGTACAGCATTATATTTGTTTCAAGACATTCAACATTTTGTATTTAATCTGCCTTTATTTCATGACTGAGTTTCCATATTTGCACAGCATGTGAGTACACACTCTCAGTAACCAAAATGAAATGCTATCTGGACCTACTGAATAACTCAAACTGTTCATTCAGGGTTTTACATGCTGTAATTATTTATCTATCTCAGTGAATATTTCCTACTTTTAAACTCTGGATTTTATCTTCCACAAAATTTACTTTTAATGAATACTATAACTCCCTATAAGCTCATAATCCATCTATATAATAATTCTAATTCTTGGATGGATTATGCTTTTCATTTGTCTGTTATTTCCTCTTCAAAATTTCTTTCCTCCTTCCTTTTTGCTGCCAATATTAGTTATGAGCTTATTTGTATTTCTCACATGTTTATTTTTTCTCTCTTACTACTGTATATTGGTTCCAGTTGTTTCTTTTTGTGCTTTCTAGCCTTCTGCCAATTTCTGTCAAACAAGTCCCATTCTCTTGTTGCCTGCTTTACGTTGATAGCTTCAAATAATCTATATAATAAAACAAGATTAAAATAACAGTAGCAAATAAAATTCCAAAGCCAAATGAAAATGAAGAATATAGCAATGTGTAAAATTATTTACGTTACTTAAGTGTTCTTAATCTAACCTAAATCCATAAATAATGAAAAATAATCACTATTTACGCACATTAAGAATTTGGAATTTTACATGAACATATATCATACCACAAATTCTTACCTCTGAAAAGCTATTGCAAGCTACAATTCTGGCAATATATGCTAAAGCTTTCACTCCTGCTTTGCTACAGATTCTTCCTGCTTCTCTCTAATGGCTGGAAACTGCTTAGACCAAATATGCTGATCAAATTGTCTTGTCTGGTCTTTATTGTTGAAAAATTCACCAACACTATAAAATACTGAAAAGAATCATCATATCAGTGTATTGAAAGCTTTGACAGATGCAGTTTAATGCTGATAAATGTAAAGTTTTGAGGCTAGGTAATGATGATAGTTACAAGATACGAGCTGGATGGTGTCGAGATTGCTGTAACACCCATGACCCCCCTCCCCCCCTAGAGTTCACACCCAGGGAAGCCTTCTCAAAGAGGTCGGCCCAGATGACCTCTGGATTATCTTTTATGTTTATTAAAAAATTCCTGGGTTAGTTTTAGTCAGCTAGTTTCAATTATGTAATACTTCATGATACTCTTGTCAAACATTGCAATGGAATTAGACCCCAGATTCTTATGTGTAAACATCCATGGATCTCCCCCTTTTATCCAAGTCAGAGGTCAGCCACACTCATAATTAATAATTCCTCTCTTGAACAGTGTATGGTGAATGTCAAACAAGCTTGATGGAAAAATTCTTGAGTGTTTGTGCACGTGTGGCCGACCTCTTACATTTTTGGTGTAGGTAGCAACAGCAAATCTCTCCCTCCCCCCTTTTGGGGTGTATATATTAGTCCTGTAGAGACTTAGAGACAGAGTGCCAGACACCAGGGTCAGGAGTGGATCTGTGAGAACATCGCACAGCCAGGGAGGGACAGAGTGAATCCACCGGAGGGAGAGACAGAGGTCTTAAGGTAAAGTGTGATCTCTGAGGGTTTTGTTCCATGTCTAAATTTCTTAACTATTGGCCAGTGTTAGAGTAGGATTTATAGTGGTGATTAGCATAATTTTGTTCTCAATAAACTTTTGTTAAATTTCATGTCTGTGTCAATTGTTGAATCCTCTTAGCCTTTTGGATATAGTGGGCTGACAACTGTCCCATAATTAATGACAGTTATAAAAAGTACTCTCCAAGACAAGCAATGTTTCTTGCCGCGTTGCTCTTGCCGCGTTGCTGATATAGTCTCAATGGTCAAGGCAGATGGTGGCAGCGTTTTTTAATCCTGTGTAGCATTCCTTGTTGGCAGTGTACCTTTGGTTCCGGTGTAACCATCATATGTCAGCTCATATTACAGTGTTCAATAACAGTGTTACCAAGTGCAACTAATAGGAAGTGTTACTCAGTATAAGTAGTAGGGTTGCATATATTATTTAGTTTATATTTTATAGTGGTGTTACATTGCGAAGTCAGATTGCGAAAGGGATCTGGGAGTTATGATTAGTAAGAATTTAGTAATATCGATATATATATATATATATATATATATATATATATATATATATATATATTGATATAAAATTATTTGATAGTTTTGAGCCAGGGTACTGTTTGATTATGGTAACTGGGCTAGTGTTCTAGAAGCATACAGTACTAACATATAAAGCAGCAGGTGAAACACTTGGCATAGCATGCTCTATTACAGCTTGTTGGATTAGAGCAACACCATATAACGAGTGTCACCAAGATACAAATTTCAGGGATAATCTACACATCTTTTTGACCAAGTCAACTGTTGGTTTTAAAAGCACTCAGCCTCTGTACAGTACTGTACTTCTGATCTGCTCTTAAAATGAGCTAATGCTGTGATGATAAAAGGGTAATCAAGAAAGATATCCCCCAGGCCAGCACATTTTGGGATAAAACTTGGTGGTACAGTATAATGAGAAGAGGAGATACAAATGTTACCTCATGCTGTAATTATAGGGAGTGTGATGACTGATGAAGATTAAGCCACCAAGAGGTGGCATGGGAATGAATAGTCCATAAAGGGAGTGTGAGGAGTACAGGGTTTATATTAGTTCAGTGTGTAATGAGTATAGGATGGTCTAGTGTAATTAGTAAAAGCATACCAGGAAGCATATGAGAGCAGTAATTGACAGTCACTGGATTGACAGTGTTTGGAAGGTCATTTATTTCAGTTTCGGGAATAAGGATTTTGGTAGCCATTCCAGGCACAATTGAGTGTTCTTCAGTGTCTCTCAAGCATCTATATGACCAAGCAGATACAGTAATTTAAAAATATTCCAGCTGCATCAGTACAGTGTGCTAATCTGACATGACAAAGCATAGACCTCTCCCTGCTTTGGACCATAATGGTCAAGGACCATAATGGTCATGGACCATTAGTTACATTATTATTCAGGGATAAATGGACAGGGACACTTCCAAAACAATCTTAACTAAATTTACATCTTTCTACATAATCTATTACTCAAGAAGACATGGAGATGAATAGTTTAGTGAACAATTCATAGGAAAAACCTCTGCTGTCCAATTTACTATCCAGGAACAGTGCAAAGTTATTTTTTTGTACTAGAAGTGCTTTGCAAATTTCATTTAGCAATTAATATTTCTTATACAAATCTAACCAAACCTGATATGATTACTTGACCCCAATAGTATTTACCTTCCAGTCCTGAACTGTAGTTGTTGCTCATGTAATATCGGAAGTCTGAAAATTAATAACATTCTATTATTTACTATATACAGTATAATGTAAATTATTTCACAATAAACAATACTGTATTTGCACACCCATTCAAAGAGCACATAAGTCAAAACTAAAATAATGCTTCATATATTCCTCATTTTAATACTGTACACAAAGTACATTAAAAATTAAAAAAAATAATTTTTAGTTAGATAAAACAATTAGTGAAATATACATATACAGCACAGTATATGATTTTGCATACCCCTGTCTGTATTCATGCGATGATAAACATAGTAAACACCACCAAACAATCCCACTTCAAGAGCCAGTAAGACTGCGGCACTCTTCTTTACAAAGTTAAATAGCTGAGACCGTGGGTATTTTTTCATGGTAAGATAACCTGAAATTAAAGAAGGTATTTTACTTGTATGAAACTCCATCCAGGAACAAATTGTTGTATTTGTGTAAAGCCTTATGCGATATTTAACCAGTTTTGCCAGACCGTTTAACAAGGTTTGCCAGACTGGTGTTCATGTATGGTACTGCACTTTGCAATTTTGTTTTATCTAATTTAAGTATTAAGCCAAGAGGCTACTATTAGTTAAACCACTTGAGATGGTTAAATTCATCTGGAGCTTAGCTATAATTTAGTCAATCCCTTGAGGGGTGGCTATTGTATGTACCGTAATTCTAATGCTTGTGTGGGAAGTATGTGGCGACTCTTGGACACTGGTAGCAACCAGACTGCAGGACAAGAGAAGAACTACCTACCTACCTTTTTTTTTTTTTTTTTTTTTTTAATCAATGCTGTTTGTCAACATTTTGTATTTGTGCTGCTTTTTCAGCCATGTTCCCCTTTTTCTCATCTTTATTTGTATTTGTTCTCAACACATTTTATTCTTTATGCTCAATTAGTATTAAGTTCTAGATATTAATGTTCTTCCTGCCCGAAACGCATTGCGTAATAGTGGCTTTAGGCATTGTATGTTCTAGCTCTATCTATAATTCGATCCATTAATGTAACCTCACTTGTATGTATATACCTTACCTGAATAAACATATTTATTTATTTAACTCGTGGAGAACAAACAGCAGACGGCAATGTTAAACAGAAGCCCGCCAGATTACAGGCAAGAGGTGGGACACCCTCTGCAGTGCGGAAAATTAGAGTAGATGACAATATCGGTCTTGATAAAACTAGCACAGTTCTATAATAGTATAGCTTTACTATATAGGCGAAATTAATTTAACAGTAAGTTTTTCAACTGTATACATTTTTGGTAAAGAAAAAAAGGATTTAAAATAGTTGGCATTCTTTCTAAAATTATATATTATGTACCCCACCCTGCCCTGGTAATGCTTTATTACTCTTTCATCTATCCTTATCTCAACTATGCTAATCTGTGCTTGGAGTTCTACTACCCAAAATCATCTACATCCTCTAAATACTCAACACAAATCAGCTATTAGAACTACTATAACAGACGTAAGCCCCAGACAGCACTCGGCCCCCTTACTTAATATCTAACATTCAAAGATTTAAGTCACTGTGCATCTTTTCAAGTACATCCATCCTTCCATCCTTCCATCCCGTATAATCACCCTCTGCTCAAGCAGGAAATATTCAACAGCCAAGTTGCTCCGGCGACTCTGCTGTCCTCCTCATGTGTGTCTGCTGTGACTCATCACTTACCACTGGCGGCCACATAACACTTTACATCACACTTCACCACCCAGTCCATCAACAAAATTAAAACAAGGCAAGCTTCAATGAAGTTTCTTATATTTACTGGAGATGTGGCGGTGCTTCCTAGTAACTACAAAACCTCATCAACAAATAAATACCTGAGCGGCGAGGACGTCAGCTGCTGACCACAACAGGACGGTTGTCCTCCAAGGCCGCCCTCACACTACCAGCCTAAACTTAATTCTTATTACATACGCCCTTTTTAAAACTAATGCAATACATTCACATTTATTAACTATAGTTTTCTGAGTCCAGGAATCGTAGTAACCATATAAGATCGCAGTAACCTATAAGATAGCAGTAGATATAATTCATACATCAAAATAACATAATTCATGCATAAAATGCATTAACCTCGCTTTCCCTCCGTTAAATACCTTTTGAGATAATCATTAACGCTCGAGGCCAAAGCATGATATAATATTAATTGTGACCAGTTTAGGAACTACGAACTACGTGTGCAGGGAGTGCATGGCCCGTGGGGAGGGGGGGCGGGGAGTTAAAGGTCACCTCATGGACAGTGACACTGTAATGGACACAATTAGGCTACTATCTACTATCTACTATATCGCTATCAATGATAGCTACTAGGATATCATTACTATTAATATTAATGACAGCTACTTGGATATCAGTACTATTAATGGCAGCTACTGGGATATCATTACTATTAATGACAGTACTGGGATATCATTACAATGGATATCAGCACTATTAACGGAAGCTACTGGGATATCATTACTATTAATGGTAGCTACTGGGATATCATTACTATTAATGGTAGCTACTGGGATATTATTATTAATGGCAGCTACTGGGATATCAGTACTATTAATGGCAGCTACTGAGATATCATTATATGGCAGGTAACTGAAGGCAATCTGATGGTTAATTATGGCAGGTGCAGTGTCGAATTACTGACCCAGGATACGACCCCACTATAAGTGAATTTACCTGAGGGCCATTAATACTAGTGGTCTCGACAAGGACAGGAAGCCGGCGGCTTGTCAAAGGTCCCCCCCATTTGCCACTGATTATCTTTTCCAGCTGTATTTTAAACACCAGCAGAGTTTTGGCGTTTCCACTTTACCATAGATCTTAGCTTTATTAAAAGCTTAACTTTATTATATAGAGGCTTTCCTTGCATGAAAATATAGTAATAGATAATAATATTTTGTTGAACATCACGAATTTGCTGAACAACTGAATATTGGGTTCCGTTCTTGAACGGCATTACATCACTTGAATGCTGCCCCCATGTCTCACAGGCTATAATAATAACAAAAATAATACTGTATTAATAATTATGTGGAGTTATAATCATTTATTTACCTGAAGGTCACAATCTCCGGTAGGTTTGAGACAGATAGGAAGCCAGTGTATTTGAAGTGAAGTACTGTCACCTAGCAAGCAGTTTCATGGGTTTATTTTTTTTGGGTGAAAAAGCATCTTCTGTGTCTGTCCTACATTGTGGCATGATGACCTTGAAGCTAAGCTGTTACCCCTTGTGAGAGATATTGGACCTTCCAAAGATGTGATCTGGATTAATTTCCCAATTTGTTTCTATTTATAGGTTTCAAAATTAGCTCCGTGTGTGTCTGGTTTGTAGCATTGGTTCCAAGGCTCCCAACCTTTACTGGCATAATATTCAATTTGGTTTGGGATGAGTTGACAAGTCACACTGACCCAGTCTGAATTATGCTCTAATGGGAGCAGCCATATAGCTTTTTTAGGGAAGTGGTTGAGTGGTCATGGCTTAGGAAACAATAACATGAAAAAATTATAAGGNCCGAGACTGTTCAACACGCTTCCACTAACATAAGGGACATAACTGGCAAACCCTCACAGTGTTCAAGAGAGAACTGGATAAGCACCTCCAAGGATACCTGATCAACCAGGCTGTGACTCATACGTCAGGCTGCGAGCAGCCGCGTCCAACAGCCTGGTTGATCAGTCCAGCAACCAGGAGGCCTGGTCGATGACCGGGCCGCGGGGACGATACGCCCCGGAAGCACCTCAAGGTATCCTCAAGGTAGAATGACGTGTCCAGGAATCGAACCCAAGACCAACTAGTCGTGAGCTGACTGTGCTTCACGTAAATATCTTGATAAACACTTCACGTAAATATCTTAAATATCATTGAAGTCTATCACACTTGATGTTTTTATTTTATTTAGGTACTTATTAATTATAGAAAGGAAAAAAAGGAAAATAAAACTTGAGATGGAGAGCTTATCATGGATGCGAGTCTGGAAGTGCCAACTTACATCATGCTCCTGAGAAAAACATCAAAGGCTGAGATTGGCCGACTGTGTTGACACTTGTGCAGACGGGATAGTGACAACTTCAAACACAAGAAACCAAAAACAGCTTAGAGGTATACATAGACCCATTTGGTGTATCGTCGGAGACTCCTAGGAGCACGAGCCTTGTATCTCGTCGTCAATCCAGTTGATGTACTGGTCGAGTCGGGTGTAGATACCTGGGTACCTGGCGGAGCCGCAGCCGTACCCAGTGCTGACGATACCCACCTCCTGCTTCACTCCGCCCTCTGTCAGTATCAGTGGACCCCCAGAGTCGCCCTGAAGGAGAGACCCGCACACATCGTCCTTGTCAATTGCCATTGGCACTATTTCACCGAGTGATTAATAGTGTTAAGCATGTTAACAAATGAAATACCTTAAACAGAAAGAAAAAACAGGTGATATGGTTCATGATAGTACTAATACCAGTTTTGTATTACTACTACCGATATTATTGGTATTACTACTACTACTAGTTGTAGTACATTCATTGCTTCTACCCTATCTACTAAATTCTAAAAGGCGAGAAGCCTAAAGCCTACAGGAGAGAAGAAGCAGCGGGGCTATGACCACTACATACAATATATTGAGGAGGGGAATATGCACAATGGACAAGGACAGCATCTTTAAAGCGAAAGAAAGGTAAACCAAGAGGACATAGGGAGAAGCTGTAAAATACAAATGAATCGATAAAAATGGAATGAAATACTCGTACATTATATTGATGGTTAACAAGTGCACTGACAGAGGAAGTTGTGGAAGCCACCTCCATCCACAACTTTAATGGCAGACTTTACAAGGGATTCAATTGACAGCAAAGTTAAATCAAAACTCAACAACACGAAAACAAGGCTAGTAGGCATGGCATTAAAAGCTAGCTAGATCTAACTTTCCTATAGTCACTGTTAGGCAAACACAAGCAAGCACTACCACTCCTACACTCACCACTTTTTTTTCTATCACCAGCACAACTGCCACAACCACTCGTACCACAACCAATACCACCCACACTACCACCACAACCACCACTACTACTGTACCACCACTCTCGCCACATCTTCTGTAACCACCTCACCACTACCACTTACCCTACACACGTCATTAAGCTTGCCAGCACAGAGGAGACGCGTGTCAATACCAAGTGGGTAGTCGATGTCAACGATGGGTTTTATGTCGAGGTCGTTGAAGTAGATGTCGCTGCACTCCTGCTGTGAGAGCACTTGCACCGGCAGGTCGTGGAGCACCGTCGACACCGCTCCTGAAAGGCGAGACATCAATCTTACATGCTGGGCCTTGTCAAGAACCATATGCCGTGACCTTCACGGCCCACGCGCCTGCCTCTACAGTATATAGGTGCCCCTACACCTCCATAGTGTGATCACAACACCTGACTGCTCCTACCACCACCACCGCCACAGGGCTACCACCATTACAACCACTACTACTATCACCCCCACAACCAACATCACCGCTACTCCCACCACTCCCATGCCAACCTCCCAGCCTTCTATCGTCACCGAGCTCTCCTCACCTCCAGGTCTGCGGCCCCAGCCCGAGACAGTGCAGATGCGACCCACCAGGTCCTGTACTTGACGTGGTAGACAGAAAGGTCTCATTGCTGACGTAAATTCCACCTGCAATTGAGATGCAACGTATTGTTTTGTTTATTTTGTAGAAATGTCTAAAACTACTACTATTAACAACTATTACTTCCAACTTGAACTACAACTACAGCTAACAATTGCTACTACTACTTCTATTAATAATTGCTATTACTACCACTACCAGTAATAACTACGAACATTAACTGATACTACTTCAATTGAATGTGAAGGAAAGACCCAATGTGTAAGTTTATTAAAAAACAAATTTTCGAATGTAACCTACATCCTTTCTCAATGTCCTGTATACATTTCTCCACTACTTCAATTACTACTACTAGCAATAACTTCCATTACTAACAGCTTCTACTACTACTACTGTCACTAACAATAATTCCTAATTCTACTGCTTACAATAGCCTGTAATACATACACTCCACCTTACCCTAGTTTTGAGGGTGATGATCGCTATGTCGTTGTACTTGGCAGGGAGCGCATAACCTTCGTGGACCTGGATACCCGCCACCTGGTAGTCGAAGGCCTGGCTCTCTCCCACCTGCTCGAAGTCCACCTCTCCTAGACGCACCACTGAGGGCCTGAGATCAACACAATGCCAACCTGAACACTTTATTCTTCATATGTGCATAAATGCAGTGATTATGTTTGGTTATTTATCATAATAATACAGTAATGATACTTTACTCTTATCATAATAATACAGTATTGATACTTTACTCTGTTATGATATTGTAAATTATCTTAAAATATTAATTTCAGGTAAAAAAATCATATAAATTCAGGTAAAAAATACTATAAATCCAGGTAAAAATACTATAAATGGAGGTAAAAAATACTATAAATTTAGGTAAAAAATACTATATATTCAGGTCAAAATATAAAATAATCAGGTAAAAAATAAAGGCAAAATTTCATAAGGTAATCTGTTATCATCTTATATATCCTCTCCACTGAATTGTAATATTCATCCTTCTGAAGATATGTTGATTAACACGAAAGTACTTATGGAATTTCTAGTTTCATTTTCCTTCGTGGTTAAACATTATCACATTATTCATCACGTGTTAGGCTTCTCGTGATTTTCACACACACACACACACACACACACACACACACACACACACACACACACACACACACACACACACACATGACAGTGTCAGACCACGGAGGAAGAATTGAAACAGGAATTTCCTTAAGTACTTTCGTATATTAATATATCTTCAGAAGGAATGATTTACAAGTCAAGTATTGGACAAATATATAGGCAGGAGAGAGAGGTGAAGTGAAATGAGGTACAATGAAAAATGAATGGGAATTAGGTGGATATAAATAAGAGCAGCATAAGAACTGCAGAAGGCCTATTGGCCTTCTGCAATTCGAGGCAGCTCCTATTTATACCCACTTTAGTGGGTTATATTAATTGTAACATCACATTCTGAAACCCTTTATTTTCATTGTATAATTTTAAATCATAAAATTTATTGAATGATTCTGCAATGAACTATTAATGAATGATGTATTCATACAAACAAAACATTATTAAATGCGTTATATTAATAGACAAAAGTAACAGAAAGGTAATAGCCTAAATATATTTTGGAACAAAACATGTTATCATTTAAGCGTGTTTGCACCGACAAAATTTCCAAATAAAATACTGTATTACGTCAAGCAGAAGGAAATAGGCTTCCTAACCATATGAATGATTATTTGCCTGAGAGGCACCATCTCTAAAGTAGCTTTGACGGTGACAGTGAGCCAGAGGCTTTTTAAAGGTCATTCACCCCTCCAATTATTCCTTGATTTTACGAAGACTATTTAATACTTACTTGGAAAACCTGACTTGGCCGTTGTTGGTAACGCCAGAGATGACCAGACAGTGAGCTGCAGTCAGAATGTGGTAAGGGGAGATGAGGGAACCCCGCACGCGAAGGTACTTCGACTTCTCAGGGAATTATCAGTTACTGGAATGGGGCCTACAGAAACACCTTCATCATCACTAGGGGATTCTCCTGCACCTCCATCATCACTAGGTACTTTCCCTGTAGTTCCCTCATCACTAGGTTTTTCCGCTGAAGCTTCACCACCATCAGGTACTTCCTCAGTACCCTCATCATCACCAGGGGCTTCTCCAGCACCTCCTCCATCACCAGCAACTTCTGAAGCACCACCAATAATTCCATCACCAGATAAATCTCCGGTATCAGATGCAGTTCCAGCTTCAGAAATTGGAACAATCCCAGCACCAGGAACAACTCCAGCAACCGAAATATTTCCAACATCCGAAACATTTCCAGCACCAGAAACTGTTCCAGCATCAGAAACAGTTTCAGCACCAGAAACAGCTCCATCATCAGAAACAGCTCCAGCATCAGAAACAGTTCCAGAACCAGAAACAGTTCCAGCACCAGAAACAGTTCCAGCACCAGAAATAGTTCCAGCATCAGAAACATTTCCAGCACCAGAAATAGTTCCAGAACCAGAAACAGTTCCAGGACCAGAAATAGTTCCAGCAACAGAAACATTGCCAGCACCAGAAATTGTTCCAGAACCAGAAATTGTTCCAGCATCAGAAACATTGCCAGCACCAGAAATAGTTCCAGGACCAGAAATAGTTCCAGCATCAGAAACATTACCAGCACCAGAAATTGTTCCAGAATCAGAAACATTTCCAGCACCAGAAACAGTTCCAGCACCAGAAATTGTTCCAGCGTCAGAAACATTTCCAGCATCAGAAACATTTCCACTATCAGAAACATTTCCAGCACCAGAAACAGTTCCAGTTCCAGAAATATTTCCAGCATCAGAAACTGTTCCATCAACAGAAACATTTCCATCACCAGAAACATTACCATCATATGAAACACTTGCAGCACTAGAAACAGTTCCAGCAACAGAAACATTTCCAGTACCAGAAATATTTCCAGAACCATTAACATTTCCAGCACCATCATCAGAAACATTTCCAGCGTCAGAAACATTTCCAGCATCAGGAACTTTTTCAGCATCAGAAGTTGTTCCAGCATCAGAGACTTTTCCAGCATCAGAAACATTTCCGGCACCAGAAATATTTCCAGCACCAAAACCATTTCCAGCAACAGAAACATTTCCAGCAACAGAAACATTTCCAGCAGCAACATCCCCAGGAAAAGTATCAGTTCCAGCATCAGGATCATTAATATGGAAAACAGTTCCTGCACCAGGAATAGCCTCAGCATCAGGAAGATCTTCAGTGTTATTAATGGTTCCAATACCAGGAATAGTTCCAGCACCATTCAGACCTTGGCTGGTGTGGGTGGTGTTGACGATTACAGAGCTGGCGTTGAAGATGGTGGCGATGGGTGGTAGAGGAGGAGGTGGTGGAAGGTTCGTCCCTTGGTGCAGGTACAGCGCTGGATAACTCTGCAGATAAATTATGCTGTATAATTTATGTTAATGCCGTTAAAACAAAAATAGTTAAGCAAAAGAAACATTTTTTCCAGTTTACAAAATATTAATAATCAAGCATCTTGGTTGAGGATAATTATAGTATAATGTAATAATTGGGATTGAACAAAATACCTTGATACACCTGCATAATAAGGATATACAACTTTTGCTTAACCTTTAGGCTGTATTTACAGCAATTCAATTAACTATACACGATCACACTGCGATCAATGTTCAATTAGCATTTAGCACTATAAAAATCCACGATAATTGAGTTTTATTTTCTTTAAATTCTTAAAATCATCAAGAACTGACATAACATTATTATGATTTTATACATTAAAATACGCTCATAAGAAAAGTTGGAATTTACCTGAGGGCCACTATCTCTCTAGTGGCTTCGACGAGGACAGGAATTGGGCATCATTAATATTTAAACAAAATAATGTTTGAAACGATATTTGGTATTTTATGTCATTCTTATTTATATGACATTTTCTATTATTTCATAAGATAAGGAAAGTGTAATTAAGGAATAACAATTAATTCAAATTTAGGAACTGAGAACAGTATCTGAATTTAGCCGCCCAAACTCCAATAATGAAGTACGGTACTTATAGCAGCTGTTTGATCAAACGAACACAAATATGGATTATTTGGACCCATACAAAAGTTTACGTTTGTATTACTGCATTAGCCCAAATTACATAATAAAAAAAACAAAGTATCTAAGGAACCTAACCTAAGCAATCCTAGGCCTAAGATAGTGTATATATATATATATATATAATATATATATATTATATATATATAATATATATATATATATATATATATATATATATATAT